>CM062296.1:833471401-834086312 GCA_031216915.1 Pictodentalium vernedei | reverse complement strand
GAAAAGGAAGGACCAAATTCAAACAGTTACCTCCTCTTTTCAAAACGCTATATCCCAGCCAATTCTAGGCAGATTTCCATGAAATTTTCACTCGTTGTTCATGGATAGTTGCGGCATCACTTTCCATGAAGGGGCGATACGAGGGGGCGCGGTGGCTCAGTAGGTAGAGGTGCAGGCTGCAAGCCGAGAGGTCCTCGGTTCGAATCCCACCTGTGGCAACCGCGTGTGTCCTTGGGCAAGACACTTCACTCCATTGCCCACGTGGGGGCACGGTACTAAGGCGTACTGCACGTCGATGGTGCACCTGTCTTCAACCAATGCTAACCCTGCTTGTGTGGAGTTGGTATGTTGGGGAGCTGACAGTTGCTCGCCGTTGCTCGGTGGTTCTCTCCGGGTACTCCGGCTTCCTCCACCCGTAAAACTGTCACGTCATGATTAACCATTGTGCAGAAATATGTGACCTTAAACACCAATAAATAAATAAATAATAAGAGCGATACGAATTTCGCATTTCGTCACGTCGAATTCGAAAAGAGCGTATGCGCATGGCTTTCTCTGAAAACATCTTGTAGATTTTAGTAAAAATGGCCATTCGCACTTTTGGGTTTGGAATTGCAAGTTGCATGAATAAATATTCCTGTTAGCACATGTTAACCCTCTACAAACTGCCAGACATCAATATTTTGGATACATTTGAGATAAAATGGACCATTTTCAAATAGACAGAGCACTCAGTGCGTATGTGTCAAACAAACATAACTTCTTTTGTCGGCCATTAACTTGTGGGACGACGATATAATATTAACCCACTCCACCGGTAATGATGGTTTTACCTAAACAATTTTTTTATCAAACTGAGTCATTTGAGACCACCTTTCTCATAACATCAATGAAGGAACTTCAGTGAGACAGTAAGAACAATTCATCAGACACTGTGGGGGCATGAAAAATCAAGGAATCTCATCGGGAAAAGCCATGATTCTCCAGAATCATAAAGTCTAGTTATTATTTTTTGGGTTTTTTTTTTTTTTTTTTGGGGGGGGGGGGGGGGGGGGTTTCACACATTTTGTCCGTACGATTCAGAAGCCATTTTCGAACCGATTTTCACGAAATTTTGCACACGCATAGAGGGGCACAAAATCTAAAATGTACCGAAGCGGAATTTTCGATTTAACCGTTATTCGTCAGAATTGGCAAAAAACTGCCAAAATTGGGGTTTATCGGCACTTTCTCGAAACATGTCTTGTAGATTTTTTTTATACATTCGTCATTGCTAGACCTGTCTGTGACACACCCTTTGGTACACATGACATATCAGGCGATGCATATGGTAACCCTCCACAGGCTGCCAAACATCGAAATTTGATGAAATAGGCCGGTTTCAGGCCCCCCACTGCACCCAAACAATGCACGAGAGATAAACATAACTTCCTTTATTGGGAGTGGAATTCACCGTGGATCATTTTGTCAGTAATAAGGGTGTTCAGAAAACCAAGCGTTGACCCATTTTGAGCTGGTTAAACAGCAATACCCCCATAATGCTCAAAAGTCGTGTTTTCCGTGGATTTCTCTAAACGAGTCTTGTAGATTTTCAAGAAAAAATGGTCACTCTCAGGTCTTGGTGTGACATTACAAGTTGCATGGATAAAATATTCCGGTCAGCATTAGTTAACCCTCCGCGAGCTGCTAAACGTAAAAATTGTGATAAAATGGGCTGTTTTTAGACGATAACAGCACCCAAACGGTATACCTGAGAGAAAGGGGCCTTCATTAATCGGACGCAAAATTGATCGGAAAATATTTTTGAAAGTGGTAAGGGTATTCAAATTTTGACGTCTTAACCCATTTTGGGCTGGTTAAATAGAGATACCCATTAAAATCTTAAAATACCCATTTTCTGTGGATTTCTCTATCAACATGTTGTAGGTTTTCAAGAAAAAATCGGATATTTGCAGGTCTTGGTGTGACATTACAAGATGCATGAACAAAATATTCCGGTCAGCATTAGTTAACCCTCCCCGGGCTGTTGAAGGTCAAAATTGTGATAAAATGGGCTGTTTTTGGACACCAACAGCACCCAAAGGGTACACCACGAAGAAAAGTGCCTCCTTTTATCGAGCGCACAATTTATACGGAAACATTTTTGTAAGCAGTAAGGGTATTCAAAAGTCGACGTCTTAACCCATTTTGGACAGGCTAAAGCGAGATATCCCTTGGAAGCTTTAAATTCCCATTTTCTGTGAATTCCCCTAACGGTAACTTGTAGGGTTTCAAGACAAATTGACTTTTCCTAGGTCTTTATCGACATTACAAGCTGCATGGACAAAATACTCTGATGAGCGTTTATTAACCATCTACAGGCTGCCAAGTATCGTAATTTTGTTAACATGGGGCTGTTTTCAGACACGCACAGCACCCAATGTATACATGAGAGATAAACATAATCTCCTTTGTTGGAAGTGGAATTCACAGAGGACCATTTTTGTAAGTAATAAGGGTATTAAAAGAAACAAGCGTTAACCCCTGTTGGGGAGGTTAACACGGATACCCATCGATAGCTTAAAAAATCGTTTTCCCTGGATTTCTTTACAAACATTTTGTGGGGTTTCCAAGAGAAAATGGCCGTTGATAGGTCTTGGTGTCATATGACCAGTTGCATGGATAAATTATTCTGGTAGGCATTTGTTAACCCTCCATGGGCTGCTAAATGTAAACAAATGAAGAAATAGTCTGTTTTTGGACCCCAACAAATGGAAATGCCACAGAGAAACGTAACTTCTTTTACCGGAAGCAAAACTGATAGGGAAACATTGATCTTGATATTAACCCATTCTACCATTAATGATGGGTTTTACCTAAACATTTTTTTTGTATCAAACCCAAACCGAGTCATCTGAGACTACTTTACTCACCTTTCTCATAACATCAATGAGGGAACTTCAGTGAGATAGTTAAAAACAATTCATCAGACACTGTGGGGTCATGAAAAATCATGGAATCTAATCGGGAAAAGCCATGATTCTCCAGAATCATAAAGTCTAGTTTTCTACAGCCTTTTTTCGAAAACGCGTTTGAAAAAAATAAAAAAAAATCGCACGAACTTTGTAACCTCGAATTGATCCAACTGTATTTTTTGTTTACGCGTATTTCGAGCTACATAATGTCTAATATACATTTACCTAGAGGAAAATGTGCATTCTGTGACAATTTCTGCGAAAAATTATTGAAAATTCACAAAAAAGTATCGGATTTACGCAAAAAATGACGATTTTCCTAACGGATTTGCCCAAAGGGTCGTAGTACAGAACGGGATGTTAGTTGGACAGACGATAAAAAATCCACCATCATTTGAAGACTTTTATCATTGCTTACAAAATAGACATTATGGAAGACTCCCTCTGCTTCTGGCCGAGTTCCCCTTTTGGCATAAAATTCGTCAGCATGAGAACTCAACTATTTTCGGGCTTGGGACCGAACAGACACGTCTGTGTCTGGCAGCATTAGATCAATAAATAATATTTACAGAATGTACAAAAATCAATAAATAATATTTACAGAATGTACAAATCAATCAACATGGATTAAGTTACATTGACTATTATCAACGCTATATACAGAAATGACATGACCTATATACATATTATTCATCGAACTCAGAAATTTCCGACAGGACAGTGTTTCTGTGGTTGTTACAAGAATCCGAACTGCAATTACACAAACCTGAGCAAGAGAGTCCTGCCTTCTTACACCCACACCTTTTTGTACAAGCACTCTTGCAACCACAACTGATCAGATTCAGTAGGTTATCGGGGGCACATGGCTTTGTGGCTGCAGTCGGTACAAGAAGTCCATTGTCTAGCGACCACCCCCAATCCGTCGGAGGAAGCGAAGTGCCCAGCCATTGTTGGACCTGGAGATAACATCTGTAGACATGTTGTTGTGCAGCATCGCTGCTTGGTGGGAGTGAGGCTAGGTCGATGGGTTTATTCAGTTTAGATTTTGCTACATAACGCTTGTAAGTGACATATCTATATTGGTCGAGAGAGGAAACAGTTTTACTCCCGTATAAGATCAGGAGAAGTTGTTCCCCGGCAGCGGCTACTGCACTTGGTGTACTGTCATCCGCCAAAATTGTGTTGACATACTGTTGTGAGTCGCTAGTAACATCGGAGACAATTGTACTGAATACTTTCTTCTTACCAACTCGAAAGAGTGCAGAAGTAGTGTCACAACCACTTATAGAATGTGCTACAAGGAGGTTGCTTCTATGGTCACCCATTTTGGTTGCTATTTCACTAACTGAAACTAGTAAGTTTGGGGTAATGGAATACATCATGTGAATATTACATCCCGGTTGAACTCGAGAGGTGAGAATGACTAACAAGTCTGTGTCTGTTCCCACAACGACAACATTGTTGTCATCTTGAGCGATGTCAAGTGCAGTTTCGGCTATCAGTACATCAGCATCAGCCTCGGCCTGCTTGGACTGAATATTGATAGCAGATAGCTCCTGCATTAGAAGATCGATCAGTTGGGTTTTGTTCTTGGCATTTGCAAGGTAATCGGATTGGGGTGTGGTGGCTGGTAACTCGGGTGAGATATTGATATCAATGGAATACCTGTCTTTAGATCTACGGGCTTGTTCCATGCCCTTTGTCGACATTGTACAAGCATAACCATCAAAAACAACCACGACGTTCGCCCCAAAATGCTCACTAGATAATTGGAATATGATGTACATATGTCCTTATATGACGACTGTTTAGGCCATACAACTGCCCTCAATAAAAATCCACCATCTACAACAAACAGAGAATGTTCTGGGATTTTAGTTTGCTCGGAACCGTATGTTTTGAGGATCTTACCGAACGTGCTTTTCTGTGTCTTCCTCATTCCAGCAGAATCAAACAATGCTGGTGGTTTCAGGGCGAGTTCATATTTGAGATACTCTTCCATCTCTGCTTGTGACTGAATAACACATGTGATGCGGTTGAACAGAATTGTGGGGTCAATCACTACCTTACTTCCACGGACTTTGATGCTATTTGCCATCGATGCGAAAGACTTCACAGTGTCAACACGTCGTAGTTTGATGCTGTTGAACGTTTTACTTACAACATTCGATACGCAACATTCACCAATTTTGCGAACTCGGTCACAGTTCACAGTTTCGTCGGCCACAAGCCCGGTCGCTATAGAGACTAATTGTAGTGGATCTCTATTCTGAAAGGGGGAATGCACTCTGAGCCAGTTCAATAATTTGGTGATATCATTGGCATCAGTCAATTGTGAACTTTGACGGAGATCCCGATGTTGTTCGCCATGACCAGTGTGAACATGAACAAAATTTTCGTGAGCATTACATATCGGAAGGCAAAGAGGTAGTCCATGTACCCATTTCGCAACAGTGCTATCGGTTATTCCCCTGCCATGTGTGAGACCACCAGGGAGCTTGAACATTCTCATTAAACACTGCTCTATGGTCTGATCAGAATATATCCCGTCCCAGAATTTATCTGAGCGCCTTATGGTAGAGTAACCTTTCTCAGTGAACAACTTCAAATCATCCTGTTGCATTATTTCTGTTAGCTCATTGATCTGCTGCAAATAGAGATGAGAACTTTTTGCGTATGCAAAATGACCACCTGCGTGAAATACTGGAATCATTTTGCGAACACAATATGTGTGGAGTTCCCAGTCGCCTATGCGCTCTGCTCTCAAAAACAACTGGAGAAGACCTATTTGCTCGTAGTATTGTACCCAAAGCTTTCCTGTGCGTCCTACGGACGCATTCTGGAGCAGTTCGTGTAATTTTGACAGTAGATGGTTGACACTTTCTTGATTGACAGCGTCAGCTGTTGTACAGTCACCTCTGGCAAGTCCACAGAATATTTCATTGACTTCTGTGCAGTCTATGTTATCTAGTGTTCGGCTTTCTTCAAACACAAGTTTTGTAATGGCAATTTGTGTTAGCAAATGGGCACGAACTGCTCTTGAATATGCATGACCACTGATCAAATGATGGATTGACCCACCAGCATAAACAGTCCCCCATAGTTCATCCAAGCCGCTACCAGCCATGATCGAACCAGTTGCCCCTAAATATGACATAATCATATGGAAGCCGCCGAGTCTAACGAAAACTTTTGTCGACTTATCTGACGAAGACACAATCTCCACTGCTTTGATATAAAGTGGTTGGTCAAACGTCACTGGACAAACGTTCAGTCCCTGTTTCTCACATTCAGTTTGTGCAAACATGAGAGCAGTGTAAATTGTGCTCGGGTTGGATGGATCAAAATTAATAAAGGGAAGTATCTCGACATCACTTGTTTCATAATCATCTGATGATGTGACAATGTGCATATATCCAACCCAAGATGGGCAAGGTACTCTCAGTACATGCGTCAAAGACCAAAGACTGTCGACTGTTTTTGCGAGTTTCAATTTTTTCGGATCAGATTCACCCAAAGTTCATAAAAACTTCATCACAATTTCGTCAAGACCCGATTTGCTTGGTTTACTGTAACCCTTCAAAGAGATGTACCCGAATTCACCAGAGCCAATATTCGAATGATCACCAGTTAGTCGTTTTATCGGAGACTCTTCTGTGTGATCTCTGCTTGGAGTTATACAGGCGATGCCTCCCATACTATGGAAAGTATTCTTGCCATCTAGCGTGCGCACATTACAATCGGCGTTATCGAAAACGAATTGTGTGAAGTTCGCAAGTCTAGGCGACGGACCTTTGCTTATCATGACAGAATGAACGTATTGTTGAACTTCCCAGTAGCTAGAAGAGAACATTAGTCCATTCAGAATGTCGATCAATTCCCGAGATGCGAATTTCCTATGTATGTAAACTGCTACCGACAATAATACTGGTGACAAGAATGAACGGGGCCGACAAGAACTTATTAGAGACTGACCTATGGCTGTCACGCGTCTCTGGTTGGCTTGGATGTTTTGCCCACGCTGCGACGGAGCAACAATCCCTTATAACAAGGTTTGGAGTGTATCGGGTAATAGATCACTAGATGCAGATAACGAATCGGGTTTGGGATAAACGTCACACTCGTAAATGGCTGACCGAATATCATCGCGGACTATAGCCGATGCTTTCTTGACGATGCGCATACGTTCATCAGTTTCATTGGTACATTTGTCTGAGTACCACGAATCATATAGTATTTTGTCTGATGAATCTCTGAATGTGACAACATTTTTTAGGGACCTCAGTGTTGTAATAGAGATTCTACTACCGAAATGCTCAAGCAGTTTGGTTTTAAGATGTTTAATTGTGTAACCGACTTCGTCACCAAGATACGATTCAAACGTCTCTGCCAATTCGCTCAAGGAAAACTGACACTCATCGCTGTTCTCCATAAAGGTACACAATTCATGGAATGCAAGTGCTTTCTTGTCTGCAACAGGCCTACCCCGTGAAAGAGTTCGCTCAGGCTTATCTCTGACAAATCCTGTCCAGCAATCATGGTGATACCGACCTTCCTCGGCCACTAGATCGATAGCACGACCGATCCGAGTAAGTACAGACTCACACCATTCATCACTACGTTTCAAACAACGGGTTCTGATACTATCAACAAAAGTCAATGTTTCAACGGTATGGACTTCTCTTCTACGTTGAACGGGTATATGAGTTTGTTTGTCGGCGGATTCTCCACAGAACAGACAATGGAGTTTAAAATTGAAAGCATCTTGATCAGAGCGCAATTTTTTTGTCATAGATGGACCAGCTTCGTCAGATTCAGCTGCATCTAGAGACATTCTCTTACACTTTTTCTTACAGAACTTTCCCGTGTATAATTCTTGTAGCAGAATTTGTGAATTTTCTCACCAACTGTGGGTTTCTTCGAACCGGCAAAAAGATTATCGCCAAGCTCGACGCTTACAGCAACCAACTTTTCTATACCCCGCTCACCAAGTGTAGTTATTCCGGACGACCCGGTCAACTCATCGTTACATTTGATACATTTATCCATTGCCAAAGTCACAACAGAAAAAAGATGATAGACACAATAAACTCAAGTGCAATACCACAGAACAGATATCAATGTGCGGACCTGCTTCGTTGTCACCGTAAGGTATCAACAGGTAACGCTAAGTGATATGCCAACAACATAACTGATCAGTTCTACAAATAACACAAGACTCTAATAATCAACAACAGGCAAAATTACATATATATCTATCAAGGGATCATTGGTTTCAATATCTAGGCATCAAATGCGGAGTGTCCAATACTGAACAGAGCAAATTGTGCAATGGACAGACCTGGAATGCGGAATTAAACAGCGTTTCCTGATGAAAGTCGTTCAAGGCTATTTTGCATCAAATTAAAGAGCGTTGTCTGTACATAAAGACCTGGAATGCGGAATTGAACAGCGTTTCCTGATGAAAGTCGTTCAAGGCTATTTTGCATCAAATTAAAGAGCGTTGTCTGTACAATACAAATTTGTTTATGAGTACACATCAAGGGCGTGCACACATTACATGCCAATGCATCTTGAGTGTAGGCGAACACCACATTATGTGATTTAATCGAACATGGAAATTGAAACAATGATGCTATAATACGGTATTTGAATGAGAAAAGTCGATGCCGTTTGAATTTGAGTTTAGGGGGTATGGTTAATATTTCACACGTTTCACCAGTTCATTATGGAATAAATGACTATTGTTATATATCATTATAAAGCCACTGCTTTTCTGCAATTTTTGATATATAATTTAACTCCCAAAGTAGTCGTAGATTTGATTTAATGGACGTTGTGTACCGTTGTGTGTATGAAAACAATACATTTTTTTTCGTACTTTTGTACATTTTCGTGAATATTTCACCATTGAGTGTGAGGATTGGTACAAAGTTGGCATTTTCTGTTGGGGATATGTATTCTCAATATAATTCAGCACGATATTTATGATTCTCACCCTACTAAGGCGAATAAGAATGAGAAATATGGAGCTGGGTCGAATTTTTTTTTAATTTTTTTTTTATTTTTTTTTTTTTCATCAAAAAAACGCTATAACTAAAAAAGCTCAACTCGGATTCGCGGGGACTTTTCACACTTTATCCGCAATGTGTGTCCCGGAAACATATAACAAAATCAGCTTTCTCCGATTTTTTTCCTTACTTTCTCATTTTTATGTCTAATGTGTCTGGACTAACTGTGCAATCTCTATCTAATAACAGTATACTGTATGAAGGCGATCTTTTTCATTATTTGATTTTAGACGGCGTTGTTTTTACATGCTGTTTCTGTCCGATGACGTCGACCGGAAATCGAAAGTAGACTCATACGTAAACAAAAGCAAAGGCTTTGGAATTTTCCCCATTGCAGCTCTGTCGCCGTGTTTTGAAGAATTTTTATCCCCTAGCTTAGTTCTTGGATATGTAAAGCACATTTGGCCACAAGTTGTTTTCGTGAAATATTATTAAATTATCAGTTCTGATGCGAATACGGCAGCAGACTTCCAGGAACCAGTGGTGCCTACAGTCGACTCTATGAGTTGATTACACATGTGTTTCGTGTTCTATACATCCCAACCTTCATTTTGATGTACATTTTGTGTATATATAATTTGAAATGAAGGAATATCAGAGGCGAGAATTTTCAAAATAAACACAATTTCATTACTTATATAGGCCCTTGAGAAATTTACGAGTCATTTGGAGACATTAGAAAATGTGTACTGTCAAAAAGTCGGAAATGGCGTGGGCAGGTTTTCAAAAAATAGCGAGACGCCTCACCTTCCAATAAACAACCAACGTGAGCTATCAATAATGTACTGCAACAGTTGAGTCTTAATTTTTAATAAAACACATCGAAGATAGGACTAAGCACGTTGTCAACCTGGGTCTTTTCAGTCTCAAAAGTGTCCGCCATGTTTACGGTGGGGAATTCAAAACACTGAAGGTTGTGGGCAACATTGCGACAAAAGATCTCGCCAAATGTCCCATAAATTCTCATGACAATGCCACTGCTGAAATTCTGATTGTCGATATATCTCAAGGGAAGCAGACTAATAGAGGCAAATGGCATTGATTGTCTGTTCTATGTAAATATTCTTCCCTCACCAACTGAAGCAATAAATTTGTTTACATGGATCGACCTTGCCATTAGTTTGTATTCATGCGCCAAAATTACCAATAGAGAACAAAAATTTCAATTGTCTTTAATTAACAAAACGGTGACATATAGTGGAATTAGAAAACCATGTTGTATTCTTTCGTTGTTGAAATATTCGTAAACTGGTTGCTTTTTCACTTCTTTTATTCGCAAATCGGGGGAACTATTGTTCGTCATGTAATATTGATGGTTAACTTTATTGGTCTGTCATTCGGTCCCGTTTCGGTCTGGTTTCGGTGAGTTCCAGAAACAATGCTCCTAATTTTGCGATCTGGTTTTGATTTACATTGCGAATCATTGTAAACGATGTATTTCATTAAATTTGCAATCCACAAAGATCATAGATAATTTCGAATAATCCGTGGGCTATTAGACTCATGCCTGCAAGTATTTGTTGATCGAAGTTGTTGTCACCGGAAAGTCACATGCGTTGCTAAGTCGCTTGTTCAAAGTGCGAAAAATAATATTTTTTCTTTCTATCCACCCCACTAGACCTCCTAATCACAAATAAAATATGACAGTAGTGTGAACATGAAATTTTTCTCTAGAAAATTATTTTATCAGTCGTTGCATAGAAATTTTCAACGAAAGTGAAGTATGGCAACACACACAAGGCACAATCGAGCTTCAAATTTTTGAGAACGGGTCAACTCGCCACTGGGTCAACTCGCCACCGGGTCAAGTCGCCACCGGGTCAAGTCGCCACGGGTCAGCTCACCAGCAAAAAAAAAAAAATAATACAAGGTAGGTTTCTGACACAACATGAGTTTATTCATGATCCAAAACATAGCATTTAGCACATGAAAAATACTTTTATACATTAAGCACCTTATCGGATTTTTTCAATAATTGGACGAATATTTTATACTTTGAGCACTGTAAGTATTGGTCAATCGATACGACTTAATTCATTTCCATAACTTCCCTTCGAGCCTGCATGTAGTCCTGGTTGGTGATTCCAGTGTCATACTTTTTCAACTTTGAAAACTCCTTTTTTTAGTTTCCAACCAATAACTTGAGCTGTAATTGACAGAATCAAATAACATTTGTTGTGTAGGTGTATCAACATAAAATGCAGGTCAAGTCAGATCAGGGTTTTTTGATCCGACAATTTTTCGCAGTCTTTTATTTTCTATTATTGGGATTTGACGATACACTTTCAACAGGGTCATTTCATGTCAAGACAGTTTTACGTGTGGAAGAGGGCAGAACAGACATATCACTTGTATGGCTAATATTTCCAGGGGAGGTCAACTAGATTACTGATTAGTGTGGTGTGCCATACTTTTGAACTGTAAATAGTTCCCTGTGAAAAAATGGCTGGACCAGTGCATGCAGTGGTCCTTCAAAAATTTAAATAAACATACAATTGGATTTATTTTTTAAAAAGTTATGACTCAACTGTTGTTCTCTAGTGCACATAGAAAACATATTCTTCAATGTGAGATTCATATTTTAAGTTTTTGGTGGCAGGAAGTTGACCGTGAGTTAGGGATTTTTAAATGCATTTTTTAGGTGAGTAAATTCTTTTTTTAAAATTTTTTATCACATTTTTGTAATCTGTTAGGTAGGAAGCAATCATTCATGTATTAAATAACCATTACTATTGAAAAGTAATACAAAAACATCATGTTTTCGACCTGTCCACTCAAACTACAATCTTCAGTTTAGAATCACCTTAAGGGCCTATATAAGTAATGAAATATGGTTTATTTTGAATATTCTCACCTCCGATATTCCTTCAATTCAAATTAAATATACACAAAATGTACATCAAAATGAAGGTTGGGATGTATAGAATACGAAACACATGTGTAATCAACTCATAGAGTCTACTGTAGGCACCACTGGTTCCTGGAAGTCTGCTGCCGTATTCGCACCAGAACTGATAATTTAATAATATTTCACGAAAACAACTTGTGGCCAAATGTGCGTTACATATCAAAGAACAAAGCTAGGGGATAAAAATTCTTCAAAACATGATGACAGAGCTGCATTGGGGAAAATTCCAACGCTTTTGCTTTTGTTTACGTATGAGTATACTTTCGATTTCCTGCCGACGTCATCGGACAGAAATCACATGTAAAAACAACGCCGTCTGAAATCGAATAATGAAAAAGATCGCCTCCATGCAATATACTGTTATTAGATAGAGATTGCACAGTTGCCATATTCAATGCAAGGTATCATGATACCTGTTGAAATTTCTTAGAATTACGATTTTTTTTTTTGATGGAAATTCGTGGTAACGAGTGATTTGCGCATGTCTGGAAACCATCTTCAATAAAAAATGCAGACAGTGTTGTCCTTTTCCAAAATGCAGACCTATCGCTGTATTCGAAAGTGTTTTGAATGCCTAGCTTTGTTCTTGGATATATGAAGCACATTTGGCCACAAGTTGTTCTGATGAAATATTATTTTATTATCAGTTCCGGTGCGAATACGGTAGAAGACTTCCAGGAACCAGTGGTGCCTACAGTCGACTCGACGAGTTGATTACATATGTGTTTCGTGTTCTATACATCCCAACCTTCATTTTGATGTATAATTTGTGTATATTTAATCTGAATTTAAGGAATATGAGAGGTGAGAATTTCAAAATAAACAAAATTCCATTACTTATATAGGCCCTTAAGAAGTGACTTTGCGTCCTGCGCCGTCAAAGTGTCCTTAATTTTCTTCGGCAGGTAATCCGTGGCTAATTAGGTATGCACGCTCTGAAGTCAGAAGTGTGGTGGTAATGATAATTATCATATGTTCACAAACTCGCCCCCAACCTTGATATACAAGTATGAATGTATACATGCACATGTACTTATAACATGTTTCACACCTACATGTACTCCTGACTGCGTGCGTCCTCAATATCAAAGAGAAATGGCATCTTGTCAACTCGCCTCGGGCGGCAGGATTTCGACGACGTGCAACGCGATTTACCACCAATAAGATGATGTATTTCTTCACTGCAAACGCAAAAGCGATCCCGTTCTGTGTCATTTTCTAGAGATCATTTATAAATTATTATCTCAACGCCAGACAGGAAGAGTTTACTGCAGATCTGACCGAACATGCACAGTGAGAAAGCTTCACCGTACGGATTAGCCCATAATAAAAATTAGAATACAAGTTATTTATTTCCTTCAAATTTCTTTTCAGCAGCCAAGAAATAGTATCACATTGGTCCTTCGCGGTCAGGGTTAAAGTAACACCTCATAAAGTAATTTAGAACATTTGCACCAACAAACATTGGATACTTATGTTGTGTAATTGGTCCACATGCGCTTAATAATGTTATGTATGAACACACACAAGGTTGTGATTAACAGAGATATTTGAGTTATATGAAAGACACTCGTTTAAGGGCCTATATAAGTAATGAAATTTTGTTTAGTTTGAAATTCTCACCTCTCATATTCCTTAAACTCAGATTAAATATACACAAATTATACATCAAAATGAAGGTTGGGATGTATAGAACACGAAACGCATGTGTAATCAACTCGTAGAGTCGACTGTACGCACCACTGGTTCCTGGAAGTCTGCTACCGTATTCGCACCAGAACTGATAATAAAATAATGTTTCATCAGAACAACTTGTGGCCAAATGTGCTTCATATATCCAAGAATAAAGCTAGGCATTCAAAACACTTTCGAATACAGCGATAGGTCTGCATTTTGGAAAAGGACAACACTGTCTGAATGTTTTATTGAAAATGGTTTCCATGTTCGACAGACATGCGTAAATCACTCGTTACCACGAATTTCCATCAAAAAACAAAATCGTAATTCTAAGAAATTTCAACAGGTATCATGATATCTTGCATTGAATATGGCAACTGTGCAATCTCTATCTAATAACAGTATACTGTATGAAGGCGATCTTTTTCATTATTTGTTTTTAGACGGCGTTGTTTTTACATGCTTTTTCTGTCCGATGACGTCGCCGGAAATCGAAAGTATACCCACACGTAAACAAAAGCAAGGGCGTTGGAATTTGCCCCAATGCAGCTCTGTCGCCGTGTTTTGAAGAATTTTTATCTCCTAGCTTTGTTCTTGGATATGTAAAGCACATTTGGCCACAAGTTGTTTTCGTGAAATATTATTAAATTATCAGTTCTGATGCGAATACGGCAGCAGACTTCCAGGAACCAGTGGTGCCTACATTCGATTCTATGAGTTGATTACACATGTGTTTCTTGTTCTATACATCCCAACCTTCATTTTGATGTACATTTTGTGTATATTTAATTTGAATTGAAGGAATATCGGAGGTGAGAATTTTCAAAATAAACAAAATTTCATTACTCATACAGGCCCTTAAACGAATACCCTGTAATTATGTAAGTATATTTATACCGAAACAACAAACTCAGCTAGCAACGGATATCACGCATCATTATCCCCGCATTTGAAAAATTGCGGGGATATATTGGTTGTCTCCGTCCGTCCGTCCGTTCGTCCGTCCGTCCGTCCGTCCGCCTTCACGAGTGTACACTTATGAGTTGTGTTTCCAGTAGGCGTCAGACTTGTGGGGATTTTTAGCACTTATGGGGTGCAACTCGGAAGTACACCTTCACAAACGAGTCCAGAAGATATTTCTGAGGTTTTAAAACAAAAAGGTCTCTTGCACCCCACAGTGTTTCGGACACACATTTTCCGTCCGTTCTTGGACGGCCAATCACCGAACGGACAAAGCCTCCCGCTGATCGTCTAAAATTGACAGCCATCCTGAACCAACCAATCAAATCTCTCGATTCTATTACATCCCATAAGTTGGCAGTGTACGCGTTTCTCTTTTTGTCTTGAGAGGGAACCAGTTTTATCATAATGATTTATTTTTCTTACCCGCAGTTTTCATGCCAATCATCTATGGAACTTGGAAGAGTTCGAAACGTAAATTTAAAGTAAGTTACCATTTAAACGAAATATGTTGAATTTTGCATGTAAAAATCCAGTCTTAACGCCTGAGACGTCCGAGTCTTTCATTTTTCGATACATCCAGATGAAGTTATGCAAGCATGCGTAATTTATTTTGCCTAATTTCGCGGCACTGCAACCTACCTGAATTGTCAAGTGTTGCAGAAGCAGTGAAACCACAGGCTTCAGTGAGAACAAATCAACTCAGTGCTTTCATTTTCACGGGGCCGCAACAATAGTTAAATCTAGGGCCCTGGGAATCGGGAAGTTTAGTTCGAATCGAATCATGTCAGAGATTCGCGAATTGAGATTTTCTACAGGCCTTTTGACTTTTGCTTGCTTCCGTACGGCATCCTTATTTTGAACATGTTGGGTTTTAACTTTTACCCATGGGCTTTGAATAAACAACAGGGTTACGATTAGCACCGGGAAATAAATTAAAAACATGTGAGCAACTATTTCTTAGCTTTGGAAAAAAATCACACTCCTAAATCTTTCACATTAGTAGTTCAGCGATCTGAACGTAGTGGCTATCCATCTACATTTAGATTCCTCCCGAGTCCCTTTCAAGTCTGAACCCGTCGAAGCGTCAACCATCGCTTCGATATCGTCCATGTCAGTTATTGTCATTATACGCCTGTATTGGCTATAAAATAATGTTGCGTCCGAGAAAGTCAGCTTAACATAAGCTGCGCCATAAGATTAAAATTTTAAAAAGAACAATTTTGTAGTCAGGAGCCCGACACCACCCGTGCTTATTTAAGGCCCTGTGATACCTTTTAAAAAGGCGTAGTCTAGTGTAGTCACTAGTGCAACAATGAGCAATTAGCCCAGTGGCGTTATGCCAACGGTGCACCGGGGGGGGGGGGGGGGGGGGTTCTCCCCACATATTTTCGGTGAAGGCCTGGGAAGTGCCATTTCCGGCAACATGGGAGGCATTTTTGCCAAATTTTTTGGGCACGCTACGCGCCAAACGATGGAGACGCTCCGCTTAGAAGGTGTTACCGATCCGCTCTAGAGATGGGCGGTATCGGAATTTTGAGTTCGGTATCGGTTTCGGTATTTTTGTGTGGGCATACCGCGGTATCGGTTCGGTATTCGTTATGTGACTTCAGATTCACTGATAGTACCAAAGGGGAATTCATGTCAGAAAAATACAGAATAAGTTGTTCTTGTGTCATTCTATCACAGTGCTACATATGTCATTGTTGATGGGCTCAACGTTGTCATTCTTTTGTCAACACAGATCATATCGACAGTAATTTGGTGACTTGTTCTAAATACGCCTTAACTTTTCAAGCTCCACTTAGGGCGTCTGTAATCATAGGATGTGTGTCCTGAAGATGTCATCTTTACGTGGGCCTGATGAGAGTAGTAAAATTATCTGGTCAGTGATTTCTAGCCAAGTCTTGGCTGCCTTAACAGGCAGCCAAGACTTGGCTAGAAATCACTGCTAAGCAACTGGACATGTACAGGTCGTAGACTATTGATAATTTAGTACAACTGCCCTGGTCCTTAAGGCTTAACAAAACTGAAAAATAAAATCAGTCACTTCTTTCAAGAAAATGAACACTTCAACTGCTATCAATCCTCATCAAGGCCTTATAAATAGCGAATGCACAGGGAAAATTGAAAATACCGTTGGTTTCGGTATTCAAAGATTGGGTCGGTTCGGTTTTTCGGTGTCCCCATGATATCGGTATCGGTTCGGTTTTTCGGTATATTGTCCATCTCTAATCCGCTCCCCCCTCCCTCCCAGATTTTTCTCTAGCATGACGCCCCTGGTTCAGCCAATTAATAATGGCCCACTTCACAAGTTCTAGTACTAATATGATCTCACCCCGAGGTTGCGAAGATCGCATGCCCTTGGGTAGGCAGTAATAAGGCCTGGGGGTAGTACCCTTATAAAAAAGTACCATGGTAAATCCCAAAATACCCTGGTAATACCATGGTATTACCATGGTATTTTGTGATTTACCATGGTTTACCATGGTACTTTTTTATAAGGGTAGGAAAGCAGACACTAATGGGCAAGACTAGTGAATGACGAAAGCTATAGATGGAGTATGGTTACATTTCATCCTTTGGGGTGAATGAGGGGGGGGGGGGGGGGGGGGGGGTAATACTGGATAATGAAAGTGGATGGATGAAGCAGGAGCTGTAACCAAGGTGGCAATTACCAATAAAGCATGTTTTTAAATGAAGACACTGGAAAACTTAACTTATTTTTATTAATGATAAATTACTTTAAGCCATTATGTTTATCTTGAACACAGTTGATAAATAATATCTCGTTATAAATGAATGATAGAATGACATTCGACTTGTACAAACTACAGGATGTGGCAAGACAAATTTTCACAAATAAAGGAGCAACATAACCCCTGTTAAATTTGGGTTATGTTTCTCCCATATGGGTGATGGGATTATTGGAGAAATTCCACCCTCGGGCTTCAATATCTCTTATATGGGGGAAACACTCTATCAGTACTGTGTAAAGGTGAGTCTTCAACTGAAAGAGATGAGGAGAACTCACCTGAATATAATAAGAATGACCAAATTTACATAAGAGATAATAGAGCTAATAGAGGACAGCTACATGTATTCTCGGACAGACTGTTACATAGGGTGATATCCGCCAATATGGAAGAAATATTCTCCAGCAGGCCTCAACTGAGGGAGGAGTAACCTGTGGGAGAGGATTTCTCCTATATTGATAGAATACGGGCAGGCCTATACGCGTCTTTAACTTGTCTTGCTAAGTTTGAACGGAAGGGTTAGTTATATCTGGTATACAAAGGATCGCGGTGACAAGTGATATCTCTTATTATTATTTAATATTTATTGATGTTTAAGGTCACATATTTATGCACAATGACTAATCACGACCGTGACAGTTTTACGGGTGGAGGAAGCCGGAGTACCCGGAGAGAACCACCGAGCAACGACGAGCAGCTGCCAGCTCCCCAACATCGTAACTCCGCACTGCAGCACAGGCAGGGTTAGATTGGTTGAAGACATGCGTACCATCGACGTGCAGTACGCCTTAGTACGCGGCGTCATCGTGCCCCCACAGTGATATCCCTTAAATTTCTGCATCACAATGTGAGGGAGAAATTTATGAAAAGGCCCTGTTACCATTTCGGGTTATAACTGAGAAGAAATGTCCTAGATAAAATGAAGAAGCTCTAACAGTTAAAATTTCTTGTCTTTGGAGAATGTAAAGATAAATCTGTAAAATTAACCCTTTACCCGAAGTAACGGAAAAATCGGCCAGCTGGCGCTATTCACAAAAATCACCAATTAATTTTCATTATTTTTTTCATTTTTGTGTCAAAAACGTAGGTTATGACCCCTCTTTGGAACGAGCTCGTTTCAACGAGGGTTCATAACCTATGTGTTTGACACAAACAAAAAAATGAAAAAATAGTTATTCAATAATTTTGTTGAGGAGTGTCGTCTGCTTTTCATGTTAAGGGTTAAAATGAATACTGTTCCATTTTTATGCTTAAGTTATACAATTTATGGAGCTGACGTTCAAATGTAGTTTCTTGCAAAATGGGTTAAAAACCTAAATAACTGATGAGGCAGGGCCCATCCACCTAACTTTCTAGCCTATTGAATACAAACATTACTACATAATCAGACGACTCACCGCAGTCATATTTATAATTCTCTTCTAATTCAACCCCTCCACCATGCACCGTGTCAGAGTGGGTGAAATGTAGCAAAACAAACTGTAACTTATTTTGGTGGGTCCCGTACGGAGCAGAAGTCTCGGTATTTATAGTAAAAGGCCAGCCAATGAAATTGTAGCACCTACATTGGAAAACCCGATTCCAAACTGTAATTGTAAACACGGAGAAAATCTGAAATGGCACTCGCTTCAAACTTGAATAAATCAAAATATATGTTATAAACATTTTGATCAACGATCATATGAAGATAATAGAACCATGATGCATGGCTAAGATGAAATTCTGTAGAATAATGATATGGGATACAGTAGTTACGTGATAATAAATGCCGAAATGTGAGAGCACGTTTATTTTAAACATGTAACTAACTGAATCTGACCAGAGCAAAATACGAGGCAGAACAAATTGACGGTTTCTTGAGAATTACAACATGTTAAGACGTGGAAGATATAAAATAGTTTTTTTAAACAGGGTAGGGAATTGAGTGATATACGTTGCAGATGATTTTAATTTCGCAACAATGACAAGATGAATACTTGGTTAATGAGTTGCCTAAATCCGTGTGATATTACGAATGGGTAATTACCGAAATGAGAATAAAATATGTCAAGAAGTGATATAAAAAATCAAAGGGGGAAATTTTCCTGATAGATAGTGTTACACAGAATATGAAGGTAATTGTTAAATTGCCTCGTCCTCTGGAAAATGGGGGTTCAGGCTGAGACAGCATAACAATAATAACGCGAAGTTGCATCTGAACA
Organism: Pictodentalium vernedei; assembly: GCA_031216915.1. Classification (NCBI taxonomy): domain Eukaryota; kingdom Metazoa; phylum Mollusca; class Scaphopoda; order Dentaliida; family Dentaliidae; genus Pictodentalium; species Pictodentalium vernedei. The sequence goes on along the minus strand of CM062296.1, from coordinate 834,066,785 downwards.
AAGATCGATGTGGAAACAGGCATACTTGTAATCACATTCGGGGAGAGGAGGTCGATTATGATCATTACCGGGTAATTTTACTAGGAGTTATCGTTTCCGCATCAATATTCTTTTCAGGCAGCAACTCGGGTTGCACAAAAACATGGACGGTATCGAAGCGATCCCCGTGGGAACCCCGGGAAGTAAGCAGCACTTGTTTACTGTGGTAAACCAGTTCCGCTTTACTAGTAAAATAGGACCCAGTCATCAATACTTGGGGTGAAAGTCCTCTAAAATGGGCAACATGTAGATAAACGATTGACTAAACTTGACTTCATCTCCATGTTGTGTCACGATTAGCCATGGTGCATAAATATGTGACGTTAACTACCAACAAACAAACAAACGATATCGAAGCGATGCTTGACTCTTCGTAGTGTCTAGTCTCAATAAATAAAGAATAAAATACAGTTTGGATCAATAAACACAAATGTAAGGAAATATGTGTACTACCAAATGCAGCCAGTGATAAGGGTGAAAGCTTGCCCGTGTTTTGAGTTGCCAATTAAACTTGTTGGGGAATTTTACTACAGATTTGAATGGGAGGAATCTGAACATTGAGGGGTAGCCACACTGCATGTGTGATTTTTCACACCTCTGCAATTTTCCGAGGTGTCACTGTGTTGTGTTATTCATAAAATACCTTTGGACATTTGGAAACAGGTCAGTCCCACCCCAAAGATGATCCATCCCCAGATGATCTGTCGTTTCCTCAACCCAGACGATATGACCCCAGTCATTCCGTCCCCAGACGAGCTGGTCCATTCACAATTCATTAGCTGTGACAACGTATTGATTTTGGGTTTAAAAAATATAGAAAAAAACCCCAGAATGAATGCATGCATGGTGAAGAACTGAACGAATGGGTCACTGATGACTTTGAAAGTGTCGTTGGTGATACTGGTCCAAATTCATTTTATGTTTCCATTTCATTTTTAGCTTAACTTGACAAAGTCAAGATAAGCTATTGCCATCACACATGCAGAAGTCTGTGAGTCACTTCACATTTTCCTTTAGCACAGGCTACACTCCCGTAGTTCTTATCTGATTGTCACAAAATTTCATATGCACGTTTGAGGTCATGTTTAGATGAGAACGTCCCCTTTTGGTCGCTATACGTCAAACGTGACAGCTGCCTGAGGTGAAAACCCAAGAAACTTCAGCACAGTCTACAGGTCATATTTATGGAGAGATTTCATGGTAACTTGGTGGGATGACTCTGTTTTATATCTAGATGAGAAAGTCCCCTTTTGGTGATGATCTGTTGACTGTGACGGCTGCCCAAGCCAAAAACCCAAAACATTTAGCACAGTCTACAGTCTGTATATATGAAGGGATTTCATTGTAACTTGAGAGGATGACTCAGTGTTACTGTGTAATGACTACATGAGGACGTCCCCTTTTGGTTGCGATCGGTCAGCCGTGATGGCTACACAGAGCAAAGCCCGAGAACCTTTAGCACAGTCTTCAGGTATAATTTATGAAGGGATTTCATTGTAACTTGATAGGATAACTCGTTTTTGAATAATTTCACTGTAACTTGGTAATTTTGGTTGACATACATTAACTGTGAGGGCCACATTAAGCAACCCCTCACTTCTTTAGTACAGTCTGCACCTCAAATTATTTTTTATTGAAAACATAGCATCCAGGGAACTGAAATTAGCATATTCCCAATTATCACAATTCTTGTCTTATTTCATAATCCTTTCATAAACATTGAACATTATCCTTTTCATCAAACACGACACACAGTCAAGTTAAGCTACAGTGTCATTGACACTTTCATTATTTTTGTATTTATTTTTTTGGAGGGGGCGGGGGGATGGGAGGGATGTGGGTCCACGTCACTGGTTATGGTGACTAATTGTTACAGTATCGGGGTAAAATCTAAGGAACCACCCGCAACCATTGAAAAGACTTTTGCTAATCTATTAAACTTGTAAACTTGTTTTTTTTTTCCAATTTTTTACAAACAAACATCCATACAAAAAAGTCACTATTCATTGTAATGAGCACAGTAAATTTGTGCCATTGAGATGTCGCCTGAAATGTTTTTGTAGAATGTTTTTGAAAAATGATTTTTTAAAGCCCAATTTATAACTTGTGTGGATTAGTGCAGCAGGTTTGTAAATAGAGGGTCAACCCACAAACAAGTCAGACAAACGGCAATGCCACATGATGATTTTCAATATTGCAGATGTGTGTGAAATCTTCTTCACAACAGGCTGAGTATATATGGTCAGTTACTTGCCTTAATGTTTGAACCAACATCCAACATATACCTCAGTATTATTTATTTATTGGTGTTTAAGGTCACATATTTATGCACAATGGCTAATCATGAACGTGACAGTTTTACGGGTGGAGGAAGCCGGAGTACCCGGAGAGAACTACCAAGCAACGGTGAGCAACTGTCAGCTCCCCAACATACTAACGTCACACAAGTAGGGTTAACATTGGTTGAAGACAAGTGCACCATCGATGTGCAGTACACCTTAGTACACAACGCCACCGTGCCCCCACGTGGGCAATGGAGATGAAGTGTCTTGCCCATGCACACAACGCGGTTGCCACAGGTGGGATTCGAACCCAGCCTGCACCTCTACCTACTGAGCCACCGCGCTCCCATATAACTCAGTAAATGCTGTTAATTTGTTTTATACATTATCTTTATCTTATGGGTTTTGTTTATACAGTGAGAGAGGTGGACTGTTGGGGCAAAATGTCAAGGTCAGGATGAGTGAGAACACCATTTTTATTTTGAACTACCATGCCCACATATGTATTGTGAAAGTATGTGACAAGTTCCGAACATTTATTTTTGTTATTTTGTTGAGTTGAATAAGGATAGATAAGGCCACACAAAGTAGATCTTCTATTTCTCAGGCCATTATTTGTAATATTTCATGTGGGTGAGCATTTTATTTTTCTTTTATTTTTAGCTCACCTACATCTGTAAGATGTGGTGAGCTATTGTCATAACCTCGGGCGTCAGCGTCGGCGTCCGGCGTGTCCAATATTGTAATATTTAATGTTAAGGTTAATTTCTCAAACATCAGTGGGCTCAGGCCTTTTATATTGCATATGTAGGTTGTAGGGGACTATCAGAACAGTATTTAACCCTGATACTATGACTTTTTTCCAAATTTCACCTGAAATTTTCTGCCAAAAGTTGTTGTAAGAATTTGCGTTTAGGTGTTGTAAGAATTTGCGTTAAAGTCAGCTTTTGTGCAGATTGTGCTGCTTTAACTTCTCATTACTGTTGATTTTTATTTTTCAATAACAACTGTAGGTATTATCCCTACTGTATGCAGAAATTTAACGGAAATTTTCTTTTTTTTCAGTCAAAATTTTCATGTTTTTCTCGGACTTAGTAAATTTTAAGTTGTAAAACTTTGTGTTTAAGTGAGTTGTGTTTCTGTGTGTCTTTCCAGGCGATTAATATTCTACACTTGGGTTACTGAACTCCATTACAGTAATATTTAACCCTCATTACGTGCATATTTGAGGCTGATTTTCTGCCAAAACTTGTTGTAAGAATTAGCATTTAGGTGTTGTAAGAATTTGCGTTAAAGTCAGCTTTTGTGCAGATTGTGGTGCTTTAACTTCTCATTACTGTTGATTTTCATATTTCAATAACAACTGTAAGTATTAACCCGACTGTATGCAGAAATTTAACGGAAATTTTCTTTTTTTTCATTCAAAATTTTCATGTTTTTCTCGGACTTAGTAAATTTTAAGTTCTAAAAGTTTGTGTTAAGATGAGGTGTTAAGGTGAGTTCTCAAAGATCAGTGGGCTCAGGCCTTTGATATTGCATATGTAGGTTGCAGGGGACTATCAGAACAGTATTTAACCCTGATACTACGACTTTTTTTCAAATTTCACCTAAAATTTTCTGCCAAAAGTTGTTGTAAGAATTTGCGTTAAAGTCAGCTTTTGTGCAGATTGTGCTGCTTTAACTTCTCATTACTGTTGATTTTCATATTTCAATAACAACTGTAGGTATTAACCCTACTGTATGCAGAAATTTAACAGAAATTTTTTTTTTTTTTCAGTCAAAATTTTCATGTTTTTCTCGGACTTAGTAAATTTTAAGTTGTAAAACTTTGTAAACTTTGTGTTTAGGTGAGTTGTGTTTCTATGTGTCTTTCCAGGCTATTAATATTCTACACTTGGGTTACTGAACTCCATTGCAGTAATATTTTACCCTCATTACATGCATATTTGAGGAATTTGAGGCTGATTTTCTGCCAAAACTTGTAAGAATTAGCGTTTAGGTGTTGTAAGAATTTGCGTTAAAGTCAGCTTTTGTGCAGATTGTGGTGCCTTCACCTCTCATAACTGTTTATTTTCTCATTTCAATAACAACTGTAGGTATTAACCCTACTGTATGCAGAAATTTAACTGATTTCTTTTCTTTTTTTCAGTCACAATGTTCACGTTTTTCTCTGACTTACTCAATTTTAGGTTCTAAAAGTTTGTGTTAAGGTGAGGTATTAAGGTGAGTTCTGTTTCTATGTGTCTTTCCAGGCAATTGATATTGTATGCATGGGTTACTGAACTACATTGTGGTAACGTTGCGCCCTTATTACATGCATATTTGAGGAATTTGAGGGGTATTTTGGGGACTTATATTCAATTTCTTCAAAAAAAATGTTTTTTAACTTATTTTTTTCATTTAATACTTTCTCATACTTGTTACTAGTAACATTAAGGCTTATTTTAGTTGTTGATGTGATGTATTTTTTTGTTGGGACTTATAGTCACTTTCTTGAACGAATGTTTTTCCGTATCTCCTCTTTAACCAATGAATGTACTTCAATTACAATTTCAGTGATTTATGAAAGCCTTTTCTAATTCTTATTTATGATTTAATATCTGGCCTCACGATTCATATTCTTAATCATAAATACTTCTAAAAGAAAAAAATGCTTTTATATCCAATGATTCTATGTTGAATTGATATATAATAAATGCAGAAATATAGACTTTCCAAAGCCATCACATACACCACATTAATCATTTGATGCCTAGTTAATGATTTATATTAACTAATATTAGACATGTTACATTGGAACGACATTATCAAGCGCGAATATAGGTGAGTGTTGGGATGTAACATCCCTCTTGTTTATTTCTGCAATTATTTCTCTGCCATCAAAAGTTTGTGTTCTAATGTATGGAAGAAAATGGGTGGTGGTGTATTTTGTCCCTTTAGTGCAACAAGACATTGCAATGCTAATGCTAAAGCATTGCAAAGCCTTCTTGCTCTAAGGAGGCAAATTTATCAATTTTTTTAACTAGGGTAAAATATCAAACATAAACCTTTTAATAATTATTTTTGAAGTTTACATTGGTTGTAAAAGGATAGCATGCTGGTTGCAGGCCTGGGGTGGAAGAGGGTACAGGAAGGGGTTGCCCCTTCCTGTAGGTGGGGGCCTCCACCAGGAATATTTGGAAAATTGGATGCCTCAAGAGCAAATCTAGGGGCCTCTGAGTCAGCATTTTAAACTTTACCAAAAAATAAATTTGAACATTTTTTTGAGAATGGATTTTTAAATTTAAAGATTTTTTTTCGTAGCATATTCATGGCAGTTTTGATAAAAACAACCCAAAAATAAAGTTCCACTGGTTTATTTGGGATGATGAAATCTCAAAAGCCATAGTGTCACGAATCAGGCAATTTTGTGTGTGCTTTCATTGAACTGTTGATGAAGAAAATGTTTTTTTATTTTTTTTTTTTGGTCGAGGGGGAGGGGGGGGGGGGGGGGAGTTTAGATGTCCAAACTGGTTACTGGTAGGAAAACACCCCTGAATCCAGCACGGGGGTTAAATGTCAGATGGGGAGCATGGTGGCTCAGTGGTAGACTGTTGGACTTCCCGTATGGGACGACCCATCTTGTGTCCTTGGGCAGGCACTTTATCTCGATTGCCAACATGGGGGCACGATGACGCTGTGTACTAATGCGTACTGCATGTCAATGGTGCACATGCCTTCAACCGCTGTAACACTTCTTGAGTGGAGCTTGAACAGAGTTAGAATGTTGAGGAGCTGACAGCTGCTCGTCAATGCTTGGTGGTTCTGTCCGGGTTGTCTGTCTTCCTCCACCCATAAAACTGTCACAGTCACGATTAGTCATTGTTTATAAGTATGTGACCTTAAACACCAATAAATAAATAAATGTCAGATGAGCTGAATATCGCTCTCCATCATTTTCCAAAATCGAAGGACTGCAAAAATGAGGCAATATTTTGGCATTATTAACACCATACATGTAATGTTGCCAAATGGTACACTTTGTTATAGGTTGCTCTGTAGGAGGAGCTGAAACATGGGGAGCATAAACTGATCGAGTCATAAACATACACATATGCATAACAGAGGGACACACCTAGGACATTAACAACATGTCAGGAAGGTCAAAGAAATCACGCTTCCTTGAATTAGAGTATTGCAATATCCAGAATTGCTATAAAAATGTTAGAAATCAAAACAATGATGGAGGGGGAGGATTTTGAAATAATGGGCTTAAGTGAGACATAGATAAGGCAGGGCAAGCGTGTTGAAGTTGGGCAAACTTAAGGGGAGAGAAAACCATCTTAATGGCTGTTACATGTACATTAAATTTTTCCTTGTTAACATTATTGGTTGCTGGATGAATGATTCCAAGTTAGCATGTTGTATACATTGTAGTAGGAGCAGGGTATTTTTTTTTAAAAAAAAACTTGGTTTGCAGTTTTCATCTTGGTTTCAAAAAGTGATGATAAATAGTGAATATAAGGTGAATATGAAGGAAAAATGGTTAGCATTTGGACATTTTTGTACAGCATTTTGGGATGCAAATCCAGTCATCAAATACCATGAGGAGCTGAATATGTTAGGGTACAGATGTCTGTAACTTACAGGAAATGTCGACCAACATTATGGGTTGCACGATGGATGATTCCTATTAGAATGTTATATAGTAAGAGCTGAATAATGTAGGGTACAGATGTCTGTAACTTACGGGGAATGTTGGCCAACATTATGGGTTGCACGATGAATGATTCCAAGTTAGCATGTTGTATAGTAGGAGCTGAATAACACGGTGTGCAGATGTCTGAAACTTAAGGGGAATGTCGGCCAACATTATGGGGTGCACGATGAATGATTCCAAGTTAGTGCATTTATATTATGAGCTGAATAACGTGGGTGCAGCTGTCTGTAACTTACGGGGAATGTTGACCAACATTATGGGTTGCACAGTGGATGATTTCAAGTTAGCATATTGTATAGTAACAGCTGAATAACGTGTGGTGTAGATGTCTGTAACTTAAGGGGTATGTCAGCCAGCATTATGGAGTGCACAATGAATGATTCCAAGGTAGCATGTTGAATTATAGTAGGAGCTGAATAATGTGGGGTGCAGATGTCTAACTTACAGGGAATGTCAGTCATAAATGTAGGTTGCAGATTGAATTATTCCAAGTTTGCATATATTGTATATTGATATATTGATAATATATATCGCATTACTCACATTTTGAAAATAATATTACCGAATAGTACACTTTGTTATAGACTGCACATGTACATACCGTACAGTAAAATATGAGCACATTTAAAACTTTTCTTTATTGTTCCATCTTTACATAGGATGTTAAATGAAAATTCGGGAAACGCAAATTATATTTTACTGGTATAATAGCACCCTGTATCCAATGCCTGTAGTGGATGTCCTCCATTTAAAGTGGGCAATGACTTTAACTGGTTGAGTGCTGGAAGTCCATATGTGGGCTTTACTCTGAAGTTCAGGTACCAGAACTGTCCCAATAGGAGGCTTGAAAGGCTGGCCTTAATCAGCTTCGTACGAACATGAATTGTATGAGCTGCAGTGTGACTAACTGCTTTGAAGTAGACTAGCAGCGAACCGAGAGGGAAATTGTCAACTCTTTCAATAACATGTTATTGATTGAGTTCAGTGGTCAAAGTTATTCAAGGTGGGCTTCTACTGCTGGCTGCAAAATGTAACTGTAACGTGAGGAGGGTGTTTACCACCCATGGTAATTACACTATTTGAGTGTAGGTCTGCAATTGCTTGTCTTCATGTAAATCTTCCTTGCAGTACGTGGAGGATGGATTGCAAATAAATTGCTGTTCTGATTTTCCTTAATTTTGTTAGTTCCACCAGTGAAAATCTTTTAATATTTGGTATACAACATCTCAAGGGGGAGGCAGATTCCATTTTGTTCAAATCGTGTCCCAGTGTTAATTTTAGGGCTCTCTGTTGGAGCCAGAAATTTAATTTAGCAATACGACATAATGAGGAATATTTAAAACTCTTCTTCTTTAGATCCACCACTGACAATTTTAATATTTGGTATACAACATCTCTTGGGTGGGGAGGGGGATTTAACTTGTTTTAAATTGGGGCTCTTGATAAATATTTAGGCTTTCTATTGGAGCCCAAATTTCAACTTCAACTGATACAATATAAGGAAATTTCTTTAAAAAGCTTCAGATCCGCAAGTCAAACTCCTTTCATCGTATTTGGTATCAACATATCTAGGGTGGCTTAGATTTAAGTTTGTTCAAATCAAGTCACTGTGCTGATATTTGGGCTCCCTGTTGGTGCCCGGATTTAGTGCTGTATGATGAAAATTCCTCAAAAATCTTCAAGTTTACATGTGAAAATTTTTTGATATTTTGTGTACATCATTCATTGCTGGTCACAATCAGGTTTGTTCAAATCAATTCTCTGAATTCCTATTTGGGCATCTTGTGAGACCCCAAACTTTAACTTATTATTAAAGGGCAATATGAGGAACAGTCTTTAACCATCCTCGTTAGATCAACCATTTTGAATCCTTTGATATTTGGTAAACAATATTCAGGCAGATTCAAGTTTGTTCAAATCCAAGCCCTAGTGTTTTTCCATCAATAATGTCTTTCAAACTGCAGTGGCATAACATCTCTTTGAAGTTTTGTAGTGCATGTCTGCAGTTGGTAGAGTTGGATCCAGTCGGAAAGACCTATGACAATAATCACTGACATGGACACCAGAATGTTGTTATGACTTATTGCCACTGTAGTGTTGATGAGCCATGACTAGCTGAATGTGACCTAAAATACTTCTTTGATCTAATTTGTTAGGTGACTGATTAAGGCCCCATGTGGCCTCTTGTTGTTTACATGAAAGAATTATCAATGATTTTTTTTTTAATTGGAAGGAAGGCAGTAGAGTAAGCTTGTGGGAAACTTGTAATGAGCTCAGCAGTTTTTCAAGCTCACACTGCAAGCATGTGCAGGCTAAGACTGATATTGCAAGCCTATTGAACTTTTACAGTCTTGCAATTTCATTTTTTACCATATTTTTATCTTCAGCATTCACTAAACACAGGTTGACCTCACATTATAATCACTATAAGCATTGTAATGTTTCTGTGTAATTAGTCTTTTCTCTTCATTCATCATAATGTGTCTTTGGATTTTAACAAAAGTGTCTTTAACAGCAAAACTATTTTATCGCCAAGATATGAACTTAGTTATTAATTTGCTGATCAGCACTAATAAATCATAAATAGCAAACTAACAATGCAAGCTAAATATAGAAGCCTGTGGAAACCTTGCCGAGTTAGCTTGCACTAAGCTATACATTATACTTGTGTTGTTGTCATATTAGCCTATGCAGCTAAAAGTAATCGTAAACACCAATAAATGAACAAAAGGCTTGGTGAGCATGCATAAGGTAACACTGCGTGCTTCCACAAGCTAACAATTGAGTTTGCAATGTTTCATGTACATTTGAAAGTTAGCTTGTGCAGGCTTATTATCTTAGAATAAACTTGACCATGAAACATTGCAAGCTTATTTTAAGATAACAATTTTGTGAGTCTGTAAGTCTGTTCACATTTTCCTTTAGCACAGGCTACACTCTGTAGTTCTCATCCGATCGTCACTTAATTTGATATGCAGGTTTGGAGTGATGTCTAGATGAGAACATCCCCTTTTGGTCACGATTGGTCAACCGTGATGGCTGCCCAAGCCAAAAACCCCAAAACTTTTATCACAGTCTGCAGGTCATATTTAATATGGAGGGATTTCATTGTAACTTTGTAGGAAGACTCCGTTTGATGTCTAGAGGAGACTCGTTTTCAAATAATTTCACTGTAAATTGGTAACTTTCGTTGAGATATATTAACTGTGAGGCCACATACATTAACTGTGAGGGCCACATTAACCCACCCCTCAATTCTTTAGTACAGTCTACACCTCATATTATTTTTATTGTAAACATAGTATACAGTTAACAAAACTTAACATATTCCCTATTATCACAATTCTTTTGTTATTTCATAATCCCTTCATAAACATTGAACATTATCTTTTTCATCAAACATAACACACAGACAAGTGTCATTGACACATTCATTTGGTGTCTGCGGAAAATTTTATTTTAGTTGAGAACACGATTTTGCCATCTTTTATAGTCGCCAGATGTAAAATATGTGGAACATTTTATGTTTCTTACATTCAGTTATGCCTTCTTTTGAAGGAAATTAATTATTTTTGGATAGAATTATAAAATCTTTGCACAGTGCTAGGCTGTTAGTATTGGCTTCATGCTATAAAAAGGAAATTTTGGTACCATATATATCAACCCATGTAGTAAGAAGGCTTAGTAAAGAGTCTCCAAGTCCTGAATTTACAGTGAGACTCACAGAATGAGTTCAGTAAAATATAGTTGGACCGAGCCTCTGGAGAGGTACATGCTTAATTTAACCCATATGTTTCATAAATTTCGCTTTCAACTGGGGACAAGTTGAGTCTATTTATCATTTGATCCCTATTCCAATACAAGATGCTCAACTATTCACTCAAATACAGACAGTGCTGTAAATAAAATAAAAAAAAAACATCTTTTGTAGGCAACTCAGGTTACTTAAAGTGGTAATCCAGCATGTCATTGAATGATAGGGCTTTACAACTTTTAAGTTTTCAAAAGTTTTATCTAGGTTAAAGCATTTTCATAGCTTACTGTAAATTATTTTAAAAAGATTTTTTCATTGTGTGGTCATATATAGTGACAACTGCTGTCAATTACCTTAATAAACACTAATAAATAACAAAATAGTTTTTCTCAAAGTTTCCTGAAGTAAAAAAAACTTAAATTGAAAACTCAGGTAAAGGTAAATTACTTTTTTTAATCTCAATTTTCTCAAATGCACTCACCCACCCAATCACACCAACCCACCCAACCCGAGGACAACCGGGAAGTGAAGGTCATTATGTCTGCTGAGGTAGATTTGTTTTCCTCCACCAGTGAAATAGGACCTGGTAACCAATGCTGCTTGGGTGCAATCCCTCAGTAAATGGGTAACATAAACATAAATGATTCACAAAACTTGTCTTTATACTTATGTCATGGTCCTCTAAAATGGGCAACATGTTGATTAACGATTGTCTAAGCTTGACTTCATCTCCATGTTGTGTCACGATTAGCGATGGTGCATAACTATGTGACGTTAACCACCAACAAACAAATACTTATGTCATGTCATGATATAGCTCAGATGCTGACATTAAACATCTATATATAAATATTTTTTTCCAAACCCATATTCTCATTCTCCATAGGCATTCATTAATTATAGAGAGTTTGGCATACCAGCTTGACTCTAATGGATTTTGACTGACCAAATAATTACTTTTTGACAATCTAAGGCACAAGAAAATGATTTTCACAAAATCTTATTTACCTGCATTTACAGGGCTACAGGAGTAGGGGTTAAAGAGTTCAAGAATGACTTGAAGTATCCCTAGTGTTTGGAGAACTTTTTCTACTAAACCATTCAGTCAGATCTTTTGATACAGTGGAACTCCTGTTACTGGAATAGCCACTTGGTTACTTTCCTATATTCTACAGATAAATTGAGCATTTATTCAATTATATCTTAAGGGAAGCTGAATAACATGGGGTGCAGATGTCGTGTATCTCAAGGGGAATGTCGGTCAACATTATGGGGTGCACAATGAATGATTATTTATTTATTGGTGTTTAAGGTCACATATTTCTGCACAATGACTAATCATAACCATGACGGTTTTACGGGTGGAGGAAGCCGGAGTACCCAGAGAAAACCACCGAGCACTGGCGAGCAACTGTCAGCTCCCCAACATACTAACTCCACACAAGCAGGATTAGCATTGGTTGAAGACAAGTGCACCATCGATGTGCAGTACGCCTTAGCACACAACGCCACCATGCCCTACATGGGCAGTGGGGGTGAAGTGTCTTGCCCAAGGACATAACATGATTGCCGCAGGTGGGATTCGAACCGAGGACCTCTCGGCTTGCAGCCTGCACCTCTGCCTACTGAGCCACCATACCCCCACAATGAATGATTCCAAGTTAGTGTGTTTGTATTATGAGCTGAATAACATGTTGTTGCAGATGTCTTTAACTTTGGGGGAATGTTGGCCAACATTATGGGTTGCACAATGAATGATTCCAAGGTAGCATATTGTATAGTAGGAGCTGAATAACGTGGGGTGCAAATGTCTGTGACTTAAGGGGAATGTCGGCCAACATTATGGGGTGCACTATGAATGATTCCAAGTTAGCATGAAGTATTCCAAGTGTTTGGAGAACTTTTTCTACTAAACCATTCAGTCAAATATTTTGGTACAGTGGAACTCTGTTGCTTGAATAGCCACTTGGTTACTTGAATAGCCAACTGGTTACTTTCTTGTATTCTACAGATAAACTGGGCATTTATTCAATTATATATTGCTTGACAGAGCTATGTGATCTCTGTCAAACAATATATAATACAATGAATGACTGTATTGGACATACTGAGGCAAAAAGCTCCATAAACAAGGGAAATTTGTTGTTTATCAGAGCAATTTCTCAACATATTGCAGTATTTTTTATTCAGTTAACAGGAATCTGCTCCATAACCTGTAAGCAATTAACAGGTCAAATTTGTACTGAAGGTATGGTAAATGAATTTGTGTTTGTAAATATTATTCAGTTAACAGGGGTATTCAATTAAGAGAGAACCAATTAAGTGGGCTTCATTGTATTTGCTATTTAGCATTGGAAGGTGCACCAAATTACATTTCTTCAAGGCATGCAACTTGACTGGTTTTCAGGATCACCAGAGGAGGGTGTTGGAGTGGTGGTGGAGTCAGAAAATAACGCTTGACCCAATATATTCTCTTTTCAGTCTTCCTTGGCCAATTTTTTTAATAACATTTCCAAAAGAAATCAACAGAAACATATCATATCAGACCTCACAGGAACAAGCTCACTGACACTTTGGAAGGAGCCCCAAATTTTATTTGTTTCAGGGATGCAACTTGAATGGTATTTGGTTGAGGTCACCAGATGAGGGGTGTTGGGTGGTGGTGAAGTCAGAAAACATGTCACCCTTTAATTCTGTTTTCAGTCAAACTTGGCCTGTTTTTTTTTTTTAAGTTTCAAAAAATGTCGGCAAAAAGTATCTCATATTACACCTGACAGAAATGAGCTCATCAGGATTTCCTGCCCTTATTGTATTGTTCTTCATGGGAACCCTGGGAAATGAATCGGTGCTCATTTACTGAGGTGAACAAATTATGTTTTACTAGTAGAATAGGTCCTGGTAACCTAAACCGCTGGGATGCAGTCCCTCATTCAGTGGGCAACATGGGCATAAACGATTAGCAAAACATCATTTTATGCTTATGTTGAGTCATCATATAGCCCAGAGATGCTGACACCAATAAATAATTAAATATATGTGTCTGCTGTACTGAAGTAATTAATGATGGAAAAACTTAGACATGCAAATTTTATATGATCATCATAAATCCATTCTGACAATGTAAATGAGGTGGGCATGACTTATCAGATGAGCATTCTGGCCCTGTGGGAGCCTCTTGTTTTTAAATGTGGCTGGCTGCTATTTTTAATTCAGTTTTTTCTCTTCTAAACCTCTACTTATAGTTTGGCTAGGTTGGCAGGCATATGCTGTTGTATGGCGTTAACAGCCATAACTCAAGAATGGCTGGATGGATTCTCATGATACTTGGTAATCTGAGTTATTTGGCCAAGTTGGACGGAGGTCACGGAGCTAATCAAGAATTCCACCTTGATCAAAATTTCTTGACAGAATTATGCCCCTTAGTTAATGGATTTTCATGAATTTTGAGTTTGTTAGTATGAAAACTCGGAACAAACATTGACCATTGACCAATCTGGCTGATTTTTAGCTCACCGAAGGGAGCTAAACTTATCACTTTCCATCCGTCGTCCGTCCGGCATCGTGAACATTTTTCAAACGACTTATCCTCTGAAACCGCTAGGTCGATTTGCTAGAAACTTGGTATGGATGTTCATTACCATATGTCAATTCAAGTTGTTCATATGAAATGGCCACATCCCTTGGGGGCTCTGTATGGGGCATAACTCTGATATCACCGTATGAATTATAGAAAAATTATTAAAAAATCTTCTCCAGAACCAGTGGGCAGAATCTTTTGATACTTGGTATGCAGCATCTTGGTATGGATCTGATTCAAGTTTATTCAAATCGCCCCCCTGGATTCATATTTGGGCTCACTATAGAAGCCCAAATTCGAACTTAGTGCATTTTAGGCAAATTTCTTAAAAAATCCTCTTCTCCAGATCCAGCAGACGGAATCTTTTGATATTTGGTATGCAACATTGTGGGGTGGATTTGATTGAAGTTTGTTCAAATCGGCCCCCTGGATTCATATTTGGGCTCAGTATAGAAGCCTGAATTCGAACTTAGTGCATTTCAGGCAAATTTCTTAAAAAAACTTCTTCTCCAGATCCAGCAGGCAGAATCTTTTGATATTTGGTATGCAACATTGTGGGGTGGATCTGATTCAAGTTTGTTCAAATTGGCCCCCTGGATTCACATTTCGGCTCAGTATAGAAGCCCGAATTCGAACTTAGTGCATTTCAGGCAAATTTCTTTAAAAATCTTCTTCTCCAGATCCAGCAGGCAGAATCTTTTGATATTTGGTATGCAACATTGTGGGGTGGATCTGATTCAACTTTGTTCAAATTGGCCCCCTGGATTCATATTTGGGTTCAGTATAGAAGCCTGAATTCGAACTTAGTGCATTTCAGGCAAATTTCTTAAAAAACTTCTCAAAATCCAGCAGGCAGAATCTTTCGATATTTGGGATGCAACGTTGTGGGGTGGATCTGATTCAAGTTTGTTCAAATCGGCCCCCCTGGATTCATATTTGGGCTCACTATAAAAGCTCGAATCCGAACTTAGTGCATTTCAGACAAATTTCTTAAAAAATCTTCTCCAGATCCAGCAGGCAGAATCTTTTGATATTTGGTATGCAACATTGTGGGGTGGATCTGATTCAAGTTTGTTCAAATCGGCCCCTGGGTTCATATTTGGTCTCAGTATAGGAGCCCAATTTGAACTTAGTGCATTTCAGGCAAATTTCTTTAAAATCTTCTTCTCAAGATCCAGCAGGCAGAATCTTTTGATATTGGGTATGCAGCATGCTTAATGGGGTTCAGATTCAAGTTTGTTCAAGCCAAGTCCCTGGGTTCATATTTGGGCTCACTGTGGTAGCCCAAATTATAACTTAGTTCAAAATGAGGAATTTTCTTTAATAATCTTCTTCTTCAGATCCAGCAGTCGGATTGTTTTGATATTTGGTATGCAGCATTCTTACGGGGGAGGGGGGGATTCAAGTTTGTTCAAGCCATGTCTCTAGGTCCATATTTGGGCTCACTGTGGGAGCTTGAATTAGTTTGAAATGAGGAATTTTCTTAAAAAATCTTCTTCTTCAGATCCAGCAGTCGGAATGTTTTGATAAGTGGTGTGTAGCATCCTGGGGGGGGGGGGGGGGGGGAGATTCAATTTTATTAAGCCAAGTCCCTGGGTCCATATTTGGGCTCCCTATGGCCTGAATTATAACTTAGTCAGTTTGAGGAATTTTTCTTCAAAAATCTTCTTCAGATTCAGCAGGCGGAATGTTTGGATATTTTGGATATTTGGCATGCAGCATCCTTAGGGGGTGAGATTCATGTTTGTTAAAGCCAAGTCCCTGGGTTCATATTTGGGCTCACTGTGGGAGCCCAAATGATAACTTAGTTCAAAATGGGGAATTTTCTTTAAAAGTCTTCTTCTTCAGATCCAGCAGATGAATGCTTTTGATATTTGGTATGCAACATCCTTAGGGGGGTAAGATTCAAGTTTGTTCAAGCCATGGCCCTAGTTCCATAAAATTTATCGCTCATGACTTCATTCCTTTGTAGTGTTGATGAACCACCACTTTGGCTGGTGAGCAATTAAGGCTCCTTGGAGCCTCTTGTTGTTATGAGTTGATCTCAATAATATCTTGATCAAGTTTGGTAACCATTCCTGTCTGATTTTTCCATCCACAGTTATCCTAACTTAATAGATTTGTATGAATATTTAGCTCATTCGTGTGATAACTTGGAACAACGTAGTGAGCAATCTGGATGATTTTTTAAAAAAATGTTTGGCTCCAAAATGAGTTTTGGAGGATTTAGATTGATTTTATGCGGAAAATGACCATATGATCCCTCGTCCTGCTCAGATGATATTTTTTGTTCCAAAATGTGTTTTGAAGGATTGGGGGGGGGGGGGGGGGGGGGGGCTTTTAGGTGATTTTTCTGTTCCAAAAAGCATTTTGAAGGATTTAGATTGATTTTATTTTCCTATAAAAAAGTGTCTTTTGTATTCAGTACCTTCTAGGGGTGTGTAACTAAGATTTACTAAGATAGGTTCTATCAAGCGGTTTCATAGGGGAGCTTTACATTTTACATTATCATCAACTGAAGAAGAGGCATGATGCCTGGATTATTTTGTCGCTCCTGAGGGATTCAAGGTTTGAGAGCGTATCCTATGGAGATGGATTGCTTGATGTAGACTTATTCTTGGACCCTGTTTATATTGTGTTCTGTTCAAGATGAGCGAATCAGGCCTCGTGGGGCCTCTTGTTTATATTTTTATATCTAATTAAAAGGGTTCAAAATCTTCATATCAAGCTTGACTTGAAAATGTTTTCATTCATGCCCAAATTGAAGTGCCTGAAAACTGTTGCTCTGTAAATTCCCGAAGAGTGACTTCATGTTGGCTTAGTAGCATGAAATATGTTGTATCAGGCCAGGCTTCTTGCTGGATTTCAAGTTGTTCAGTCAAGTTGGACTAATTGGATCAGTGCATGTTTATTGTTGTACACAAGTTCTGTTTTAGTGGTACAATAGGATGCGGTAACCAAGGCATCTGGTTGTCAGTATAGATATTACCATTGGTGAAGCTTGACTTTATACTGATAGTGTAGCCATAGATGCTGGAAGTTACCTCAAACACTCATAATTAAATTGCAGGTAATATAATAATAACACTTTGGCTGGCCGCTGATTTGTCGCGGTTCTCGGGTGAGGAGGCCTTGGTTACCCCTGTACTCCCCACTGCCTCCCTCTTCCCACCCTTCTTCTCTCCTCCCAACACTCGGAGGCGAACTGCTTGATAACACCCTTTACCTCATTCATTCATCCCAATCTCTCCGATTAGCATATTAACCCTCTCCGTTGAGTCTCACACTAACCATTCTCCCCTCATTCTCCCATCCCACTTCCCCATTATACTCCAAGTGAATCTTATTCTTTTAGACTGTTATTTTCGGCATTCCAGTAGAAAGTGTTCTAGGGTCTCCACCACGCCTAAATTACACATCTGGCACTCCTTTTCACCGTTTTCCCCCATTTTCCCCTCAGCTTCAGGGACCGCGACCTCAGCTGGAACAACAGTGACCACCCAAAGATGTCATCAAGGTACTTTTCAAAACCAGATTTCTCTTTATCACCCATGCTACCTACCCAGAGACCTCTTTGATCTGACTCCCCCTCGCCAGTTAAAGTTACCATCCTCCATCACCCTTTCTCTGACGATTTGTTTTACCCTGGTTTGCCCCTATTTCTTGGTCCAAGATCTCCAATGAGTAGTTCTCTATTAGCTCCCTCACTTGGACCATCCACCCTGTCTTTATATTTGAGTCCTATATACTCTAGAACATTACTTTGCACCATCGGCTGGCGTTGAGAGTTATCAAATAATTAAGGTACGTGCAACCGAGTTCCAATAAGTCTATCCTGTCCTTGATCCTCATCCACCCAAGCCCCCCCCCCCCCCCCCCCCTGATTGGTTTCTTGTGTTGCGGCATTACTCGAGCCAGTTATCCATCGGCCTGCATATGTTTCCAATCTCTTTACAGCCGTTTGGTTTAGGGGTACCACTTATGTACCATATATTATTCTGACAGACCCACCATTTCCCAAATTATTTTCCCCACGAAAACCTTATTGAATCTGTTTCTCCCTATAAGTTCCATTTTGTGAAGCATTCACCTCCCCTTAAGAATCAGTTTATTTGTGTGGCTTCGGTAGATGCCTCTTCCTGTTATGTTTATATTTACCCCCAAATACTCGTAGTCACCTGTCTCTCCTACACTAAGAAGTTGGCTGCTACCTTTCGCAATATAGAACCCCCCCCCCCCCCCCCCCCCCCACACACACACACACACACTCTCCACCTTAGGAGTGGGGTCCACTATGCGACCCCGTGATATAAATTTGCTCTTGCTTTCATTAAGTTAGAGTCCCCACTTGTTCCCATATTTCCCAACTATTGCCAGCATTTTCGATAGTCCCTCTTCGCTTTCTGACACTAGCACCAAATCGTCTGCAAAAAATAGACCTGGGATCTTCAAGTCAACTGCTACCCCATCGTCGCTACGCAGGAGTGCCGGTATAATGTAGAACCAATGCCCGTGATCATTCGCCAGTCGGGAGTGATCTAGAAGTGACCGAATGCTGGCAGAATAAACTTTGCTTTTTAATGGTGTATTTCGTGATATTTCAGGATATATTTTGAGATTTGGGGGTATTTCAGTTGGTAGTGCGACCCACCCTAAGGGATTTGCTGATTAGACGTGAGTAATAATAACACTTTGGCCAGCCGCTGATTTGTCGCGGTTCTCGGGCGAGAAGGCCATGGTTACCCCTGTACTCCCAACTGCCTCCCTATTCCCACGCTTCTCCTCTCCTCCCAACACTCGGAAACGAACTGCTTAATGATATCCCTTGTCCCATTCTTCCTAATCTCTCCGCTTAGCATATTAACCCTCTCCTTTGAGTCTCCCCCTAACCACATGTCCTTCATTCTCCCATCCCACTTCCCCATTAAACTCCCAGTGAATCTCATTCCTTTAGACTGATACTTTGGGCATTCTGGAAGAAAGTGTTCCAGGGTCTCCACCATGTCCAAGTTACACATCTGGCACTCCCTTTCACCGTCTTTCCCAATTTTTCTCCTCAACTCCAGGGATCGCGACCTCAGCTTGAACAACAGTGACCCCCCAAAGGTGCCATCAAGGTACTCTTCAAAACCTGGCTTCTCTTTATCACGCAGGCCACCCAAAGACCTCTTTGATTTGACCCCCTCTCGCCAATTACGGTTACAATCCTCCATGACCCTTTCTCTGACGATTTTTTTACCCGGGTTTGCCCCAACGTCCAGGTCCGAGATCTCCAATGAGTAGTTCTCTACTAGCTCCCTCACTTGGACCATCCACCCCGTTTTGATATTTGAGCTGAAAATTCTCAGGAACATTACTTTACACCATCGGCTGTCGGGGAGATTTACCAAATAATTAAGATAACCGAGCTTCAACAGGTCTATCCTGTCCTTGATCCTCATCCACCCAAGCTCACCCCTGATTGCTTCTAGCGCTGCGGCATTACTCGACCCCGTTATCCATCGGCCTGCATCGTTCTGCAGGATTTCCAAGCTCTTTACGGCCGTCTGGTTTAGGGGTACCACTTCCGTACCGTATGTTATACTTGGCAGCCCCACCATTTCCCAAATGGTTTTCCCCACGAAGTGAGTGATGCGATGGAGTAATAAATAACATTTTCTCTCCTTCTTGTGCAATTTTGACATTGTTATGCCTCTAAAGTGAGTCTTGTCGAAGTTCAAAGATAAATATTAACTATTCCCTGTGGGAAGTGGAGCAGTGTTGGTTCACCGTGGTAAGCAAGCTCTATTTTATTTGTAAAATAGGACCCGACAACCAACACCTGGGGTGAAAGTCCCCTACCGCGTGCAGCGTTGTAAACGTCAGGTAGTCTTGCCATTATACTTCTTGTGATCATATTTAGAAACAGATGCAGAAACAGAAAAAAACACTTAAAAAATATCGATTTGAAGGGTCCTGAGTCGAATTTCGAGTGCAAGCAACAGGAAACTTATTGAGTCCCCCCCCCCCCCCCCCCCCACACACCCCCTCACCGCACAGGCACAGCATTAATGGAAAACCTAATATCATTTAGAAATTAGTCCCTCCCCACCGATGAGGAGAAATCAGGCGCCACCCCTGAACATTAGGCAGCATTCTGCTGGAACTTTCCGTCTTTATCCCTACCATTACGGGAAAAATAGCAGTCATCATTCACAAAAATCCCCATGTCCTGCTGGATGTTTTTTATACAGGCATGACAATAAATGAATATAAACCGTACACGTATTTTTTATATTATCGAGATTTTGCTTCGCTGTGAAGAGATATGGTACGTACTGAACCTAAAATAAATAGATAACGCTGATAAAATTCGAAATTATTTGTGGAAATTTTGTTTTATACTCGATTTAGTTTGGAGATATTAATACAGGTTTGCAATGACTGATATGTTTGTTTTCATCACACTGTCAATGGCAACCAACTCGTGACGTCACGTCTGACTTCTCTATAGACTGGAACCCTGCTGCGCACCCCAAACGTGATGGACAAAAACGACCACTGCACCCCACCTCAAAATAGACAGAAATGCCCACAATAACGGCCAGCTAGGGTGCTACCCACAACACCAATTCATACTCTTAACACACCCCACGAGTCAAAATTTGCACAAGTGTATATATACCGTACGTCCGTCCGTCCGTCCGGGAATGGTTTCCGGCGAAAAACTCCTAGGGGTTTCAATTCAAAACATTGAAAGTGTGTTCATGTTCATTCATAGGGTCTGCAGATGTACATAAAGAAAGGTTTTGGATTTTTGATTCGGCCTTCGGGGGCGTAAGGGGCACCACTTTTGTCGTTAGAGGAATTGTTTCCGGCAAAAAACTCCTAGGGGTTTCAATTCGAAACATTGAAAGTGTGTTCATGTTCATTCATAACGTCTGTAGATTAGCATAAAGGTTTTGGATGTTTGATTCGGCCCCGAAAGGCGCAAGGGGCACCATTTTTGTCGTTAGAGGAATGGTTTCCGGCGAAGAACTCCTAGGAGTTTCAATTCGAAACTCTGAAAGTGTGTTCATGTTCATTAGTAGGGTCTGTAGATGTTCATAAAGGCTTTGGATTTTTTATTCGGCTTCGAGGGGCACAGGGGGCACCATTTTTGTTGTTAGAGGAGTGGTTTCCGGCGAAAAACTCCTAGGGGTTTCAATTCAAAACATTGAAAGTGTGTTCATCTTCATTAATACGGTCTGTAGATGTGCATAAATGTTTTGGATTTTTTATTCGGCCCCAAGGGGCACCATTTTTTGTCGTTAGAGGAATGGTTTCCAGAGAAAAACTCCTAGGGGTTTCAATTCGAAACACTGAAAGTGTGCTCATGTTAATCAATAGGGCCTGTAGATGTGCATAAAGGTTTTGTATTTTTGATTCAGCTTCGGAGGGCGCAAGGGGCACCATTTTTGTCGTTAGAGGAATGGTTTCCGGAACAAAAACTCCCAGGGCTTCAATTCGAAACACTGGAAGAGTGTTCATGTTAATCGGGTCTGTAGATGTGCATAAAGGTTTTGGATTTTTGATTCGGCTTCGAGGAGTGCAATGGGCACCATTTTTGTCGTTAGAAGAATGGTTTCCGGGGAAAAAACTCCTAAGGGTTTCAATTCAAAACATTGAAAGTGTGTTCATGTTCACTCATCGGGTCTGTAGATGTGCATAAAGGTTTTGGATTTTTGATTCGGCCCTCGGGGGCGCAAGGGTCACCACTTCTGTCGTTAGAGGAATGGTTTCCAGTGAAAAACTCCTAGGGGTTTCAATTCGAAACACTAAAAGTGTGTTCATGTTAATCAATGGGGTCTGTAGATGTGCATAAAGGTTTTGCATTTTTGATTTGGCCGCGAGGGGTGCAAGGGGCACCATTTCTGTCGTTAGAGGAATGGTTTCCGGAGAAAGACTCCTAGGGGTTTTTAATTCGAAACACTAAAAGTGTGTTCATGTTAATCAATAGCGTCTGTAGATGTGCATAAAGGTTTTGGATTCGGCCCCGAGGGGTGCAAGGGGCACCATTTTGGTTGTTAGAGGAATGGTTTCCGGAGAAAAACTCCTAGGGGTTTCAATTTGAAACATTGAAAGTGTGTTCATGTTCATTTATAGGGTCTGTAGACGTGCATAAAGGTTTTGGAGTTTTGATTCGGTTCTCGGGGGCGTAGGGGCACCACTTTTGTCGTTAGAGGAATGGTTTCCGGCGAAAAACTACTAGGAGTTTCAATTCAAAACACTGAAAGTGTGTTCATGTTGATCAATGGGGTCTGTAGATGTGCACAAAGGTTTTGGATTTTTGAGTCAGCCCTGGGGGGGGGGGGGGGGGGTAAGGGGCACCACTTTTGTCGTTAGAGGAATTGTTTCCGGCGAAAAAACTCCTAGGGGTTTGAATTCGAAACACTAAAAGTGTGTTCATGTTCATTGATAGGGTCTGCAGATGTGTATACAGGTTTTGGATTTTTTATTCGGCGCCAGGGGGCGCAAGGGCCACCTCTTTTGTCGTTAGAGAAATAGTTTCCAGTGAAAAACTCCTAGGGGTTTCAATTCGAAAAAATGAAAGTGTGTTCATGTTAATCAATAGGTCTGTAGATGTGTATAAAGGTTTTGGATTTTTGGTTCGGCCCCGAGGGGCGCAAAGGGGCACCATTTTTGTTGTTAGAGGAATGGTTTATTCATTAAATGAATTAAGGAATTATTCATGTAAAAACTTTTTTCCAAAGAAATTAAATGACACTATTGGCATTTTGAAGATTGATAAGATGTTCATTCTACAAGAACTTGTGAACTTTTTTAGTGGTTGAGGTATTCCCCTTTTAGAACTAACACACTGAATTATTTTTTACAGAAACATGTTTTGCTATATCATAATTTTTAACAAACATTTTTCTTTCAGTTGAAATAAATGAGTTTAATATGAATAATTTGATGGTGGTACTATTTTTCTCAAGTCTTTCAGTGCAGTGTTCGCAAGTGCAGAAACTGCTCTTGTCAATGAAAACAATCACTGTTGCTCCACAATATAACTTTTATGCACATTTACAGGTTTTTAAAACAGTGTTTCTGTATCTACTATAATAAACATAAAAGAGGGAAGTGGGTAATATTATTATATATGTAAATCTTCCGGCCTTGTGTAATTTTGTCAGACTGTTCTTCTCATCATAAATATCAAATCATTGTATAAAATGAAACATTTAGCTGGCGCAGCACAAATATTATTAACCATTCAGTCCAAAAGTTTGTTGCCATTGACTTCAATTGCAACAGTAATTGTTGTCACATTCTGATAATAATTTACTCCCATAAATTGTAACAAGGCAAGGTCACGTGAACATATTATGACAATTCTATCATTTAATTTTGATCGCTGTTGTTATTCGTTCTGTGCATCGATGCAGCAGTCTGTAAGATATATTCGTTACACAGTTTGTTGGTGGCCTAATATGGTATATATGGTGTCAGTTAATTCCATATTGGACTCGAGCTTCGTTCTCGTCCAATCTGAAATTAACTGACATCATATATAGACCACCAACAAACTGTGTAACTAATAATATACATCTACATTTTATATTTTGTCTTCTATTATCATTTTTCTATGATTGAAAGTAGTAATGCTAAGTTTTGATTATGAATTTGATACAAAAAAATGTCTTACGGGACAGGAGAAATAAATACTTAATACTGCAACAGGCCTGCAACCAGGGGAGAGGGGGGGGGGGTCAAGGGGGGGCGACCCCCCCCCCCGGAAACATTTTTGGTCCCCTAGAAAAATTTCAGACACTGCTTTTCAATTTTCACCATTTTGATCCATTTTATCTACCAGTGAATTAACTCAGAGTTGTCAATATACACCTGTAATTACATTGAATATAATCCCATGACTGAGTCTCTATTGTTATATTTGAGGTGTTTATTCAACACACGGATTATACACAACTATGACAATACGAAACATTAACTAATTAACAGAAGAGCTTACCTGTATTCAATAGCAGGTTAAATTTCAAGTGATGAGTGGTTACTGGTAATTGAAAGTAGGAGAAATGCTCTCGCAAACAGAGGCTTTCCATGGGACAAAGACAGGAAATTGCTCTTTGTAATGCCAAATTTTAAAATGTTTACACGCCGGGTGGAACCATGTTCGCCCCGGGGCACATGTGCTTGGCAAAGAGTATCCAAATTAGTGGAATTCAGTCACTTTGAGGAAGTGGTTGGGGTGGGGTGGGGGATAAAATGGTTCTGAATGTTCCTTCAAAGTTAGTGGACAGATATAAAAAAATGCAAATAATAAATCTTGTTATTTGAGCAGCAAAAATAAAACGTTTTGGGATATGTTGAAGCAGGAATTGATCCTTCAGAAGACAGGAAATTGCTCCTTTAAATGCCAAATTTAAAACAATTTCCATGACGGGTTGAACCATGGTCGACCCGGCACACATGTGCTTGGCACGGTGTATCCAAATTAGTGGAATTTAGTCACTATTATGGGGGGTGGGGGAGTAAATGATTATGGATGGTCCTTCAAAAGTTAGTGGACAGAAATTAAAAAAAAATCAAATACTGAATCTTGTTATTTGTGTAGACAAAATAAAACTTTTTGGGGTATGTTGAAGTAGGAATTGATCCTTCGGAAGAAAAATGATTCTGGGTGGAAAAATGATGGGATTATGTCCAGGATGGGGAGGTGCCCCCCCACCTTGGCCCGCCGTCCCCCCCCCCCCCTCCCCGATGCCCGACCCTGGATGCAGGCCTGTACTGCAAACTTCTTTAAAATAGGTTTTCATTGCTTGTAAGACAAAAGACAGCGTACAATGTACATCCGCGAAATATAGGTATTTTTCGAAGGACGCGGTCTGCGCCAAATACGTAACAGCTGTTCACTCGTATTATGAGTTGCGAACTGAATTGTATTGTTTCACCTTCATTCGTCTGTCGCTGGAGATGTAATAAAACGAGAAAGCACGTTCCTTGTTTATTTGCTCGTCCGTCCGTCGGTCTGTCCATGTGCCGCTGACTATACGAATAAGGGATGGTCCTACAAATATCACGGCACTAATTAAGGGGTTAAAGCATCAAATATATTTTGTGATTATAGTTATCTATGCATGTGATTGTATTCAGTTTAGTATTATTTTCCTTTAATATATTTAATTATAAACTATTGGTTTGAGGTACTTTTCGCTAGATTGGCATATTTTTGCATATAACTTCTGTTCCTTTGAATGGCTGTATTTAGTGAATATGTTATTGTAACAGAACATATATTTCGCTGATCCTAAGAAGCATCAGTGCTGTTTCTGAGTTAGCTGGTTAGCTATGTCGTTATAACAACTTAGCTAAGTTGTTATAACAAGTTGGCTAAGTTGTTATAACAGGTTACTAAGTTGTTATAACAAGTTACTAAGTCGTTATAACAAGTTAGCTTAGTTGTTATTACAAGTTACCTAAGTTATTATAATAACAAGATAAGCTAAGTTGTTACAAGTTAGCCATGTCGTTATAACAACTTAGCTATGTCGTTATAACAACTTAGCTAATTTGTTATAACAAGATAGCAAAATTGTTATAACAAGTTACTAAGTTGTTAAAACAAGATAGCTAAGTTGTTAGTTAAGTAATCTTCCCTTTGCAGTGTGACCATGTTATATTGCAAATGTGTTCTTAACCGTGAAAAAAGTAGGTACACCACCATAAATCCTCGTCGGTTTGCGAGACAGACGCGGATCCGACGTGGCATACTCATCAACGAACGTCCAATATCAGTCTGACTGATGTCATTCTATTCTTCCTGCAGTGCAACGTCTAATTCCTGGACATTGGTATTGGGCTGTTGGCGTTGTCGTAGGCCAGAAATATCCCAGACGTGCTCGATTGGTGAAACATCTGGACTTAGGGCTGACCAAGGCAATGTAGTAATGTTTTGCTCTTGGAGGAACTCTGCAGCGACACGGGCCCTGCGTGCTCTTGGAAAATGAATCGACGGCCGTGACGTCGTGTAAATGGCACCACATGAGCTGCTAACGTGTTGTCACGGTAGTACTGCCCCGTGACACGTCCTTAGAAAACATGTAATGCTGTTCTGCTTGCCATGGTTATGCCTCCCCACACCATAACCGATCCTCCACCAAAACGATCGTGCTGCCTAACGGTTGCGTCATTGTATCGTTCGTTCAGCCGCCACCACGCTCTCTTCCGCCTGCCGTGAACGTCGAGAGTGAACCTCGATTCATCGAAAAACATGACGTTGCTCCATCGACCATTTTCTCGGTGCTGTCGTGCTCCACACCAATTACGCCTTGCTGCGATGTGACGTTCAGTCAAACGTGGAATTATTCGAGGGCGTCGAGCGTACAAATTCCAGCTGTGTAGGCGAATTCGGATAGTCTGAGAATTGACTCGCATATTTGTTGCTCGGTGCAGCTGCTGCTGTCCAATTTCTGAGGCACTTTGATGGAGGTTACGTAATGCTGTGGTTCGGATGAAACGATTCTGGTTAGCAGTTGTCGCAGTTTGACGACCTGACCGACGTCTGTCATCAACATTGTCTTCTGACGGTAGCGTGACCAAAACCTGCTAATCACCGATTGAGTAACGTTGCGAACGAAATTGAGCTACTGCTGCCTGTCTGTTGCCAGCTTCCAACATGCTAACGCCACCTAAACGTTCGTCACGTGTCAGTCTACGCATACCTCAAAAGTATATTTCGACCAGAAACTATCATTGAACAAGTTTATACCAAGAACAGAACGATGTCACCTCCGAAAAAGCTCGTCCGGTAAAATGACAATTTGAAAACGCACCCCGGTGCTCGTGCAAAAAACCTGCACGTGGTTTTCGTGGGCCGGTGAAATTCATGATCCACACTAAACTTGGTAACATATCGATGTGTCCAATCACGCGTATCCAATATCATTTTCCGAAAATATCAACATCAGTTTGGATATCCCCTACTTTTTTTTGAATACACTTTATTTGTATAAATATGCACTTACAGTCGCCGTGGACAGGTCACTTTCCACGCGTGGGCAATATTTCCACGGACGCTATAATATTAGATTCCAAACACTAATTACCGGAATAATCATCAAAAATTTAATTAATGAAGCACCGGGTGCAACCCGGTGCTTCATTAATTAAAATTTTGCTAATGATCATTTTTACTGCCTAGTAAATACATGCGTGGATATTACTCCCACGCGTGGATTACGGCCAATCCACAGCGACTTTACTGTACTATACTTCTGTGTGTAAAATCAAAATTCTCTCCATTATTGCTCACTTTTTGCAAAATAAATATAAAAACTACCCCCCTCCCCCGCCCACCCTCACTGATTTAAATCAATTAATTTATTTTGAGTGGCCTAATCGTAATGTTTTGTTTTATTTCAGAATCAGTTATAATAAATTCTTTGTGGAGGCATGTGCAGCATATAAACGATAAACTATTCGTGTGCTTAGTTTGTGGAAAGTGTTTAAATAAAAAAAACAGAATTCAACAAAAAACAATCGATACGTTCCGGAGAAAGACCTTTCGAGTGCTCTATTGTTAAAAAGACAATTTAGAAAAAGTGCAGCTTATTGGACACCAACGGACGCATTGAGGCGATAAACCACACTGTTCTGTTTGTAGAAAAAATTTCAGTACAAGAACCTTACATTACTTCAGTGTGTTAATACCGGTGAAGAACTACAGGTGCCAAATTCGCGTTTTAAAACAAACCATGAACGAAGCAGAAACCAAATGATTCATAGCGGCGAAAAAACATCTGAGTGTTCTATTTGTGAGAAACATTATGGGCACAAACAAATCTTAACTAATGCAAATCCAAAAATGGCGCCAACACACGAAAAGCCACACGAGTGCTAACTTTCCGGAAGCTGTTTCAGTAAAATAAAAGACCTTAACAGACTCCCAAATAATTCATACAGGTGAAGCGCCATCTGAAGGTTCTACCTTTGCCAGCGAGAAACCGTTTGTGTACCCACTTTGCGGAAATTATTTTAAAACAAACCGAAAACTAAACAATCACTGAAGGTTTCATACGTTAGAGTGGTTTATTTTGCAAGAGACGTTGTGGTAAAAAAGGATACAACAGGAAATGACGCATACGAGTGAAAACACATTCATCTGCCCAATTTGTGGAAAGCGTTTTAATACAAATCTGAAACTCAACACTCACCTGAAGATCCATACTGGCGAGAAGCCCTTTAAGTGTTCTGTATGTGAAAAATGTTTCATTCTTAAACATAACCTTATCTTACACATGATGACGCATACGGGGGAAAAACCATTCTGGTGCTCCATTTGTGAAAATCGGTTTAAAACAAATCCACAACTCAAGTGTCATCAAAGGGTTCACACAGGAGAGAGTCCTTACGAATGTTCTATTTGTGAAAAACGCTTCCGTCACAAAGCGAGCCTTAATTTCCACAAACTGGGGCATACGGGCGAAAAACCATTCATGTGCTCAATTTGTGGAGATCGATTTAAATCAATCCAAAACCTCAACGTTCACCAACGAGTTCATACCGGTGTAAAACCTTACAAGTGTTCTATTTGCGAAAGACGCTTCAGTCAAAAAAACAGTCTCAAGATACACAAAAGGACGCGAAAGTGCGAAACATTATTCAATTGCACACTTCGCGGAAATTGTTTTAAAACAAACTCAGAAACCAACAGTTACCAGAGAGTTTGTTCGGGTGAGAAACGTTTCGAGTGTTCTGTTTGCCAGAGACACTTCAGTCATAAAGCGAGGTTTAATGCACATAAACTGGTGCATACGGGCGAAGAACCCTTCGTATGCCTAATTTGTGGAAAGCGTTTTAAAGCAAACTGCATACTCAAAATGCATCAAAAGTCTCATACCGGAGAGAAACGTTTCGAATGTTGTTTTTGCCGAAAATGTTTCAGTTATAAGGCGAATCTTAAAGAGCACAAAATGACGCACACAGGCGAAAAACCCTTCTTGTGCACAATTTGTGAAAAACGTTTTAAAACAAATTCAGAACTCAAGAGTCATCAAAGGGTTCACACAGGAGAGAAACCTTACGAATGTTCTATTTGTGAAAAACGCTTCAGTCACAAACCGAGCCTTAGTTTCCACAAACTGGTGCATACGGGCGAAAGACCATTCATGTGCTCAATTTGTGGAGATCGATTTAAATCAATCCAAAACCTCAACGTTCACCAACGAGTTCATACCGGTGAAAAACCTTATAAGTGTTCTTTTTGCGAAAGATGCTTCAGTCAAAAAACGAATCTCAACAAACACAAAAGGACGCGAAAGTGCGAAAAATTATTCAGTTGCACACTTCGTGATAACCAACAAAAACCCTTCAAATGTAACATTTGTGAAAAATGTTTTGTTTGTAGGAAAACACTTAACGATCATATTACAATGCATATTGGAGAAATAGCAGACATTTCCAATAAGCGCGTCAGTGGGAAAGAATGTATCGATGAAGATTGGATGATGCAAAGACTGAGAAAACCTTGTACCTCCAATCTGTGTGGTGAAGGTTTTGTTTGCAATGAGGATCACGATAAGCATTCCAGTTCCCACACGGAAGAAAATAAGTCCGTTGAAAACACTGTTTCTTCCAATACGTTTATATTCAATGATGAAAATGATAAACAAAATTTATTTAATAATTCAACACAAACTCCTTCTGCGAGAATAGAAACCAAACGAGAATCCATCGTGTGTTGCATTTGTGGGAAGTTGTTTCGGGACAGAGACACGCGCGACGAACACTTGCAAATTCATATCTGACGTTCATATATGCGACCTGGATGTCGTAAGGCATGGGCTTCCCAACCTCTTATTTAATTAGTATGACGTACTGTACTCCAAATCGATAATGTTCAATCCGAGTCAGGTACCGCAGACCTTTTTTCTCGGTAGTGAATTTCTGACTCATGGGGGAGGGTGAGGGACGTACCTATGATTAACCAAGTCCCTGATATAGACAAATATCAAATGTGACATCTACATCACCAAAGCATGCCCACGCCGAAGGCATGTCTTGCCGATGAAGTTGGAATATTAGTCAGTGGCAAATATAGTTGAAATAAAATACATAGGGTTTTTTTGGTGGAGGGTGGGTGATGAATATATCTACTGTCTAGAAGTCGTAAGGCTTGGGCTTCCAAAGCTCTTATTTAATTAGTATCTACTGTACTCCTAATAGATAATGTTGGATCCCGAGTCAGGTACCACATATTTATTTTCTCGGTAGTGAATTTCTAGGTGGATGGGCCGAGAGGGGGATACCCCTTCCGGTCCCCCCTCTAGTTGGAAATTCACTGCCCTACCCCCCCCCCCCACCCCCAATCGGAAACCTCTAGCCATGTCCCTGAATGTTGGATCCCGAGTCAGGTACCACAAACCTCTCTGTTTTTGTCAACGACTCTGCCACTGAAGTGAACAAATCAAATCTAGTCTCGTGAGAGATTACATGTTTACTAGCAAGGCGAATCATTATCCGACTCCAATCCGGAGGAAATTGTCCCAGCTGGCAGAAATATTGGAGAAGGAGGTTTCACGCCATCTATTTGGGCAAGGGTAACCTCTTGAACCTCGAAGTGCCTTTCGAGACCACCATTATCCTAATAGTAGAATACTGCTCCATGAATTTGTGGAGGCTGGGGATGTCTAGAAGATAGCGGATTGTGGAGTGTGGCAATGGATATGGTGTAAATCTGATTTGTTCAGACTGTGATAGCACATTGTGACATATCGCGACTGATAAAATATTCCAACTACTAAACTACAGCATCATGCTCTGATAATGAAGCTTCAATATTAGTCAGTCGGTATTATAATTTAAAAAAAGACCCACAAGACTTCCCTGGCATTTTTTTGCGTATAAATACACATATGAACAGAGAATATGTAGGTCTATGGTCCCAACTTTTATTCACACGAAGTTCAATGATGATTTGTGAAAATGCAACTGCTTGAATTTAATTTTATATCGCCCTTGTCAATACGTATCACCACTAAAAACAATTCCAAAATCCAGTATTTGTCAATTCTCGAATATTGTTCTGGGAGCGGATTGTAATGTGAACTGATATACTGGTTTAGTTGTAACCTCCTTGGGGAGGGGGTGCCCTTAGTTCAGGTGGTATTTTTGCAGACCATCAATGGATAGGCGTAAGAGATTCTTGTAGTTGCTAGGACCTAGCATAGTCCCTTGTGGAATTCCTGTTTGACAAAGGCGATATAAAAATAGAATATTCGTGAAGCCGTTGATACGCAGCCACTTTTAATTAACCCATTAAACGCCGATGGTATCTTCCAGGTCACTTCCGTGTCATCAATTAGAAAAGTCTATATTTGTTACTTGGGGGAAGAGCAATCAACATTTCAACATGCCGCCGAGGTGCTCCACGTTGAAAATCATAATTGTCTATCCACACACAGCGTGCAATGCGCCTTAATACAAGCTCTTCTGAGATTCCATTGCAAACTTACAAAGTAATGGATCAATAAATGACATGGCTTGCAAATTTGGTTGAAATCATCGTTATGAAAATCGCGAATGGCACACACGAGTTAATGGATACGAATTAATCCGTAACACATATAACGTATAACCCATCGTTCACTTTGAGTCGAGACTGGTTATTATGCCCCCGCAGGGGAGGGATACAGCGAAGACCTCCGCCCATCCGTCCATCCGTCCATCCGTCCTTCCACCCGTCCTTCCATCCGTCCATCCGGTCTTTGGTTATGGCATGACTTGAACAATAGTCAACGGATTTTAATTCGTTTTGTATATGAATCTATAGCAACAATGTCTACGTCAAGCTGGGTGACCACGGTTATCTCTTGAAAATTATGAGAGTTATAGCCCTTTGTTATACAAATATCCTGTAGAATTTGTTTATGGCATAACTTGACCAATAGTTAACGGATTTCATTTCTTTTCGGTCTATCTCTCTACAACAGCAATATCGACGCCACCTTCCATGACTATTAACCCTTTGCCCAACACAGGCGATTTCAAAATTTATTATTTTAAATATCATTTTTTAAATTTTTTCAAAAAATGTCAACAAAACCATAACAAGCTCGTTCCAAAGAGGGGTCACATGATATGTTTTGGTTGAAAATGTTCGAAAAATAATATTTTTTCAGTTGCTGAATTTGCATTTTACGCGGGCGGATGCGGGCGATTCGTTGGGTAAAGGGTTAATATGCGATGACAATTATGGAAGTTATTGACCTTTGTTGAAAAAATATCGTTTCTATAAAAGTTGTTTATCGCATAGCTTGAACAATAGTTAGCGGATTTCAATTCTTTTTCTGTAGATCTCTCTTTTCCAATAATGTCTACGTCAGCTTCGATGACAACCAATATCCGATAAAAATTATGGAAGTTATTGCCCTTTGTTAAAAAAAAATCATGTAATGCTTGTTTGTGGCACAACTTTGACAATAGTAAACTGATTTCAATTCTTTTTTGTATATATATCTCTAGCAGCAATGTCTACGTAAAGTTCCATGACCAGAGATATGCATTAGAAATTATGGGAGTCATTCCCCTTTGTTAAAACATATTATATAATGCTTGTTTATGGAATAAGTTAAACATTAATAATCGAGTTTCATTGTTTTGGTATATACATGCATCTCTTTAGGAACAGTGTCTACCTCAAGTTTGTTTATCACCGTTATCCAATGAACATTATTGGAGTCATTGCCCTTTGTTAAAACATATCGTGTAATGTTTGTTTATGGCAAAACATTCACAACAGTAACTGGGTTTCAATTCTTCTTAGCGTATGTCTCTATAGCAACAATATCTACATATACGCCAAGTTCATAAACCATCCGTATCTGATACAAATTGTTGGGAGTTATTGCCCTTTGTTAAAAAAATATCATGTAATGCCTTTTGTGGCAGAACTTTAACAATAGTAACTGTATTTCAATTCGTTTTAGCATACGTCTCTGTAGCAAAAATATCTACGTCATGTTCAATAACAACTGTTGTCTGATGAAAATTATGGAATTTTCAAATTTACTGTGATAAAACATCATTCATGTACATTTTTATGGGGCCTGATTGTGATTGGTTTAGAAGAATATATTTGTTTGCGGTGTGGGAAAGGGGGGGGGGGGGTGGACTCACATTGCGATGCTTTGCTTTTAGTGGTAGAATTAAAGGGTTCCACCGTTTGTGATATCAGTAATCTAAGTCTTCCTTTTTTATAAACAGTAGTCCAAGTCTGTTATAAAATGATTCAAGATTCAAGTGATTAAGTAGGCACCGATACTCGGATTACAGGAACAGACCTGGGTCAACAAAAGTTACCGGGAAATTTCTTCAAGTGGGATCGCTTACCCGGAAAACATTTTGATTTATCGTTCTGAAAGAAAGCTGCTTCTTTGCATCTGAGCAATGAATGACAGTCAAAACATAGACGACATTTCGTTGCTCATTCGACAGGAAATGCTCGAACCAATGGGGAAAAGGATTTTCAGTCTAAGAGAATGTTGTTTCTTGCATTTGAGCGATCAGTGGCAAACCAGACTGCTGGTATATCGAAATGTCCTTCAAGTGCACTGCCAATGGCAGTCCACAAAGAAAACATTTTGATTTACTGGAAGTCTATCCCATCAGATACATTCACCTTTTGGGCATTTTTACGAAATTGTATGCACCAACAGCTGCTGGGCTACATCGACTTTGGGAGAGCCCTATTGGGGGTGTGGGGAGGGGGGGGGGGGGGCACCGGGTACCTTGCCGGTAGACCGTACAGCCAATCTTCCTCTAGACGTTAAAGGCTATCGGTAGCAATAGTGTCCAAAAATTAATGTTTTGAAAAATTTCTAACCACACCAACAAAAAAATGCAAATAA
This sequence comes from Pictodentalium vernedei, assembly GCA_031216915.1. Lineage (NCBI taxonomy): Eukaryota > Metazoa > Mollusca > Scaphopoda > Dentaliida > Dentaliidae > Pictodentalium > Pictodentalium vernedei. Next base: position 834,032,545 of record CM062296.1, on the reverse strand, counting down.
TCTGATTTTCTACAAAGCGAGACCTGCTGTTTGTCGATGACATGCCGAATAACCGTTTTTTTTTAAATAGGGGCCGCGTAAATCCCGGAAGTCCAGGTTGAGGTATGGGGTGCAATTTTGAATAGACCCTGGGACTCTAGAAGATATCTGGCAGAGCCATGTAGTTAGAATGACATTTCCCTTAGAGATACATATATAGATGTAGACAGGAACGTAGGAACCGAGGGCACAGTTGTAACTCTACTCCCAACTTTTCCTTAAGTGTGTGTGTGTGTGAGATAGAGAGAGAGAGAGAGAGGGGGGTAGGGAGGGGAGAGAGAGAGAGAGAGATAGAGATAGGGAGGGATGGGGAGAGGGAGAGAGAGAGAGAGGGAGAGAGAGAAGGAGGGGGAGATAGAGAGAGAGAGGGAGGGAGGGAGAGAGGAGGGAGAGAGATGGGGAGATAGAGAGAGAGAGAAGGAGAGAGAGAGAGGGAGGGAGAGAGAGAGAGAGGGCGTGAGCGTGCATTTGTATTCATGTAAATGTGCGTTAACACTTTACCCAACGAATCGCCGCATCCGCCCGCGTAATATGCAAATTCAGTAGTTGAAAAAATATTATTTTTCAAACAAATTCAACAAAACCACATCATGTGACCCCTTGTTGGAACGAGCTCGTCGAGCTCGTTCCAACGAGGATTCACATGATAAGGTTTTGTTGAAATTTTGGGAAAAATTTCAAAAAATTGTATTTAAAATAATAAATGTTGATGTCATCTGCATTTGGTAAAGGGTTAATCCCAAGCATATTTTTAGGTATTGTATTCCCACCACGTCACTTAGACTTATAAGCCACCACTAAACTATTCCAGTATTTGTGGCTGCTCTTGATTGACCGCCACCTCCCCGAGTTCGAAGTATTTCCTAGGTTCCCGGACATAGAATATAAATATGATTCTGTCAGTAATTTAGCTTCATGTTTCATCATAAGAGATCCGAGATGCATAAACATGCATACCCATGCACATTCGAAGGTTTTCTCGGCCACTCTTTTCTCCATAAAAAATTATCGGGGAGCCTATACCCTAGTCAAATTAAAATCTGATGCTTCTGTTCAATTCAGTACCACATAACATGTTATCCTGAACTTATTTTATTGTAGACGTTTGTGAAGTAATAGCGCGCGGATTGAATGCACTTTTGTCCCTGTCAAACTGCACGATTAGCGTAACTCAATTCCTGTAGAAAAAACAGCGTGCTCAACTCTGTACAATTATATACTTGTAATTAGAGATCAGTACCATAATTGCTAACCTCTACGGGAGTGGTGGGGGGGGGGGGGGGGGGCACCAAAAAATTGCAAGACGTGACGTGGGGGTGGGTGGGTCTCATGAGTGCGCCAAAAATGTGCATTTCCAACTTGTGCAATTTTTTGAATTTTTTAAAAATATATCAATATATCAGCTAATATATACCATCATTTGTGTTTCAAACCTTAAAGATGATGTTGTACATCACACTCATAACATAAATACAACATCAGGAGGCTTTATATGTGAGAATATTGGGCTTAAACTGGGAAAATGTCACACGTTAGTAGGGGGTGGGTGTCTTGTTCGAAATGTAGAAAATGTACAGACAATATTTTGGGAAAATTCTCTCTGATGCACTAAATTCAACCCAAGTTATTTATTTATTAATAGAATTTGTATGGAGAGAAGAGAAAAGTAGCAAACACTTGAGAATACTGACAGAACAATTCAAATGAAAATTTGTTCCCGTATATGTACACCTGCTCTGGCCAAGCCTGATAATGAACAGCTGGTCATTTGTAGATTGGGGCCCACAGCAGCCCACAGAGGTTTAAATTGGTGGTACCAGTTTAAGAACATTATGAACCCCCCTAAAGACAGCTGTGCCTACTAAGTTTTTGAGTTTATTTTGGATTTTAATGGGAGAGTGGGGTGGGTGTCTGAGAATGGTAGCAGAAAATTTGCACATAGGGGTGGGTGGGTGTAAAAAGGAGCTGAATAAAAAATACGACGTCACGTCTTGCAAATTTTTAGTGCCCCCCCCCCCCCCACCCCCCGACCTCTACGGGAATACATGTACATGTAATGGCGTAAATAGATATTAAAATTCGACTGCATATACATCTCCAGAATAAAGGGAGTGTATTACTACTTAATCGCAGTGCCAAATATTCTCCACTCTAAAAGTATTTATAATTATTCATATCATTTCAAGAAACACTTGCAAACCTTCACCACAGGAACCACCGTGTTCTACACGGTGGTCCATATGATGAAAGTTTGCAAGGGCTTCTTGTGTTTTATCCCCAATCTCGCTCGCTAACAGCGCATTATTTTTTTCATTGCACGGCATAAACGCTCTTGTATATTTGATAATTTCGGACTACTTCATTCATCTGCAGAAAGGAATGGATCATTAAATGATATGGCTTGCAAATTTGGTTGGAATGATCGCTATTTTATTTTTGACTATTTAGGAGCGAGCTTCCACATTAGTCCTTGAGTGTCAAAGTATGTGTTCTGTAGTCAGTTTATGAATGATCCTACACACGAGTTAATGGATACGAATTAATCCGTATTCATTGCCATCAATATATAACGTATAAATCATGGCTCACTTTTGAGTGGAGAATGGTTATTTTGCCCCTAAAAGGGAGGGATATAGCAAAGACCTCCGCCCGTTCGTCCGTCCGTCCGGGCCGCCGCAGATGGCCTTGCGAGGTGGCCGTCAGTGTACAATCGTTACTTGTGAGGTTGGGGGATAAAACCGTTAGTACCTCAACCACTTGTGAGTTTTTTTTCAACTTGTGAGGTGCGAAAACCCACTTGTGTGTTGCGCAATTTTCCCCATACCTAACACTAAAATCACCTCATCAGTACATCTGAGGTAGAACGTCCGTCCGTCCGTCCGTCCGTCGTCCGTCCGTCCGTCCGTCCGTCCGTCCGATCTTTGGTTATGGCATAACTTGAACAATAGTCAATTCGTTTTGTACATAACTCTGTAGCAACAATGTCTTCGTCATGTTTGATGACTACCAATATCTCTTGAATAATATGGGAGTTACGGCCCTTTGTTGTAAAAATATCATGTTGAACTTGTTTATGACACAACTTTAACAAAATAGTTAACGGATTCCAATTCCTTTCGGTATATCTCTCCACATCAACAATCTCTACGTCACGGTCGATGACCACTACCATCCGATGCAAAGCATGGGAGTTATTGCCCTCTGTTTAAAAAATATCCTTTCTATAAAAGTTGTTTATCGCATAACGTTAACAGTAGTTGACGAATTTCAGTTCTTTTCTATATCTCCCTGTAGCAACAATGTCTACGTCAAGTTCGATGGCCACCAATATCCGATGAAAATTATGGATGTTATTGCCCTGTATTAAAAAAATATCGTGTAATGCTTGTTTATGGAAAATTGTTGGAGTTATTGCCCTTTGTTAAAAACATATTGGGTAATGTTTGATTATGGCATAACTTTAACAATGTTATGGTAACTGGATTTCAATTCCTTTTAGCATACGTCTCTATAGCAAACATATATACGTCAAGTTCAGTAATAATTGCTATCTGATGAAAATTGTGGGAGTGTCAAATTTACTGTGATAAAACATCATCCATGTACATTTTTATGAGGCCTGTCTGTGATTGGTTTCGAATATATTTGTTTGCTGGGGGAGGGGTGGGTGGAGTGGAGTGTTGAAATCCCTTTGCGATGCTTTGATTTTAGTGGTAGAATTAAAGTGTGCCACCATTCATGATATTAGTAATCTAAGTCTCCTTTTATATAAACAGTCGTCCAAGTTTGTTATAGAATGATTCAAGATTCAAGTAATTAAGTAGGCATTGATACTAGGATTACATGGACAGGACTGGTCCTAGAAAATCTACCGGGAAATGCTTCAAGTGGGACCGCTTACCCGGAAAACATTTTGATTTCTTGTTACAAAAGACCGCTGCTTCCTTGCATTTGAGCAATGAATGACAGTCTAGATAGGGGACATTTCGTTTTCATTTTTTCATCATCTTCGTTGCTCATTCGACAAAACTTGCTCGAACCAATGGGAAACAATTGATTTTCAATCTGAGAGAATGTTGTTTTCTTGCATCTGAGCGGACAATGGCAAACTAGACTTCTGGTATATCGAAATGTCCTCATGTGGACTGTCGGGTATCGGGCGTGCGGGTGGGCCGAGGTATTGTATTCCTAACTTGACACTTAGACATATAAGCCACCATTAATATTTGTCAGTGTGCGGGTGCCCTTGACTGACTGCCAATTCCCCAAGCGCGAGTAGGACTGAGTGATTAGGAGCAGATAGGACTGAGTGAGTAGGAGTGGGTAGGCTGGGGGAGTTGGAGTGGGTAGAGCTGTTTGTAAATATGAGTGAATGAGCATGAGTGTGTGAATGTGAAGGAAAAGGAGTGAGTATGGGTGAGTGAATATGACTGGAATGTGGTAAAATGAGGTGAAATCGGGTGGAATGCGGTGTAATGAGGAAAGGTATGGTGAAATGAGGTAGGGTGTGGTGGGATGTGCGCTATGTGATGGAATCTTGGCTGTCGACATGGTATGTGGAATGGGAATATGGGATGTAGTGAGTTGTGGTGTGGGTGTGTGATAATTGTGGAATGTTAGTGTTATGGTTGTGTTGGAGTAACATAACAAGTTCGTCCCCGGAGTCTCGATGTGTTCTATGTGCCTACTTGCACAAAGAACACACTGGAACTCAGAGGGTGAGCTCACAAACATTTTTAAAACATTGTTGTCCCGATCCATTATTAGTTACAGTGTTTGAGAAGGGTGTAAGGGGATGTACCACCTTTCTAAGACTCGTATTATAAAACGAATCTCAGAAGGATAGTACATCTCCGAACACCCCTTTGAAATACAGCGTGGTAAATTTATGACCCTGCCCCTTCAGTGTGTCGAGTTTTGTTTTATTGCATCATCCCCAACGGTATCCCAATAAGTCAAACCTGATAAAAGTAATAATTAGAGAAACTGAAGGAAGAATATCTTTCTTTATTACTGAGCAAGAAAGATAAAACTTCGGACAAGAATAGCTGAAACTTTAACAGATTGAACATGTCGACAGGTAAACTGCAACAGTTTATTTCTGCTGAAAATAATCTAAACTAAAATTATCTTACAACCAATGAATATAGTGTATGTCTTTTGCTCTAAATGCATTGGCTGCTTTTTTATTTGTTTTTTTTTTTTGTGTATTATCCGGAACGGGTGTAACATGTTTTATTACATTAAAAAACAGTCTGATAAGCAGACAATTTTAATTTGATTTGATTTGGAGTTATTTCCCTTCGATTGAACTCCAAACTCTCTGGATCCTTCAATTCAAGGGTATTGGGAAATGGCGCGTCGTTGTTATTGTGGGACACTGTATTGAATTTCTTACCAGAAAGTCGAAAAATTGACATAGTGTTTCTTTTTTTCACAACCGCAAATAAAATACTTTCATATTTAATTTCTGCCACACAAGGAAACAACCCCGGAAATAAAAACAAACCACATTAAGAATATTCGTATTTAATTTTTTTAATATTTAAAACATTTCATTTCAATTTTCATCGACAGCGAAAACTACTCGTCGTTCAGTGTAACCGTCCCTCTCAGTCAAGTGATAAAGGAGGATCGCGATAAATCAGCGATAGACCAAATGGTTATTATTATTAACCCTTTACCTAACATGAAAAGCAGACGACACTTGCAAAACAAATTCTTGAATAACTAACTTTTTTCATTTTTTGTCTCAAAAACATAGGTTATGACCCCTCGTTGGAACGAGCTCGTTCCAACGAGGGGTCATAACCTATGTTTTTGAGACAAAAAATGAAAATATTTTGAAAATTAATTGGCGATTTTTGAGAATAGCGCTGGCCGGTTTTGGCCGTTACGTTGGGTAAAGGGTTAAACGGCGAAACAAAAACTATTTACCCTTTACCTAACATGAAAAGCAGACGACACTTGCAAAAGCAATTCTTGAATAACTCATTCTTAAATGTTTTTGTCTCAAAAACATAGCTTATGACCCCTCGTAGGAACGAGCTCGTTCCAACGAGGGGTCATAACCTAAGTTTTTGAGACAAAATATAAAAACATAATGAAAATTAATTGACGATTTCTGAGAATAGCGCTGGCCGGTTTTGGCTGTTACTTTGGGTAAAGGGTTAACCGAAAAGTACGTTTCAGATTTATTTATTGTGCTGGACAATACAATAGACTTACGTTCGGTCGGATAAGTAAAGAGTAGTTTATAACTCCCGCGTGAAAGTTTAGGTGTTTGATTGACGTAAAATCGACATTTATCGACTTTTTGTTGAGAAACGAAGCGTTGCTTGTGGGACACAAGTTGTCTTCATAAGTGTGTTATTCGATAGAGTGGTGCGTTGTGTGTTTTGGAGAATCGGGGACGCTATAGTCAAACTTGTACTACAAGTGCTTTCATAAATTTCACTGAAGAGACAATTGAGTAGAAACACCACAACAGAATCTCTTTTCTTGATAGTAAAGTCGGACGTTGAGGGTATGCATACATGTTTTATTTCAAGTTTTCGGAATATTCTCATAAAACAATATTGTTTGTTTGTGAGTATAAATGTTTATTATTATTGACGAAAATGTTTGAGGCGATGGGTGAAAGGGAAACTGGCACATCCCTTTTAGCTGTCGCTTTCTATAAGTATTCGTTGTCACTGGGGATTTCGGCACTGTTATCACCGACGCTGTTTTCACTGTTTGACTGTTAATGCTGTTAACTCGAGTTCCATCAATCCAGACAGAACTGACACTCACGTCGGATTCTTTAACGGACGTGACAATGGATCGTTTCTTATTCCCAGTACTGTATCGGTTTCCTTTTTTCTTCCAGAAAGTCGGATACTGCTTCGTTATACATTATTGTCCTCATTGCATACACCAGGAACAACTCTAATATTTCCTATTGAGGGGGGAGGGCATTATTTTTATTTGAGGGAGGTGACAGGTCGATAAATAACATCTGAGGTGGGGGTGGCCCTTCCATTGGTGGGCGTTTGGAGGGGGGGGGGGGGTCTCCGAGCCCCCACTGATGGAAAGGCTATACCCACCTCCTTCAGGTCTACGGTATCCCCTCCCATTGTTGTGGGGTTTCGCGTGTCACCCGGGAAAATATGGAAAATTCTATGCCCTGAGGGTGAATCTGGGGCCCTCTTGTGCTTAAATGTTCCCATTTGGAGGGGCGGCGGCACTGCAATCTTTAATGGGGCCATGCCCCTTACATGTACCCCCACCTCCTGTCCCTGGCTATGCCACCGGTAGCATCCCTCAGTCTTGCTGTGTCGCAAAACAACAGCTGTAAATGTTTTGGGGTCATATTTTGCTTTCCATAACAGATTGCTGAATCGCTTTGGATCTATGGGGCACTTCGTATCCATAGAGAAGACGACGCTAGTGATACGAACCATTTTGTAGAATTTAAAATGAGGTTAGGAATGACAGTGTTAGGTTTCTAGCACACCTAACTGAATGTCAGGATTAGCTACAGTGTCGGTCATCCGTGTTCATGGTGTTTGCACCTGTCCCACCAAAACCGCTGAACCAAGTTTGTTAAAAATTGAGGTGTTTGCTTGTTTTGACATCGCATTTTGTGTTTTTTTTTCTTCAAATCAACTTGCCCAGCCCCAAAGGGAGGGGAGAGAGTGGGGAAAATCCTTCAATTTGTTTTATTGAACTATTCTTCTCATGAACCAGTGGGTACAATGATTTGATATTTGATATGTAGCTTCCATTTGAGGTGTAGAATCAAGTTTGTTCAAACGATGTTCGTGGACCAATATTTGCTACTGTAATGGGAGGGACAAGATTTTTATTTTCCGGACTGATGATCCGTTTTGAACCAAAGTTGGAATTTGATATTATTGAGTCATTGGTAGTAGTAGGAGATGGACGAACCGTCCCAATTCAGCCGGATCCCAGTCCGGAACCCGGATGTGACGTCATGTCACGTGATCCAGTGACGCCATGTTGTGTTGTTATGATAGCCCGCGTAAGCGGCCATACTGTGACGCCATCCCCATAGTGATACGTGGTCCTAGTGCGCATGTACCGCGCCTGCTGTTAGGGTGCTGCGTGTTTCCGTCAGCCATTTTGTATAATGGAAGCCGCCATCTTGGTTTCTAAGGTAGTACGTGGTTGCTATGCCACCCAAAGGCCTACAGTAGGACTGGGGTATGTTCGGAAGATATGTCCCTTTGTACAAGAGTGATTTGCCGATTCGTAGAATTACCACAAACAACCGGACAATCTCTCCAAATCACCCAAAACAACTTTTATTTCATATGAAACTACAGATTGTTTTTCTTTTCTCCAATAACAGGAGTGTTCGATTGAACTAGAGTAGTTCTTTCTGGTTCGGAAGTTCCCCAGAATCCGTATTTACTTCGTAGAATTACCACAAACAACCTCGTAATTGTTTACTTGGCTCTGATACCAGTAAATTCCCTGTTTCTACCTGTATACAAGATCTGCCATGCCTTCTTTATTGTGTTCATTCTGACTTCCCTAAACATGTTCATGTTCTTTGGTACACATTACATGTAGCACATAGCTGCATGCTGGATGTGCTTATGTGAAAATGCTCTAACACATAGGCACACACGACCAAAAAAGTATTCTATAACCACCGACGTTTCCCCCAAAAGAGATTCTATAGGGATTCCAAAAAAGGGATTCCATAACTGGGATTCCAAGTTCCTATACAGGTAACCTTACCAACGGCTTCTATCTTGCTCCAACTATCTGTCATATGATTTAGCTCTATTGTAGTCATTCAGTACAGGTCTTCGTACACCCTTGCAGTCTTGTGTCGTTACTACCTTGTTCCATAAGTATTCCAACGACCCTAGATAATGTTTATGCATACATTACAGGCAGCACAATGGCACATGCTGGATGTGCCGATATGTGCTTATGTGAAAAGCCACAATGTGACACTGTGCTCTAGCATGCTATAAAAAAGGGATGCCGAAGGCCAGACCTTTTTTGTTCTTTTCAAAAAAAGTGATTCAATGGAACTTGGGTGTTTGGTGAAATGTGTTTGTGTGTTATTACACATTGTATCACAATGTGTACACATTACCTGTAGCACATTAGCACATGCTTGATGTGCCGATATGTGCTTATGTGAAAATGCACAATGTGACATATTGTACGCTAGCTCATAGTCACATACGGGTATTTGCGGATATATTTAGCTCAACTTTTGCGAAGCCAAATTTGAGATACTGTCATGGCCCATCGTTCATCTGTCCGTCCGTCTCGCCGTACACACGGCTCGGGCTAAAGGCCGTATTTATGAACCGATCTTTACGAAACTGCTTGGGTACCTTTGTTATCATTGTGAGACGAGAACGGGTGTTTTGGGGTCCAATCTGAAATTCAAGACGGCCGCTGGCAGCCATTTTATACAAAATTAGGTGCAATCCAATTTTTGCGCAGAACTTCCATATGAAAGCTCTGATTTGAATAATTTTTTTGTATGAATGTTTAGTACCATGAGATACATCACATATAATACGGGTTTTTCTCTCGTGCTTAAATTATACAAATTAGACCAACTTAATTTATTCAGTGTTACGTTCAGCACTGTAACTGCAAATGCCAATAGGGCTCAGGCTAGAGGCCATATGTATGAACCGATCTTTACGAAATTTCTTGGGTACCTTTGTTATCGCCGTGGGACGAGAACGAGTGTTTTGGGGTCCGGTCTGAAATTCAAGATGGCCGCTGGCAGCCATTTTGTACAAAGTTAGGTGCGATCAGATTTTTGCCAGAACTTCCATATGGAAGCGCTAATTTGAATAATTTTGTGTGTGAATGTTTAGTACCAAGGGATACATCACATATAATACGTTTTTTTTTTCTCCTGCATAAATTATGCCAATTAGACTAGCTTTGATCTATTTAATGTTACTTTCAGCACTGTAACTGCAAATGCCAATACGGCTCGGGCTAGAGGCCGTATTTATGAACCGATCTTTACGAAACTTCTTGGGTACCTTTGTTATTACAATGGAACGAGGACGAGTGTTTTGGGAGCGGTTCGAAATTCAAGATGGCTGCCGGTGGCCATTTTGTACCAAAATTAGTGAAATCAGTTTTTTGTACAGAAATTCTGTATGAAAGTTCTGATTTGAATGAATTTCTGTATGAATGTCCAGTAACATGGAATACATCACATATAATACGTTTTTTTTCTCGAGCAGAAATTATGCAAATTAGATGAACTTTGATTTATTCAGTGCTACTTATACACAGTAAGTGCGTGTGTCAGTACGTCTTGGGCTAGAGGCTGTATTTATGAACCGATCTTCACAAACCTTCTTGGGTACATTTGTTATCACCTCGGGATGAGAACGAGTGTTTCTGGGTGTGGTCCAAAATTCAAGATGGCTGCCAGTGGCCATTCTGTACCGAAAGTAGGTCCAATCAGTTTTGTACACAACTTCTATACGGCTCAGGCTATAGACGGTATTTATGAACCGATCTTTACGAAACTTCTTGGGTACCTTTGTTATCACTGTGGGACAAGAACGAGTGTTTTGAGGTGCGGTCTAAAATTCAAGATGGCCGCCAGCAGTCTTTTTGTACCTAAATTAGTGCAATCAGTTTTTAGTACAGAACTTCTGTATGGAAGTTCTGATTTCAATAAATTCTTGTAGAAATGTTTAGTAACATGGAATACATCACATATAATACGGGTTTTTTTCTCGTGCAGAAATTATGCAAATTAGATGAACTTTGACTTGTTCAGTGCTACTTATGTACAGTAAGTGCACATGTCAATACGGCTCGGGCTAGAGTCTGTATGTATGAACTGATCTTCACGAAACTTCTTGGGGTACCGTTGTTATCACATTGTGACAGGAACGAGTGTTTTGGGGTGCCTTTGTTATCACTGTGGAATGAGAACAAATATTGGGTTTCGTCGGACACACTCTGGGACTCAAAGAGTTCTTTTTTAGGCTAGCATATAACTGTCGCCCCACTTTTACACTACATTACCTATATATTTGTTACAGGCTACGGTCAGCATTTATGTACAGACCGTTACAATACTTTACACATACATTTGTTATCAGGTCATTACCTAGATGTTTGTCATTGCTGTGTCACACACTATACATGTACATGTCTTAAACAAGCTGAGCTACAGTGTCACTGACACTTCCATTTATATTGTACTACTGGAATATTGGACGACACCTTTTATAGGATACTAATTTGAAGATGACATTACCTATTTGGCCCTGACTCCTAGGCCACCCCAAGACACACCTATCCCAGATTTCTCTTCTAAAATATCGAGCAATTACTGAAAAGTCATTGCACGAACAACTCGCATTTGATCGAGCAAATGAGCTATCGGGCAATTGCTCGATGGATTGACTTGCACAAACTGCTCGAACAATTTGAATCCCACCGAGCAAATGTGCGATAGAGCAACTGCTCGAACGAGCCACTCGTACTTACGACTCTTAGCCTCGTTTCAGGAAAAAAAGATTCCATAGCCACAAGGCACAGGCGTTTTCCAAAATGGGATCCGTAAAATGGAATTCCGTGATTTCACATCAACACTCGACGGTATGGAAAGGATTAAGGACACACTATTCAAAGCCTATTGCAAGAACCTAACTGAGCAGACGAAACACGAGCGAAGATGAACTGGTTGGACAGAACTGAATTTCGAACAGATCCAACACAACTACGACTGAACTGTTCGAATGAAGTCGAAGTGAACGAAGATCCAACACAACCAAGATCAAAGTGAACATAACATCACAAAGTGAACGAACATCGAACTAGGTGGATTGATTGAACACACCCAAGATCGAATTGAAGTGACCCAATGAAGTTGGCGAAGCGAACAGAATATAATGAAGTGAACAAAGATCGAACTAGTTCTATTGATCTATTACAACCAGCACCGAGCAATAACTGACCCAATGAAGTTGGCGAAGTGAAATGAACATAAAGTGAACAAAGATCCAGCACAACCAAGATAGAAGTGAACGTAACAAACATAACGAACAGAGACTTAATCTCACCCAATAAATACAATGAAGTTTCCACCTGAATAAACTCTATCCTAATGAAAATATAACTCAGTGTTAACCTCCTTGAACCAGACAAAACGACGATCCAACACAACCAAGATCGAAGTGAACAGAACATACCAATGACTGAGTAATGGATGGGCTCCATAACAAACTTTTGTACTTTATTTTTTAACCATAACAAAAGTTGTTGTTTCTCAATAGGGAAGGGGAATACCCTCGAGTGTTGATGTGAAATTATTCAACGAGTGGTTTAAAGCTGATTACCGACCGGCCCTAGTGCCCTTTGTTAGCTCACCTGACTGCAAGACAGTGAGAGCTGTTGCCATCACTTGGCGTCCGTCGGCTGTCGTCGGTGTCCGTGTCAGTCGCCAGTTAACTTTAACAAACTTGACTTCTTCCACACACCCACTAGGCCAAATTCAAATATATGTTACACAGGCCATCTACGGATTATACCCTTTCGATTGTATTCAAATTAATCAGCTAGCATATCCATTTTGGGATTCGCTCAACATTTTTATTTCAGGAACCGGTGAACCAATTTTAACCAAATTTAGCATGTGCTATAAGTGGTTCCTATGTAATTGGTTGATGCCCAGAAGATCTTTTTCAGAACCCCGTGGCAACTCAAGGGGCTAAAACAGAAAAAAATCAAAAGCCCGTATTTCCCAAAACCACACGGAACAGAGAACTGTTATTTGGTATAAAGCACCCTTAGGACCAGTAGAATGGATTGGTTAAAGACAAAATGCCACCAGTTGTATCTGGGTGCCCGGTAGAGGGTTTAAAAAAAAGATGAGTCAGTAATTTATCCTGGAATAACATCTTACAGTTATTCAAACCTAGAATAACAATTTAGTCTTATCTAAACATTCATTTTCAAGAGCCGTACAGTTAGATCTCAAAGACACATGTTATCTTATTATTTTAATCAGGAAAATAATTTATTCCGTTCCATGCTTTTAACCCTCTCAACGACTTCCATAAGTGTCAGAGGAAAAATGATCTGATTCTGGTATGGATATCTTAAATTTAACCCTCTCAAGACTTAAAAGTGTTCTCCAGGTATTCTATTTTATGTTGAACTCTTCAATGTTGTGCACATATGTTTTTTTTCTGTTTCCTTGGCAAAAAAGTTATCTGATTCCTGTATGAATTTCTTTAATTTACTGATTCACTCATCTCTTTTGACAACTTGAGCCAGGTGAGCGTTTTAGTCCTAAATGAGCCTCTGATCTTATTTATATCATGCTCTTACTAAATAATCGACTTTGTCAATTAAAATGGAGAAAAAACAAAACATGCTGTCGCAAGCTCGCAGGTTTTGTTTTGTTTACATCTGCGCAGGTGGGCAGTACCATTGGCTGTACGTGAATGCTTGATTGGCAGCTAGACATATCGTCAAAGTTGATTGAATCTACCTTGCTTTCTCTAGTACATTAACAGGGTTTAATAGGGCATTACAAGAACGTAACTCTCTACGTCAAAAAGCCACGTGATGTGTAGGACCTTTAAGGAATTAAAACTATAATTAACAGCCCAATACGTCACTTGACTTTTGTTCCTTACTGTCGTACACTCGAGTATGGAAATGGTTTCCGGAAATGGTTTCAAATTGAAAACAATGTGATTTTTATTTAAATTATTAAATATGTAAAATGTTCAGCAACGCTAGCCCCATAATTAAGTCTGTATACATTTAAAGCCTTTATTTCTGATTTAAAAGCGGTAAATATCTGGTCTGTTTTTAAGTTTTCGAACATAGTTGCAATTGATGGTGATGATAATCATATGACACCAGATTGTTCGACAACAGACGATACTGTTATCTGTCAAAATTGAAAACGTTAAAAAGGTCACGTAGGTACAGGATCAAAACGTTTTCAGAATCGCAGTGGTAACACTAGTAATAACATGTCATTTCCGAGATTTGTGGTTTCGTCTCGGGCTTTTTATAAGCTGTTAGGCTGTGTTACACAAACCTGTTGGGCCGTTAATAAACCACAATGCTATTGTTATATTAACAATTCTTAAATTTTATTTTAAATATTTAATTGTAGGTATTTTAAACACGTAGCATGCACGTAGCAGATCGTATCGCAAAATGTATGTTTGAATGAAACATCACGAAGTATGAATGTATAGAAGTTGGCAAATTGCGCCATGCCAAAGGTCAAGTTGGATGAACTTCCAACTATAGGTGCAATTCTTTTTAACCGCAGTTGAAGTTTTACACTGGTTGTGGGGTAAAAGCTTAAACTAAACATACAGGCTTTTCACAGGTAGTGACATACAGTTAAAACTAGAAGTCCTGTCATGAAATGCGCACAAATAGCACGTTGATATGCGCGTTAATGTGCGCGTTATGGCCCAAGTAAAGCTATCAAATTCTGCACATATGGCCTGTGCACAAGCAATGTTTCAGCCAATGGACCTCCGGGTAACCCGGAGGTCCATTGGCAGAAACATTGCATGTGTTTGCTATGAGTAACCAGGCGAACCTGCTGTGCTTTAGATGCCATTCAATATGACAATTGCGCGCAATTCCAACGCGCAATTAAGCCTAGATAAGCGCACAATTCGTGACAGGACTTCTAGTTTTAACTGTATACAGCACTGATTTTGGGGAGGGAACGAAAATGTTTTAACTGTCGAAGAGCATGGTATAAAATGTGTTTTGTACTTTCTAGAGTGTAAAACCATCACTATGGATTGAGTCACAACCCCTCAGTGAATACACCACAAAAATTATGACCTCTTCAATATTCACAGAAAAAGTCCACACTCCAGGTTGAGGCACAAACTTTGAGTGTAAACAAAACTCAATTTATTGTTATGTTCCACACTGTACTAATAAACACTGTTATGCACCACTAAGTGTAAGAACCATATTCAAATATCTGGGTCAATAGTCTATTAATATAAATGTCCTGAATATGCGCCATTACCCCTATATCCCGACAAATTCTGTATTTTAGCTGGTCACAATGCCTTGGACAAATAGCCATGGCAAAGGGTGCACCCAACATTCAAGGTATATGAGAGCGTGCAACATCCAGGGTATAAACGCACGCGAAACATCGGGGGTATATGGTTTAAACGAAAGCTGTTTGCGTTTGCTCGTCTCGTTATAAAAATCGAACCAAAATAGCTAAATATAGGCACAACTATCATCAGATTTCCGACAATTCGATCATATTTTGTCGTTATAAATTAAATAGTTGAATAATCAAAATGAAACAAGTTGAGAAAAATAAAATAAGTGCAAATATCGCCCCGTGAGTTCCAATGTGTTCTATGTGCCAATAGGCACATAGAACACATTGGAACTCATGGGACGATATGTCAACAAATACTGTTTACTCGTTTCCTTGACGACCCAAGGGATGTAACTCTATTTGTTGTCTTCTGCGTTTATAAAAACACAAAATATTCACGAATTTGGTCCCAGTGATTTCGGAGCATGAGAAATGCGTCCATAAATTTATTTCCACTATGTTTGTATTGTGTTTCAAACCGGACAAAAACGTTATCTCCGCCAACATGTATGGAATATGGAGATTTAATACCCGGATGTCTCATTTAAAAAAAAAAAAAACGACATCCAGATATTAAATCTCCATATACCATACATGTTGGCGGAGATAACTTATAATATACATATATATATATGGAACTATTCATACTGGATTGACTGACAACCGTTGAATTGAATGGCACAGACATTACAAATTACTGGAATGATGTCTTTAGAAAAGTTGAATGCATTATTTGTTCATGTTATTAGAACGAGCTTGACTGTATCAAACAGTCTGCAAGTTGCTGGTATGCACATAAATAGAATACCTCCAGCTCCCTGCCGTTCACATGGGTCGTCCGGTCCACAGTAGAAATCAAAACAAAGTCCAGGTGGAGAACTGAAATAAAATATGAAATGTCAACTGCAACTAAATGTTCACCAAATGGAAACAATGTCCGAATTCCGAATGAAAATGTCCAAAATGAAAACGATGAAATGCAGATTCCAACGGTACGTGTGAAGACATGAGCTTGTGCACTATACGCAATTTGTATACACACTTACTAACGCCCTGTGGGGTGTTTTTTTAGTAAAATGGACTGCTCTGCTTAACTGCGAGAGAAATTGACCTCAACATTTGGCGGTGCTTACAGAACCAGCTGGCACTGCAGAATCTGCGTACGGAATTGTCGGATCAGATGACCCAATGCTTATCAACACAGATTATGCCAACTGACCAATTCTATATCATGAAATTTAACTCTTTACCTAACATGAAAAGCAGACGACACTTGCAAAAACAATTCTTGCATAACTAATGTTTTTCATTCTTTGTCTCAAAAACATAGGTTTTGACACCTCGTTGGAACGAGCTCGACGAGCTCGTTCCAACGAGGGGTAATAACTTATGTTTTTGAGATAAAAATGAGAATATATTAAAAATTAATTGGCTATTTTTGAGAATAGCACTGGCCGGTTTTGGTTTTTACGTTGGGTAAAGGGTTAAGCCACAATTTACAACTTCAAAAAGCGTTTCCTTATAAATTATCCCATTTTATCAACTTTGGACTGAAATTTGAATTAATTCCTACCAAAGATTTCCGGAATAAACCGATCACGGTCCAATCGAAGTGAACCTGGCAATCGAACGCAGCTGCTTACATTAGATTCTAAGAAAGTTTAAGCGAATTTCAACGTTAATTTTGATGGAATTAAAGCTGTCTGGACACTGAGAATATGGCGTAATTCTGCCAAAGTAACAGAACACCTAATACAAGTATATCTTACACTGTGGAAGAACTAGTCCTTGACTTTGCGTTTTCTCCTGAGCGATGTTCAATACTCCACGGACAAATATACCGATGCTCTGTCCAAATCTGCCCCAAAACACAACAATAGTCAGAACCATATCTTGTATGTGCATGGATAGCGAAAAGCGACACCACCATGGACGTCACAAGCATGGTACTACTACACCTAATGATCAAGGAGAATCATGGCTTTTCCAGATGATATTCCGTGATTTGCCATGACCCCAGATTGTCTGAAGAATTGTATCCAACTGTATCACTGAAGTACAGTTATTGATGTTCTGATAAAGGAGGGTAGAGTAGACACAAATGACTCAGTTTGATAAAAAAAATGCTTAAGGTAAAACCATCATTATTGCTGGAGAGGGTTAATATCAATATCTTCGTCCGACAAGTCTAAGTCCGACAAAAGGAGATGTGTTTGTTTGGCACATACTCACCGAGTGCTGTGGCTATTTGAACATTGCCCATTTCATCTCAAATGTATCTAACAGTTTGATGTTTGGCATCTTGCGGAGGGTTAACAAACTCTAACAGGAATATTTTTCCATGCACCTTGCAATGTCACACCAAGTCCTGAAAATGGCCATTTTTTCTTGAAAATCTACAATATGTTTTCAGAGAAATGCAGGGAAAAAATTAAATGTTAAGCTTTGGATGGGTATGATTGTCTAACCAGCCCAAAACGGGTTAATGATTGTTTTTTTTAAATACTCTTATCACTCACAAAAATGTCGGTGAATTCCGCTTCCAATAAGGGAAGTTCTGTTTATCTCTTCGCTACACGTTGGGTGCTGTGGGTACCCGAACACAGTCCATTTTTTCAACATTTCGATTTTTGAGAGTCTGCGGAGGGTTAACAAACTTTCAATGGAATATTTTGTCCATGCAACTTGTAATGTCACACCAAGAACTGCGAATGGCCAATTTATCTTGAAAATCTACAAGAGGATCATAGAGAAATCCTCAGAAAACATGACTTTTTAAGCTTTTGATGGGTGCCGCTCTTTACCCAGCCCAGAACAGGTTAACGCTTGGTTTTGTGAATACCATTGTTACTTACAAAAAAAATCCTCGGTGAATTCAACTTCCAATCAGGAAGGTTATATTTACCTCTCAGGTCCACTTTGCGTGCTGCGGGTGCCAGGAGACAAGCCATTTTCTAAAAATTTCGATGTTTGAAAGCTTGGGGGGGGGGGGGGGGGTGCTTAAGAAACGCTTATCCATGCAGCTTCTAATGTCGCACCAAGACCTGCGAAAGGCGAATTTTTCTTGAAAACCTACAAAATGTTTGTAGAGAAATCCACGGAAAACATGAAGTTTTAAACTTTTGAGTGGCATCACTCTTTAGCCAAAAAACGGGTTAACGCATTATTTGTTGAATACCTCTATTACCGATACTTACAAAAGTGATCCTTTGTGAATGTCACTTCCATTAAAGGAAGTTATGTGTATCTACTTGTACACGTAGGGTGCTGTGGGTGCTCGAAAACAGCCCAGTTTATCAAAATGTTGATGTTTGACAGTCTGTGGAGGGTTAACAAACGCTTACTGGAATATTTTGCTCATGCAGCTTGTAATGTCACACCGAGACCTGGTAATGGCCAATGTTTCTTTAAAATCTAGAAGATGATTTTAGAGAAATCCACGGAAAACCTGAATTTTTAAGCTTTTGAGGGGTATCGCTCTTTTACCAACCCAAAACATCCTTTGTTTATTGTAAAACAGAAAAACAAGTTTTGTTTAGCTTTCACATACCCATTGGGTGCTGTTGGAGCCTGAAAACAGTACATTTTATCAAAATGTTGATGTTTGGCAGTCCGTGTAGGGTTAACAAATGCTTAAAGGAATATTTTGTCTATGCAAAATGTAGGATCGGACAAAGACCTGCTAATGGTCATTTTTTCTTCAATGTCTGCAAGAAGTGTTTGGAGAAATCTACAGAAAATGGGAGTTTTAAGCTTTTAAAGGGTATCTCTCTTTAACCAACCAAAATGGGTTAAGACTTAGATTTTTGAATATCCTTACCACATACAAACATTTTCCCTTTAAATTTTGCGTCTGATAAAAGAAGTTATGTTTGTCTGTTAATATCCATTGGAGGCTGTTGGTGTTTGAAAACAGCCCATTTTATCAAATGTTTGATATTTAGCAGCTCGTGGAGAATTAACAAATGCTCACCGGAATATTTTGTCCATGCAACTTGTAATGGAACGCTAAAACCTGTGAATGGCCACTTTTATTCGAAAGCTATATGATTTTTTTAAGAAATCCATGGAAAACATGAATGTTTAAGCCTTTAATGGGTATCGCTGTTTAACCAGCCCAAAAGGGTTAAGGCTTGGATTTTTGAATACCCTCATTACTTACAAAAATTATCCACGGTGAATTCCACTTCCAATAAAGGAAGTTATGTTTATTTCCCAGCTACAGGTTGGGTGCTGTGGGGGGCTAAAAACAGCATATTTTATCAAAGTGTTGGTGTTTCAGAGCCCGTAGAGGGTTAACAAGCGCTTATCAAAAGATTTTGTCCTTGCCGTTTGAAATGTCACACCAAGACCTGCGAAGGACCAGTTTTTTCTTGAAAATCTACTCGACATTTTTAGTGAAATCCACGTAAAACATGATTATTTAAGCATTTGAGGGAATCACTCTTAAACCAGTCCAAAACGGGCTAACACTTGGTTTTTTGAATAACCTTATTACTTACAAAAATGGTTCTCAATGAATCCCACTTCCAGCAAAGGTGATTATGTTTATCTCCCAGGTACACAGTGGGTATTGTGGGTGCCCCAAAATGGCCCATTTTCTTAAAATTACGATGTTTGGCAGTCTGTAGAGGGTTAATAAATACTCGCCGGAATATTTTGTCCATTCAACTTGTAATGTCACACCAAGACCTGCGAATAGACAATTTTTCTTGAAAACCTTCAAGATTGTTTTAGAGAAAACCACAGAAAACGGGTATTTTAAGATTCTAATGGGTATCTCTCTTTAACCAGCCCAAATGGGTTAAGACCTCGACTTCTGAGTACCCTTACCTAAGCCCATTTTATCACAATGTTTACATTTAGCAACCCGGGGAGGGTTAACTAATGCCGACCGGAATATTTTATCCATGCAACTTGTAATGTCACACCAAGACTTGGGAGTGACCAATTTTTCTTGCAAATCTACAAGACTCGTTTAGAGAAATCCACGGAAAACATGAATTTTTGAGCTTCTGGGGTGTATTGCCGTTTAACCAGCCCAAAACGGGCTAATGCTTGGATTTCTGAACACCCTAATTACTTACGAATACAGCCAATTTCATCAACATTTCGATGTTTGACAGCCTGTGGAGAGTTACCATATGCATCGCCTAATATCTCTTGTGTATCAATGGTCGTGTCACATGCAGGTCTTGCAATGATGAATGTTTAAAAAAAATCTACAAGACATATTTCGAGAAAGTGCCGATAAACACCAATTTTGGCAGGGTTTTTTTGCCAATTCTGACGAAATAAGGGTTAAATCGAAACTTTGTGTGCAAAATTGTGTGAAAATCGGTTCGAAAATGGCTTCTGAATCGTACGGACAAAATGTGTGGAAAAAATAAAAAAAAAAACAAAAAAAAAATAATAATCCGTAGAAAAACAGTAGTCTTTTCCAGAGGGAAAAGCCTAATAATCCGTAGAAAAACAATAGCCCTTTCCAGAGGGAAAAGCCTAACGATATTTTTGCTTTTCCAAAAAGAAAAAGACATTTGTTATTGTGTGTAAAAAAATATTATTTGGCTTTTCCTAAAGGAAAAGATATTTGTTATTATTGTACAGGAAGTTTTCTTTCTTTCTTTCTTTCTGTTTTCCAACACTTTACAAGACCAGAATTTTCGAGAACGCTCTACAGATTTCGTTAAAACTTTGCAGGATCATAGACGGCTGTACTTTGCTTTGAAAATAAGCTTTTGACTTTGGGCATTAACATTCCTGTGCCAAAACCTACCCCAAACAGTGGCGGTGCTACGGGGGGCATGGGGGGGGGGGGGCATTTGCGCCACCCCCCCCCCCCCAAGCGAAGGCTTTGCCCCCCCCCCCCCCCCCCCAACCATCTCGCATGCACTTCCATCCACCCTCACACACAAACACATTCAGTCACTCTCTCACACACACACACACACCCCTCTCTTTCTTTTATTCCCATACACACTTAGCCCAAAGCCTCAGGCTAGCTGATGAACACATCCAGGCAGTAGAAATTTAAAGACTCGGATGCAGATACTTATAAGTTATAATTAAGTTATGAGCCAACAAAGGCATGTCTATCCATATCCCTTGTCTAAAAAAAAAATCATGGATTTCGCATTATGACAGACGGGCATTATCTCCCTTGAACTGTTCAATTATTTCTCTCTCTCTCTCTCTCTCTCTCTCTCTCTCTCTCTCTCTCTCTCTCTTTCTCTCTCACGCACAGACCCACCAGACGCGGATCCAGGATTTTTTGAAAGGAGGCCCGCTAATTACCATTACATTTAGTCGAAACTTGGACCCAAAGTCCGTAATATAATTTTTTGGTTTGGTACGTCCACAGGACGTACCAAACCAAAAAAAGTATATTACGGACTTTGGGTCCAAGTTTGGACTACCTCATAACAAAGTAATGATATGAATCATATGATCCTTTACGTATTTGCCCCCCTTCATGGGTGTCTGCCCCCCTAGTTGCCCCCCACAAAAAAATTTCTGGCGCCGCCACTGACCCCAAAACGCCCGAAGTTTCATTGACCAATATCTCCTGCTTGGAATCGGCTAATAACCTGACATTTCACAGATTTGTCATAAAATACTTTTTTTTAAAAAAAACTGATAACAAAAGTTTACCAAAATTATATTTTTTGCTAAAATATCAAAAATATGCCTGAAAATCGAACATTTTGGCCTCTCATTTTACACTGTGAATTAAAAGAACACCAGTAATGGCCTGAATAGTAAGAATTTAATGTATCATTTTGATAAATACAAAAGAAATTTCGATTTTATCCACAGTGTGTTCAAAATGGCCGCCAAACGTGGAAACGTGGAAAAAAAAATGCCCAAATTTTCATTGACCAATATCTCTTCGTCCGAATGGACTAATGACCTGCCATTTTCTCAGGTATGTCATAAAAGCACTTTTCCACAAAGAGCTGGGAACAAACGCTTACCAAAATTATACAGTTATGATATCCGATATATTTATTTTACCAGGTAATTTCAAAAGCTTCAGCTCCGAAATTGATTTCAAATTCACAGTTGAAGTACGATGGAAATTACAATGAACTAACTGAGCGACTTTTACTGATAAACTGTTTTAGGTTCGGCAATTTTTTTTTCTCTACATTAAAATAAGTTTTGAAGGATTTCAAGCGATTGTATGCACGGATTGGATTGATTTTTCATTTAACATTTTGTTAACCCTTCAAATGGGGTAATATCGTTATGCACACACACGGGGGCATGGTGGGTCAGTAGGTAGAGGTGCAGACTGCAAACAGAGAGGTCCTTGATTCGAATCCCACCTGTGTCCTTGAGCAAGACACTTGGCCCTAGTGGCCACGTGGATGCACGGTGGCGTTGCGTACTAGAGCGTACTGCACGTCGATGGTGCACTTGTCTTCAACCAATGCTAGCCCTGCTTGTGTAGTAGGGGCTGGTGTGAGTTCACTGAAGTTTGAGTCTGTGACTCAGCGATGTTGAATCTCGTGTCAGCGGTGGACGTTGGGAATGTTCATCAGTACTACGCAACCCTCGCCGTTTCTAGGTGTAAGATAGGGAACCGTTGTGGCGCTTAAATTGCGCGCCCATCTGCGGACCACCGGCAGTATGCTTCGTGGAGTTGAGCTGAGAATGTCATAGAATAACCAAAGGGTGTGTACGCCTATGATACGGGGTAACAATGTAAGTCTAAGAGTACTGAGGTTGATTATAGACCTGACTAAACATTGCTTTTTCTACAATAACCCAATGAATACTGCCCTGGTAGAAGACATTTAACCGTTTCTGGAACGAGTATGAAAACTGACACGTTTCACTGAATTACGAAATAGTTTCAGAGAAAAATTGTAAAAGTTGAACTGTAGATAGCAAATTAGACGGTATTTTGCGTAGTAACTAGCTGCGAAGCATTAATCATACACCCGAACGAATCCTGTCTGAAAAGACATGATCAGACTTAACATCTAAAGCAGTCTAGCTTTAACTTTATCAGCAGAAAAGAGTTAACAATAAGCAATGTATATGAATGCACGGTCCACCCCTTAAACTATTTATTATGAACATCCCATGTTTGGTAATAAGGCCGCGTGACGCCACCAGGGTCTCGTACAAATATTAGTACAACAACAAATCGTCGTGTGAGAACCATAAGGTTCTATCTTCCACTGGAAGATAGAACCTTATCGTTCTCACGCCACGAAATGACTGTGTAACAATGGGTTACATCACCGTTACAATAATTTGTTTTCTTCCATGTTCAGAAAACTGTTTTGCACCCAATCACCTCTTATAGGAATGGTTTTGACTTGTCATTTTGATTTGAAAATGTTACACTCTGCTTGTAATATAATAAACTGACAGCTGTTGATTGCTGTCTTCTGTTTTTTTGTTCTTGGGAGTTCTCTGACTTAACAATCACCCAACTGAAAAAAGGTACGGGTCTCCTTCGATGTGCCCCCGTAATGCATGGCCTGTGACTTACACATACCAGTACCGTGGAAATCAGAACATCAGTTTCTGTTGCGGTGGAAGGTAGAATACGATGGGGGTACTGTGACAAAAAAAACAGAGAGTTTGGAATGACAGCCAATGAAAGACAATGGTTTAAAATCTGTTTCTTAAACATGTGTGATAATTTATTCAAAATCAGCAAAAGTGTCATCTCATTTCCACCTGCAGAGGAATCTGGAGACGGGGAAAGAAACTTACTCTTTTTTCGTGATTTAATTTAATTCTGACCTCAATAATCTTTAGACCCAATCCTAGGGGTCATTTCACCAGGACAGTGGCATGACATTGGTCTCCCGATTGCACTCGACATCGCATTAACCAGGCCTGGTATTCTGAAAAATGCAGGGGGGCAAAAAATCGCTCTCCTCAATCAGCTTAGGAGAGTAATTAGCTTTACATAGCATTTTAAGTATCCAATTGAACGAACTCATTGAAACTGAAACCAACAGACTACATCAGTGATTTTATTAACTTTACTAAGGTAAAGCGAAATCTCTTAGACATCTAGATGTCTCACTCAACAACCGAACACACACTTGACAAGACCTGTGTGTGCACCCAGACCTGTTGTCCAAGAAAGTCATACGCCTAGCACTACCACCTTCAACCCCCAAGGGGGTTGAAGGTGGTAGTGCTAGGCGTATGACTTTCTTGGACAACAGGTCTTCTTGAATCTACAGTCACATCCTGGTGCAAGTGCTTCAAGTGACAGTAGTAGTAATGGTAGTATATTATAGTGTCAATATTCCTTGAATAATTACCCCTCAAACTGTGATGTCAGTTGTTGAACTTGAAACTGACAGAAAAAAAATATTGCTGTGACCCATTTTGCTTCAAATGATTGCAACTGTGTTTGGGTATGGTTGCAGCCATTACCTTTTACCACTAAACCACTTTCAAAATGAAATTAGGTGATGTTATGTGACTTCGAAGTTAAATTACATTTTTGCTTTACAACAAAAATTTAATGTGAGCATAATACATGTAATCTCAATCATCCCAGACCAAAATATTTAGGAGGGCAATTTTTCGCTCTCCTTAATTATTTCAGGAGGGCAGTAAGGAGAGCTAAAAAATCGCTCTCCTGAAATTGCCAAGCCTGCATTAACCCTTCAACCAATGCAACATCATATACAGTTCGACTCTGCTGTGTATTCTTATTGTGCGTTAATCGTTCAACGAATGCAGCTACCCTCACACATTTATTTGTAGGTCCACTGTCCCGACAACACGTGACACTTAGAGGATGTTTTACCAAGAAAGCGGCATGAGAATTGTGCTCGATGTTGTATTTAAACTTCAACCAATGCAACGTCAAACACAACTCGACTCGGCTATGCCTTGGGAAATCCACCAACTTTAGAGCCTAGGGTAAATCTGACAAGGGAAAGGATTAGGGTGTGTCTCCAAAGCGATCAACATCGACATAAGCCTTCAAACCACGCAACGCCAGACATTGTTCCATTCGCCGTGTCGATCTGAGAACAGATTTTCCAACCTTTTCAGGCCATTTGACCAAGAAAGGTAACTTGACAAAGAAAAGGGGCGTTACAAAGTTCCAGGTCGCAAATGACTACACATTGACCGTTTAATCGCAACATTCCTACAATTTTCAAAGACTAACCAAGGCTAATTTTAGCGTATGTGGGTAATTTGACCAGGGAAGAGACATGCGTACAAAGTCTACACGTGCAACTTCGCACATTTTTTAACTCTGCCCTGCTACAGCTGATCTAGATTTTACATTTTTACCTAACTTTCCAAAGGATAATGGACGAGGAAAGTGGTAATTTGACCAACAAAGGGACATAAGTGGGCATCGACTTGTCTGTCGGTGCTTTAGCCCTCTAACTAAAACACTGCTACATTTTCGCGTACATTGAGTTGAAAATTGTCATTCCGACTGATTCAGGGGTAATGTTTTATCAGGAATAACCTGGATAGGGAGAGTTTTCTGTGCGACGTACCAATAATCCTTCAACCCTGAATATTGAAGCCGAGCAATAACGTTTTACAAACATACAGATATCGAGATAATGCACCGAAATTTGTGCGTGGGGTTAATTTTGTAGCAGGAGTTACATTGGTTTTTCATCCAACGTTGTGTTAACATTTCAACCAGGGCAATTACGGTATGCACACCTACAGTTTCAGAGATATGGAGCTGAAGTTTTTAAGCCAGTAGGTATTTTTTGTTGGGACAAACATGACAGGAGAGTTTAAGGTGCGTAGTTGGTCTAACCCTCCGTACAACACCGCCCTGCTCTCATACATTTCCATATATTCAGCTAACATTTGGTATCCGAGGTAATTTTACCAGAAAAGGGACGTGAGATGAGTCCTGATAGCGACTGATGTTGCCACAATGGCAAACTGTCAAACACAGCAAATCAGGGAGCTAGGAGAGCTGGTGGAAGAATCGTACATAGCAAGGTGACCCCTGCTAGTTGTAATTAAGTGTGAGCCTATCAAAATGTTGTTGATATTCAAATACGATGTGTTTTGTGTTGCATGGTCGCTGCATTGAATGGTGACATGAGTACACCAGTTTCTCCAAGAAACCTTAGGGAAGTGCATGCGCACACCTGACCTTGATTCAAATAAATCCCCCTTCCCCTTGTCGGGGAAACTTGGAAGCCAAGAGTGCTGATCTACAGATGTAGACTTTTATCTACTGCACCAAACAAATTGGGGCTGCTGCAATTTACTCCACAGGTTCATTGATGAGAGGGATGCGACCCATGTTTGCTCCATAGACATTACGTCCCCTGAGTTCCAATTAGTTCTATGTGCCTACTGGCGCATACAGTTAAACTAGAAGTCCTGTCACGAATAGTGCGCTTATGTAGGCTTAATAGCGCGTTGGAATTGCGCGCAATTGCCATATCGAATGTCATCCAAAGCACGGCGGGTTCTCCTGGTTACTCATAGCAAACATATGCAATGTTTCTGCCAATGGACCTCCGGGTTACCCGGAGGTCCATTTGCTGCAACATTGCTTGTGCACAGGCCATATGTACAGAATTTGATAGCTTTACTTGGGCCATAACGCGCAGATTAGCGCGCATATCAACGTGCTATTTGTGCGCATTTCACGACAGGACTTCTAGTTTTAACTGTAGATCACATTGGAACTCAGGGGACGATTAATCTACTTCACAGGCTGATTCAGGTTTATTGGCGAGAAGCATGCGATACATGTTTGCTTCTAAACATAGTACATGTTTACTCCATAGACATTATATTCCATTTTATATTCACATTATTTGTCAAAGAGTTTATTTTACCCTTTGCCTGATATTGTCTTTCAAACCTGCATGAGGCTTAATGTTGTAATAGGTCTCACAGGGCCGCCAAATTTTCATTTTATTTGATTCCTTTCTCTTTTTTAGGGGTGGGGCGGGGTGAGTGGGTGGGCGTTCTGGGTGAGGTGGAGTGTGTACACATATATTCATACTGCGGGAATTCTACCCAGGTTTTTTTATTTCGGGGGTGGGAGAAAGGCACCCTACCCTCACGTCAATGAATGGGGGACTGTAATATAATATACATTAGCAGTGGCTAAAAGGTGTTTATTTATTTATTTGTTTATTTATTTATTGAAGTTTAACGACACTTCGACAGCCAGAGTCATCATGTGTCCCGCAGTTATAGGGGGGTGGTGGAAGCTGGAGTTCCCCGAGAGAACCATCGAACAATGGTGAGCAACTGTCAAGTTCCGCAGCGTACTAACTCTACACAAGCAGGGTTAACATTGGTTGAAGACAAGTGAACCACTGACGTGTAGTATTCATTAGCACACAATTTCATAATACCCCCACGAATAAAAAATATCTCTTTTTAATGAAACGAATAATGGCCATAATTTGAGGTGAGTCACCCTTAAATTTCAGTGACACTTTTGAAACCAAGTTATTTATTTAGAGCAAGCTTACTTGAAGTTAAAACAATCAAACACACTTTCAAATATTAATCTTTATTTTGCACATAATATTGGATACCAGTGAGATATAATAAGAAATGTATTTATAGTTTGATCAAAATGACAGTTGAGGAATTGCACTGTGACATCTGGGGAATGATTTCTGCGATAATAGTATGTCTGACAAGCACATATTCCACGCACTGAGCTGTAGAAGACATGGTCGGTCAATCAGAGAATTTACCACATTAGGTCCAAGAACTCAATACCTTGTAAATCCTCCTCGGTTCGCGAGACAAACGCGGAATGGACTTGGCATACACCCCACCAAACGTCCAATATCAACTTGACGGGTGTTATTCCTGTGTTCATGCAGTACAGCGGCGAGTTCGTGGACATTGGTTCGGGCTGTTGGCGTTG
Organism: Pictodentalium vernedei; assembly: GCA_031216915.1. Taxonomy (NCBI): domain Eukaryota; kingdom Metazoa; phylum Mollusca; class Scaphopoda; order Dentaliida; family Dentaliidae; genus Pictodentalium; species Pictodentalium vernedei. The sequence continues at coordinate 834,004,493 of CM062296.1, read as the reverse complement.
TCGCAGGCGCCTGCCAAGCATATCCCAGTCGTGCTTGATTGGTGAAAGGTCTAGACTTAGTGCTGGCCAAGGCAGTGTAGTGATGTTCTGCTCTTGGAGGAACTCTGTAGCGACATGGGCCCTATGTGCTCTTGCACTGTCATGTTGGAAAATGATTCGACGGCCGTGGCGTCGCGCAAATGACACCACATGAACTGCTAACATGCTGTCGCGGTAGTAGTGCTGCCCTGTGACACGCCCTTCGATGACATGTAATGTTGTTCTGCTTGACGTGGTTATGCCTCTCCTTACCATAACCGATCCATCACCAAAACGACCGTGCTGACCAACGGATACGTCATGGTATCGTTCATTCCGCCGCCGCCACACTGTGTTTCTCCTGTCGTGGAAGTCGAGAGTGAACCTCGGTTCATCGGAAAACATGACGTTGCTCCACCGACGATTGTCCCAACGCTGTTGCGCTCCACACCAATTACGCCTTGCAGCGATGTGACGTTCAGTCAAACGTGTAATTATTCAAGGTCGCCTAGCGAACAAATTCCAGCTGTGTAAGCGATTTGTGATAGTTTGACCGCTGACTCGGACATCTGTCGCTCGGTGCAGCTGCTGTCCAATTTCTGAGGCACGTTGATGGCGCTTACGTAATGCTGTGGTTCTGATGAAACTATTCTGGTTAGCAGTCATCGGCCTTGTACGACCTAACCTACGTCTGTCATCAGCATTGCCTGTCTGACGGTAGCGTGACCACAACCTTCTAATCACCGATTGCGTAACGTTGAGAGTTCGAGCCACTGCACTCTGTCTGTTGCCATCTTCCAACATGCCAACGGCACGGAAACGTTCGTCACGTATCAGTCTTCGCATACCTTAAAAGGTACGTTTCGATCAGAAACTATTGATGAATGAGTTTATACGAAAAAAAGAACGATGAGGCCTCCGAGAAAGCCCGTCCAATACAAAGGAAAATTTCAAAACGTACCCCACAGACATTCACACGGCGCTGGTGCGAAAAACCTGCACGAAGTTTTCGTGATCCATACTAAACTTGATATCATGTTGATGTGTCCAATCACGCGTATCCCCTACTTCTTTGTATAGTATAGTATATATAAGATGTTAAAATAAATAAAACAAGGTTCTGAACAATTTTTAGCTTAACAATTTTTCAGTTTAGGCAAATTTTCAATATTTTCCCCCCCGAAAAAAGGAAACTTACCATGGGCCTCATTGCATAGTTTTATGAAAAATGAAGATAATCTCCAGTTGAGCTTTATGACCATTTGACCCCGGTTAGGAGGGAAGTATTTTCGAATAACGTTTTTCTGCTTTACAATAATTATGCTCTGAAGGATTTCGAATGATTTACATTCAACTTTGTGTTAACACTTGAACCGGAACAACACCGGCATGCACACCTATATGTTCCCAGCTACGGAACTGAAATTTGGTACTTATTGGTATATTTTTATCAGGACCAACATAACGGTGGAATTTTATGTACATAGTTGTTTTAACCCTTCATTCATCAACCCTTGAACACTCCAGTCTGCATTCCTACATTTAGAGATATAAAGCTGCAAATTTGTCACTAGAGATGGACAATATACCGAAAAACCGAACCGATACCGATATCATGGGGACACCGAAAAACCGAACCGACCCAATCTTTGAATACCGAAACCAACGGTATTTTCAATTTTCCCTGTGCATTCGCTATTTATAAGGCCTTGATGAGGATTGATAGCAGTTGAAGTGTTCATTTTCTTGAAAGAAGTGACTGATTTTATTTTTCAGTTTTGTTAAGCCTTAACGACCAGGGCAGTTGTACTAAATTATCAATAGTCTACGACCTGTACATGTCCAGTTGCTTAGCAGTGATTTCTAGCCAAGTCTTGGCTGCCTGTTAAGGCAGCCAAGACTTGGCTAGAAATCACTGACCAGATAATTTTACTACTCTCATCAGGCCCACGTAAAGATGACATCTTCAGGACACACATTCTATGATTACAGACGCCCTAAGTGGAGCTTGAAAAGTTAAGGCGTATTTAGAACAAGTCACCAAATTACTGTCGATATGATCTGTGTTGACAAAAGAATGACAACGTTGAGCCCATCAACAATGACATATGTAGCACTGTGATAGAATGACACAAGAACAACTTATTCTGTATTTTTCTGACATGAATTCCCCTTTGGTACTATCAGTGAATCTGAAGTCACATAACGAATACCGAACCGATACCGCGGTATGCCCACACAAAAATACCTAAACCGATACCGAACTCAAAATTCCGATACCGCCCATCTCTATTTGTCACCTGGGGTAATTTTACCAGAAAGGGGACATGGACCCCGATTGCATTTGTTGTTGGCTTAATGGTAAAACCTTCAACCATATCAACTCTGGAAGCCGAGAGAGATAGTGGAATAATTGTGAACACGACGGGAACCTCGACTAGTTGTGAAAATGTGTGAGTTTATCAATAGTTTTGGTCGCGTTGTTTAGGGACCTTAACACCAATTTCCCTAGAAAATCGACATTCAATTTGAATACAGGTAAAATTGGATTGTAGCCTATTAATAGGCAACTTCCATATTGTGACTTTATTTTCTCATCCCTTTGCTGCTAGTAGCAGGAGATGTGGATATCGTGCCTCATTGGGGGATCTCATATGTGACGTCATAGTCACATGACCAGGTGGCGCCATGTTTGGTTGTCATGGGAGCCCGCGAGAGCTTGTGATGTCATCCCCATACTGAAACGTGGCCCTAGTGCGCATGCGCAACGCGTGTTGTTAGGGTGATACATGTTCCGTCGGCCATTTTGAATACTAGAGGCCGCCATCTTGGTTTCTATGGTAGCACCTGATTGCTATGTTACCTAATTTTCTGCAAAGGGGCAGGGGTATGTACCGAGAGTGTATTTCCTTGTGAAAGAGTACTTTCCCGATTCGTAGAATTACCACAAACAACCCGACAATCCCTCCAAATCACAAAAAACACATTATTTACTACATATTCCCCATTTTATCGGCTTAGCGCGTAGTGCTATAGCACCGAGGGGCCTCGGAGATACGTTCGATTGAATAGGAATAATTTTTCTGGTTCGGATTTTCCCCAGAATCTTCGTTTGATTCGTAGAATTACCACAAACAACCCGACAGTTTCTCCAAATCACTAAATCCACCCCAAACTACCAAAATTGAATTTATTTAGTACGGATTTGATCCCATAATCCTATTCAGGACCGCCATACCATGGTACTAAGAGGCCTACAGGTACCGACGGAAAGACGTATCATCCTAACAACATGCGCTGTGCATGCGCACTAGGACCACTTATCACTATGGGGATAACGTCACAAGATGACCGCTTACGTGGGGTACCATGACAACCATACATGGTGCCATCAGGTCCCGTGGATATTACGTCCCCAATGAGATCCCCCAATAACGCACGATCTCCACATCTCCTACAACTGCTACTGTATGGCAATTGGCAAAGAGACTCTCAAAGAGACTCTCTTCCTACAGACTCTCAAACATCAAACGTTTTGATAAAATGGTCTATTTTCGAGCATCCACAGTTCTCAACGTGTACACGAGAGATATGCATAATTTCCTTTTTGGGCAGTGACATTCCCTGAGGATCACTTTTGTAAGAAAAAGGGTATTAACAAAACTAAGGGTTAACCCGTTTTTGGCTGGTTAAAGAACGATACCCATCAAAAGCTTAAAATTTTCCACTAAGTTATTACAACTTGCATCTTCACATATCCCTAACAAAATCATCACATCTAGGATACACCAGCCAAAATGGATGCACAGCGACATAAAACTACTTATTCGACAGAGAAAACGACTTTACCGCGCAGCAAAACATAGTGGCACTCTACATACTTAGGACAAATATAAAGTAAAAAGAAATGAGGTAGTAACGGCCATCCGAAATGCCAAATCTAATTATCTTGCCAAAGTTCAGAACACAGTGAATAACAGTGAGACGTCTAGCTCCCAATGGTGGAAAACATTAAAGACCTTAATTACTAGTAAGGATTCAAGTATTCCAACAATTATTTACCATAACAGAATGTATTCTACGAACACAAAGAAAGCGACACTGTTCAATGAATATTTCTGTTCCATTTCATCAGTGAACGATTCGCATTCGTCTTCCACAACCCCTCATCCGCTACCCGAACAAACAATTGACAGTATAACCTTGCAATACAACGAAGTGTATAAAGCGTGAAAATCAATAAATATATCTAAAGCCTCAGGTCCGGATTTAATAAGTCCCCGCCTTTTGAAAGAATGCAGAACATCCCTATGTGAGCCACATTTAATTCCCTTTAATGTATTACTAAACAATTCCTATTTTCCAACTGTATGGAAACAAGCCAATGTGACCCCAATTCTCAAAAAATCACCTTCTAACATTGTTACAAATTATCGCCCAATCTCTTTAATCAGCTGTGTAAGCAAGGTTTTCGAAAAATGCGTGTTCAAACGTTTGAGTGAGTTCCTAACTAATAACCATATCCTTAGCGAGTTTCAATCTGGTTTCACTGCTGGCGACTCCACAGTCTTCCAACTAAGTGACTTATACGATGAATTCTGTTGAGCCCTTGATGAAGGCAAAGAAGACCGAGTTGTCTTTTGCAATGTGAGTAAGGCTTTCGATAAGGTATGGCACGCGGGCCTACTTCACAGGTTGAAAAGTACTGGAGTAACAGGTGATCTACTTTTGTTTCTCAAGTCGTATCTCTCAGAGAGGTCCCAACGGGTTATCGTAGCCTCTGAGGCATCGCCATGGCAGCCAATACAGTCAGGAGTTCCCCAGGGGTCCATCCTCGGCCCCTTGCTTTTTCTTATTTATATAAATGATATTACACATAACTTGAGTAGTAGCATACGACTGTTCGCCGATGACATGTCTTTATATCAAATTATTGAAAATCCACAACTCGCATCCTCGATAATAAACGACGATTTAGCTACAATTGAACATTGGGCTAAAACGCGGTTAGTTCAATTTAACCCACAAAAAACTGAACCCATGCTCATCTCTCGTAAAAGTAAATCCGATTCACATTCACCGCTTTTGTTTTCTAACACACAGCTATCCGACGCAAAAGATCACAAACATTTGGGGGTAATCTTGAATAATAAATGTACTTGGAACAATCATATTGCCCACATCTGCTCTAAAGCATGGTTACGTATTGATATGCTGAGAAATCTTAAGTTCTTACTTGATCATAAGGTATTGGAAAAAATATGTTGCGTTTATCAGACCTCCACTAGAATCGCTGATACTGTATAGGACAATTGCACGGAGACTAATGCTGCTGACCTAGAAAAAAATCCAAATAGCTGCGGCTCGGATTGTCACTGGGGCAATCATCAGTGCCAGTAAGACCTTACTATACTCTGAAACTTGTTGGGAGCCTCTCCGCGAACGTCGACAGAAACATAAACTGATAAACTGATACAATTTTTCAAGATGTATCACGGCATAGCACCAACATATCTTACTACAAAGGTTCCTCCCATGGCAGCATTGTCTAACCACGATCGCATTCTTAAGTCACAGAGAAACCACCGAATACCTTTTGCCCGTACAAACCTATACCGGAATTCATTCATACCGAATGTAACGAATCTTTGGAAGTAATTTCCACCAACTGTGCGCGACAATACATCACTTAGTAGTTTCAAAAGATATTTAAGCGAAGGTATCAGGCGGCAACCTCCCTTCTATAGCAGTGCTAAAAACCGACTAGCTCAAATATATCACTGCAGACTGCGTTTGCGATACAATAATCTTAGAGCACATATGTATGACAATCACCTATGAACCTCACCACTCTGTCAGTGTGGCGAATGTGAGACGTCCGAACACTTCTTGTTATACTGCTCAATCTACAGTGATATTCGAAACCGTATTTTTGTTCAATATGCGATTACCACAGACGTTTCCACACTGTTATATGGTTCGAAATTCTTAACTAGTGAAGAGAATTTTTCTGTTTTTTTCAGCAGTCCATGAATATATTATACTAAGTAAACGATTTTAAGACTCAAAATGTATATGCGTATGTATGCGCGTGTGTATGCGCGCGCGCGTGTTTGTGTACATGTGTGTTTGTATATGTATACACGTATACCCTTTCACGCACCTTTGCGTCTGTATGTGTATACCGCTAGATATATATATCGAACCCCCGCCATGCCATTGCAAACACAACCAGCGTCCTTGATTCTGTTAATTTCAGTGGCAAGCAGAAATTTGACAAAGAGAAGTTCTCACTGATTTCCTTACAGTGCAGTATGCAGAATCGATCATTTACTATATATATATATACATGTGACCATACACACACACAAATCCACATACATATATATATATATATATATATATATTTATGTGTGTGTGTACGTTCCATGCATGGACATTTGCCATATACGAACTTACGAAGTGCGCCACTTACTGACATTATATTGCTGAATCTGCAAACTTATTTACTTGTGTATTGACTTTGCCAACACGTTAGTTGATCGTCGCATGATGAATCAAAAATAAAAATCATTCTGTGTACTTTGGCACCAACAACAAGAAGCAACAACCAGCCAATGGTTTACACAGCCCTACTCAATGAACCGTACTTTTCCATCCTCAAAAAATGAAATTGTTCAAGGGAGACGATACTTATAAGCATACTCTTACTTTCGAATCCCGTCTTGCATAGTTTTTCTTTTTACATCCCATGTTATATTATATACGGTTTGATGTATATTACCTATGTGAATAGCCTGGTTGATGTATATAATTAACGCTGTTATTAATCAATAAATATTGTTTAAACCAAAAGCTTAAAACGTTTGGGTTTCCATGGATTTCTCTAAAAACAACTTTTATGTTTTCAAGAAAAATTGGCCATTCGCAGGTCTTCGTGTGACATTACAAGTTGCATGGACAAAATATTACAGTAAGCATTTGTTACCCCTCCACAGGCTGGCAAACATCGAAATGTTGAGAAAGTGGGTTGTTTTCCGGCACCTACAGCGCCCATAATGTTGCTATGAGATAAACTTAGCTTCCTTTATGGGAAGTGGAATTCACCGAGGATACGTTTTGTAAATAATATGGGTATTCAAGAAACCAAGCCTTAACCCTTGTTAAACAGCGATACCCATGAAAAGCTTAAAATTCATGTTTTCCCTGGATTTCTCTAAAACGTCTTGTAGAGTTTCAATAAAAATTGGTCATTCACAGGTCTTGGTGGGACATTACAATTTGCATGGAATAAAACCCTCCACAAGCTTCCAAACATCAAAATGTCAGATAAATTTGAAATAAAAGGGGCCGTTTTCAAATAGCCGTCAATGGGCGTGTGTCAAACAAACATGAGGCCTTTCGTCGGACTTAGGCATGTCGGACGACGATATTGCTCTAATTAACCCTCTCCTCCAATAATGCCGTTCTAACATAAACATTTAAAAAAAACTGAGCCACTTGAGGCTACGATACTCACCTTTCTCAGGACACCAATAAGGGTACTTTAGTGATACAGTCAAAAACAATTCTTTAGACACTTTGTGTGTCAAAACAAATCATGGAATCTCGTCTCGAAAAGCCATGATTCTCCAGAATCATTAAGTCTAGTTAGTTTTTAGAATACAATTTGTTTAGTTGAAGACCTACAATTCTGTTTTCAACCAGATACATTTCTTTAAAGGCATTATCTTGATTTATAGAGCAGGAATCAAATTTAAAGTTGGCCTTGGCGAAAGGTGTCAGTATTTGGTTGAATGTCTGAGTGATGGATAAAGAAGGAGTCTGAGTTGAATGGTTTGCAGAAGCCATTTCGTTGACTACCGAACGGTCCAAAACGGGAGAGTTTCTCTCAGCGATTCAACGAAAGTAGGCTACGTGATTTTGAACCCCCAATTTGCATGTTCTCACTGCACGTTCTCATCGTGGTGTACATATCTGGGACTGACGTCATGGGAAGTAATGCATTATGGAGAGGACGTGCGAGCGGCCATCTTGTTATGTCTTTATTATAGCGATATGTGGCCCATAGTGCGCATGCGCACACGTGATTCTGATGTGTTTAATTCTCCCGAAATATCTGCAGATTTCTTTTCCGAACCATGTGGGCCGACATTTCGTTTTTAGGAAACGCTTTTACATTCGCTCAACAAGGCAGAGGTATTTATGGCTGTAACAGTACTCTCTTCTGTTTGGAGGGCATTTTTTGGCGTGAATTTTCCCCCATTTTCCAAAGAATTACCCAATATAACCCTCAAATTGCCAATTATTGTCCCTTTAGGACCGTAAAGCCATATCTTTTTTCCTGTGTGGCCATGACACAAACTAGTACACCTTCTTGCTAACTGGCTATCGCACAAGGCCTGTCACGGGGCCTCGATCACCCAGAGAATCCTGAGAAGATCCAAAACGTCACGAGAGCGACCATAACCGCAGGTTTCTGGCATCCCAAATGTATATTTCTAAGTCCTTTCCCACAAATATCAGATATAGTAATGAACTTCATCAGCACATGGATACATACGACCTGAAGCAATAGTCACACTACAACTGCACCTACGTCGCCCCAACGCGCCTACGTCAAAGTGCTACAACTCCTATAAACATCCCCCAAACGAACACCTGGGGAGAGGGCATGTTGGAAGGTGACATCATGGGTATTGGTGTGTTAGAGGTGTAATGGGTTTTTTGTCTCTGTGTAAGGGCGTCGATTTACGTCAGTTCCCAGCTTGGATTCACTTAAGGTAAGATACAATATGACTTTCTGATCAATATATATCATAGTATGCATATTCACGACGAACTGTATATAACTATTTTCTTGAGTTTGGTATCAAATCAAATCAGTTAAAACTAGAAGTCCAGTTACGAACTGTGAGCTCATCTAGGCATAATTTCGCGTAGGAATTGCGCGCAATTGCCATATTGAATGGCGTCCAAAGCGCGGCAAGTTCTCCTGGTTACTCATAGCAAACACAGGCAATGTTTCTGCCAATGGACCTCCAAGTTACCCGGAGGTCCATTTGGCTGAAACATTGCGTGTGCGTAATGGTCATAACGAGTAGATAGATTAACACGCCGATCAACGTGCTATTTGTGCGCATTTCATGACAGGGCTTCTAGTTTTAACTGTAGTAGGCCCGACTAAATTTCATACCAAACTATGTGAAGCACGTGTGTGTGTGTGTGGGGGGGGGGGGGGGGGGGGGTGGGGGGAGGTTGAGGGGGCTGTTTTCAACTTACTTTTTGAACCTCCACAGCAATTTCCCATATGTGTGTTCATCATTTCGTGTAATATCACGATTTTTTGATTGTCTCGAATTTAATTCGCGAGGATAAAGGTAGTTTATGGATATAACACTCTAATTTAATCTATGCCTAAGTATAGGCATGACCAAAAAGTGGTGGTTTGAAATTGAATAGCGACAAGGCAAAGACCAGTTGGTGTATGGTTAAAGAGAGGAGGGGAATTTGAAATTACTTATCTATTGTGTACAAGTTTTTGCACTTGTTTTGTTGCATAAAATATCTGAAAATTAATGCAAAAAAAAAAATAAAAAAATAAACAACACATGTCCATATTGGTATAGGAGAGATCAGTAATTCTAAATCATATTAGTTATCCTTGTGTTTTCCAAGATGTATGGGAATTTACACCGGTTTGGGAACTCATACACCAAGAAACGAAGCCGAAGGGTGTATGAGGTCCCAAACAGGTGTAAATTCCCATACACCCTGGAAAACACAAGGATAACGGATATATTTCCAAGAATTTTGGTGTACTTAATATTTTAACCTTCATTGTGGGCAAAAATTGACAGAAAATTTGTACTTTGCTAGTTTCTTATATAAAACCAGACAAATATGGATGTCTGTAATATTTTATAGCACATAAATATTAAATGTCCTGTATTTTTATTTCTGTTCTAACATAACCGATCAAAAGGTATGAATTAATAGTTAAAAATGGGTACTTTTTAGCCATTTAGCTTGCTCTTGTATATTCTTGTTTTTTCATCGTGGTTAAACACGGTGCAAAAAAGCCACCGTGGATTGCAAGTTACACCGTACCTCTCAGCCAATCGAAATGCAGTATTTTGTTTCATTTGAAAATAAATAGCACATATAGACAAAAACCCAGAAATGTAAGCTTTTGTAGTCATTTTGAACCGATTTCAAAGAGTACATGTGGACAAATAAGTACAAATGTAACATATTTTGTATTTTGAACGGATTTAACTGAAGATATGAGCTCGAATGCTACATGTACATGTACAATCACTCATTTCTGTCACGACATGTATACAATGATCCTCCATATCACGGGTCCCCCCAAGAATCGACGCTTTACTCAGGAAGCCAAAGCATATTGGGCTTGCGAACCTCAAAACGGTCTCCCGAGAGGACCACTATCTGGTCAGCAATGTGTTTTGATGATTTTCAAAGCTTTTGTGGGTAATAACATGGTGTATCTCGAGTGTGAACACCGAGTTTTTCGGAGAGCACTGAGCACTCGAGAGAGAATCAAGTCCACTCGAGAGAGCACCGAAACAAAATCACAAAATGCCCATTTCTGAGCATTTCTGCTTGTTGTTTTTTGGTGTTTTTGACATATCTTTGTGCTACTTGATAGTAGCGATGAGATCAAAACCAGAAAGAGACAAACTACTTAAGCAATCTTTTGTTTAGTTTTCTTCACTTTCTTCCCGGGAAAATTGAAACATTTCCGTGAGAGTACCGGAAACTAATTACAACATTACCCGAGAACTCGGGAGAGCACGCAAAGTCGAGGAGTAGTTCATCCACAGTGTCTTGGGAATATCTTATCAAACTGTTGAAAGAAGCGGGTTTCAATTTCCTTTATTCCATTAGAGATAATGACCGCTTTTATAATTCATACTGCTTTACGGCTTTGATATAGCCATAGATGCTGATGTGGAGGTAAACACTAATAAATAAATAGATAAAAAAATAATAAATAAATAAATAAATAAATAAATAAATAAATAAAGTCATATTAATAAGCAGTACCAATTAAAAATAAGACACTGGAGGCATAATTTCTTTATTGTTTCATCACAGTTATAGATGCAGATGAGCACTTTTTTATTTATCTAAAGTAATTATTTATTTATTGACCCGAAAGTTGTAAATTGTTCTGGATGGTTCAGTTGTGTATTCTAGCCACAAGATATGAACATTATGATTTGAAACATGACATGGATAAACCTTGCCAAGTCATATGATTTGTGGAGAAGGTGTTCCCGACAAAAAACAATCAACATTTTCTGGAGGAAAACGGCCCTATAAAAAATGTGTAAAACGGTCGGTGTCGAAAAAGCTGTTCTTTTTGAAGGTTTTTCTCAGTTCTGTCTGTGAAAAACCGAGCATTCTTTATTGGAACAATTCCCAAAACTCAAAAGTACGGGGAGTAACTCCGCGCTTCAGTAATTTGCAACGTGTTCCATTCCTGGCAAAAGATACACACTCTGAAGTGGATGAACAAAGAATAGAACAGGTTTCCGGAATGATATTCTCGTACGTAGTCAGTTCGTTGCGGTGAACAGCTGTACCGCCAGCAAGCCAGTTGTAGATCTTCGCTGTAACTTCAGCTGGAAAAGAAACAAATTTGTGATCTGTTTTTTCCTATAAAATACTTTTAGTTACCCCGTGTCTGATCACGTGGTAGGGTTTTTACCTACCCGAAGCCAGACGTATCCCATGAGGCCGAAGGCCTCGTGGGATACGGCTGGCTTCTTCGGCCTCATGGGATACGGCTGGCTTCGGGTAGGTAAAAACCCGTACCACGTGATCAGACACGGGGGTAACGAATTTATCTATTGACTTTCCGTTTTAGAAGTACAATCTATTTCATGTGTGAACACACACAGCATGGGATCTTTTATCTTCCATTGTTGAGCCATACAGGTTTCTGTGGAATTTTTGTGCAAACGAGTTTTTGTAAAAATATGCCGATATGACTAGTATAAAAAAATTACTGAATTTATTTTTTTCTTTTTTTGTCTCAAAAACATAGCTTATGAACCCCACATTGGAGGGTACTCGACACGCTCATTCCAATAAGGGGTCATGAGCTATATTTTGGAGATAAAAAATTAAGATATAATACATGTACACTGTAAAACCGGAATGACGATTTTTTGCGAATAGTGCAGGCCGTGATCAGACATGGGATAACAAATTTACATGTATCTTTTGACTTTGAAGCATTTCATTTATGTGAACACGTAAGGAGGGGGAACTTTATCTTCAATTTCCTCGGCTGAAAACTGTGCAAACCGCTTCAACGACATTTTTGTTTGTTGTGCCGTCTGACTTCCGCCTTCCAGTTATCGGTAAATTGATTTCGATGAACGCGTCTTCTACGGGGTATGGACAATTTGTAGATTTCGGAACGAGGCTTCCACTGGGTATGGGATATTTGTCAGTGTCTGGGCGGGCGTATCGTGGGATTCAATGAATATGGCCTCATACCACGTATCTATCAACCAATCAAATCAAAAAATTCACTTTAGTCAATAGATAATTTAAAAAGATGTGAAATATAAACGTGGAAAATTGGATATTTTCAGTGTTTTCAATGATTTTCTCCCCCCACTGCATGTGTAACATACGTGTGTCCGGGGTGAGATAGCAGGGAGAGACAGATGTATCCCACCCCACCCACATGACGTTATACAGTTATAACGTTATTATGACGTTATGCATATCGTATCAGTTTCTTGCTACCAACTAATTCATATTGACGTCATCAGAATGCCGTGTGATCAAAGTTTGATGCTCTAAAACTCTTTAAACCCCAAGACGCCACCGTTCCTAATTGATTTCGTGGTATATACCTTTGGTATATACATAACCTTTGCATGCTCTTTCCGATGGTGTCATTAGTTTTTCAAAACAACGAATACCAAACGAGTTGATTATATCAGTACGTTACCGCCGATTACCTCTGGTTAACGTAACCGATGTATAGCGGGGGGGGGGGGGGGGATAATCCCTGATGGGTACGGGTGTGGGATGGGAAAATCTCACCCTCGGGACAAGATATTTGGTCCAGACACTCGGCATGCCTCGTGTCTGGCCCAAATATCTTGCCCTCGGGTGAGATTTTCCCATCTCACACCCGTACCCACCAGGGATTATAATAATCCCATGTGTGGGACGAAAATATATGTACATAATATTATAAGTTAGATGACATTTACATGCTCTTGTCAGGTTTTGACGTCTTGTGATGCGAAGTGAAATTAATATTTGGCGGCGAGGCTAATATTTGATCGTGCTGAGGCCTCACATGGCGTAATACCTGGCAAGTACATGTAAACGTCCTGTAACGTATTTATCATGCCACCAAACGAATTAAAATAGTAAATTAAAAGATCCGAATCGCTTCATTTTGAATATTTATCAGGAAACTGTCTTTTATTTGCACGAAAATTGGTGAAAACTTGAGGTGAGAAAATTAAATCGGAAACAAAATGGTGCCTAGAAGAGGGGGTGTATGGGCCAGTTGGCTGCGTATGGGCTCAATTTGCTAGCCAGTTCCCCATTGAAACACCTAATATCGGATAGTCCACTGGTGCTATTAGAACATGTTGGTTGAAACAGGTGGCATGATAAACATAAACCCTCGTTCCCGAGACCTGAAAATAAAGATACTCACCATCAGGATTACCATTCATCGCGAGTGTTGTGAAGATGACCATTGGGGCGGGTGACGGGATAAACCTGATTTGACCACGGCTACAGATGTGCGGTATTAGAGGTTTGAGTTTGGCGTCGATTATGGCACTTTTAGGGGTTATATACCTTGGTATCGGTTTTCGTATTCGGTATCTGACTTGACTGAGATTTACTGATAATACCAAAGAGGAATTCGCATTAGGAAAAACACAAATACGTTGTTGTTGCTGCATCATTCTACACAACACTATAACTGACACTGCCAATGAGCCCAACAGTAGCATTCTTTTATGACCACAAATCATATCCACAGTAATTTTTGTTGACTCGCTGTAAACGAATTTATAACTTTAAAGACTTATTTCAGACTTTTGCGATCTCAGAGTATTTGCCCAGGCCATGTCATCTTTCGGAGGTCCTGGTGACAATAGACAAAACACCTGGGATGTGATTTCTAATCATGTCTTGGCTGCCTTAACAAGCTGCCAATACTTCCGGTTTTTCGGTATCCTTTTGATATCGGTAAAGGTTCGGTTTTTCGGTATTTTGCCCATCTCCAGTCACACAGTGCTTATTCAAGTCTCGACTGACTACTGTTCCAGCTAACTGATCAGGACGTGTTTCCGCTGGAGTAGTAGGTACTTAGTCACTTTGAATTATAGTTAAAAGATGAAGACCGAATTGGAAATGGTATAAGTAAATAAAATGAACATACGTGTAGTAGACGTGGCGCAACGTTTTATATAATTAACACGTACTGTTCTGCTACTTCAGGTTGGTAATACACCCCTCCAGATCGACTCTATACGTGTACTAAATGCCTCAATTTGTACAACGCTAAGCAATTTAATCGTATGACAACCAGCGGCATTCCATGGAGCAATTTCGGCATGTGCCAGTGCATGGCCTCCGAGGACGTGGCGACGGGTGGGGGGGGGGGGGGGAGGGGAGGGGGCGGAGGGGGAGGGGGTCACACCCCAATCCTGGCAAAAATTTCATATAGTTGGAAATTCGGAGGGCAAGTCACGAGGAGGGTGGAAATTCCATCTATCTGGATTTTAGAGCTTCTTTCTGTGATGTCTCCTAAACTTCCCAAAATTCCAACTGGGTTACAAATCGGAAAAGTTCCAACTGTTACAGTTTACAACTACAGTGTAGGCAATATCGAGCTTCATAAGTATGCATGATGTTAATTGGTACGAGATTTCTATAGTACGTTACTTATCGTAATAAAAAAATCCTCGAAATGCACTACAAGAAAATCACATCAGTAAAATCGTTATCCTGGGTTAATTCCATCATTCGCATTTACAAAATGATGAAACATCGAAAATTGATAATTCCTGCATACTATCTGATTTGATGTTAGGACAGTGTGAATTGCCCAAAGGTCTCAGCTTGAGCATTTGTGTAGCACATATTCAGTTCCCAAGAATAATACCAAATACTAATAACCTGATAATTCTATCATAAATGTGTTGTCATTTCAGTTACTAGAATCAATTTTATGCCCTCTTTCATAGCTTCATTTTCAGAATGTTTCTCGGTAGTGAATTTCCAACTATGGGGAGGGACCGGGAGGAAATACGAGTAAACTACAATGGCATTGAAGGGATAGTTGTAGTCATATAAAAAAGAGAACAAGTCCGGCTCGGTAGCCTACTACCCCCCCCCCCCCCCCCCTCCTGTAATAACACAATCTTCTACTCAGTGACAAAACCCAAGGGAATTAAAATTGGCTACATTATACAATATATTTATCTTTTTTTCTATTTCAATGCATCAGGGATGTACAAATGTTGCTTATAATATAAGATCAGAAGATGGTTTCCAGTTGCAGAGACGGCACATTTATTGTATACCATGGTGCTAGTATACCATCAATGCATCAGGGATGCACAAATGTTCCTTATAATATTAGATCAGAAGATGGTTTCCAATTTCAGAGACGGCACATTTATAGTATACAGTTAAAACTAGAAGTCCTGTCATGAAACGCGCACAAATAGCACGTTGATATGCGCGTTAATGTGCGCGTTATGGCCCAAGTAAAGCTATCACATTCTGTACATATGGCCTGTGCACAGGCAATGTTTCAGCCAATGGACCTCCGGGTAACCCGGAGGTCCATTGGCAGAAACATTGCATATGTTTGCTATGAGTAACCAGGAGAACCTGCCGTGCTTTGGATGACATTCGATATGGCAATTGCGCGCAATTCCAACGCGCAATTAAGCCTAGATAAGCGCACTATTCGTGACAGGACTTCTAGTTTTAACTGTATGGTGCTTGCCAAACCTTTAACCCGATCGCATGACCTCATGCTTGCAGCCAATCATTGATGTCACGTAGATTCATTACGGCAGCAATCGTAAGCTGCTGTGAAGCAGTGAGATTAAAAGTGTGAGATGTGTTATTAGCGGGAGAACACGGGAATATTGTGACGATGGACCGTGCCTCTATCATTGATTGTAATATTAAAGATGCTAAGCAGGTGTCACCGGAATGAATAAACGCGGAAAGAGTAAAGGTGTGTTCTTGGGGCATGTTTGTTTGTACAGAAATACTGTGTAAACCTGGATCAAAAACACTTTTTTGTTATCTACTCCTCGACCTTTTTTTCTCGTTTTTGATCAATTGAGTGGTCACATGATCATAAAGTATTTCATGCCACACTAGTACTGCCATCGCATTTTATGAACTCTGCCGAAACTCGGCCATGCCGTTTGGAACAGCAGAAACCACACGGGTACTCAGTGTGTACCCAAGCGCATGCACAGACTTTATTTTCTTATTCGACCTTGCAAAATGGAGTTTTGTGTTGCAAAAGCGATAAAATATATAACCCCCCCCCCCCCCCCCCCCCAAGTATTCCTTTAGGAGTATGCAAAATAATATGGCAGTATGTGTTGATGTTTGTGCGGGTGGGGTTACTAACAAAATGGTATATCCCCGAAGTTGTTTACGCCATATCTCCGGAATCTGACGTAGGATTTTCAATTTGTTCTAAACTTTGGATTTGGGACCACCCATACTACCATGGCCAGCTTCGTGACGTGAAATTTGATTTTCACGTTTTCCGGTTGTCGGTGGGGAATTTCGTCGTAGTGTTAAATGTTGACCGACAATGTCAATTCAAATGTGACGAGACATAACTTTCACTATTCCGATATGGTTAAGTAGAATGCTGCGGTGGTATCAGTTGTAGTTTTAGGTGTAATGGTACAAACAAAATGGAAGGGGGGTGTAAAAACATTAAGTGATAGAAAAATGTCGAAAATGACGTCAAATTAAAAAAATTAAAAACAGCTATCTTTTTATTTTTCGAGCTCTACATCATACTAAAATATTATGTAAATCGGACAAAGGTTAATTTATGTAGAAGGCATCAAACAAAACTGTTTTGGATAAAGGTCGAAATCCGAATTCAATAGAGAAGTCATGCATTTAATAATGTTTGGAATTTCATAGCTGTGTGTCTTATTTTCATCAAGCCACCTGTTTAATTTGACCAGTCAACGTACTCCTAATAGCATGGGTAGACTATGTGATATTGTGTTATTTAATGGAGACCGGCTATCGAATTGAGTCCATACACTGCCATTGACCGTGTACAAACACCCCATTTGCTGGGCGCAATTTTGTGTCCGAATTAATTTTCACCTATTTTCGTGCAAATAAAACAGTTTCCTGATAAATATTCAAAATGAAAAATTCGGAAGTTTTTAATTTATTATTTAATTCGTTTGGATGCAGGACGTTTACAAATGGGATTCCAAAAAAAGGATTCCACAAATGGGATTACGTTTCCATCTTGTCGCCAAAGCTCCAAGGCCACTACTGGCTATGGTCTATCTGTCCTACCATTAGCTTCTACAGCAGGCTTGTTCCATTGCGGCCTTGTACCAGTACTATTGACTAAACTACCATCCATTAATATTGACGTGTACCACTACTTCCTAGCTATACCTTCGCCCAAGCCTTCAAAATGTTCCATCAGTGTATACATATAAAGCATTCCGTAATTGAGATTCCTAGCCGAGTCCGTAAAATTTGGATTCCGTGTTTTAACATCAGGCATTACACTTACCCACAGTACCCCTTGGCCTAGCATTACATACTACCTATACAAGTCATAGGATAACATGAAGCATTAGGCGGATTAATAGTACTAAGGACTAACATGGGACCTGTAGGGGAGAACGCGTTCACCCTACACTACCACACTAGGCGACCATGCATTACACCCACCCACCCACAATAACGTCTGGCCCCACATTACATACTACCTATATTAGTTATGGGGGTGACATAAAGCATTAAGTCGATTAGTAGTATCAACGGCTGTCGGGGACCCACAGAGCTATATATTGTCCATACTATACTGTTGTTCTATACTGCCAGGCATTACCCCCAACCCACCCCCACAAAATCACTAGATCTACCATAACGTACTACATATACCAGCCATATAATAAAACAAAGCAATCGGTTGGTTAATAGTACCAAGCACTAACAGGGGGCCTATAGGTGTATATGCCGCCCATACTATAGTACCGTTCTAAACTACCAGGCAGTACCCCTACCCACAATACCCCTATGCCTAGCATTGCATACTACCTATACCAGTCATAGGATAACACCAGGTGGATTAATAGTACTAAGGGCTAACATGGGATCTCCAGGGGCCCACAGAGGTATATATCGTCCATACTATACTGCTGTTCTATACTGCCAGGCATTACCCCCACCCCCACTCCAAAATTCCACTTGACCTGTCATAACGTACTACCTATACCAGCC
The DNA here is from genome assembly GCA_031216915.1 of Pictodentalium vernedei. NCBI lineage: Eukaryota > Metazoa > Mollusca > Scaphopoda > Dentaliida > Dentaliidae > Pictodentalium > Pictodentalium vernedei. The sequence continues at coordinate 833,985,929 of CM062296.1, read as the reverse complement.
ATAGAATAATACAAAGCAATGGGTTTGTTAATAATACCGAGGACTGGACCTACAGGGGTATATACCATGCATCCTATGCCACCCGTTCTAAACAAACGATTATAATACTGCCCGACCTAACACTAAACTACCAATGCCAGCCATAAGATAATACAAAGGATTCGGTAGGTTAATAGTACTAAGGGGGGTAATAGGCCAACAGACCATCCATCCTATACTGTCCAATTTAAACCATCATGGACTATCTTGCAATACCGCACTGGCCGACCATGCATTATCCCCCCCCCCCCCCCCCCCCATACACAATACTGCTTGACCTAGCTATAGCGGATATAGGATAATATGAAGACCCAAGAGCTAATAGGATACCAACATGGATATATACCACTACTACCATATCACCCCACCCCATACGAGAAGTCCGACATCCACTGACCCGAATTACGTTTTATTATGCCAGCTATTGAAACTCGCCAATCACAGCCCCTGAATAGTGGGACGGTACTGAGCCGTATTGGGTCACCTGCATCCCGAGGTGACCTAATACGAAACTCGTATTAGGTCAGTACCGCCATTTTGTTTCGACGTGGAAATTCCTCACCTCGCGGTGCTTTTATATCCATATTGAAGAAATTGCAGTACAATCAAACGTCCCTCCGTGTCTATATGTCTCATTTTCTCTCGTTTTATAATAAATTTATTATGAAATTTATTTTCTAAATGTAAATCTAATTATTTGAAGTGAGAAATACTACTGTATTCGATCTACCGATAACGGATACGTCGGTCTGGCCCTAACTTGACATAGGGTCTAAGCTTATTGAGGCTAACACACAACAGTTTGGGTACGGTGTTCGCCTCGATATTTTAAAAGCTTTAGAAAAAATATGTAACCCATAAATGCGTTGTTAGAAAGTTGAAAAATATATATAGTGTGAATAAATAAACTGAGAAAAAAAATTGTCTTATCCCGGGAATAGATTAATTTCATTTTTTCTCGTTGAGCTCATTCTGTAGTCTCTGTTGTGGTAAATGGATAACGTCGCTTCGAAAATGGATAAAATATAAATAGCGACTGCACTATAATGAAATTGTAAGAAATGAATCACAGCTATGAAGGAAAAGACGCGAGATACATTTATTTTGTTCGAATTTTATAAAATCGGACGTTTCGGACATTTTCTGCACACTCAAGACAAAGTGACAGTACGAAGAAAAGCGTCTGCCGCTGTTGTCTGTGTTGTCAATGAAATTATACACAAACAGGGAGACAACTGTGCACGTTTTGCACCAGTTTTGAAAATGTGCCGGCGTTCAAATTTGTTTGTTATTTTGTTTTCGCTGGCATAATAAATACGTTACAGGACGTTCAGTTGGCGGATACGGTATCATATGAGGCTCGGCAAAAACAATATTGGACTGGGCGTACCGCCTCGTCCAATATTGTTTTCACCTCGCCTCATATGATACCGTATCCGCCACCTGAACGTCCTGTAACTTATAATGTCAGATTGTATACTGGACAATAACAGCGGTCAGCATCTCTATGACGTCGCGCGCGTATCATGACGTCACGACGTCAATAGCAACGTCAACCGTTTCGCGGGAAAAACTTTCAAGAAAACCCAATTTTCCCATCATCTTTCCACCACTTACCCATAATATATACCAAGAGCCCCATGCGTACATGTATCACTATACATTCCATAGCATACTATATATACAGTACCTACACCATTTGGTGGATGTAGCTGCAAGAAGCCGTACTTTTGCTCCCCCAAAGTCGCTCCCCCAAAAGTCCGGTTCCTATGGGAATTTAACACTAGCTGCACCCCCCCCCCCCCCCAAAGTCCGGGTAATCAGGCACGATTCATACGTGCTATACTACTAACGTACAATTTTCCAACTGTCCACATTCTGTGGTGGTATCATATCTTCTTCTTCATGTAAGCTTCAATTGTAATTGCTATGACGTCTTACTCACCAACCCATCACCCACCCACCCCCCTTATGCTCATACATTTATAAATATTTATAACTTGAATGACGTATGATCATTTAACCATTTACCCAACGTGACGGTCAAAACCGGCCAGAGCTATTCTAAAAAAATCGCCAATTAATTTTCAATATATTTTCACTTTTTATCTCAAAAACACAGGTTACGACCCTCGCTGGAACGAGCTCGTTCCAACAAGGGGTCATAATCTATGTTTATGAGACAAAAAATGGAAAAAACTAGTTATTCAAGATTTTTTTTTTGCAAGTGTCGTCTGTTTTTCATGTTGGGTAAAGGGTTAAATGAATCGGTAAAATAATTATAAAGCATTTGAATTGATAAAAAATTGAAAAGCTTAACAAGCTGATTTCTCAAAATTTTTAGCATTATCGAAATTTCAAAATTGTTTATTTTCTTTTGCCAGCCTTTTTACTTTTTTCGATGTTTACTGAAGAATAAACCGACCATAAAAAAAAAACATGAAAGAACTACCGTTCTATCACTAACGTTTGAAAAAAAAATCGATTTTTACCCAAAAATTTATCATAAAAGAACAAAAAGGCCTTGTCCTCTCCCCTTCCGTTGTAAAGTTTTGACCAATGTCTAAGTAGTAGGAGGTGAGGTAACTGTCCAGGACCTAGGAGGTGACGTCATGTCACGTGACCATGTGGCGCCATGTTTGGTTGTCATGGTAACCCACGTGAGCGGCCATGTTGTGACGTCATCCCTATAGTGATGGGTGAGGTGAGTGCGCATGTGCAGCTCGTGTTGTTAGGGTGATGCGTGTTTCGGTCGGTCATTTTGTATACTGGAGGCCGCCATTTCGGTTTCTATGGTAACACGTGACGTGATTGCAATGTTACCCAAAGGCTTATAATAGGACAGGGGTATGTTCGGAGGATATGTTCCTTTGCACAAGAGTAATTTCCTGTTTCAAAGAATTTCACAAAACAAACCCGACAATCCCTCCAAATCACCAAAATCCACCCCAAACTACCGAAATTGACTTGTGTTCCCATTTTATCGGCTTAGCACGTAGTGCTATAGTACTAAGGGAGCCCTGGGGTGAGTTCGATTGACCCCAGAGTACATAGACCCGACAATCCCTCCAAATCACCAAAATCCACTTTCGTTTGATATGAAACCCCATTTCGTGTATATAAGAATAGCACGTTGTACCGAGGGGTGCCCTTTGGATTATAACCAACTGGTAGACAACCTCCATGAAAACCAATATCATTCCAAAAACCAAGAATCTATCGAGTAGTTACCGGTATGTGATTGCTCAAACGACTCGAAACCCATCGAGCAAATAAGCCATAGAGTATTTACTCTCTCGAGTGACTCGCGCATACGACTCTTAGCCTCATTTCGGCATTTGAGGATACCTATGACCTGGCATTGTATTATTTGAGGATACCTATCGAGGATACTTCTGAAGAATCCCTTTTTAGTCGTATGAGGCCATGAGGGCTATGAGAGAAGCCATCAATGAGGTCTAATTTACTATCCCTCTTAGCCTAATTTCGTTTGAGGCCATGAGGGCCATGAAACAATCCCTCAATGCAGTCTAATTTACTATCCCTCTTAGCCTCATCTCGGTATTTAACAACCCTACCCCCTGAGACCCCAATTTGAGCACCCCTTTTTGGAAAACGTCTGGCCTTCGGCTCCCCTTTTTAGTCGTATGAGGCAATGAAGGCTATGAGAAAAGCCCTCATTGAGGTCTAATTTACTATCCCTTTTAGCCTCATTTCAGTATTTAAGGATACCTGTTACCCAGCTCCCATACAAATACAAAATGGCTCCCATACATATAGTCTTACTGACGGCTTCTATCTTATCTCCAAAGCTCCAAGGCCACAACTTGTCTATGGTCTATCTGTCCTACCATTAGCTTCAACGGCAGTCACCCAAACTATTGTCTTCTACCACTCTTGCTGCCTTGAACCATTACTTCTGATCACCCAATACAATAGTCTTCTATTACTGTTGTAGCTTTGAACCATTACTACTGACTTGTAACACTACTTTCTAGCTATACCTTCGCTCAGGTCTTCAAAACCATAATTACGCTTTTGTAGACATGACTCACATTAGTTTGTTGTTGTCACCGAGCCGGGCGTCCGTCCTTTATTAGATTTAATGCAGGTCACGTAGTTTACAGTTTTGTGACTTGGAATGTAGAAACATACCTGTATAAATTTGTAAGAGAGGTTGTTTTAATTTCTGGTGACAGTGGTAAATTGGATAAAAGCTGGTCTTTGAGACTTACTCCCATGAAATCCACTTAACCCAGTTTTTCCATAATTTTGAGTCCCACATTTCACTCAAGACTAAAAGTCCGACATTGCTTGATATAATGACATGTTAATGTTAAATTTCACCACATAATCACGCTTTCGGAGCCCCGACACCCTTACTTTGTTGTTATCACCGCAGCGAGCGACCGTCATATATTAGATTTACCAATGCAGGACATGTAGTTAACCATTTACCCAACGTAACGGCCAAACCGGCCACCACCGCTATTCCCAAAAATCGCCCGTTGAGCTCGTTCCAACAAGGGGTCATAACCTATGCTTTTGAGACAAAAATGAAAACAATTCGTTATTCAATAATTTGTTTTTGCACGTGTCATCTGCTTTTCATGTTAGGTAAAGGGTTAAATTTGTTTTTACCTGTGCTGTACAGACCTACCTGTATATATTTGTGCAGAAGTATGTTTTAATTGCGGGTAACCATATTAAATTTGATAAAAACGGATTTTTGATACTTATTGAAATCGGGGGCAGGTTTTCATGAAAACCAGGTAAACCTAAATTTTAGAGTCCTCAAACCCAGATTTCACCCTTGAGAAAGACAATCCATTCAGCTGTGCGCCACCATTGAGAATTGTTATGATGCTCATTTGAAGGGTACCCAGCATGTTAATTCAACTAGCGGGACTGACTCCCCACTCAGATCCACTCTATTCCCACCCTCGCCCACTTTGAGGTATACACTTATATCAAGGTACAGCACAACTCGAAATTATACAGCATTCTATACCTAAAATGCTTCAAATGAGCCCTGTCCCCCTTTCTACTTTGAGGTAGAGCTGGGCGGTTTTGAAAATTCAGGTCGGTTTCGGTGTCGGTTTCGGTGTCGGTTCTTTTTTTTGAAAAAAAAACTCGGTTTACGGTCTCGGTTTCGGTTTTCAGTGTCCAAACATAGCAATGCATACACTGCTTATTGGAAGATTATTCAGCAGAATATAAATTTCCTTCAAAAAAAAACTTGTAATTGAACCAATTATAAAATAAAACAGAACATGTCACTTTGTCGATATATCCAATTTCAAATTCAATATGTGATGATAGCAGGGCCAACTTGTCCACGGGTAGTAATACTGGGAGACCGGAACTTGTGCGGGAAGCACCATGGTTCTGACTCCTATCTCAACAGTTAAAAGAGGGGTGGGGGTCTGTATCGTCAATGTAGATCTGACCAACAATTGTAATTTTGGACTGCAGGATTCTTAAGGTAATAATTTTATTAAATCAACTTGACGTTGGTTTAACTTTTGGTCAATGTATACTCACAGAAGTCTGGAATTTCAACATGATGCCAAAAAACACCATTTTGACGGCCAAAATATAAAGTGATTCCTTTATCCCAAAAGCCGCCAGAAGTCTTTATTTAATAAATGATTTCAAAACTTTCTTAGACGTTCTTCCTCCACCCCCATCCTGTATCATCGCTCGTGCTTTCATCAGTATCTCGAAACTTTTAAAAGGTGTGTGTGTGTGGGGGGGGGGGGGGGGGGTAAGGGAGCTTGTCACAGAATTTTGCAGCACTCTCTGCATAATTGCGTGAAACTGTAATTTTCTCAATTCAACTGATGAAACAATAGAAAGTGGATGCTGGATGGCGATTTATCGTTAAATTGCTACTGGAAACATTAATTCACACCCAAAGAGTCTCGACATGTTAATTCAATAAACTGGGAATACAGCGCAACAGGTATTAGTTCGTCATTGTCGGGAGGGGGACTCCATTTCCCTGACAAAGCACGTGTGTAGTACACTCTGATTTCCTGAGTGCAATATATTTGTGTAAATTATCTCAAGAATTTCAAGTTTAAGAAAATGATTTCTTGCCTCGAGTCTGTTGAGTCATGATGTATATTTTGTCGTATGAGTGAACATTTTAGTTGTTGAACAACATTTTTATTAAATTTCCTCGTGTCATCGATAAACCTCAAGTCGTGTTTGACAAAAGACTAAAAATAGTTACGTAATGACAACATTAAACATTATACCTGACATACAGACAGACTGTGCTATCGTCGTACAAGGGAAATCATGCCATCGACCAAGGTCGTTCTGCTCCATGAGAATACATCGTTCACTGTTCGCTGATGCCTGTTTAGCACTCGCCCAGTCTGTCCAGGTAATTGAACTGTTATCCGAATCTTTGTGCACACCTAATTTATCCAAATCATTCACACCCAGCCACAGTCTACCATATTTGTTTCTAAGAATAAACAATAAAACAATACTGCAGAATAAACGAAGTACACACGGAAAGTTATTTTAGAAGCTAATCGTTCTTCTGGTAAATAAGTCCAGTCTTTACAATTTTAATACACGGCCACGCATTAACAGAAATAGCACCAGGAATACTTTAATGTATTTAAGTTTCTTCTGTGGCGTTTTTGGATGTTATAATACATATAAATAGAATCTTCCATTTTTCCCCAGTTTATGTTGAAAACAACAAAACTCCTCCTGTAAATTAGGTTTGCACCGAGGTAAAGCTCTGCCATGACCTAATTTTCTGACCTCCATTCAAACTGGGGATTCATTTGAGATCCTTTATTTTCGAAATACCTCAAACACAGAAAACACACTAAAATGATAGGGGAGCATTTAGTTTTGAACTTGAGGGTATCCAGATAACACAACCCTCAGCCTGAAATAGTTTGAAAAACGAATAACTAGCGTTTAACTTTGCTACGAAAATCTATTTATTTTTTCTTTCTCAAATCGCGATAAAGGTCCAAGGTACAACAGTGTGGGGGTGGGGGGATGGGGGAGGGGGAAATAATATTTCAATTACATTTCAGTAGCTTTCCTAGTTATGTGAAAATGTATCTCTGTTTCGTTTGTTTCGAACGCAACAGTCGCTCGATTTAACACGGGAATAACAACTATTACGTTTTTGCTATATGTATTGGTACATAACACGCCGACAAACATTACATTCCAAGGCCTTTTTGCATTTTAGAAATGGCGAAGGCACAAGATCTTCAAAACAAGATGCAATCATCTCTTAATGATCCCATGTTTTGGGGTTTTTTGGTTTGTTTTTTGTTTACATGCCGCATTTGTTTTTTGATTTGTACAATGAGTTTCCTTATTTGATGTGGCCAGTTTATGAACTGCTCTAAGATGGTACCACTGCATGATTCAATCTGTAACCCTTTACCCAACGAATCGCCCGTATCCGCCGGCGTAATTTGCAAATTCTGCAGCTGAAAAAATATTATTTTTCGAAAAATTTCAACAAAACCATATCATGTGACCCCTCTTTGGAACGAGCTCATCGAGCTCGTTCCAAAGAGGGGTTACATGATATGGTTTTGTTGAAATGTTTTAAAAATTTGAAACAATTATATTTAAAATAATAAATTTTGATATCGTCTGCATTGGGTAAAGGGTTAAAAGGAATACTTCGGCATCATCACTGACTGAGTATACTGCTTCCAAGTGTACTTGTAGTGCTTTCGCTTGATATGGCCACGACGTATATTCTTAATCCACTCGGGTGTTTCAGGTGTTAGACACAGTCAAAATAAGCGCAGAAAACAGCTAATATGTCATTAATCCGGCCGAAAACACGATGCAACTTTGGCAGTGGTGTAATGAAATGTGTAAATTGCCAGGGCAATCATATGTTACCTTCGAAAGATTTCCCTGTCTAGAAATAGGTTATAGAACAAGTTAAATGTGCGAAACAGTTCAATTTAAAGAGGCCAGAGACAATCTAACAGCAATGCCTGGCGAAATACGTCACCATCACACGCAACAGTACTAAATTACAAATGCCCAACAACATCAGCAGGATTCAAAACACCACATACATGGTTCAAAGTCATAATTCTGTACTCGCTACATGGTTTTTCAATGCTACTAATAGATCAGACGGAACCTTAGTCAAACCAAACAAAACCAACTGCTCCGAAAACAACAGGAAATAAAAAGGGGAAGGGTCTGGGTGGGTTAATCCAGCCCCATCATCTGCTGTCGAAGATCAAATGTTTATATCAACAATCACATGAACAAATACCTATTCGGTTCTTTTGCTTCCCTTGCTAGTTCTTCCTCAAAATCCTCTCAATATTTAAGTAAGTTTCCTAAGCATTCACCACACGTAGCTATTTTGACCTCAAATGAGATTCAGGGCTCATCATCTGTCCAAAACACAATATCGTGGCATCTCTCTCCAGATTCCTCTGGGGTTACGGGGTAAGTGAGTCAGTGGTTGGCAGCCCGAGATTTCAACCCGATTTATAAATTGAAGACACAATTTATTTCACTGGTATAGTCCGTTTTAACACCTAACACATCGTCCACTACAAATGAATTATTAACCAATCATTGTTTGAGGTCCAATTTCTTCGACTGAATTTTGACATTTATCTTCTAGCGAAAATATGGCCTTGTGTCCTCTACATTTTCGTAGCTTGTATGATAAACACATTTCCAACTTCTAATTGACATCTGAACTTACCACTTGCGATCTGTTGGAAATTAAGGCCTTACATATATTTAGGTAAAGGTGTCAAGGAATGGGGGCTTTCTTTGATCCGGAAATATACAGAATCAAACTTGTGTTTGAATGGATTATACGATTACCGCCGGGCTTGAATGGTATCCCATCGCCACTCACTGGAGTCATATAATCGTAAACCCATTCAAACGTAAGTGTGTTTCTGTGTTTATTACATACCCCACCTTGAAAAAATAATCAACTGTGATTAATCGCCAAGTGAATTAAATAGTCGGTGATTTGAACAGTTGAAAAGATTTTACTTGGTCCTAGAACCAGTATTGAGTCTATGACCTTGCCACTTATAGAAGTTAATTCGTTTTTTTTCAAGAAAGTATCTACCCGGATACCCGAAACTCAAAAGTAAGCGTTTCATACCATGCCTCGGGAATTGCAGGTTATAAGTATATGTGTGCATGCATCACTATATCTGGAGATTGGGGAATGTTGAAGGAGTTAAAATACGGAGCGAACTGTTTGCGCTGTTTAAATTGCATTTAAATTGCATTTAAATTGCATGCTTTTGACACTGAAACTAAAGCAACTCGTGCTGGCTGTGCATTAGGCTAAAGTGTGTGGACAATCGGACATTTCTGTTGTGTTAGAAAATTACACACTGGACAAAACACATTTTTGTGTATTAATTAACCGAACAGGGCATTTACTCGATTCTTCGATTTGACCATGGTTGTTCTTGATTTTGTGAATGAACACTTTATTTTTCAATACTTCGAACTTGATTGTTTTTCTTTTTATTTTACACAAAGTCTAGACAATAATTGTTTGAAATAAGCGGCACTTTGGCTTTTGGTAGTCCACATTTACTACGAACGAAGCGAGAAACAAATTTGAGAATATTGCCAAAAAATATCATGTTATTTTTTATTCGCTCCACCAGTTATAAAACTTATACAATATTACAACATTACCCCCCCCCCCCTCCCCCCTCCCCCCCCCCCCCCCCACACACACACACATTTCTAATATAGCCTTTTCTTAAAAAGCTCTCAAATGAGTATCGTATAAATCTTTGGTAGAGGCCAAAAATATAAATAAAGGGGATGGAATTGTTCTTACCAGTTAACTCTAAATTATTTCTATTGATAATATTTTTTCAATATTGTTAATACTTTCATTACTTTCTACATCTCTACTTGACCAACTTGTTACCTAAATTGTTCAAATTGGGTCAAATGGACCTGAATTTCCTTTACAAAATGCAGGTATACTTACCTTGGATTTGCACTGGTAGACACAGAAAATACACTACTCACGCCCAGAAATTTAAGTTTTGATGCTGCGACATAAAACGATTTATTTATTTATTGGTGTTAAAGGTCACACATTTCTGCGCAATGCCTAATCGTGACCGCAACGTGGACATAAAGTCAAATGCACTCAATATTTTATACCCATGCTGCCAATTTTAGAGAACTTCCATCCCAGACATTGGTGCAGGGGTCCTATTTTACCAGCAAAAACGGAGTTTGTTTACTGTAGTAACATGCACTCCTTCACTTAACCCCTTGCCCAACGAAGACGATATCAAAATTTATTATTTTAAATATCATTTTTTTAAATTTTTTTAAAAATGTCAACAAAACCATATCATGTGAGCCCTCGTTGGAACGAGCTCGACGAGCTCGTTCCTACGAGGGGTCACATGATATGGTTTTGTTAAAATTGTTTTGAAAAATAATATTTTTTTAACTGTTGAATTTGCATATTACGCGGGCGGATGCGGCCGATTCGTTGGGTAAAGGGTTAAAACAAAATATGTTTTATAATATCCTTGTACAAAACACAAATACTTGTACAAATGTTTCATTAGGCCAAATAAAAATGATGTTTGGTTCTCAGGAATTTGTGTTTAAAAGTGAGGAGGGAGGCAGTTTTTTATTAGCTCACCTGAGCGAAGCTCAAGGGGAGCTTAACTAATCACTTTCTGTCCGTCGTCCGTCGTCCGTCGTCCGTCGTCCAGCGTCCGTCGTCCGTCGTCCGTCGTCCGTCGTCGTCCGTCCGGCGTTAACTTTACATTATCGACTTCTCCTCCTAAACCACTAGCCCAATTTTATTCAAATGTTGGCTAAATGTTTATTACCTAATGCCAATTCAGATTTGTTCAAATGAAGTTGCCCCTCCTCCTGGGTGGTGCCACACCCCCAAGGGGCACCAAAATCTTTGTAAATCTTCTTCTCATGAACCAGCAGTAGCAGAGACTTGATATTTGGTGTGCAGCTTCCTTTTGAGGTGTAGACTCAGATTTGTTCAAGAGAAGTTTGTGGGGCTATACTTGACGTTGTTATGAGAGGGGCAAAATTTTTTGCCCCGCCCAAAATTTCTATTTTCCAAACCGAGAGGCTGATTTGAACCAAATTTTATGTGAGGGCTTATTGGGTCATGAGTACTTGATTTATGCAAAAAAAAATTTTCCCGCAGCCCCGTGGGAACCACAGGAGCTAAAAATAGAAAAAATTTAAAACGCCCATATCTCCAAAACTGCACGGCACTGAGAATTTTTATTTGGTGTGCAGCTTCCTTAGGACCAACAGAAAGGATTGGTAAAAAAAAATTGCCATCGGTTTTATCATAGGGTACAGTTTCGGGACTTTGAAAAAGTGCTGAGTCAGCACTTTTTAACACTGTAGGCAATGGGAAAAACATTAAAAAATCTTCTTCTCCAGATCCAGCAGGCAGAATCTTTTGATATTTGGTATGCAACATTGTAGGGTGGATCTGATTCAAGTTTGTTCAAATCGGCCCCCTGGGTTCATATTTGGGCTCAGTATAGGAGCCCGATTTCGAACTTAGTGCATTTCAGGCAAATTTCTTAAAAAATCTTCTTCTCCAGATCCAGCAGGCAGAATCTTTTGATATTTGGTATGCAACATTGTGGGGTGGATCTGATTCAAGTTTGTTCAAATCGGCCCCCTGGGTTTATATTTGGGTTCAGTATAGGAGCCCAAATTTGAACTTACTGCATTTCAGGCAAATTTCTTTGAAAATCTTCTTCTCCAGATCCAGCAGGCAGAATCTTTTGATATTTGGTATGCAACATTGTAGGGTGGATCTGATTCAAGTTTGTTCAAATCGGCTCCCTAGATTCATATTTGGGCTCACTATAGGAGCTCGAATTCGAATTTAGTGCATTTCAGGCAAATTTCTTCAAAAATCTTCTTCTCCAGATCCAGCAGGCAGAATCTTTTGATATTTGGTATGCAATGTTGCGGGGTAGATCTGATTCAAGTTTGTTCAAATCGGCCCCCTGGATACATATTTGGGCTTACTATAGAAGCCCGAATTCGAACTTAGTGCATTTCAGGCAAATTTCTTAAAAAATCTTCTTCTCCAGATCCAGCAGGCAGAATCTTTTCATATTTGGTAAGCAACATTGTGGGGTGGATCTGATTCAAGATTGTTCAAATCGGCCCCCTGGGTTAATATTTGGGCTCAGTATAGGAGCCCGATTTCGAACTTAGTGCATTTCAGGCAAATTTCTTAAAAAATCTTCTTCTCCAGATCCAGCAGGCAGAATCTTTTGATATTTGGTATGCAACATTGTAGGGTGGATCTGATTCAAGTTTGGTCAAATCGGCCCCCTGGGTTCATATTTGGGCTCAGTATAGGAGCCCGATTTCGAACTTAGTGCATTTAGGCAAATTTCTTAAAAAATCTTCTTCTCCAGATCCAGAAGGCAGAATCTTTTGATATTTGGTATGCAACATTGTGGGGTGGATCTGATTCAAGTTTGTTCAAATCGGCTTCTTAGATTCATATTTGGGCTCACTATAGAAGCTCGAATTTGAACTTAGTGCATTTCATGCAAATTTCTTAAAAAATCTTCTTCTCCAGATCCAGCAGGCAGAATCTTTTCATATTTGGTAAGCAACATTGTGGGGTGGATCTGATTCAAGTTTGTTCAAATCGGCCCCCTGGGTTTATATTTGGGCTCAGTATAGGAGCCCAAATTTGAACTTAGTGCATTTCAAGCAAATTTATTAAAAAATCTTCTTCTCCAGATCCAGCAGGCAGAATCTTTTGATATTTGGTATGCAACATTGTGGGGTGGATCTGATTCAAGTTTGTTCAAATCGGCTTCCTAGATTCATATTTGGGCTCACTATAGAAGCTCGAATTCGAACTTAGTGCATTTCAGGCAAATTTCTTAAAAAATCATCTTCTCCAGATCCAGCAGGCAGAATCTTTTGATATTTGGTATGCAACATTGCGGGGTGGATCTGATTCAAGTGTGTTCAAATCAGCCACCTGGATTCATATTTGGGCTCACTATAGAAGCTCGAATTCAAACTTAGTGCATTTCGGGCAAATTTCTTCAAAAATCTTCTTCTCCAGATCCAGCAGGCAGAATCTTTTGATATTTGGTATGCAACATTGCGGGGTGGATCTGATTCAAGTTTGTTCAAATCGGCCCCCTGGAGTCATATTTGGGCGTAATATAGAAGCCTGAATTCGCACTTAGTGCATTTCAGGCAAATTTCTTCAAAAATCTTCTTCTCCAGATCCAGCAGGCAGAATCTTTTGATATTTGGTATGCAACATTGCGGGGTGCATCTGATTCAAGTTTGTTCAAATCGGCCCCCTGGATTCATATTTGGGCTTAATATAGAAGCCCGAATTCGCACTTAGTGCATTTCGGGCAAATTTATTAAAAAATCTTCTTCTCCAGATCCAGCAGGCAGAATCTTTTGATATTTGGTATGCAACATTGTGGGGTGGATCTGATTCAAGTTTGTTCAAATCGGCTTCCTAGTTTCATATTTGGGCTCACTATAGAAGCTTGAATTCGAACTTAGTGCATTTCAGGCAAATTTCTTAAAAAATCTTCTTCTCCAGATCCAGCTTCAGAATCTTTTCATATTTGATAAGCAACATTGTGGGGTGGATCTGATTCAAGTTTGTTCAAATCGGCCCCCTGGGTTTATATTTGGGCTCCGTATAGGAGCCCAAATTTTAACTTAGTGCGTTTCAGGCATATTTCTTAAAAAATCTTCTTCTCCAGATCCAGCAGGCAGAATCTTTTGATATTTGGTATGCAACATTGTAGGGTGGATCTGATTGTGATTCATGAACGTATTTATTTGTAAAGTTGATAGAATCTTAGACAAAATTTGCAGAAAAGATCTACTATAGAAGGGGTGGTATCCAGGGTGAACCGTTTACCCAAATCTAGCAGTACTAATGCATTATTCACACAAATCTTCGTTCAAATTTTATGACCCCTCATTGGAACACACGCATTCAGCTCATTCCAACAAAGGTCATATGCCATGTTTTCGAGACAAAGGAATAAAAATTTTAGTTATTCATGAAATTTTTAGGCAACTGTTGTCTGTTATTCACATTGCTTCATGAAATTTCAGTACTTTTAGAAGTTACCTCAGTAATCAAGGGTTAATTCCCCTTAATTAAATGTCGCCTCTAAAAAACAACCACTTTGCATATCTTACCTTTTTACCAGCATAACTGCCAAAACTTGTCAGCATTCTTCGCAAAAATCGCTATTCAAATTTTAATTTTTGTCTCTTAAACATACATGTACTTATCGCTTGTAAATACCCCATTGGAATGAGCTTTTTGAGCTCATTCCAATGAGAGGTCGCACACCATGCTTTTTGAGTCAAAAAAGCAATTTTTTTAGTTATTCCAGAATTTCGTACGTAAAACACAGCTTTATGACTTCACATTAAAATGAGCTCTCTAAGCTTGTTCCAATCAACATTCACGCACTATGTCTTTCACACAAAAAATAAAATTTTCCATTTATTCAGGAATTTTGTTTGCAAGAACACTCTTACCCCCCCCCCCCCCCCCCCCCCCACAAACACACACACACACAAACACAGACACACACATCTAAAAGTTCGTCAGCAAAAAAACAGTTACTTCAATTTTTAAATGCATTATAGGAACAACTTGCCTAATCAAATTTAAATACTTTTGCATCATTCTGTATCTAGAACAAACCATTTACCATATCTTTACGCAAAATTCTCCAGCATCATTCACAAAAAAACACCATTATTTATATATTCACATTTCTGTCTCAAAAATATACCTGATCTTCCCATACCCCTATTGGAATAAGCTGTTTGAGCTTGTTCCAATGATGATAAAAAAAAATAAAATTTGTGAAAATTTTTGTTTTCTTGCATGCAAATATATACATGTAGCACATGGAAGATATCCACAGTTGGGGAGAGATGTCCAAGGCTATCTCTTCACATTCCTTGTTTGTGCTTCATGCTAAACCAGTTTGTCTGCAGAGATAAATTTGCTTTATTAAAAATCATTGGAGATTGGCCACACACCAATGATTTTAAATAAAACTAATTTTAGGTAACAAATGTTGAACTTCAAACAAAATCTATCACTCAACCAGTTAATGTTGATGAGGCATGACATGGTGAAGGTGACCTAAAATACTTCTTAGAGTCACTTTGTCAGGTGAGCGATTAAGGCCATGTGGGGCCTCTTGTTTTTATTTTGTT
Organism: Pictodentalium vernedei; assembly: GCA_031216915.1. NCBI lineage: Eukaryota > Metazoa > Mollusca > Scaphopoda > Dentaliida > Dentaliidae > Pictodentalium > Pictodentalium vernedei. The sequence goes on along the minus strand of CM062296.1, from coordinate 833,970,605 downwards.
TCCTCAATTTTCACCATGAAGGGCGCAGGTCTTTTTATTTTTAACTCACTGTAAAATTATGCCATAGAAAACCATCTCAAAACCATAACATATTCGGCAAAGACAATTTTAGCTTGTCTGTTGAGTCTTTCTTGTTCTAATAGGGAAGGGGAGGGGGGGGGGCAAAGGGCTTTAAATGATGCATCTGAGGCAATAGAGAAATGTCCTCCTCAACCCAAAGTCCAAATTCAACCCGTGCAATTACAAAACCATCAGTAAATAAAATTTATAACCTTTTTTCACTGGGAGTAATAACATAGAACAAAGTTGGCAGAGGAACGCGGTTCTGTTGCCGCAATAGACTTGATCAGCATCTCCCATCTTTATGACGTATGCCCTCCCACCCACGTGACGTTTGTGTACAAAACAATACACACGTGCGAGAACATTTGAGTGACAGCGATGAACGTTACTTCATATTTCACTCACTTGAAATCATTTCTGAACGTTTTTCTGTACTTAACAAACTCCTAAATGACTACTATTGATAATACGTTATTTTGAGATCAAAATTTTACAATATTCATTGCATTTATTAACTACGAAATAAAATATTAATCAAATTTCAGTGTTCCTTCGAAGTTCCGAAATGGCCTCTGGGAATGCGACGGTGTCAATACACCTTTCGTTCACAAGACTGCCAAGAGAATGGTCGCATGTATGTGACATATCACGCTTTAAAAAATTACGTTTGAGGGCGTCGTTAATTAAATATTAATTGTATAGAAAGTATGGAGAGTTCAAGCGTTTTTTTCAAGCTGGACAGTGTAGCAAGAAGGATTTTTTTTTAAACTTTGGTGTGTATCAATGACGGGTTCACGGCAAGAACTGTTAAAGAGGTGTTTTTGGGTGGACAAACTAAATTTGCCAACATTCCCAACCCCCGAACAACAACTACTTCAAAAAAACAGACAGGCTAAAAGAGAAACTAACTCTTGGGAATGGAACAGTTCTGCCAGACCCCGCCACAATAAATGATTGATTTCTCTGACATTTACATTTACCTAATAAATACATCAGGGGACTTTGGCAATGAACAGCTCAAAGCAAGAAAATCGTTGAAAGCCATCCAGTATTATAAAGACGACTGGGTACAAACTTTATTTGTGACAGTAGCAGATAAAGATTTTGCTTTTGTTAAAGCTAAAGTCAGACCGTCACAGAAATCACATGAGATGCCCCATGATGCATGGGTTTTGATTCACAAGGATACGTGGATTAAATCAGCACATTGTTCATGCACTGCAGGGTATATGCATAACTAAACTTTAAGGAGTTATACCACTCCCCAAACAGGTCCCCCCCACCCCCCACCCCTGTAATTACCTAGTGGGGTTTAATTACCCAGTGGGGTTGGGATGGGATGAAAGTAGGCTCTCCACACCCCAATATATTTTTTGGCGTTTTTTAGGAGGGAGGGGGGGGGGGGAGGCAGTTAAACACTCCCGCCCTCACCCCCACTAACTTCTTGATCAAGTTTATGTATTATGTTATCACTCCATATTAATCATTCCGTTTGGGTTTCATAAACAGTATTTACTTGTGAAAATTTGCATGGGCACTTGCAGGGATTTATCGAGGTGGATAGCCCCATTTCCAATCATTACTTACAGTAGTGGAGTGCCAATTCCTGACCCCAAAAATAGGTACAAGCCCACGGGTAAGAAATTCATTAGTTTATGCCCCCTCCCCCTGCATATCTCCTCCTCCACCTGATGTTTGTATCTTTTTCAGATGATGATTATTTTCTTTTCAAAACTTGATACAAGAGGTTTTTTTTATATATCAGGAGTCTACAAGTGCATAATTCAGAAATCAACAAGTGCATAATGAGAAATTTGTTAGTCAAGGATGGGGATGGGTGCATAATGGGGACAATTTTTATCTCCGTGTGCTTCAATCATTGTTTTGGGAGTACTTACTTATTGGTGTTTAAGGTCACATATTTATATACAATGGCTAAGCATGACCACAATATGGAGATAAAGTCAAGTTTAGTCAATCGTTCATACCCATGTTGTCCTTTTTGGAGGACTTCCACCCCAAGAAACAATGGCGGTGTGCCATTTTTTACAATGTGCTTAAGTGATGAAAGTTCAGTTCTACCTGAAGCAAAAATAGAACAAAATGTTATTCTTTGTGTATTTTGATATTCTCTCTCACTCTCTCTCACAGACAAGAAGTCTTGCCTTATTATCCCTTTATTTTATCAAACACCCAGAAGAGCCCACTACCCCCATGTGTGGTCAAAGGGTCCATCCCAGGAAACATTTGAAAAATCAGTGTTCTGAAAGTGAGTCAAAGAGGGTGGTTTTTCTTTTAGTCCAGGGACTCTGCAATTATTTGACGACTTTTTGGAGAATCCCAGCCCCACCCCAACGACCGGCTACGTCATTGAAAATAATAATTGGGAATTGCACGGTCGTTGTGACTGTAACTTGTAAGGTCCATATGCCATATCTGTGGTACCCTGGGCCTGGGCTGGTAGGAAAGAGGTCTCATATTAAAGCGAGGTTTTATAGAAGATGCAGCCATGCTTACGTTTCTGTAAGAATTATTCCATAATGGCTGTACTACCTATTCCACAATCCGACTCTAATTTGTGTGAACAGAAAAAATAAATAAAAGCTCATTAAAAATAGTTTGCTATATCGGTATTTCGTATTGTTTTTAACTTTTGCGAAACAGCGAAAATACACAACACCACGGTGATTCAGACTGTAGGCCTGCACACCTACAGTTAAAACTAGAAGTCTCTGTCACGAATAGTGCGCTTATATAGACTTAATTGCGCGTTGAATTGCGCGCAATTGCCATATCGAATGGCATCCAAAAGCACGGCAGGTTTTCTTCGTTACTCATAGCAAACACATGCAATGTTTCTGCCAATGGACCTCCGGTTACCCGGAGGTCCATTGGCTGAAACATTGCTTGTGCACAGACCATATGTACAGAATTGATAGCTTTACTTTGGCCATAACGCGTACATTAACGCACATATCAACGTGCTATTTGTGCGCATTTCATGACAGGACTTCTAGTTTTAACTGTACAGTTTAACTTTCAGCTCAGATTTACCTTGTTATTTGTATTAAAACTGACCATTTCTATAAGTTGTTTCAATATTTATGTCCGTTTTTTATCGTATTACCGATTCAGTTAATGTCTTATCGCGCAAACGTCGACCATTTCTAATGAGGCTTGTGCACTGCAATATTCCACGTGCGATTTGTTTTGTACATAAAAGTCACGTGGGTGGGAGGGCATGCGTCATTAAGATGGGAAATGCTGATCTCCTCCATTGGTGTTCAAATAACTCGATAGTTTATTTTCTTATATTTTACAAATAAACAGTTGAGACTTGCATATTTATAATCAACAAATAACTTTATATAGATATAACTTTTGTGGAATAAAATTGGGCTTCACTGTTTGTCTAACATTCAAAACAAACAAAGAACCGCACGGTTACTTTCCTGGGAAATGTAATGTCAACAATGACCTTACATCATGAATAGTAATTACCTGGGGTCAGAAAGGCATATGAACTCTCACAAACTCAGTACCTTAGATTCTATTCCGACACCGCCGGGGCAGTTTTGATATATGAGATAATTTTCAGCCTCCGTAGCAGAATTCACGTTGGAACGGATCATCCTGATATTTGAGACTTTGATTTTGGAAAGAAACACTCCCGGCGAATCGTCCCGGAGGCGTTATCCCTCGTGTATTGTCAGGATCCGAAATCGAGTACACCGACAATGGCGACGCTCGTCGATGTTACAAAATGGTATCACGGAGCTAACTATTTTCCATAGGCGACCATTATAATGTTCAGGCCAAAAAGTTTGATCGCATCACTTTAATTTTGGCATTCAAATATCTTTGTCAAGTATATCCCTTCAGACAACTTTTTCTGACCAGAAAATAGGAGGCCGTGCAACAAATAAGAGACGAAAACTGACAGGAAGGGAAGTACCGGTCACGTGCACACATGCCAACAAAAACACACCACAAGTCAATTGTATTTTTTAGATCCAAAAGTCACCACTCACCCTCTTTATATCTCTGGAGTTTTCAATAAGAATGCAAGATATCAACAGAATCTTTCAAATGTTTATTGAAACAATTTATTTTCTCAAGACTACTTATTTTTAGAGACTGCATCATTTCTGAGTGCAACATTTCAAGATGGGTAACTCTAATTCAAATATTTAGTTCAGCGACACCAAATAAAACGATTGTTCCCATGATTTTGTCCCGTAACCGGGATAATTCTATCTGTTCAATGAATTCGTTTCGCTGGAATAGCATTTTTATGGACGCGGAGAATGGAGGAAAGTTTGTTTTACTGACTACCACCCTAAAAAGGAGCACAGCGGACCTTATTTTTTGATGCGACGATATATTAAAAACCAAACACCTTTTTTATTCGGCATTAGTCTATTCAAAATGCACGTCAACATATGTTTGTAAAATATTGTAATAATAAAGTGAACAAAATTTTGCTTCATGGAAAAGGTGTATTTACCATCCCGCAAAATCTTTGTGCTCAGACTTTCTTCCTACTCAAGATTTTCACTAGGGCGAGGGTGGTAACATTTTTATTTCCCCAGCAAAAGTACAAAATACCATTTCAACATTACCACAAATACCCTCGCCGAAACGTTACTTTAGTCTCCGTACAAATGTGAAAAAATCGTCAGTTCTACAACTATAAACTACCGAGCAGAATTCAGATGACTTTTTCGTAAACCGGCCTCATCATTGTCCAATATTATTTCTTTTTCAACCACTGGAAGTAGCAGTGATGGGGTGAACGGTGGTAGCTCACCAAGTAAGTGTGCAATCGGTGACGGGTTATCACTAACTACTAGCTAGCTGACTGTCAGTCATCTGCACTGGAGACACTATCCCCAGTTTTGCCGTTCGTCATTCCGCTTCGCGGTAACCAATTTTCGCAGCTCATTTAGGCCCGCTTCCTGGGAACTTATTCAACTTAACATGCTATGTAAGGGCTGTTTGTGTCGGTAAACACGTGTTGCTTTATTGCCGAAGTCTGACTCGGACAAGATAACACGATTGGCTAGTATCAGACCGGTCGACAGCACGCAGCTCTGGGTGAGGGAAGCGCTGATACAAAATTCCATTGGAACGTACCAGAGCCAGTCGCCAGTAACGAAACCAACTGGAGATTTTTGGTTAATAGTAATTACCGTTCCCTAGTTTTCAATAAAGAAAGCAAAGACGGGGTTTCATTGTTCATTGTCTGTAATGAGTATCGATAGTTTTTAGCATTGTTGTGCATCAAACATTCTATTAATGGAAGCGGACATTACGATAGGTAAGTATAGGGGAATGTTCTCGTTGGTTGTTTTCCACTGAGCGCTGCGAACTATAAGAACCAGTCCAACAAGATATGTTGTGCAAACGAAGGGCACTTGTTAAAGGATCGAACTGGTGCTTTCGTGTTAAACTTAACACATGCCCCCAAAACCTTTGTGGTCGTGGGAAATACAGTTACGGGAGTGTAATACAGCGCAAGAGTGAACAGGAAATTTATATATGGATTTTCAAATTTCTCCTTTGCACAATAAACGGAAGAAAGTAGAAATAAAAAGCCTGAGGTTTTATGGGGATTCCGGTTAGCATTAAGGAACTACACTATTCATTAATCATTACCAAATATCTTTGAAACAGATCTTCGTTACTTTTTAGACATAATTAATTAGGCTTCCATAACAACTGCCACTCCCAAAACCTCTGAATATTGGCTATTTTTCTATCATTATTTGTCACAAATACCATCCATAAAATATTAGTCCAAGATATTTACAGTAGCACTACCCGGGCGTTTAGTATACTTTTTCCACATATACTCTATATAAATCCACCATGTTGTTTTGAGGAGGAAATAGTTTGAGAGGATTTCCCTAATTAGTCCATACAAATCCCCCAGAAATGTCACTTATCTAACAATGGGTTATTGTGCGAGGTCAATGGCCTATTTTTCCCCAATTGTTCTCCTATTGTTTGCCTATTGGGATATGTATGGGATTTTGATACCGTTGTTCTGGGTAATAACCCGTGCATCTGCAGGTGTCAAAGGAAAGAGTGATTCACGACTGCACGTCCCCTGAGTTCCAATGTGTTCTATGTGCCAGTAGGCACATAGAACACATTGGAACTCCGAGGACGTACAGTCTGAGGAAAATATATCTATTGTTTTACCGGCTTGACACGCCGCGTCCCGTATTGGCTCACCACCTTGCCTTATCGGTCTAGGTTCTGATTATTGCCCACCCGTTTCAGGCGATCGACCTCTTGTCAAAAAGGCACGCGTTTTCAACAAATTGGTTTATTACCTTGGCTAGTATTGTTGCGGCACTATCTCATCTGAATTCGCCATTGAACGAGCTTGGATTTGTCTGAGTGGGCGGTTGCCATTGCATGTCTTGTATTACGGGATGGGTGAGGTTTGCTGAGTCAGTGCACGTGCATTTTATCGTAACTAACACATCGTGAATTCCCTACCACATCGTAAAGCCTACAACCCCGTAATGGATCAATAACGATAGGGTCCCCAAGGTGAGGCATGCTTGTGGTCTAGCTAATACTTATTTATTAGTACTGATTTTGTTATTACTCACTAGTTTCCCCACTACGCACGCTTATTTTGGTTGTAGATACAGAACTGAGATTTCATTACTAAACGTTTTGTGAAATCATTAAAAGCCACTAAAATGCCCTCTAATAAAAAGGTATTGTCCACTCAAATAAGCCTCGCGGTCATTAATAAATGAAGGTATTCTGCGCCTCCAATCAGTATGAAACGTAGTGACTTTTCTATTGATATCCAACACGCTAACCAGGGGCGACACCGCACTCCCAAGTATTTTCTGGCTTAACCCTATCAGCGTATATATACAGCGACTAATTAGGCTATCATCACATGCTATCCAGGAATCATCATGATCTCATGAAGCGTCCGACAGCTCCAGTGGCAGGACTGTCCTGGGTGGAAGCAGCAGGAAACTCAAGAATCTCTGCAACCACCATGCCAGGAATACTGTTATTATCTCTCCACCCAAGAAGCTTGCAGCTTGGTAGCAGGATCCTAGTCCGCGTGGATCTCAGCAGCGACTGCTAACTTCTCAGATGAAGAGCTTGAAAAGCATGTGGATATGGGAGGTAATTGGGAGACCACGCCCCTTGAGCAAAGAGCAGCGAGGGCCACTTGGTGCCTTCTTTCGGCCCTCGAAAAGCATGTAGTGACCAGAGCGGTAGAATTCAGTGTGCATACACCTTGTCTAGTTTGAGCATCAAATAATTATACTTTTAGAATATCTGTAAATGGGACGAAGCCCACGAAGAGTATGTTATGGCCACCGGACATGGAATTTAGAGTGAATAAACCATGTTCGGTTTAGACATCCAATAAACCTTTACAAGTCCCCTAAGCCGAGTGCCGAAAACCTCGAAAAGTATGTTGCGTCCATCAGGACCAGAATATAAACGAATAACCTTGTCTAGTTTGGATATTCAATATACTTTTAGAAGTAGAACGGATTGTCGAAAGGTATGTTGTGTCCACCGGGGATAGAATTCAGAGTGAATATACACTGTCCGGTTTGGATATCCACCATACCTTTAGAATGCCTCCAGGTAGAATCGAAGTAACAATTACTCGATCAATGTGGTTTGCCCACCGGAGATTTGAATTCAGAGTTAATACATCCTGTCCGGTTTGTCCATCCAATATTCTTTTAGAAGGATAGAATTCTGAAGTGCTCGAAAATATGGAGAGCACGTTCTATTGAGGAGTCGCATGACATGCTTTTTATTGAAATTTGTTTTTCTACTGGACAATTTGGATATTACGCGGCGGATGCAGCCGCTTCGGTAGGTAAAGATTAATTGCTCTCTATGTGGAGCCGAGGTGCGGTGTTGTCTGCTAGCAAAAAGCAAACAGTGCAGGTGCAATGGCGTCCCAAAATCGAAAAACTGCTATCAACTGCTATACGCTGGATTACACAATACAATTGTTGTATTGGTCATATTTTACTTCTGTTAGTTGACATTTGCATCAATACCCCACACCTAGCCCTCGTAGGGTAGCCTTTCAGAACAATAGCATTACTGACTATGTTTCGATGACTTAATATCCCGTTTGCTTGCAATTCATAAACTTATTGGCCCCTTGGATATCATAACACTCTTACAGCAACTGGATTAAAATCAACCCAAATCAACTGGATTGAGTGAATATGCACCCAGTCTGATTTAGCGGGATTTTTAATTCAACTGATTTTAGAGTGCATTAATTCTGACAAAAACGAAATCCAGTTCGTCATATGCCAAAGAGGAATGTATCAAATCAATATTTCTAACCTCCTTTCGAGATCCAAGTGTTAGAAGGAGTAAATTTCGAGCCTCATTGTACAATTCGTTTATTGAGGCAGCGTTTCTGGTAAGTCTTTTAATTTACTGGCAGCGTCAGTGAATGCAACAGACCAACCCCCCCCCCCCCCCCGGAAAAAACAACAAAAACACACACCCCAAAAACACACATCATTTTGTTTATTTCAGCCGAAACTATAGATGATACTGCGTATTTGGTATTATTTAACTTTCCAACTCACCACACTTGATAACCCTGTTAGTGCTTAGCGGTGGGTTAGTGCTTAGGGTTGAGCGTCTGGATACCAAATAAAAGACATTGACCACGCCGGTATCAGAGAAAAGCAAGAACTTCTTATTTACTCTAACATCTGGAACTGAAGGTTCCGCTGCGTTTTCAAGCTAAAGTTCCCAAACAACATAGCCCAATTTATGATCATAATAAGTGTTATTCACGACTCTGCAATGAATTATACGACGAATTTCATCGCCGGATATATATACTAATTCGGAATGTCTACTGTTTTCTTAATACGTTGGGCTCATTTCTTGTAGAATTCATTTGATATCGTATATGAATGTCTCATCTACTAGGTGCCATCAAGTAAATGTGAGATATGTCGGTATTAGTAGGAGCAATTTGCGATCTCCAATGGGAACCGGTAGCAATTTTTCTTAGCTCTCAGCAAGAGCCAAATTGGTACGGTTAGTGCAAAGTAAAACCCGATCAGAATTTAGCATGACAGAGCACACTTTCATTTATGTTCAAATACGCCATCAACTTCAAATTGTGGAACATGGATGGATTGTCGTGTCATTTATTGAACTCAATGACTCTGAAAAGAAATGTATTTTAGCTGAAGGCTCTACGAGTCAGAGAGTTTGTACATTTTTCAACTCTGATACCTAATGAACAAGCTGGAGAGGGGTGGGGGATGGGGAGGGGGGGGGCAAGGATCCACAGCTTTTTTTGAAAACTACCCTAATCTCAAAACAAAACCAAAATCTTCATCATTATTTATTTATATTTATTTATTGGAGTTTAAGGTCATATATTTATGCACAATGGCTGATCATGACCACGGTAGTTTTACGGGTGGAGGAAGCCGGAGTACCTGAAGAGAACCACCAAGCAACGGCGAGCAACTCTCAACTCCCCAACATACTAACTCCACACAAGCAGGGTTAGCACTGGTTGAAGACTCGTGCAACATCGACGTGCAGTATGCCTTAGTACACAACGTCACCGTGCCCCCACGTAGGCAATGGGGGTGAAGTGTCTTGCCCAAGGCCACAACGTGCATGCCGCAGGTGGGATTCGAACCGAGGACCTCTCGGCTTGCAGCCTGCATCTCTACCTACTGAGCCACCGCGCCCCAAAATCTGCATCAGCACACAATATCTCTAATTTGACCATACGGCAAGAGACATAGTGTCCCCTCTCCACAAAACAATATGAGTGTCAATTTTGTTTCAAAAGTAGGCGTTGCAGCTATATAATTCACCATTATCAATAGACAGTGCCATTTTATCGTAACAGCTAATGTCAAACTGTCTTCTTCCTACTGGTGTGGTAAAACATTGCCCTGAATGTGCCCACCCCCACCCCCCCCCCCCCACCCGTTTTTGCCCTTTTTCATAAACATTTGATATAATTCATAAATTAATTGATGTAGGCACAAACCAAACTTCTTGTGGTATTAAATTTCCCACTTGTGATAGTTTTTAAATCACATTCTGGCTTCCGAAGACATTTCACATCGTTTTTTATGAATATTTTGCAATTTCTGTAAAAAAAAAGTCTCCGTTAGTTAACTCTTTACCCACCGTAACGGCCAAAACTGGCCAGCGCTATTCTCAAAAATCGCCATTTAATTTTCATTATTTTTTCATTTTTCTGTCTCAAAAATATAGGTTATGACCCCCTCGTTGGAACGAGCACGTCGAGCTCGTTCCATTGAATACAGCAACTATTTCCAATCATCCTCTCAAACGAATATCACTCTGAATTCTGTAACATGAAACATGGGGAGATTCAGCCCACTTAACCCTTGACCTAACGTAATGGCCAAAACCGGCCAGCGCTATTCTCAAAAATCGCCAATTAATTTTCATTATTTTTTTTATTTTTTTGTCTCAAAAACATAGGTTATGACCCCTCGTTGGAACGAGCTCGTCGAGCTCGTTCCAACGAGGGGTCATAACCTATGTTTTTGAGACAAAAAATTAAAAAAAAAATTATTCAAGAATTATTTTTGCAAGTGTCGTCTGCTTTTCAGATAAAGGGTTATGACAAAGGAGTGAAAGCAACTCAAGCTTCAAGGATAGGACGAACAACGCCATTGTCTTTTCTGTTCCAGAGAAACAAAACCTACGACTATTAACAATAAACTGCCGCAGCTTCCAAAGAAATACCAGGAGTTGAAAACAGCACTAGAGTACATAAAACTGATACAGTTTGTGGAAAAGATTCGTGGCTTGAATGAATAAAACAAGGCAAACCATCAACAGACAAAACATCCCTTATCGTGTGATATTTCCGGATATCTATGAAATATACCGGAATGACAGAAAATCAGGCACAGTTGGAAGAGGCGTATTCATAATGGCCACACAAATATCTAGTTTCAACTGAAGAAACGTCATTCAAATGCGACTGCGAGAATGTGTGGTCCAAAGTGAAGCGCATCAGCCAGGGAAGCCTCACTGTTGGATCGTTCTACATGCCAGTTCTTCGGAAGGCCCGTTGCTCCAAATGCCATGCAACTACAGTGAATCTGGTGCGCTGACATGGAATGTCGCAAGCAGAAATCTTAGCTTAGCTAGAACAAATTGTTTCAGCAGATCTCATTTCTTGTTTTCAATACTTTCACCACCTGGTCCCAGAGGCAGTGTCCAGTGCGCGCCTCGATTGAGCCGAATTAAGAAGAACGTATCGAAGGTTTCTTTTTGTGACAACACAGAGTGCATATTTCTCCGCTTTTCATCGTGTCCAGGAATGTTTTACAAAACATAACACATTCCGCTCACGGTCTACAGTTTCCCTCATGAGCTCACGAATATGTTTTGTTAGAACAGGCTACCTACTGTCATATCAGGGAGATTAATATTTATTATACGCTGAATGATAGATTATCGAAGATATTGCGAAAAGATAGAAATCGTATCCCCCACTGTGAAAATACATAATTTTCTCTTTCACTCTATCCATCTAAATGTCGGCTTTCAAAGCATCACTTCAATGTGAATAGGAGTCACATTATCACTGGAGATGATCAATTTGATCTAAAAACGTATAATGAAAGGAAAATATAGTATTTTTGAGTTGATACCCATCATTGTCAGCAATAATTCAACAAGTATTCACCTTGAATTGATGCATGAAACCCGCTAGTCCAAACATAGCCTGAAAGTCCGTAATAATTTTTTCGTTTGGTACGCCCTTCGAAAGGATATACCAAACGAAAAACTTATATTCCCGACTTTAGGGCCTTGTTTGGACTAGAACCCGCCAACTGAATCGGATTGCAAGACGCTATCTGTTCCGAGTATCAATCAAATCACTTGTGGGTATCAATGATTCAATGCGCTGTTTACTTGTAGGTAGCAATTCAAAGTTGAAACGAGTGGAGTTATCAGATTCCTATAAAAAGCGTATAATAAAAAGAAAATCTTGTGTTTTTGAGTGGATACAGAAAATTATCTCCCTTGTGACCGAGACGAATGGTTATTTTTCGCGTGCGCTTAAAAAGAGAGAAAACACAATATATCCTCTATATACTGTGCTATCACACCTGTAAGTTACATCTTGCTTAACCTCACCCCCGTGTTCAAGCAAAATATATACTGACACACATCATTAACACTCATAGTTCGCGCTTTATCAATCCCTTTTCCGGTGCGCGGTGGCTCAGTAGGTAGAGATGCAGGCTCCAAGCCAAGACGTCCCCGGTTCGCATCCCACTTGCGGCAACCGCGTGGTGTCCTTGGGCAATACACTTAATCCCAATTGTCCACGTGGGAGCACGGTGACGTTGTGTATTAAGGCGTACTACACGTATATGATGTCCTTCTCTTCAACCACTGTCAACTAGAGATGGACAATATACCGAAAAACCGAACCGATACCGATATCATGGGGACAACGAAAAACCGAACCGACCCAATCTTTGAATACCGAAACCAACGGTATTATCAATTTTCCCTGTGCATTCGCTATTTATAAGGCCTTGATGAGGATTGATAGCAGTTGAAGTGTTCATTTTCTTGAAAGAAGTGACTGATTTTATTTTTCAGTTTTGTTAAGCCTTAAGGACCAGGGCAGTTGTACTAAATTATCAATAGTCTACGACCTGTACATGTCCAGTTGCTTAGCAGTGATTTCTAGCCAAGTCTTGGCTGCCTGTTAAGGCAGCCAAGACTTGGCTAGAAAACACTGACCAGATAATTTTACTACTGTCATCAGGCCCACGTAAAGATGACATCTTCAGGACACACATTCTATGATAAGTGGAGCTTGAAAAGTTAAGGCGTATTTAGAACAAGTCACCAAATTACTGTCGATATGATCTGTGTTGACAAAAGAATGACAACGTTGAGCCCATCAACAATGACATATGTAGCACTGTGATAGAATGACACAAGAACAACTTATTCTGTATTTTTCTGACATGAATTCCCCTTTGGTACTATCAGTGAATCTGAAGTCACATAACGAATACCGAACCGATACCGCGGTATGCCCACACAAAAATACCGAAACTGATACCGAACTCAAAATTCCGATACCGCCCATCTCTACTGTCAACCCTGTCTGTGTGGAGTTAGTACGTTGAGGACTCTGGCCGCGTAATATCCAAACTGCGCAGTTAAAAATGTTTTTAAGATGTTTTTAAAAAAATCAATATAACTATATCATGTGCCCTAGATTCGAACGAGTTCGTTCCAATGAGGGGTAACAAAATACGATTTTGTTGCAATTTGTTTAAGAAGCGAGTGAACAAAATAACAATAACAAAACAAATGATAGCATGTGTTTTCTGTGAAGTGTTAAAATCTATTCGTGAGACATATGTCAATGCGCGCCCGAAAATGTGAACAATACGCCAGGAATTATGCCAGGACTCAACAATAGCGCTCTTCACTTGAAATATTAGCGAGCGGTACACATGAAAATCGCGCCTCCCATATTCAAAAGCGAAAGACTGCCTCTTTAGCCGAGTGATTGCTCTCTCATCAATCACGCGCGTTTAATTCGCAACATCTGGCTTACTTTTTTAAAACTTTTAGGCTATAATGGCACACATAACATTCATCCCGGATAGGTGCGGCCATACCTGAAGCAGCCATAAACGTGCAAGATCAATTTGTAAAGACATTTGATAGATGAGTTTCAATCCCGTGAACTCGCTGTGTAAACGAAAACAACTCCGCTGCCTTCCGGGTTGGAGGGGGATGTGCGACATGACTCTTAGACTTGTTTCTCTCACCTTGATTGAAAAAAGACCCTGCTAACAAGATGTGTATTACCTCATTTCTCATTTCCGTCTGTCCTTCAACGAAGAAAGGCGGTAATCTAAATTATCCCCGTGTTTTTATTCAGGACAAGACAGAAATAAAACAAAGCTTGTGACATGGCAATGGAATTCAACCTCCTCGTTCAGAGAGACAATATCCGAGTATATACGGAAACCAAAGAAGCACGATGAGGATCACATGAACAATAACTTTCCAAATAACGTTTATTTATTACTTTCCAAAGTGTGATTTACTGGGATTTCCCGGTTTGATTATAAACGATAACTTCACAAGTGAATTATGCAATCAACAATTGGGTCATGTATCCGTGCGCGCAAACGAAGACGCTTTGCCGTGGGTGTAATGGGGACTTCAATGTTTTTTGGGGTTTTTTTTGTTTTTTTACCTCTTCACCTAACATGAAATACAGACGACACTTGCCAAAAAAAAAAAAAAAAAAAAAAATCCTTGAATAACTATTATTTTCATTTTTGTCTTAAAAACATAGGTTATGACCCCTCAATGGAAGGAGATCGACGATCTCGTTCCAAAGAGGGGTCATAACCTATGTTTTAGAGACACAAAATGAACAAAATAATGAAAATTAATTGGCGATTTTTGAGAATAGCGCTGGCCGGTTCTTGCAGTTACGTTAGGTAAAGGGTTAAATAACATAATCATCCTGAATAATGAAAAGTAATAAATAGAGTACTCTCTTGACTGGACTGGTTAAGTGAAATAATTCATTCGAGGCGAGGGACTATATTGTAAAACACTCGTGCGCATTTGCGCACTCGTATTTGTACAATGTCCCTCACCTCTCATGAATTATTATCACGTAACCAGTCCGGTCAAGCGAATACTCTCTATTTAAGACCCACTAACCAAAACAAAAGAAGCAAAAGTGTTTCTTTGTCAAGACTTAGTAATAAACAGCCAACTAATACACACGTCTGGGAACAGTGGAATGGAAAACTCATTTAATATTTCTAGGAATAATTATTGATGAACATTTGATCTACAAGACCAACACATCCAGATTATGTTCCTAATTATTACGAGCAAACTACTTTCTCAACAAAATAAAGAACACTTTCCCACATGCACCCACGACATTCCTCCACTGCGCAGTGATGTATAGCCATCTGTTATAACGGAACACATGATTGGGTTAACTGTAGAGCAAGAGAAAGCTAATAACAGAGCAAAAACGAGCAATAACAAAAAGTGCCATGCTCATAAAGATCCCCTACTCAAGACAAACAGAATACGGAAGTTTGCAGATTTGTTTAAACCACATAGTGCTCAGTCCGTGTTGACAAGCAAAATTATAGGTTACCAGCGTCTTTTAATAATATCTCCAGTTTTGTGGACAATCCATCCAGTAGGATTACCAGATAGTAGTAAGTACAGAGACAACGTGGAGCATATCACTAGACAAACTCCCTTTATATAATTTTCCGAAAACTGGAAATGCTCTTAAAAAACACAACACGTAATATCATTACTATACACATATTTTAAAAAAAACTTTGACTTCAAAATTCCTTTTGTCATGCACAAACAGCTACCTTTGTAATATTCCCTATTGCCCTGATTACATATCATAAAATTGTAAATTATCAGGGGTACCCGGCCATCAAGAAGTTCATCAGAAGTCTACTCTGAGAGTATGCCACCGCTGTTCTCTGCACTTATAATCTGGAACCATCACCCTATTTTTCCTGTCGCGTCTGTTCATCCCAGCAACTGATATGGAGAATAACTTACAAGTTCGTCTAAATAAATCTCAAACAGCAATGGGTCTGATGAATATCTTCTCCAGGATACAGACACAACAAGAACAAATATACACAGACGACAAAAGAAATATAATGTGGCGAAAAAAGTTCTCGTAAGCCAATGTCTGACTGGACGGGTGTCTATTACAACCCGAAATGAAAAGAAACCGGGATAAATGTAGAAAGCAAAAGGTAAAACAAATACTGCTAGACAAATTCTGAAAAGTATTCTAGAAAGGCCTAACTCCCAGTAAAACCTGATTTTAATATACACTGTGGGCGAGGGAAATGGTAAAATAGTTTACACAAACATACTCCATGATGACGGGATTGATGCCTGTGGGGAGGCCTTGCATACATGTTAGACCCCCCCCCCCCCTACAGAGCACCTTGCAGATTTCTTCCCGTTTGTCCTGAGGTTAAACAATTTTCAGTTCAGTGGATTTAATTATATCCAGATCAGTGGTTCGGCCATGACGCATGGCTCCTTCTTATGCCATTTTTTTTTGTCGTCTTGAGAAGCTTATTATCTTTTCCTCAAGATTCCCTGGCCCACATCATGGCTCAGGTTCATTGATGATATTGATTTAAAGTGGAGTGGAACTAAATCTGATCGTTTGGAGTTTTTCTTCTTCTGCAACACACTTCACCAAAACATGAAATTCACTGCAGAACTCTCCTCGGACAGCATCACCTTTCGTTCTACCACATCACTCATTGACAGTGACCACATTGTTACAAGCTTATATTGCGAAGGTGCAGACTCACACCAATATTTGTTTCCATCTAGTTGTCATTCCAGGAACATTGTAAAAAACATTCCATGCAGTCTGACTATCAGAATCAAGAGAAACTGCTCTGAGCCCACTGACAAGGAATCTGCTTTTTATCTTCGGTCTCATCTTGTAAGCCGTAACTACAAGTGAAAACGGGTTGACAGCGCCATTAGCACAGCTCATGTACTAGCACGGGAAGATCTGTTACGACAGCGCCTACCAACACATAATACATGCATTCCTTTTGCCACAACATTTCACCCAGATCTTTAAAATCTTTCCAAATACTTCGTAAACACTGGACGCTTATTGAGAATGATCCAGCATTGTCCAATACATTTCCCAAGCCTTCAGTCATGGCTTTCAAGCGTCCAAAAAACATTCGCCACATTCTTGTTTGTGGCTGCCTCAGTCCAGTCTATTCTGAATTTGGTGTCAGCCCAGCCTGTGGACAAGCCGGCAAAACGTGCACCATGATGCCAACATCCGATTCATTCACCAGCTCCAGTACAGGGAAATATTTTAGAATCTTTGCCGCGGCACCTGCAAAAGTTCAAATGCGATCGACCTACTTCAATGTGGAATTTGTCAAATCCAATATGTCGGCGAAACCTGTACCCCGTTTCACATACCTGTCATTCAAAAAACATGGAGCGTGACTGTGCTATTACACGACACTGCATGTCAAGGAGTCACCCTTTCCGACTGTACAAAAGCTCAGCGCGTCGCCCGGGAAACATTCTGGATGCATATATAGACCTCTCGGTCTCAACAGAACTTCAAATTCAAACTATTATTTGACTAGCATTATTTTTTACTTTTTGCTTTGTACTTTTATCCTGGTTTCTTTTCTTTTCGGGTTGTATTACATACCACATCAGTCGGCTTACTTTTATTGCCGCATTTAATTTCTTTCTTTCGTCGTCTGTGTGTATTTGTTCTTGTTGTGTCTGTGAAGAAGAAGGTCTTCAGCAGACCCAAAGCTAGGTGAACATTTTTTCCCCCCTGTGCTGTTCGAGCTTTATTTTGACGAATTTCTTTCGCTTCAGGCTCAGATCCAACACACTTGAACAGATTTGTTCTATCAGAATATAGGCCTTTTCTTATCCTATTTAAAAATATAGTGAATATTTGATAAAATTGAGATATATGAAGAAATACATTTATATTTTCATCAGTTGAGACATTGCGCTGTTGCATCTGGTGAATGATTTAAGCGACAGTTGGGTGTCTGACAAGCACACATTCCACGCACTGTGCTAGAGAAGACAGGGACGGCCAGTCAGAGAATTTACCACAATCAGTACAAGATCCCAATACCTTGTAAATCCTCCTCGGTTCGCGAGACTAGCGCGGGTCCGACGTGGCGTACTCCTCACCAAACGTCCAATATCATCTTGACTGATGTTATTCCATTCTTCCTGCAGTGCAGCGGCGAGTTCCTGGACATTGGTAGGGGCAGTTGGCGTTGTCGTAGACTCCTGCCAAACATATCCGATATGTGCTCGATTGGTGAAATGTCAGGACGTGCTGCTGGCCAAGGCAATGTAGTGATGTTCTGCTCCGGGAGGAACTCTATAGCGACACGGGCTCTGTGTGATTTTGCAAATGATTTTGGAAAATGAATCGACGGCAGTGACGTCGCGCAAATGGCACCACATGGGTTGCTAACATGTTGTTATGGCAGTAATGCCGCCCTGTGACACGCCCTTGGATGACATGTAACGGTGTTCTGCTTGTCGTGCTTATGCCTTCCCACACCATAACCGATACACCACAAAAACGGCCGTGCTGCCTAACGGTTACGTCATGGTATTGTTCGTTCCGCCGTCGCCGTCACGCTCTGTTTCGCCTGTTGTATAAGTCGAGAGTAAACATCGATTCATCCGAAAACATGACATTGCCCCACCGACGATTGTTCCAGCGCTGCCATGCTCCACACCAATTACGCCTTGCTGTGGTGTGACGTTCAGTCAAAAGTGGAATTATTCGAGGTCGCCGGGCGTACAAATTCGAACGGTGTAGGCGATTTCGGAGAGTCTGAGTACTGACTCGCACATCTGTCGCTCGGTACAGCTGCTGTCCCATTTCTGAGGCACTTTCATGACGCTTACGTAATGCTGTGGTTCGGATGAAACGCTCCTGGTTAGCAGTTGTCGCCCTTGGACGACCTGACCGACGTCTGTCAAAAACACAGCCTGTATGACGATAGCGTGACCATAACCTGCTAAGCACCGATTGAGCAAGGTTGATAATTTGAGCCACTGCAGTCTGTCTGTTGCCATCTTCCAACATGCCAACGGCACGCAAACGTTCGTCACGTGTCAGTCTTCGCATACCCCAAAAGTTACGTTTCGACCAGAAACTATTGATAAGCGAGTTTATACCACAAAAAGAACCATAGGACCTCCGAAATATCACGTCCAGTACAAATGGAAATTTCAAAACATACCCCACAGACATTAACGCGGCGCTCGTGCGAAAAGCATGCACGAAGTTTTCGTTTGTCGGTGACATTCATCATCCACACTAAACTTGGTAACATATTGATGTGTTGAACGCGCGTATTCAATACCATTTTCCGAAAATACCAACATCAGTTTGGATATCCCCTTTTATTTAGTAGTATAGAATAACAGGTATATCAATAATCTATCAGATACGAGCTTCTGAATATTTGAGCTATCTCGAGAGAGTCGTAGACAAATACGTGTGTGCAAATGCACTGTATTTTTATTCTTGCTGTAGGATTTGCCACGACGAGGTTCCCCGCTATTGTGCGAGACGCGTCTGTCAGAGTTTTTGTCAATATTTCAGGAAGGGTACTTCGCAAATGTGTTGAAATATCTGGCGAATTGTTGATGTATGGAGGGCAATGTGGACACTCTTGGACTTGCTGTCGTTCTCATGTGTTAACTTGAATAGAACACGATAAGCACGCAGCCATTTGTCAATGTGAAATCACCGCCGCCATGATGTTATTTGGGTTGTGTAGTATAATACTCCCCCCCCCCCCCCCACACACACACACACCCAGCAATTAAATTACTTGATTCCCTTGCCCTTTACGGAATGTATTATCTACCACAGCTGAATTAATCTGGAACTTCATATTCTGTTAATGGGTTTGGGAGGGGGGGGGGGGGGAGTGGGTGGCAGGTACAAAACCACCGTGGTTAATATCTATATTTTATAACGGCGATATATGTGTACTGTAAATAAATAAAATCAATCTATCTATATCCAGCATGCACTGCGACGTCTTGTCAATTCCTGAGTTATTCATTCGTCCCCTGAGTTCAAATGTGTTCTCTGTGCCTACTGGCATATAGAACACATTAGAACTCAGGGGAGGAATTGTATAGATAATTTCAACATAGTATGCACTCGAAATGATCGGTGAGATCCGACATCGAACTTATCTGTCGATAGTTTTAAAACTAACCCTTTGAACACTGGTGGCATCTTTCATGTCAGTACAATGTTCACTGGCAGCAATTTGAAGAGTCCATAAGCACATGAGTAGTATTTCAGGGGCTTTTGAGGGAACAGTTGGGGGACCTCGGTGGGGGACCTCGGAAGAGACGTCATGTCACGTGACGTAGTGGCGCCATGTTGTGTTGTCATGGTAACCCGCGTGAGCGGCCATGTTGTGACGTCATCCCCATAGTGATACGTGGTGTGAGTGCGCATGCGCAGCGCGTTTTGTTAGGGTGATACGTGTTTCCGTCGTCCATTTTGTATACTGGAGGCCGCCATCTTGGTTTCTGTGGTAGCACGTGATTGCTATGTTACCCAATTGTTCTGCAATAAGACGGGGTATGTTCGGAGGGTATGTTCCTTTGTAGAAGAGTAAATCTAATTACCACAAACAACCCGACAATCCCTCCAAATCACCAAAATCCACCCAAAATCACCGAAATTCACTTTATTTCCCCAATTGATCGGCTTAGCACGTAGTGCTATAGTACCGAGAGGGTATCGGGGGTGCATTCGATTGAACAGGAGTAATGTTCTGGATTAGAATTCTCCCAGAATCCCTTTTTTTGGATCCCATGACGTTTTTTCCCTATTAAGAGTAGCACGTAATACCGAGGGGGTGTGTTCGTTTGAAGTGGAGTAATGTTCCCATTTTTTGGGGGATCCCAGGACGTGTTATTTCCTTATTAAGAATAGCACGTAGTGCTATAGGACAAATTTACCCAGAAATCCATTATTAAAATTATAAGTAGGACCCATATGTGTACATGAAGGCCATGAAGCTAAGTTCCACCATATACTCATAAGAGGATCTACCCAACAGATGTGTCGTACGAGGTCTAATTTACTATCCCTCATTTTGATTTTTCTTTGTACTTCGATGGAAAGTTTAAAAAAATAACAACACTAAATATAAATTTAAATTTCTTTTATTCAACAACAAAAATACATCTTTTTATGGTATGTAGATTGTCAGATATTCATAAACAGTATTTCTGCAGATTGGGCATCTTCTCAGTGGTTTACAGCAGTCTTTGCACAGGCACAAATGGTTACATGGTCGCGGAGCGACATTGGCTTCAGCTAATAAACACACACTACATTTTGTCCTCCGTGAATCTTCTTCTTCTTGAAATGATGTGTCCATTTCTTCTTCTTCTCTGATGGCCATTTCTTCTTCTTTTTCAACGTCCATGAATTCAGGTGGTAAATTATGAATGTAATAACAGTCTGGAGAATATTTTCTGTGTTCTTCTATAACATCATCTTCGGTTTCCCAGAAACGAACAATAATACCACAATGAAAACATTGAGTTCTGTCTCCTGTCCCCAAATAAAAGAATCCAGCTTTTGTCAGTTCATTCGGGGTTTTCGCACTTTCACTTTGTAACATGAATTGAAATGTCTTGAGACGATTTTCCTCCAATGCATACTTGATGTGTTTTGGTGGTCTTTGTTCTGGTGTCTTTCTTGTTTTTTCTTCTCCACGTAATAACTGCTCCAGTACCGGTGGCGGAACATCACGAAAATACGTTTCGAATGAAACGCTCATTCTCTCTACAAAGTCTCTTGGATTTCTTGTTTCTTGGTTTCTTGATTGATAATCATTCAGTGCCATCCTGATCAAACATGGAATAGTGAACATTCTTCAATCCTTTTTATCTTCATTCTTCTTTGGTTTTCTTTCTCTTTTTGGTTTGGGTTCTCCTATTTCAAGACTTCTCTTCTTTGCAATATCCACTGCTTTGGTCACTTGTTCCCAATCTCTGGTGGTAAACTGGAACCCAACGTCGTTCTTGAACAGTTGAATCTGTAAATCGTTGTTAAGTTTGAAGACGGTCACATTAGTAGACATCCTTCTTCTTTGGCTGTCGAAACACAAATGAGCTGAACACCAAGTGCACCAGTTTTTATAGTTTTCCTTCAATGCAGCGACATCTAGTGACTGGTTTCCTCTATGACGTCATTAACCAACACATCATTATCCATTAGATCAGTGGTAAACATGTTGGATATGGTTTCCATCGGTACACCGCGACAGCGATGTTTCAAGTAAAACAGACAGTATTGTCCACACACTGGTAATGGTCCTTGAAGGCGTTTCGTATTATACTTCCAATATCTGGAATTCTTCTTCAGGAAATTCTCGAATGGTCTGTGTTGTGGTGGTAATCCATAGGAATCAAAATATTCTGCGTTGTGGTGACTCACAAAGAGAGCCACCGAATGTTCTCCTTTTCTGTGGTCTGGATCCGTGTTGGCTATCAAAGCCACTGGTCTGTGATCTGCTAATCTTCTTGGTAATTTATTTCTTGAAAATACACCCAAACATATTCTCTTCAAACAACTATCTGATCGAAGTGCATTCTCTAACTGCAACGTGTTCATGTTGAGTAATCGAAGATTACTTGTCTATTCTTATCCACTTCTATGATGTTCTGGAATTCTGCATACACCAGTACGTTGATTGTGGTTGGTAATGGGTTTTCGAAATGGACTTCTAGTCTCAAGTTTCCTCTCTTCACCAGATCGAAGTGTTGTCCATGTGATAGATCTGGAGTCAGGTCGAATACGAATAGGGTGTATCCATTTATGTACTCTTCTCGGCTGATGTGGTTTCCTTCATTCTCATACATTTGTCCAGTTCCTTGGAACAGAGTTGCATAACATCTCGCCACTTCTTGTTGTTCGAATCTAGGTTGTAATGGTTTGGCTGGAATCTGCTGCCCATCCACGTACAATGCCAAGTAATTGATTTTGTAGTTCTTGAAATTATATGGATTCTTTGAAAAGTTTCCATTGAAAGCATCGTTGTCTACACATCCCACTACGATGCGTTTAGGTAGTTGGCCTAAAAATAAGTTTTCTTGTGTAATACTCAGATTTCCTTTCGGCACTGAAAACACCTTGGTTTCCACACGATCGATAGGATATTTTGCAGTTGCTTTTGTTAGTGCTTTCTCGTGAGCCATTCTCACGAATGATTGGAGTCTCTCTTTGCGTACAAACATGGATGCATCTAGAATTTTGATCTTGTATGTAGCGGTATCGGCCATCAATGCGAAAGCATCTTTGGCTCTATTCATTTTAACATGAACATTAACTCCATTCAGCAAGTAACGAGTTTGGAAAAACATGTCCAAATGTAAACTTCCAGTCATGTCCACGATTTTACTTTTCTCTATAAATTTCTTTCGAAGAAGAAATCCCTTGTTATCATCTGTCAAATCGTATCCTTGTACCATAATGCATTAGTCAGTTGTGACTTCTTGGCAGCTGGTCCATAACTCAACAAAGTTTCTATGAAAGCTCTGTAATGATAAGTGTTGTTGGAAGGAGATACCAGTTTTTCATTCAAGCTGATATCGATTTGATTAAATAAGGAATGCATCCATAAATTGACTGGGCCCACTTTGGCATCGGGTGCAATTGATGCCCCATTGGAATCTACAACCGTTGCTTTAACATACAAGTATGTCTGTGCCAAATTCAAATAATCATCTCCTAATCCTGCAATGTGGAATTCTATTGGGCCACTGTTTCCTATAGTCGCCAAAGGCCTGTGTTCTACCCATTGCCCATGTTCCACACTAGTCTGTGTTGGCGGTATGGAAAACAAGTCGAGTTCGCTGTTGACACACTCACAAGATTTTTCATTAATGAGAGACATCATGCACCGAGATGGTCTTGGGTCTGAACAGTTCTCCTTCTTTTTGTCGATTTGCTAGCTTTGCGTGGTGCGGGCCTTTTTATACTTTTCCTACCGGGTGGTTTTAAACCACCAACCACTTCATTCCAAGCTCCTGCACCAGCCTCTTTGACTCTTTTGATTGCTGCCTTTTTTACATTTTTCCCTTCAATGACATCTTCGGCAAAGGCTGCTCCTTTTCTCAATAACTGTTTTCCCACGGTCCTGGCTGTAGTTTTCAATAAAGGTAACACCATATTCTTCAGTCCACCCAGTATACTTCCCAAACCATATCCTCTCTGTATTTGAGCTCCAGAAAAAGCCGGTAGACCATTCCCAGCTTGTTTCGTGTAATATTCTTCGTATAATTTGGACTTACAACAGTAAGTCATGTTTATGTGAAATGAAGAGATCTACGATTTCTGAAATGAAGTGTCACTGTCACTTTCCCGAACTCGAATGGTACTATGGCTCCTGTGTCACCCCTTATATACACCTGGACGGTACTGAAATTTTTTCGTTCTACTGGTACATAATACACATTCTCAAATGTTTTAGAAATGATATCCCCATATTTCCCACGTACAGGTACGATACGAAGAAGTGGTATTCTTGTATCTCCAACGACTTGGTCACGAACCAAGTCACAATATACATAGAGGGAATAAAATCCTTGGTTGACATCGGCAACTCTGGAAGAATTGTAAGTTCCTGATTTAAAAACACACTCATTAAATCCCAAAATATTTTGAAGAGTAGGGCTCAATGTGACCACGACTCCATCACGTACCGTGATACGAACTTTACCAGTCACTCTATCCAGTTCAAAAGCTACCTTGTCGTGACGAGGCAAGAGTAATTCTTTAACACCATTGATAGCTCGTATCACATCAATGGGATCCGAATAACGACCTTCCTTGAGAGTAAGTCGGTAATTCTTTTTCGAAGACCAGAACACTGTAACGAAAGCTTCTTCTCCACGAATATTGAACCAAGTATTTGGATACTGAATCTCTGCCAGACCGACTTCCCATTCTCCCGTGAGATTCACTGGTTGTGATAACTGAGTGGTGTACGTAGTCAACGTGTTTTCTGGAAACACGTTCATGGAACTATTACTTGGTAGAGTCAAATAAAACATTACTTTTTCGTAATGGTTGGATTTGGTAACAAATATCCTATGCTACTACTCAAGAGAGCAGTCCACAACTTGCTGTCTGTGTTTTCGAGAGTGAGATTAACGACACTGGTAATGATGATGATATACAAAATGATTATTTGTGAAAAATAAGTTATCTCGCTCCTTGGAATTCTTTTACCAAACAGAGGCCAAGAACCGTTCGATCCTTCTTCCATTTTGAAGAAACTTCAGAGGTTCACTTCCTTTTATAGGTGAGCTGACTCTGTTTGATCCACGAATTGAACGAAGTTGGGTATCCCAACCATTTTACGAACAATTCCCTTTTCTTACCTCGACCACGTTTCTTCAGTACGTGTTCGATTTTGTAAATTGTTTTATGTGAAACTCGCTGAAGCTCTTCAGTGTAGAATGACCCTTTCAATATTTCTCCATTATCATCTTGTAACATGTATGTGACTGGATGTCCTTTCTTGATGGCTACTACTGTGAATAACTCTTCGGTCCAATTGGGCAAATAACCTTTCTCAAAAGTTTTCTTAACTTTATTGATTCTCACTCTGTCACCTACTTTGTACTTTGGTGTCTTGTGTTTTATGGGTTGTCCATACAACCTTTGCCAAACCTCTTCTTGATTTTCAAAGTTCACGGCAATGGGGGCCATACCTATACTGCGATGATGAGAATGATTATATCATTTCATCAAGTTTTGAAGTGGAAAAGTTAGTGTATTGTTCTTGGTAAAATATTTCCACATTTTGGTTTTCAAAGTTCTATTGAATCGTTCTACTATGGAACATTTTGTTTCCACATTTTGTGTTGTGAAAAAGTCGACTTTGTGATCTTTGAGAAAATTCTGAAATTTTCTGTTTAGAAATTCTTTGCCTTGATCAGTTTGTAATTTTTCTGGTTTACGACCTTGTTTGAAAATTTTACTAAAAGCTTTCACGATGGAATCACCAAGTTTATTTTGTAATGGTATCACCCAAGCATATTTACTAAATACATCTATACATGTCAACACAAATTTTATGTTTTTGTTGAATTTACTTAAGTTTGAAACATCTACCAAGTCAGCTTGCCATTGTGCATCTATACCACTAACTATTACTTTTCTTCTACGAAATGTACGACGAACAGGTTTGTGAAGAGTGTATGTGTCTTGAGTCTCTAACCATTTTACAACTTGTTTGGTTTTTTTCTTGGACGCTCTACGAAGAGCGTCTACACCACCAAAACTACCAGGCACTTCAGAATCATAGTACAATGCTTCCATGACTGCCCTGTTCAAGTGTCAACTCTATTTATACCTTTTTTTCGATCCACTTTGGCATTTCTGTTTTCTTTGGTTGTTTTGGTTCCGACTTTATCGGTGCCTGTTTCATAAAATCCCAACGTTCTTTATGACCAATTAATTCTTGGGGTATGTTACTATCTCTCAAAGCTTCGGCCAACATTTCCCATCCCTTTGGTTGGAAAGATTTTCGTCTTCTAAGTAAATCGTTTAGAAGATCTGTTACATTCGACCCTACCACTGTTTGATCTTTGTAGACTAATTCACCCTTCTCATTCCAAGATATATTTGGGTCACTTCTAATACGATTCAACAACAACTTTCCCTTTCTCTTCATTGTCATAGGTACAGAATCGAGAATGTCTTTATTATCTTTCTCGAATTCGACTTTAATTGGTCGAGGAGCCATTACCTTTTGTTGAAATGTCAAGTATCTTTGTAAAATTTGATTATATTGAGTCATCTTTTCATCAGCCGAAAGAAAAGGGGCATCGAGAATATCTCTCATTTCTCTATCCAGTGAAGAAACAGCCAGTTCATTCGGTTGTCTTGGAGTCTCTTGTAGACGTTCCAATAACCTTGGTTCTACCAAAGCCATCTTCTTTGCATATTCCATCATCCAAATATACCTTTACAGCACCCAATAGTACAGGAGGTAGCAATGCCCCCAAGAATCCCCCTTTCTGCAAGATTTGTCTCCTCTTTTTGTCAGATGTACCTTTGTTTGCCACTGCCCTCACCAGTTGTTTCTGACGAACGAGTTTGGTTCTCTGAGCTTTGGTCAAAGGTACTGCTCCCTTCAGTATATTCGAGGCACAGTCACACAAACAAGTTATCAATTCTTTGTCTGCATGTTTTAGTATGGATTTGACGAGTGCGGGTTTCGATTTAATAAGAACCTTGAGAAGAGAGATGTTGCGCTTGAGACGGTCAGACATGCTTCTGACTCGAGTCAGACTTGTTGCTCCCCTTTTATACTTTTCGGAGGTACACATATTGGGTTTCCCCAGGAAAAATTTGACTTCTTAATCTCATGTGTTCAGGAGTATCTTGTTTGAGATCTATTAAAATGTAACCATATGGTGTCGAAGTGGCATCTTCGAAAACTTCTCTCAGAAACTTGGAATGACCAGGATACATCTGTGCTGCCAAGTGTGAGATCTGAGAACGATCCCTAGGATTTTTAAACAAGATCATGTAATGACTATTGAGAGCTACAGTCCTATGTACCTCCGAGTCAAAACTATCAGATTTTAATTCTTGAGGGAGACCCTCTACGAATTCTACTTGGGGTAAAGTATTGTATAATGGTTGCCATTCACTATAACACCAAATGATGTGACTTGGGACAGGTGATATAATATTTTGAATGTTTTGAATAACCCGATTTACAAAGGATGATTTACCACTACCCGTGGGAGCGAGTTTCACATAAAACAATTTACAAAATCGAACACGTACTGAAGAAACGTGGTCGAGGTAAGAAAAGGGAATTGTTCGTAAAATGGTTGGGATACCCAACTTCGTTCAATTCGTGGATCAAACAGAGTCAGCTCACCTATAAAAGGAAGTGAACCTCTGAAGTTTCTTCAAAATGGAAGAAGGATCGAACGGTTCTTGGCCTCTGTTTGGTAAAAGAATTCCAAGGAGCGAGATAACTTATTTTTCACAAATAATCATTTTGTATATCATCATCATTACCAGTGTCGTTAATCTCACTCTCGAAAACACAGACAGCAAGTTGTGGACTGCTCTCTTGAGTAGTAGCATAGGATATTTGTTACCAAATCCAACCATTAAGAAAAAGTAATGTTTTATTTGACTCTACCAAGTAATAGTTCTATGAACGTGTTTCCAGAAAACACGTTGACTACGTACACCACTCAGTTATCACAACCAGTGAATCTCACGGGAGAATGGGAAGTAGGTCTGGCAGAGATTCAGTATCCAAATACTTGGTTCAATATTCGTGGAGAAGAAGCTTTCGTTACAGTGTTCTGGTCTTCGAAAAAGAATTACCGACTTACTCTCAAGGAAGGTCGTTATTCGGATCCCATTGATGTGATACGAGCTATCAAAGGTGTTACAGAATTACTCTTGCCTCGTCACGATAAGGTAGCTTTTGAACTGGATAGAGTGACTGGTAAAGTTCGTATCACGGTACGTGATGGAGTCGTGGTCACATTGAGCCCTACTCTTCAAAATATTTTGGGATTTAATGAGTGTGTTTTTAAATCAGGAACTTACAATTCTTCCAGAGTTGCCGATGTCAACCAAGGATTTTATTCCCTCTATGTATATTGTGACTTGGTTCGTGACCAAGTCGTTGGAGATACAAGAATACCACTTCTTCGTATCGTACCTGTACGTGGGAAATATGGGGATATCATCTCTAAAACATTTGAGAATGTGTATTATGTACCAGTAGAACGAAAAAATTTCAGTACCGTCCAGGTGTATATAAGGGGTGACACAGGAGCCATAGTACCATTCGAGTTCGGGAAAGTGACAGTGACACTTCATTTCAGAAATCGTAGATCTCTTCATTTCACATAAACATGACTTACTGTTGTACGTCCAAATTATACGAAGAATATTACACGAAACAAGCTGGGAATGGTCTACCGGCTTTTTCTGGAGCTCAAATACAGAGAGGATATGGTTTGGGAAGTATATTGGGAGGACTGAAGAATATGGTGTTACCTTTATTGAAAACTACAGCCAGGACCGTGGGAAAACAGTTATTGAGAAAAGGAGCAGCCTTTGCCGAAGATGTCATTGAAGGGAAAAATGTAAAAAAGGCAGCAATCAAAAGAGTCAAACAGGCTGGTGCAGGAGCTTGGAATGAAGTGGTTGGTGGTTCAAAACCACCCGGTAGGAAAAGTATAAAAAGGCCCGCACCACGCAAAGCTAGCAAATCGACAAAAAGAAGGAGAACTGTTCAGACCCAAGACCATCTCGGTGCATGATATCTCTCATTAATGAAAAATCTTGTGAGTGTGTCAACAGCGAACTCGACTTGTTTTCCATACCGCCAACACAGACTAGTGTGGAACATGGGCAATGGGTAGAACACAGGCCTTTGGCGACTATAGGAAACAGTGGCCCAATAGAATTCCACATTGCAGGATTAGGAGATGATTATTTGAATTTGGCACAGACATACTTGTATGTTAAAGCAACGGTTGTAGATTCCAATGGGGCATCAATTGCACCCGATGCCAAAGTGGGCCCAGTCAATTTATGGATGCATTCCTTATTTAATCAAATCGATATCAGCTTGAATGAAAAACTGGTATCTCCTTCCAACAACACTTATCATTACAGAGCTTTCATAGAAACTTTGTTGAGTTATGGACCAGCTGCCAAGAAGTCACAACTGACTAATGCATTATGGTACAAGGATACGGCCGGACACATGGAAGATTTGACAGATGATAACAAGGGATTTCTTCTTCGAAAGAAATTTATAGAGAAAAGTAAAATCGTGGACATGACTGGAAGATTACATTTGGACATGTTTTTCCAAACTCGTTACTTGCTGAATGGAGTTAATGTTCATGTTAAAATGAATAGAGCCAAAGATGCTTTCGCATTGATTGCCAGATACCGCTACATACAAGATCAAAATTCTAGATGTATCCATGTTTGTACGCAAAGAGAGACTTCAATCATTCGTGAGAATGGCTCACGAGAAAGCACTAACAAAAGCAACTGCAAAATATCCTATCGATCGTGTGGAAACCAAGGTGTTTTCAGTGCCGAAAGGAAATCTGAGTATTACACAAGAAAACTTATTTTTAGGCCAACTACCTAAACGCATCGTAGTGGGATGTGTAGACAACGATGCTTTCAATGGAAACTTTTCAAAGAATCCATATAATTTCAAGAACTACAAAATCAATTACTTGGCATTGTACGTGGATGGGCAGCAGATTCCAGCCAAACCATTACAACCTAGATTCGAACAACAAGAAGTGGCGAGATGTTATGCAACTCTGTTCCAAGGAACTGGACAAACGTATGAGAATGAAGGAAACCACATCAGCCGAGAAGAGTACATAAATGGATACACCCTATTCGTATTCGACCTGACTCCAGATCTATCACATGGACAACACTTCGATCTGGTGAAGAGAGGAAACTTGAGACTAGAAGTCCATTTCGAAAACCCATTACCAACCACAATCAACGTACTGGTGTATGCAGAATTCCAGAACATCATAGAAGTGGATAAGAATAGACAAGTAATCTTCGATTACTCAACATGAACACGTTGCAGTTAGAGAATGCACTTCGATCAGATAGTTGTTTGAAGAGAATATGTTTGGGTGTATTTTCAAGAAATAAATTACCAAGAAGATTAGCAGATCACAGACCAGTGGCTTTGATAGCCAACACGGATCCAGACCACAGAAAAGGAGAACATTCGGTGGCTCTCTTTGTGAGTCACCACAACGCAGAATATTTTGATTCCTATGGATTACCACCACAACACAGACCATTCGAGAATTTCCTGAAGAAGAATTCCAGATATTGGAAGTATAATACGAAACGCCTTCAAGGACCATTACCAGTGTGTGGACAATACTGTCTGTTTTACTTGAAACATCGCTGTCGCGGTGTACCGATGGAAACCATATCCAACATGTTTACCACTGATCTAATGGATAATGATGTGTTGGTTAATGACGTCATAGAGGAAACCAGTCACTAGATGTCGCTGCATTGAAGGAAAACTATAAAAACTGGTGCACTTGGTGTTCAGCTCATTTGTGTTTCGACAGCCAAAGAAGAAGGATGTCTACTAATGTGACCGTCTTCAAACTTAACAACGATTTACAGATTCAACTGTTCAAGAACGACGTTGGGTTCCAGTTTACCACCAGAGATTGGGAACAAGTGACCAAAGCAGTGGATATTGCAAAGAAGAGAAGTCTTGAAATAGGAGAACCCAAACCAAAAAGAGAAAGAAAACCAAAGAAGAATGAAGATAAAAAGGATTGAAGAATGTTCACTATTCCATGTTTGATCAGGATGGCACTGAATGATTATCAATCAAGAAACCAAGAAACAAGAAATCCAAGAGACTTTGTAGAGAGAATGAGCGTTTCATTCGAAACGTATTTTCGTGATGTTCCGCCACCGGTACTGGAGCAGTTATTACGTGGAGAAGAAAAAACAAGAAAGACACCAGAACAAAGACCACCAAAACACATCAAGTATGCATTGGAGGAAAATCGTCTCAAGACATTTCAATTCATGTTACAAAGTGAAAGTGCGAAAACCCCGAATGAACTGACAAAAGCTGGATTCTTTTATTTGGGGACAGGAGACAGAACTCAATGTTTTCATTGTGGTATTATTGTTCGTTTCTGGGAAACCGAAGATGATGTTATAGAAGAACACAGAAAATATTCTCCAGACTGTTATTACATTCATAATTTACCACCTGAATTCATGGACGTTGAAAAAGAAGAAGAAATGGCCATCAGAGAAGAAGAAGAAATGGACACATCATTTCAAGAAGAAGAAGATTCACGGAGGACAAAATGTAGTGTGTGTTTATTAGCTGAAGCCAATGTCGCTCCGCGACCATGTAACCATTTGTGCCTGTGCAAAGACTGCTGTAAACCACTGAGAAGATGCCCAATCTGCAGAAATACTGTTTATGAATATCTGACAATCTACATACCATAAAAAGATGTATTTTTGTTGTTGAATAAAAGAAATTTAAATTTATATTTAGTGTTGTTATTTTTTTAAACTTTCCATCGAAGTACAAAGAAAAATCAAAATGAGGGATAGTAAATTAGACCTCGTACGACACATCTGTTGGGTAGATCCTCTTATGAGTATATGGTGGAACTTAGCTTCATGGCCTTCATGTACACATATGGGTCCTACTTATAATTTTAATAATGGATTTCTGGGTAAATTTGTCCTATAGCACTACGTGCTATTCTTAATAAGGAAATAACACGTCCTGGGATCCCCCAAAAAATGGGAACATTACTCCACTTCAAACGAACACACCCCCTCGGTATTACGTGCTACTCTTAATAGGGAAAAAACGTCATGGGATCCAAAAAAAGGGATTCTGGGAGAATTCTAATCCAGAACATTACTCCTGTTCAATCGAATGCACCCCCGATACCCTCTCGGTACTATAGCACTACGTGCTAAGCCGATCAATTGGGGAAATAAAGTGAATTTCGGTGATTTTGGGTGGATTTTGGTGATTTGGAGGGATTGTCGGGTTGTTTGTGGTAATTAGATTTACTCTTCTACAAAGGAACATACCCTCCGTACATACCCCGTCTTATTGCAGAACAATTGGGTAACATAGCAATCACGTGCTACCACAGAAACCAAGATGGCGGCCTCCAGTATACAAAATGGACGACGGAAACACGTATCACCCTAACAACACGCGCTGCGCATGCGCACTCACACCAC
This sequence comes from Pictodentalium vernedei, assembly GCA_031216915.1. Taxonomy (NCBI): domain Eukaryota; kingdom Metazoa; phylum Mollusca; class Scaphopoda; order Dentaliida; family Dentaliidae; genus Pictodentalium; species Pictodentalium vernedei. The sequence goes on along the minus strand of CM062296.1, from coordinate 833,938,033 downwards.
GTATCACTATGGGGATGACGTCACAACATGGCCGCTCACGCGGGTTACCATGACAACACAACATGGCGCCACTACGTCACGTGACATGACGTCACTTCCGAGGTCCCCCACCGAGGTCCCCCAACTGTTCCCTCAAAAGCCCCTGACATACTACTCACATGTAACAAAAAGCAGATTCGCAGGTGTGAATATGGTATTATTCAACATTTAAACTCTTATTAATCTGACGATCATGGTATAATTAAAATATACCCAAAGTCGCTTGGTGTACCAAATGTTCAGCACTTGTGGTGAAGTGGTGTTAACTGCGCACCGAAGACTAGCGGTTAACATCACTTCACCACTCGTGGTGAACATTTGATACACCGAGCTACTTTTGGTGTATTCTACATTTCCATTACATTCGTCTACACCACAGACAATAAGAATACACGTAGTTGAACTAGACAATTTCCATTAAATCCATTTACGATGAAGAAAGTAAAAACGAATAACAGGTGTTTGAACTGGAAACAAATAAATTAAAACAAAAGGACTATATTATTTAATCAGTTCACGCATGCATTACTACTTTGTCCGGCAGATATAATAACCTTTGAATCGATAAAAAAGTTCCTCCAGTGCATGTTCCAGGGTCTTTCAATTGCAATAAGAAACATTTGCACCGGTGTTACCTATGTGTCTGTTTCACAAGGATTTATCGATTTTCCTCGCTAATGAGATACGACCAGTATTTTCGGTTCATTTCCACTAGACCAATTCCCACGAGGACAATTCCCAAAAGACCAATTTCCCTTAGACCAACCGATGTGTTCTACTTTTAAAATAATTCTATATCAATAATTTGATATATTTATACATATTTATAAATGTATTTAATGTTATTGATATTCAAGCCTGAAAATAAGCAGTCTGTCATCTGCAGAATGAGGTCCCCAGAGGGTGAATTTCCTGATGCTATCCCATACAGTGGGCCAGTTTATCTTCTGGGTACCTCTTTCTGTTTATGTTTGAGACCTTGGTTCAGGTTGAGGTTTACAGAGGGTAAATTTAGTGATGCTACCCTGCTGTGTAGGGTAGCATCACCAAATTCACCCTCTGGGGACCTCATTTTTCAGATGATAGTCTGCTTATTTTCTGGCTTGTTGATATTTTATAGATGTTGGGCAGATTTTTCATAACAATTGTTATAGTAATCACACACTTTCAAAGATTGTGATTCTTTTTATTATTTTTTTATCAAATAAAGTTCTTATCAATAAATAAATATTTTCTTAATTATCCTTAATCAACCCTTAATCAATAACATAATGTAGTTGGTCTAAGGGAAATTGGTCTTTTGGGAATTGGCCTAAAGGGAACTGGTCTAAAGGGAATTGGTCCAGTGGGAAGACACCGTTTTTTCAAATCAATGTCAGTGTTGTGCTCAACAAAATCGGTTACTGTCTTCTAGATTGCAGGCAATTACTCCCTTTTAAACGACGGACTTTGATTGAATTGGAAAATCACACCAAGTACCTTTTGTATTGATATTTCTGTTTTTTACGCGTTCGATGCAATACAGACATTGAAAAGTATGCCAGGTATACAACGCCTGGAATCCGACCTGGGAGTACGAACGTCATGTAAGAACAATATTGATCGGTTATTAAGCATCTAAGTAGTGTTAGGTCCTCAGTGAAATGCTTTGACACAAAAACAGTGTCAGACAAGACTGCAAACAGAAGATATGTTTCTTTGAAATATCAGCCTCACTCACTTCATATAAGTTCAATTGTAGTACAGGTACAGAACAGTACTAGGCAGAGAAAGTGGGCAGGTATCAACGACCGGGGTCGGATTTGTTCCTGCGTTTCGCAAGTGCCCGGACGATGCTCGTGAAATACACGTCAATCTCGAACACGGGTCAGTGATTCCAGTCCACCGTTCTCTACCCTTGCTGTGTGCTTATGGCTCTCATCATAAGAATAAGAAGTTAACTGTGTGTCTGTAATGCTTGCATTTACGAGGTCGAAAGTCCGCAAGTTCAATAATAGCATTTATCATATGAATCGTCCGTTTTGTTCACATTAAAACATTTGATATTTTGTTTTCATATTAATCAGTGATAAAACAAGCCTTCCGTCAATTTCATTGGTCAATTTCAAAACTAGACACTTTGATTGGCTGAACAAAATACACTGGGCCACATTTTCATAATTTGCATAATTAGAGTTGGGAGCTTTCATTGGTCAATTTCAAAACTGGACATTTTGATTGGCTAAACAAAATACAACTGGGTCACATTTGCATAATTTCAGTAGGGAAAAATTGCGTTATCTGTCCTATTTAGGGTGGGTTATATTGTATTAATCTTTTAGCTATAAGAAAAACGCCATTCATTTTAGCTCATTCCTAGCTCGTTCAAATGAGGGGTCATAACCTATGTTTTGGAAGCAAAAAATTATTTTTTTAGTTATACGAGGATGTTTTTTCCAAGTGCCGCCTGCAACTCAAGTTAGGCGATAGGATAAAAAGTCATACTAAGTGGCTAAGTTGTGCGTGTGCGCGTCATATGATAAATAGAATATGAAATTAATGTTTTTCTCATATAATATTTATGAAACTCGTCCGATTTTTCCGTTTGGGCTCGTCAGAGGCTCGCCGAAACAGAAAATTCTTAGACTCGTTTCATAAATATTATATGAGAAAAACACTCATTTCATATCTTCTATTTACTTTCTAAAGTCTTTTCCAGTGCTTTGAGGAGAGGTTTGACAGAGCAGAAAGAAGATCGAACAAAAAACAAGTCTTGAAACGTGGATTCTGTAGATGATTTTTACTCTTCGGCGCTGGTTTGTTGCTTAGCAGTTGACATTAGAATTTATCTTACAATCAACATGTATCTTGTCTGTATTAATTCCGCATCTGTCGTGTATCCGACCCCCTGATACTGATGTTTGTATCAGGGGGTCGAATGCAAGCACGTTCCTTTCGCATGAATTCCATTTTTTTCTTATTGTTCATCCGTACGAATAAATAGTTCGTTATATATTCGTCTATATTCTTTACTTATCCCCAATATATTGTAAGATAAAATGATTATTAGCATATGTGGACGTACAAAATATGTATCTTCGACTCGTCGTGATCTGCCCTTAGAACCCGGAGCTCGACTCGGATACATATTTTGTACATCCACATAATGGTAATAATCTCTGTATACTACTGGTAGATAGAGGATACCCGCTGTTTTATGCAGGTTCTAGGATTTCCTTACACTGTCTACCTATTAAGATACCCGTGGGACACCGATCTATTTCATCTACCCTACGTGACCGTCCATACTTGCATATTTAATGAGCGCCAGTGTATTTCATAATTGTCTACATTTTGAGAATGAACGGTATCTCGCTTCGTTTCACTAGACCCAGTTGCCCATTTCTAGCGCCCCCCCCCCCCCCTTTCACACCGCTCGGGGATGTTTTTGCCCCACCATCCTCAACATGACATCATCGAAATTTCCAATTCAATTTCAAGCTTAACGTTACAGGAATGTTAATTTTTCGCCCGCTTCTAAACGTCATCCTATCCTTGCTTGTTTCGAAGTATATAATTATCACAGGAGCGAGTGAAAATTTAGGGTTCATTGCAGTTACAGATAAGATAATTTGTGTACATCCAAACACAGTATTCGTTATTTTTATAGGAGTTATTATTAGTCTGTGAGAAACACACAGACTATTGTTTTGTACGGTTTCTTTTTCTTTCTTTTTTTTCTTTTTTTATTCTTCTTACATGCATGCATTTTTACGCAAAAAAGTGGGCGTGACCAAAATGTTTGAAAGTGGGTCACGCCCATATCTCAGGCACGGTATAACGTATGGACATGTGACCAACACCAAATGAGTCATCCCTCGATGAGGATTCAAAAAATGGGTCAAGGTCACTGAGGTCACCCAGGAATATTTTGTGCATTTTTCAGAATTGCTGGGAATCACATTTTTTGACTCCATAATGCATTCCCGAAGTTCATACATGCATTTTTAGACGATAAAAAGTGGGCGTGGCTCACAAGTTTGAAAGAGGGTCACGCTCATATCACAAGCATGATATGACGTATGCTGTACGGACCTGGGGCCACACCAAATGAGTCGACACTCGATGGAGGTTCAAAATATGGGTCAACGTCACTGAGGTCACCTAGAGGTCATTGAGTTCATTTCTCAGAATTACTGGAAATCACATTTTTTGACCCCTAATGCATTCCTGAAGTTCATACATGCATTTTTACATTAAAAAAGTGGGAGTGGCCGAAAAGTTTGAAAGTGTGTCACGCTCATATCTCAAACATGATATGACGTATGAACCTGGGACTAACAGCAAATGAGTCGAAACTCAATGGAGGTCAAGGTCACTGAGGTCATCGAAGGGTCATTGAGTGCATTTTTCAGAATTACTGCAACTCACATTTCTGGACCACCTTTATGCATTCCCAAAGTGCATATATGTAAATGATCAAAGTTTTTGAAAGTGGGGCACGCTCATATCTCAAGCACGGTATGACAAATGGACCTGGGATCAACACCAAATGAGTCGACACTCGATGGATGTTCAAAATATGGGTCAAGGTCACTGAGGTCACCCAGGGGTCATTGAGTGTATTTTTGGAATTGCTGAAAATCACATTTTTGGATCCCCTAATGCATTTTTACGCAAAAGAGTGGGCGTGGCCAAAGTTTTTGAAATAGGTCACGCTCATATCTTAATTATGGTATGACGAATGGACATGGGACCAACATCAAATGAGTTGACACTCGATGGAGCTTCAAAATATGGGTCAATGTCAATGAGGTCATTGAGCGCATTTTCCAGAATTGCTGGAAATCACATTATTTTCATCTCTTAATGCATTGCCGCAGTTCATAAATGTATTTTTTTTTTCTCAAAACATTTGACAGTGAAAGGGGGAACAATTTTTGCTCTAAACACGCATGGGCATCTATCAAACCACGATATTTAGCCATACCAGTGCCAGTAGGCCTTCGGAGGGGCTCTTGGAGCCTTTAAGTCCATTTTACGTCTATATTCAAACATTACTGAATTGTTTAACTCACAATATATTTCCAGATGTACTATATACCTTAACATTTTCTAGCTAATATGAATATTCGCGATCATCACAAACCATGGCAGATCTGGAATTGGTAGATCCAACAATTTTAAAGTGGTTTATGCTCATACTTCAGGCTTGGTGTCACCTATAGACATGGGACCTACATCGAATGAGTTGAAACTTGCTGGAGGTTCAAAATATGGTCCACCCCAATGCGTTCAACAGAGGTCTGTTAAGTACGCATTTTTTAGAACTATTAGGAATTGCATTTTATAACAACTAGTGCAATTCTGAAGATTATACATGTATGTCATCATTCAAATAAGTGGCAGGGCCATAAATGTCCGTTTCTGATTTCTTGATCGAACCCTTTGAATACTGTACACATATGTCTTTTCTGGTTTCTTGGAAAAATTTACCTGATTCCTGAATGAATATCTTTCAATACAGTTAACGAAAATCCATTTCTGAATTGTTTAAATATATTTTACTCCAAAAATAAGCCTTCATAAATTTTCTTTTTATATAGGTTTTTCCTGATAATTTCATCCTTTTCACACTGCCTTAAATTTACTGGATGCAGTAAATTCTGTTTCCCTCGTGTTTTAATTGCAGTTGAACACATAAATGTTGAACACTAACCGAATCATTGATCTAAGCTTATTGTACAATGTTCGTCTTTTCTCCATTTTTATGTCCATATATTGTGACAATATATATTTAAAATTACTTGTTAGACATTTCTCGCTACTACATAATGCAGCATAATTTAGTTTTTGAAAATTCAGGACGATTTCGATCTTGGTTCGGATATTTTTTAAAACCTCGGGTCACGGTTTCGGTTTTCATTGTACAAACATAACAATGCATACACTGCTTATTGACAGATTATTTGCAGTATATAAATTTGCATCAAACAAAAACTTGTACTTGACCTATTTATAAAATAAAACAGAACATGACAGTCTGAAATATCCAAGTCAATTTCAATCTTTGATAGTAGCAGGGCCATGAGTAGTAACACTGAAAGCCCGGAACTTGGGGAGTGGGCAGCACCATGTTCCGACTCCTATGTCAACAGTTAAAAAAAAAAGGGGGGGGGGTGGGTGTCGTGAATGGAGGTCTGTTGGGCTATGTTGTACATTTAAAAATGTTACGCTAACTGTTATCTTGTGCTATTTGAACAAATATCATTAAAGTTATTTTCTATCTGTTTTGATATTTCAAACCCTTGGATGGTGATTTATTGTTAAATTGCTGCGGAAAACATTAATTTAATCCCAAAGAGTCACAACATATTAATTCAATAAACGTCCCACGGGAACTCCGGAAAGTGAAGCAGCGCCTGTTCATTGCGGTAAACAGGCTCTGTTTTACTGGTAAAATAGGACCCAGTCACCAGTGCTTGGGAGGTGCAAACCTTCTCTAAAAGGGCAACATGGCTTATAAACGCACACCCCTGGTTTTGAGTTGATAAACATGTTATGGTCATGATTAGCCATTGTGCAAAACTATGTGACCTTAAACACCAATAAATGAATAAATAAATTCAATAATCTGGGATTTATGCGACCGTCATAGTCGGGAGGGGGACTCCGTGGCAAAGCACGTGCATAATACCCTCTGATTTCCTGAGTAAATGTATTTGTGTAAATTATCACCAGAGTTTCAAGTTGAAGAAAATAATTTCTTGCCTTGAGTCTGTTGTAGAATTATATGTGTGTCGTAGTAGAACATTGTCTCTAACAGTGTTGATGACTTTACTCAACTCAAGTAAAAACCCGATGCGTGAGAAGTCAATTTTGTCACCTATTTTCACGGTATTCTGGTGAATACAGCGCTCGAAGTTTGATTGTGATAACAATTACTTGTGTGGATGTTCTGAAAAAGGGTATCGCGCCTCTAAAGTCTCAAAATAATGGTAACTTTATGTTGTTTCTCTCATTATTCTGTGAAGTGAAGACCTGATTAGGGATTTTCAACATTCAACTTGGAAACCGGGACAACCGATTTGCTGTAATTGTATCGGTCTCGGTTTTGGTTTTGATAACAAAACCGAACCGAACCGAAGTTTTGGTTAAGTCTTTACCTAACAAATCGCCCCGCATCCGCCCGCGTAATATCCAAATTTAGCAGTTGAAAAAATTATTTTTTTCAAAATATTTCAACAAAACCATATCATGTGACCTCTCATTGGAACGAGCTCATTGAGCTCGTTCCATTGAGGGGTCACATGATATGGTTTTGTTGAAATGTTTTGAAAAACTTAAAAAAATTATATGTAAAATAATAAATTTTAATATCGTCCGCGTTGGGTAAACGTTTAACCGCACAACTCTACAACATATAATGAAGTACGTTCTCCAAAATAAAACACTGCGTGGAGTCTTTTTGATCTCTTGGTCGGTACAGTTCGTTATTACGAAACCCACCTCGCTAATAGCTCATTGTATTTTGCACTGCATATGTAAACGCTCCTGTGTATTTCAGACTACTTCATTCTTCTGAACTAAGGAGCGCATAAACAAACGAGAATTTTCTGCGCCAGTTGTGACAGAACTTCTAGTTTTAACTGTATATTGCTGTGAAAAATATGCAAATCATCAACATCGTCGTTTTATTGCGCAGAAATGTGACATTAATCTTTAAAAAACAATCGGTGTGAGGCGTCATAAAACTGAAACCTTCGAGAGAAGGATTTTATAGACCATTGTCTATTCGCGGAAACAAATGCCCATTGAGATGGCTGTAGGTGGTACACTTTTCTGCTTGTGACCAGTGAGGGGTGGGTTGAGAGGGGGCAACAATTTACAGTACACTCATCGTGAACTGGTCATAATTCCAGCTTGGTGGGCTGTGATGTCTACGCATGTGTTTACCACGTAACACATCAGCAATCATTAATGAAACACTGTACCCGGTGCTTCGTTAATTAAATTTTTTATGATTATTCCAATAATTAGTTTTTGAAATCTAATATCATTGCGTCCGTGGAAATATTGCCCAACCGTGGAAAGTGACCAGTCCACGGCGACTGAACTGTATCATTTTAATTTAATTTTTATCAATGATAACAGGTGTGCTTGCAAATGATTGGTCGCGATGATTTTTCCAAACCTGTTGAATGATTTTCCTATGGTATGAATGTTCTTGCTTTTTTCCTAGCCCGATGTATACAAAAATTGTATGCATGTCTAATTGTACAATTAAATTGTAATTACATCAAGTAGGATGATAAGCTGCATTCTATTTACTTCTTATCCCAAAAGAATCATTCGTAAATGTCCATTGAAAGGTGTGTCGTGGATGCAAGGCTACATTTAACCCGTTGAACCCTAACGACCGCCTTTCCGACCAAGAACATGATACATAATAACGTCAGTAAATAGGATGGCTGTTCAGTAAATGTGTGGTTCAGTAAATGTGTGGGGTAGCCCCGAGGCTACACGTTGACAATATTGATTGGTCTACCCCAAATAATGAATATGGACTCTTCTAATTGCTGCTTTTCAACCGGCATAGACGATACCACTAGAATCCGCGACCGCCGAACTGTATGAAGATTAGTGATCGGATTATTTTACTGTGGTGTTATCGTTTGACTGGACTGGTTACGTGAAATAATTCATGAGAGTTGAGGGATGTTGTACAAACACAAGTGCCCGAATGCGCACGAAGTCCCTCGCCTCGAATGAATTATTTCACTTAACCAGTCCAGTCAAGCGATTAGTAATGTAATAATTAATATATCCTTGGTTAGTAATAATAAAATTAACATTTTCTAAACTCAGTTTTAATTACAGGAAGTAGACTTTAGCTGGGTTGATAGCTTGTTTACACTGAGTGACCACTGAATGTGCCTATGACATGTTTATAAATACTGTTATAGATGATCTATTTTTAGCACACTGGTTGTTTATTAGGGTTACATGGAGAGTAATCGTTTGACCTGACTGGTTACGTGAACTAATTCATGAGAGGTGAGGGACGTTGTACAAACACGAGTGCGCGAATGCGCACGAGTGTTTTACAATATAGTCCCTCGCCTCGAATGAATTATTTCACGTAACCAGTCCAGTCAAGCGATTACTCTGTTTATTACTTTTCGTTATTAACGATAATTATATTATTATTATTATTATTATTTAACCCTCTTTACCTAACGTAACGGCCAAAAACGGCCAGCGCTATTCTCAAAACTCGCCAATTAATTTGTATTATTTTTTTCATTTTGTGTCTCTAAAACATAGGTTATGACCCCTCATTGGAACGAGCTCGTTTTTGAGACAAAAAATGAAAATAATCGTTATTCAAGAATTTTTTTTTTGCAAGTGTCGTCTGCTTTTCATGTTAGGTAAAAGTTAAAAAAAACAAAAAACAATGAAATCTCCATTACACCCACGGCAAAGCGTCTTCGGACGGATACATGCCACAGTTGTTTATTGCATAATTCACTTTTGAAGTTATCGTTTATAATCAAACCCAGAAATCCCAGTAAATCACACTTTGGAAAGAAATAAATTTGATTTCTTGAAATTAGAATGATCTAGAAACCTTATCAGATGACTAAACTGAGCCAATCAGGAATTATTAGTGCTAAGAACATTGGAGAAATTTTTCTTTCTGAAACTTTCATTTAATGATTATTTTAGAAAAAAAAAAACTGTCATTCATCTCACGGTTTTATCTCACAAACACAGTATTGGGAAGTATCATTTGTTCATACATCTTGCATTCACTGAACATTGGGGATTATTATTATTATTGGAGGTAGGGCATTTTGTGCAACATTTATTATTTTGAATAATTTCATGGATTGGTTATTGAGTCATTTCATATTGGAAAAGTATTGCTCGAATTCGAAGAGGAATGCCCTGTGAACTAGATTCAATTACCTGTTCTGGCGTTTATTTCAGCAAAATCGGTAGATTACTCCCTATTTCGCAGTTTTGGTGAGAACTCCAGTCTGTTTAGTGTCATAACATGTGTGTCCTTTAGTGCTTATGGTTTGGTAAATATTTTATTGAATGTGCTAAATACCGATGATAAGACGATCACCTGAAGGTGTAACTATTTTCGAGTGTGCGAATACCCCAACCTTGCACCAGATCACCAGCACCCCCCCCCCCTCCCCCCCCCCCACCACACACACACACAAAAAAGGAAAAAAAAAATAATGGTAAGTTTGAAGAAATTACAGCTGAATCTTTAGTGCATTTAGTGATATTCTCACACATGCAGAACCTGTGAAATGGAGTTTCACATATTATTCCTCCATTAATTTCACTAGCACCTGCGTGTTAATTCAGTGAGAGTTGCGGTAAAGGAATAAGACAGGGCACAACGGGTACGGGGGACCAAAATCCGAGATGTGTGACGAGCAATACTCTCAAACAATAGAATGACGAGAGTTGGAGTTGTTCAGGTGTTTCGCAGACACATATTCCCACACCCTGGACCACATACATAACACATTACTACATGTAGGCTTATAGCGCTGCACTTACCAACTGAGGATCATTCCAGATGCTGGGCAGGTAAGTTTTTGGTCATGTTTAGTCACTCTCCCGTCCTGCTTGGTATTTAGAAATGACTCCACAAAATCAACTCGGGACCCACATATTGTTAGGCATTGCGTCCCATAACAGCCATGCGTTACCATATAAACTAAGATAAGGGTCTCTGGCATACAAAATGGAAGATGAAACACGTACTACCCTTCGGCAAATCAGACTCCTCTGGCTGCTTACTTTACCACTTAGATTGCGTCGATTACGAATTTTATGACGCTTGAGTTACATGTTCTTCATTTTTTAATCTCCGCGTCGAAGTATTACGTAACACACAGTTATCACTTGTGTTGATACCCTGTGCAGATAAATAAAAGTACAATAAACTTTGTACAATTATACACAAGTAAATAGAAATCATTTATAATCATTCCTAACCTCTACGGGGTTACATGCAATGGTGTAAATAGATATTACAATTCGACTACTTATACAGAACGAAGATAGTGGATAACTACTTAATCGCTGCGCCATATTTTACCCACTTAAAAAGTATTTATATTTGTTCATAAATGGGCAAGACACACTTGCGAACATTCATCACGTGGACCAGCGGGTGCAACCCGGTGGTCTGTGTAATGAAAGTTTGCAAGTGTTTCTTTTGTTTTGTCATCAGAAGTTGTAAATAATTATTAAGTGAAAAATGTACCCCACAGCGGTTTAGCAGTAATCCACCCCAAAATGCCATAGTTCAGTAATTTGGTTCTATTTGATCGGTTTAGTGTGGATCTCGCTGCCGAACTCACTAATAGTGCCTTATATTTTGTATTGCACAGCGAAAACCCTCTTGTGTATTCCAGGCTACACCAATTTTCTGCGGCGAGGAGCGCATTAAGAAACGAGAAGTTTCTTTGCTAATTGTTATATGATTTCTAGTTTCAACTATATGATATTTTCTAACCCTTTACCCAACGCAGACTATATAAAAATTTATTATTTTAAATATCATTTTTTTACATTTTTAAAAAAAAATTAAAAAAACCCATATCGTGTGACCCTTCGTTGGAACGAGCTCGACGAGCTCGTTCCAACGTGCGGTCACATGGTATGGTTTTGTTCAAATTTTTGAAAAATATTATTTTTTCAACTGCTGAATTCTCCGCCGTCCCCGTTGGATGAAAAGTGGCCAGTATGCCCTGGATTGAACTGTAGACATTATTTGTTTAAAGTTCTGCAGTTCTTATTTTTTTTTGAGTATAAGGGAATTGACGCCGGCATTATAGGACTTTCTGTTTGTGATTTTGCATAATTATTCTAAACTGTCTCTGCAATGGTGGGGAGGTTCCTGTTGGAAATTCCCTACTGATTGTAGAGGCGCAGTTTAGAGAAAAGCAATATTTAAAATGAATATAATGTGTCGCTGATAAAGCATGCATATATAATTGAGAGCCTTACCTGCGAGCATGAAATGTGTTTTAATGCGTTATGATGGAGAGTTGTAATATAATATATTAAGTCATGACGCGTGAGGAATGTGCATTGGCATTGTAATTGTATGTAGATTGCGCATACCAGTGGCCAGCGATAACTCTGTAGAGTTCGTTTGGCAATAATTTGGAAGGCTAATATGGTGACAGTTGTCGATGAGGGCGATTCGTTGGGTAAAGGGCTAAGCGAATCGGATTATGTTTAATTATGTTTAGACGCAGAATGAGAGATTTTGTCAAGCCCCTTCCCAGAAAGAAAACAACATCGCTTGACCAAGAATTTTTGAATAACTACTGACCGGTCTCTCACCTCGTATTCTTATCTAAGATTATTCGGCGGACGGTTGCTTCTCAGCTAGCTTCTCATTTGACCACCAATGGCTTAAACGGAGTGGTCCAGTTTGCATCCAAACGACTCACTGAACAGCGTCACATCAAGCAGCGCCGAATAACTGTGCACAAGAAGTAGTAACAGTAGTTGAAAGCAGGTGTACCACCCACGTGCAATGCGTCCAAGTAAACAGTAACACTGTGCCTTATGTAGAGGAGAGGGAATGTGTGTTCATTGAATGATATCTGTAGAATGATTCTGATAATGTTTAATTTGGACAATCACAGTGCTCAAAATTTTTCTTTGCGAAACAAAATGCTACGCATTTCCAAAAAATGAATAGCATTTTGTAAAAATTACATAGCTATTTTTGTATACCAGAGTTATGTTATGCTGTTTTATATTGAATTCTTCTAAGTAAATAGTTTCATCCATTTCTGGGCATTTCCAAATGATCTGCAACACATGAAACATTTACTATGTTTTTTTAACTGAACTGCCTTTGTACACTGTTATAAATGGCGTCTTGGTTGTTTAATAGCGTTCTCAAAATGGAAGTTGGGATTTTTAATTTGATGGGCTTGTAGTTATTTTTAATGGACATTTTATGCAAAATGTTGTAAAAACAGGAAGTATTTAAACCAACAGAACTCATCTTACATATGAAGTTGCTAATGATGCTTGACGGAGAGTTAATCTGAGTTATGCCTGGAATGTTGCACAATCAGAAGTAAAGCATCAGTGAACTAGTTTTCAAATTTGTTTGCAAATTTTCATTTACATTTTGCGATACAAGATAATCAACTGCAGCCTAATGGGCTGCAGTTGATTATCTTGTATCGCAAAATGCAATACATAATTTAACATTGTGTAGCTTTTTGCAAGTTTTGCATAGCAAAAAGCGACGCGACACCGCTTATTTTGAGCCCTGGAAAAACATCATCTGAAGCAGAATGAGAAAGTCTTGACGAGTTTCTAAAATATTCCGGATAAATACGAATACTTACATAATGCATCGGGTCACGTGGTCATCATTCTTTAAACAACATTTAGTTTGGTTTGAAAAGAATAATAAATAAAGGGCGAAAATTTTGAAGAAAAACCTGTAAGAACGATCGACTGTTAAACTTCGCCATGACCATTAAGAATGCGACTGTGATGTCGCGTTTTGCGTTTACACAGAGGTGAGATTGTTTCCCCCCCCCCCCCCCCCACCAAAAAAACAAAAACAAAACAAACATACGTTTTATCTTCTCATCGTATGTAAACAACTTCATTTTAGAATTGCCATCTATGCATCCTTTGACATCATTTATTTGGAGTGCAGCATTTGGAATGAACTCTCTGATGACTCGCTGTATGGAACAGATTTTCGATTCATAAACTCACGTTTTCTTGCCACTAACAAGTGAAACAGACACCATTTCCTTGGTAATCGAAACGATAGTTCCACGGACGTCCCAGTTAGCCCCTCTACGATTTGTTTGTTTATTTTGGGGGTTTAATGACATTTTTGACAACCAGGGTTTCCTCGTGCCGGACAGCGCCTTTACGATTATCACAAATCACTGGTAAACAGTTAGTATGATTACGAGATAGTTATTCCAAGGGAAAGATGGATAGTGAAATACGAACACCACTTACCCCCAACGACTCCAAACGAAATTCTTGTCGGAGACTCCGGACAAAATACCAAGTTTCCCACCATTTTCCTGACATGACTGTTTTGCATCAAACCAAGTCTTACCAACTGTTTCAGCCAACCAGCACAGCCCCGTTTCAGGGTTCTGGTCATAGCCTCTTTGACAAAACTCTGTAAAGAAAAGTACAGTACATACAATAAACGTGATAATAGAAAATACTTTTATAAAGGCCAGGCGTGATTCGGTTGACTGTGAACGCGACATATTGCTGCAACTACTTTTGTTGTCACAGCCACTGTTGTTACATCTCACCACATTTGTTACAGCACTTGCCCACTTTTGTTACAGCTCATCACTTTTGTTACCAAATCAACCACTTTTGTTACAAAATGAGCTCACCATGTTTGTTACAACCACCCCCATTTTTGTAACAAAAAAAATAGCTCAACACTTTTGTTACAGCAATCGCCCATTATTGTTACACTTATTGTGAGTGTGAAAAAATGAAGTGAACTGCAAGTAATGCGAGGCGTAATGTTCAGTCATGAATATCGGGAGCGCGAATGCTCAGTGGTTAGAGCGTTGGTTTTGAGATCGGAGGTTTGTGAGGTTGATGCCTGACCGGTGTAACGTGCGTTGTGGTCTTGGGCAAGGAACTTGGGAACACGGTTGCGCCCAGAAGCCCTTGCATTCCGCATTTGACACAACACTTCATCCATTCCAAGGAAGACCTACCCTTGGACCCTACTCCCGCATTCCAACCACGAGCGACACAGTTCCCCGGCGACCGAAATCCAGTTCAATAACTTCGACCAGAAGACCCCCATGTGACCCAATTCCCATCCATGTGTGACCCGGTGACCCTTCCCTGTGACCCTGTCCCAACCCTGGCCAAGATCGACACAGTCGCCCGCCCTCTCCTTCCAGACTCCCCATCCTCTTCCCCCTGTCACCCGGGCCTCACCTCACTCGCCTCTTATCCTCACAAGGGGAGATGACCACTAGTGGTCACCTCAGGCGATCACTAATGATCACTATAGGTGATCACTAATGATCACTCGAACTGAGATAAGGATCAGAGGGGTGTCAGGTGAGTTCTTACCTCATAGGCCTCGTATCCTCATACGGGGTATGTTCGTTAGAGGGCTATAAGGCCAAGAGGAGGCCATGGGTGAGGCCTAGGAGGGCATGTGAAGCCGTGAGAGTTTCGATTAAGGGCCTCATTGAGGCCTCTCCCCATATGTATTTTATATTTGTGTGGGCAAATGCCCATAACGATCCGTTTGGATAAGTTTCGGTGGGTTGTTTTTGGTGATTCGATGTACTTCCGCTGAATAGAAGACTTCCCAGTCCAACAAAAAGGCAATGGGCTCCGTAGCAACCACGTGGTACCCCTAATAACCAAGATGGGGGCGCTCAGAGTCAGATTGACTGGCGGAAGAGTGCTTCAACTTAGAAACACACGCTGCACATGCGCAGTTGGACCAAGTCTTACCATGGGAATGACGTCTGAAGATGGTCGATCACGTGAGATACTATGGCAACCTCACTCCCCTCCGGTCACGTGACTGATGACGTAAGACGAGAACCTGCATGAGAACCTGCTAAACGGGCAAGAAGACAACATCACATACTACTAAGGTCCACGCTCAAGGCTCAAGAAGTTGGAATCTCCTATAAATGGCGCCGATAGGCACGTGCCATTTCAGATATACCTGTGTGCATGCGTACGGTGCACTACATATCACCACGACAATGGCGTCCCAAGGTGGCAGGTTACTATATCCCACTCAATAATAAGCAAGGTTGTGGCATTACTACTGAACATGCGCGATAATGTTTTGGCTTGATAATCATTAATGGATTGTTGGTGTTTTATAACACTTTAATAACTGAGGTCATATTGTGTCGAAGATAGTTTTACGTGTGTAGGAAGTTGGAGTGCCCGGAAAGTACCACCGTGCATATTTCTTTTTTATTTAGGGGGGGGGGGGGTGGGGGCTGCTAAAGTTTTAGGTTGATCTGAGTCTCCAACCCCACCCCCCACACCCATGGCCACGCCACTGGCATGGACGCCTGCTGATCCGGGAGATTAGGGACAGGTTCTCGCCAATGTGTCCATACAACTCTGATCGTTGACGTTATTTGAGCGAGAATTTAAAAAAAAACAATTTCAGTATTTGGTGTCCACTATTTGTTGGTTATGAGTACACTGAGAACCAGCAAAGCCTGTCTGTGCACTCTCACCACAGAGTTCCCGTGAACAAGAAGGCCATGAATGCACCGCCGCGTTGTCAAGGTTCAGTAACAATACCCGATCTCACCAGGGGGAAGGTGGGCGGGGGACAAACTCATACAGCTTGGCTAGAGCGTTAATAATGGGGCGGGGTGTGGCCACACCCCTCAAATTTATAACTGGTGGGGGTGCGGATGAAGAAAGGTTTCCAGATCTTCAGTTTTCAGAATTTTGGCATTTTTGCGTCTGTAGGATTTGAGCCTTGTAACCAAGTTGGTTGTACTCCATACAACCCCCCCCCCCCCCCCCCCCACTCCACACACACACACCCCCCCTCGACGTTCCCCATTTTAGGATTTCACATCCAGATGTAATGTTCTGCCACAATAATCAGGGTTTCGGGTCAAGTCAGTTATGGGCGGTCAAAGGGTGGTCGCTTCGAAAAAAAAAAAAAAAATGAATTCCAGGGTGCAAAAAATTTATTTATTCAATTTGGGGGTGAGTCAACGGGCTTGTTGTTTAATTGACTCCATAGTTCTTTCTCTTTATTTTCATCAATTATTTGTGGGTATGCTATGTTTAAATATTTTGCTGAATTCCATGTACCTAACATATTTGTTATTGTCTTGATCGCTCAAACGTTTTTGGAGAATACAGCGAACAGGGAAATATTTCCACTAGTTGTTGGTAATTGCGCATGTCAGGAATAAAAGGTAAACCATCTAAACCTGTTCGCGAGGTGGTTTACTCAGAATGATTCGGAATGATATTCCAGAACGACGGTTTGCAAAAAAAAAAAACAACCAGATTGATAATCCGAGTTGTCTGCGCATGCCCGGAATAAAATGGACTACGGAAACATGAGCATAGTGTAGTTATTGTTGACAGAAATATACACGTGTCGATACCGGATAATTCATACCGTGCTACGAATTTTCGTGCCAGGCTTTCTGTTTGATGATGTGAAATATGTGACGCTGTGAATGTAATCACAGGGGCTAACAACTCTCACGTAACCCACAATCACTCATGGGAGGCGTTAGCATGTTGATATATCTGACTCCACCGTGACAGAGAAAGAAAACCATTTTTCTCTCTATCCTCCCAGAAATCCTGTTATAAATAGATCAGTGGCGGCAACTCATAACACATTTAATTCCAATCGGATAATTTATTGTGGTGGGCTAAGCTTTTATCCAGCATAACAGTTAAAATCGACCAGCCCAAGTCTAAAAAAATACCATTTTGTTTTCATTATTTTTTCACTTGTTGTCTGAAAAAAGACCTAGCTTATGACTCCTCGCTGGAAACGAGCTAATTAGTTAGGTTTTTGAAGCAAAAATGAAACAAAATATTTATTCAGGACTTTTATGTGCATGTATTGTCTGCCTTTCGTTTTAGGTAAAGGGTTAAATGTGAGTGGTAACAGCTTAAACACATCATACTTGGAAGGTTTGTTCCAGCATAGTTGTGTTCTTGGCATTTGTAAAAGTGATAAATACAATGAACTGGTTATGTATATGTTTATATGTGGTTCGCTGTTCTCTCTTGTGGAACCGATTCAAGTGTGGCGGAATCCATATGAGGTTTAATTCTAATTCCCTGTGGAGGAATACACGTCTGGATTCTGTTAAAAAATCAATATTTTATGGAGGTGTTATTATAAGCAAGGTTCGCAAACAATGTAGATACTTATTGCGCTGACTGTATAATCCTGCGCTTCTCAAGAGAAGGCTATCCAACTTCAGTTATGCTAAGGGTGTAGTTTGACAGGGACTGACGTGCACTTCCTCAGTGCGCTATTACTTCAAAATAGTGCAAAATACAGTGAGAAGACTTCTAATTTTACAGTTAAAACTAGAAGTCCTGTCACGAATACTGCGCTTGTCTAGGCTTAATTGCGCGTTGAAATTGCGCGTAATTGCCATATCAAATGGCATCCAAAGCACGGCAGGTTCTCTTGGTTACTCATAGCAAACAAATGCAATGTTTCTGCCAATGGACCTCCGGGTTACCCGGAGGTCCATTGGCTGAAACATTGCTTGTGCACAGGTCATGTGTACAGAATTTTATAGCTTTACTTGGGCCATAAGCGTACATTAACGCGCATGTCAACGTGGTATTTGTGCGCATTTCATGACAGGACTTCTAGTTTTAACTGTAACTATAATGGAGTTGTCAATTTTTTTTTGGAATGGCTGTGTTTGCAGTGTAAAGCAATTCCCGAGTAAAGTGTTTAAGATGGCCAGTATGTTCTTCAAATATCATATCTCCCATGTGAATCGTTCAGTACAAAGCGAGAGGAAAGTGTTCCAGTTTGGGTCTCTAAACGAGATACTCAGGCATTGAAAGTCGCCCTCGTATCGATCGTTAGAACCACATTTTCCAACACAATCGGAAAGTGTTCACACCCACAAAAGTCATTTTCAACCTCTCAAGAAAAATCGATAAAGATAGAAGGACATGTAACTGTGAGATCAAATGAGGTATATGAACCATTGTCGAGATTCAAGTAAGTGTCTCACCCATCATTGAAGAAAAGTCGTATTTTGAAAGAAAAGCTCTTCTATTGTTTTGTCCTTTTTGTCTTCGTTGCTGTAGTAATCACTCCAAAGGGCGCCATGTGCACTTGAATCAGTCAACAGTATTATGCAGTTGACAGCTGGTGATTCATTTGTTCAAATTCATTGAGCTGAAAGTCTGACGTTTTATACACACCGTGGAAAGGCCATCATTTACACATAATGGCGCATTTTTGTGTCGTTTGAATTATCCTAATCGCGTAAAATGGCATAATAGTATCCAAACATTCAACAAGTCACAATTATTAAATGATTCAAAAAATATTCTAGTTTGTAGCCATTTCGCGTCGCCGCAGCTCTTCGTCTCAAGTTGTGAACTGAACGTCACGTCTATCAACTTCCATTGCATTGTCGTTATTACCGTTGTTGTAAATGTAGCTCTGGAAACCAGGGACGTGGTTAGATGTTTTTTTTTCCGATTGGGTGTAGGGTAGTGAATTTCCAACTAGGGGGAGGGACCGGGAGGGGAACTACCGAGAAAGATTTTGAAAATGAAGCCATGAAAGAGATTGATTCTAGTAACTGAAAAGCCAACACATTTATGATAGAATTATCAGGTTATTATTATTTGGTATTATTCTGGGAATTGAATATGTACTGAACAAATGCTCAAGCCGAGAACGAACTTTGAACTATTCACTGTCCTAACATTAAATCAGATCTCATGCAGGAATGATCAATGTTCGATGTTTCATCATTTTGTAACTGTGAATGATGAAATTAACTCAGGATAACGATTTTACATGATCTGATTTTCATGAAGTGTATTTCGTGGATGTTTTTATTACGATAAGTAAACGTACTATAGAAATCTTGTTCCGCTTGACATCATGCATACTTATGAAACTCGATATTGTGTACACTGTAGTTGAAAATAGCAACAGTTGGAACTTTTGCAAAGTAGAAACTGAGTTGGAATTTTGGGAAGTAAAGGAGAAATCAGTATCCCAAAGAAACTCTAAAATCCAGAAAGATGGAATTTCCAACTACCTATCACTTGCTCTCCGAATTTCCAACAATAGGAAATGTTGGCCAGGATTTGGTAGGGGGGGGGGGGGGGTGACACACAACCCCACACCGCCTGTCGCCACTTCCCTACTGGAAATTCGAAGGAGTTAATTCTGATTATGTTTGCACTTTCAGGGGTTTAGAGAACACACTCCTGCATCTACGACTGATGTTCCTCTTAAGATAGCAACTAGAACTACTAACACAAAACGCTCTCCAGTTAAACCCGGCTGTACCTTGCACAGATTATCTAATTTTCTCAATGCAGCTGCCTTTTGTTATTGTTCGCAATTTACTTTGCGCCATCTTATTTATATGAAAACGACATAATCTTTGGAGGGCAGTGTACCAACCACTTTTGTAATACAACCACTTTTGCAATAAAATTTATTACAAAAGTGGTTAACGCGTACCAACCACTTTTGTAATAAAACCACTTTTGTAATAAACTAACCATTATTGTAATAAACTCATTTCAGTGATAAATCACGGACGTCCATTTTATAGTCGGACATTGGGGTGAGGTGGGGGACTAGTTTACCTAAACATGTTTGTGTGTCGTTCGATGGAATAACGTGTCCATTCACCAGTTAAAACACGGTAGTGACTGAAGAAAGTACGCAACCACTTTTGCAATAAACTTTATTACAAAAGTGGTTATCGCGTACCAACCACTTTTGTAATAAAACCACTTTTGTAACAAACTAGCCATTATTGTAATAAACTCATTTCGGTGATAAATCACGGAAGTCCATTTTATAGTCGAACATTGGGGTGGGGTGGGGGACTAGTTTACCTAAACATGTTTGTGTGTCGTTCGATGGAATAACGTGCCCATTCACCAGTTAAAACACGGTAGTGACTGAAGAAAGTACGCAACCACTTTTGCAATAAACTTTTATTACAAAAGTGGTTATCGCGTACCAACCACTTTTGTAATAAAACCACTTTTGTAATAGACTAACCAATATTGTAATAAACTCATTTCGGTGATAAATCACGGACGTCCATTTTATAGTCGGACATTGGGGTGGGATGGGGTGGGGGACTAGTTTATCTAAACATGTTTGTGTGTCGTTCGATGGAATAACGTGCCCATTCTCCAGTTAAAACACGGTAGGGACTGAAGAAAGTACGCCACCACTTTTGCAATAAACTTTATTACAAAAGTAGTTATCGCGTACCAACCACTTTTGTAATTAAGCCACTTTTGTAATAAACTAACCATTATTGTAATAAACTCATTTCGGTGATAAATCACGGACGTCCATTTTATAGTCGGACATTGGGGTGGGGTAAGGGACTAGTTTACCTAAACATGTTTGTGTGTCGTTCGATGGAATAACGTGTCCATTCACCAGTTAAAAGGCAGTGACTGAAGAAAGTACGCAACCACTTTTGCAATAAACTTTTATTACAAAAGTGGTTATCGCGTACCAACCACTTTTGTAATAAAACCACTTTTGTAATAAACTAACCATTATTGTAATAAACTCATTTCGGTGATAAATCACGGATGTCCATTTTATCGTCGGACATTGGGGGGGGGGGGTGAGGGACGAGTTTACTTAAACATGTTTGTGTGTCGTTCAATGGAATAACGTGTCCATTAACATGTTGAAACTTGGAAGTGACTGAAGAAAGTAAGCAACCACTTTTGCAATAAACTTTATTGTATGATAGGTTAGGTTTGTCATTCAACGTAACCGATGACGTAATAAATTTATTGCACAATAGGTTAGGTTTGTTATCCAAAGCAACCGACAATTTAGTAAATTTACTGCATAATAGGCTAGATTTGTCATCCAAAGCAACCGATAATGTACTAAATTTACTGCATAATAGGCTTGGTTTGTCATCCAAAGCAACCGATAATGCAATAAGCTTTATTGTATAATAGGTTAGGTTTGTCATTCAACGTAACCGATGATGTAATAAATTTATTGCATAATAGGTTAGGTTTGCCATCCAACGCAACCGATAATGTAATAAATTCATTGAATAATAGGTTAGGTTTGCCATCATACGCAACCGATAATGTAATAAATTTATTGCATAATAAGTTAGGTTTGCCATCCAACTCAACCGATAATGCAATAAATTTACTGCATAATATGTTGGGTTTGCCATCCAACGCAACCGATAATGTAATGAATGCATTGCATAATACGTTAGGTTTGCCATCTTACGCAACCTGTAATGTAACAAATTTATTATATAATAGGTTAGGTTTGCCATCCAACGCAACCGATAACCTCATAAATTTACTGCATAATAGGTTGGGTTTGCTATCCAACGCAACTGATAATGTAATAAATTCATTACATAATAGGTTAGGTTTGCCATCTTACGCAACCGATAATGTAATAAATTTATTGCATTTGCAGTTAAGTTTTCCATGCAAGACAACCGCTGATGTATTAAGTTTATTCCATTATAGGTTAGGTTTGCCATCCAACGCAACCAATTATGTAATAAATTTATTGCATAATAGGTTAGGTTTGCCATCCAACTCAAACGATAATTCAATAAATTTATTGCATAACAGGTTGTATTACACTACTGGTTGTAACACTGCTTATCGAGTGGATTGTGTGGGTAAATAAAAAGCGCGCAGCTCACGATACATGGTAAAATAGACTGCTGTATTGTTGGGTCAGAGGGGGTATGTCTACCACAGCATATGTCTGGCGGTGTAATTCCTATAACGAAAAAAAAAAATAAAAAGGAAAAACAAGTTACACAAGTTATCAAAATCTGTTTAATCGGTCACTCGAAAAAGACAGGACGTTTACATCAGTTGGACAAAACTTCAGTGTACAGCTGACTGGCCTGCTCGACTGAACATTCCATGTCAGCAGGATTGGCACATAAGGAGCTTTGTGTTGCCAAATGCGGTAATGAAAGCGTTAATAATATTAATCTGAAATGGAATAAACATATTTTTATATCTGGTCACGGGTTTTGATGCGCTGATCCACTTTGTTTTCGGGGGTCAATGTCCCATGTAAAGCAAGATATTCAGTTGGTTGGTAGCACATGGAGGGATCGCGTCATAAGTGGTCACTGTTACTATTCTGCATTAAGCATAGGTTATTTCTTTTCAAGAACGATGAAAGTTCAGACACGATTATTGCTACGGATAAGTTAACCGTTGCGCAGTCCGTCCATGCGGCACAAGATCAGGGGCATGCGTAACTGGTTTCGTGTTATGTGGAAGGACTAGATCAGAGTAAATACATTTCTTTTGACTACTATACATTTGCCAACTGTTATATTGCCAACTGAAACACTCATCTTTCCGGTATGGCAATATACCAATCGGCCCGTAGTCAATTGTTACAGTGCCAAATTAGGTTCATGATAGTTCAGACTTAGATGTTTGACTGCACGTAATTTATTACTCCGTTTCAGAGCGAGCAATCGGGCCAGTGATGAATCCTTTTCATGGCTGCAAAGGGATCAAAGTTGAATCCAGTTTATCACCAGCGTCCAAGTTGCGCCATTCTTTCGTGTACCAAAAAGCAAAGGGGCATGTTTACTTGTCTTGTGGCACGCGGAGAGACAAGACCAGAGGGATAACGTGCAGTTGATTTGACTACTGAATACTCAATATTTGTTATATTATTTGTTATGTTCATTCAAAAAAAAAACAAAAACAAAACGGCGAAAGTTTAGATTCATGTGTCAGAAGTGATATGATGTGAGCCCTTTTTCACGGTTGCAGAGTCAGACCTGCTATCACATCCCTAAGAGCAGCCGTTTAGTACAGCAGTAGACCAGCCAAAGGCGTCCTCTTGTAATTCAGATGGATCTTGGAAGTCACGTCGTGTCACGTGACTGCGGGCGCCCATGTTAGTTGACATGTAACCAATGTACGTAGTTATGTTGTGACATCATTGCCACAGCGATACGAGGTTCGAATGCGCGTGCGCAGCTTGGCTGTATATGGGGACACGTGTTTTGGTCGTCCATTTTGTGTATAGGGGCGCCTTCTTGATTTCTCGAGTGCCACGTGGTTGCCTAGTGACGAAACCTTACCTCTTGGTATAAGATCGGGGGTATGTTTTGAGGGTATGTTTGATTCGAGGGGAGTATGTTCCGGTAGTATAGAATTACACAAATGAAACCGACTTTCGTGTATTTTAGTGGATTTTACTCTAGTAACCATGTTAATGTTGTAGCTGGGACGTGGAAATGTTCCGGATCCAATGTTTGTACGGAGTGTGTTTTGGGAAAACATGGAATTACCCCAAACAACCGATATTAAATATAGAATTACCCAAAACAGCTTGGCAATGTCTAAAAAACTATCCATGGATGGAATTTTTTCTGAAAATATCGCGTCTTCCAGACACGGGGCAAAGGGGACCAGGAGCTCTCGGGATGAGGCGGCAGAGGCGGCAGGGATTCATAGGCTCTTGGGGTATGGGCGGCAAGGGGCAGGAGCGGTCAAGTAGCAGAAACCGGGGGGCTAGGGGCACTAGAAGCGGCGAAGGCGCCTCCTTCTTCCATTTTCCCCTCTGTTTATTGTTTCAAAAAATAACAAGAGTTATCTCCATTGAAAGCAGAAAGTGCCTGTATGTAAAATGATTTTCCCTTAGAAACCATTTAATGAGTCCTAGTTCGTGACTCGGTGGATCCAAAAATATCGAAATGAGGCTATGGTACGTATGATTTTGCACGCATTGAACTCATTTTCATAATCTTCATTTTGAGCCATATGATTTTGCGCGCAATGTGCTCATTTTCACAGCATTCATTGTTCCATTCGACGAAAAACGGTATTCAGTGGGTTTATTTATTTATTTATTTATTTATTTATTTATTTATTTATTTATTTATTTTTAATTTATTAATTAATGTATTTATTTATTTATTGGTGTTTTACGACACTTATATAGTCTGAGTCATTTTGTGTCGGTGACAGCTTTATGAGTGGAGGAAGCCGATGTACCAGAAGAGAACCACCAAGCAGCGACGAGACCCTATAACCTCTTCAACGTCACATAAGCCAAGACTGCACTACGCCCTGTACATCAGTACTACGCACTGCTCAACACAGTCAGTATAATTAAGGTTAAGACGCGTGCACACCAGTCCATCTCAGAACACCGTCAGCTTCCCCACCCGCTCCACATGCGAGCAGTCGAGGTAAAGTACCTTACCCAATGGCACGAAATGTTAAACCAAATCAATCACTGAATGGTCACCCCATCAATAGACTAACCGGGTTCAACGGAGCTTAACATCAGCGATGTTGGTGGCTGATGCACGTCCACCTGTATTGTGATAATTTACTAACACCAGTCAATAATGTGTAATAAAATTTCTGATTTTCTCGCCTCATTTGGGGTTAACAGTGTGCGGAAGAATTCAACCCGACCTATAAAAGGGACAACAAGATCGATAGGAACTACGGGGTTTAAGACAAACTGCGCCCGTAGGAGGAATTCGGGCAGACATATCAAAAACGATAGACGTCAAACCCAGCTTTCCCCATCCATCCGTGTGCAGCAAGATTTTAGCACCCACCAAATTTGGGAAAAGATTTGACGCTACTTTGTGCTACTCCCTCCAAAGAAACACACCGTCCGGCCATAAAATTGACGTCCATGATTCATCACAAAAATAGGTGTATTACAATAATGGTTAGTTTATTACAAAAGTGGTTTTATTACAAAAGTGGTTCGTACGCAATAACCACTTTTGCAATAAAGTTTATTGCAAAAGTGGTTGCGTACTTTCTCCAGACACTGCCACGTTTCAACTGGTGAATGAACACTTTATTCCATTGAACGACACCCAAACATGTTTAAGTAAACTAGCTCTCAACCCACCCCAATGTCCAACTATAAAATGAACGTTCGTGATTCATCGCAAAAATAGGTGTGTTACAATAATGGTTAGTTTGGTACAAAAGTGGTTGGTACGCGATAATCACTTTAATAAAGTTTATTGCAAAAGTGGTTACTTCAGTCACTTCCAAGTTTCAACAGGTGAATGGAATGGACACGTTATTCCATTGAACGACATACAAACATGTTTAGGTAAACTTGTCCCTAACCTCACCCCAATGTCCAACTATAAAATGGACGTCCATGAGTTATGACCAAAATGAGTTTATTACAATAATGGTTAGTTTATTACAAAAGTGGTTTTATTACAAAAGTGGTTGGTTCACGATAACCACTTTTGTAATAAAGTTTATTGTAAAAGTGCTTTCGTACTTTCTTCAGTCACTAGCAAGTTTCAATAGGTGAATGGTCACGTTATTCCATCGAACAACACACAAACATGTTTAGGTAAATTAGTCCCTCATCCCTTACAATAATGGTTAGTTTATTACAAAAGTGATTTTATTGCAAAAGTGGTTGGTACGCGTTAACCACTTTTGTAATAAATTTTATTGCAAAAGTGGTTGTATTACAAAAGTGGTTGGTACAGGGCAGTGCTGATCATGTCGTCAGTTTGTATACAACTGCAACAAAAAAATATAGTGGGTGTAACAACATGCGCCCACCAATTTGTTAGTCCGTCGCTCTGCTGGTCTGTTAGCCTTTGTTTCTCCGGCGAATAACGTGAGAAATTTAATTAGTTTCCCCTTCGACACCCTTCTGGCTCGCATATTCATTATGGTTGCAGTAGCAACCGTTTTATATTAATCATCTACTCAACAGCTGAAAAAAAAACCTGACCAACTGATCAAATTTGTATCAGCCGATCTAGAATACTCCATGTGCATTTAAGATGATAAATTATTTGTGAGCAATGGTATAAGGCACTGTATTACGCTGGTATTTTTAACCAGGAGATTATTGTGATTTTCTCGCATCTGTGGCTAATCTTTGGCTGGGCGGTTAAGAAAGAGATGTTACATGTGTCATGTGGGAATTAAAAACTCACTCAGAGAGAGTTGTTAATCTGCACAATGGATTACTGGCTGAGACTCGATGTGATGCAGGGTTACGAAACTCAACAGATAGCTTTTGTTTAAGTAATATTTATGTTAATTATTTATCTCTTTCATTTGTTGTGATTTTATCGGCACTTTCAACAACCATCATCATATAATGCTGGACAGTTGTAAGCACGGAAGAAACCGGAGTACCCGAAGAGATCAACCGAGTAGTGGCGATGGAGTGTCGGACTCTACAACTTACTAACTCCAATAAAAAAGGGCACGCATTGGTTAAATGCGTCTGTAAATGGCGAGCAGTAAGTCTTAAGCGTCACCACACTGCCATTAAATAACAAAATAGAGAGATAGTAAAAGTTATTTGCACTAAAATTCCTATCTCGTGACAGGAACGGATACGGGAGTTATCGTTTCTTCCCATGGACTAGAGGCAAATTAGTCTTTATTTTTCTCAATTGATAATGGTTTCCAGTGTAAGAGATTTTCATTCGCCATCATGAATTCCACAGAATGTCAAAAAGGAAATAAATGAAACCATAAACACTACTTCATGATGTGTGGATCTCAGTGGACAAAAAAAATCTACTATGCAATTTAAAATACGTAGTCGACAAACATATAGTTAAAACTAGAAGTCCAGTCATGAAATGCGCAAAAATAGCACGTGGATCTGGGTGTTAATCTACGCGTTATGGCCATACTAAGGCTATCAAATTCTGCATATATGTCCTGTGTACAAGCAATGTTTCAGCCAATGGACCTCCGGAGGTCCATTGGCAGAAACATTGCATGTGTTTGCTGTGAGTAACCAGGAAAACCGGCAGTACTTTGGATGCCATTCGATATGACAATTGCGCGCAATTCCTACGCGCAATTAAGCCTAGATAAGCGCACAGTTCATGACAGGACTTCTAGTTTTAACTATAAAGCACATAGCTAGGTGTTGCAAAATATTAATGTTTTTAGTAACCAGTGGTGGTATAGAGAGATACACGAAACGTAACGCTGTGTTAATGCGTTCGTCAATACGGCACGGATGCCAGCGCGGAAGGATAGTACGAGAGGCGCAGCTATTTTCGCACAGGTTGAACAGCAATACAATAAATATCAGCGGCTGGAATGATGTTTGAAAACACACATAATATTAGATGACTCACCGAGGTTAGTTAACACCTTGTTGTTGGAATGACAGAAATATACCGTGACGTAATTAGGGGAATGGTTACTTGATTTACATCCTCATATAGTTGAATCTGTAGAATCTGCCAGAGTATTGAGCACTATTTTGAAGTACCAGCGCGCTAATTAACTGCACATATGTCACTATCAAACTGTAGCATTAGTGTAGCCCAATTCCTGTAGCAAAGCAACGTGCCGACCTTTGTACAATTCCACACCAGTAAATCAATAAACACAGTTCATTAACATCATTCCTGACCTCTTCTAGGACAAATGTGCATGAAATGACGTAAACAGATATTACAATCCGATCGCATATACAGAATGAAGAGAGTGGATTTCGACCGAATCGCATCAACATATATTCTCCAATCCAAAAGTTTTTGTAATTGTCCGTAACAGCAGAAGAACAACTTGCAAGCTGTCATCACATGGACCACCGGGTGCGTTCAAGTAGCCCATGTGATAAAAGTTTTCAGGTGATTCTTGTGTTTTTACCTCAGAAATTGTAAATAACAGTGAAGTAAAAAAGCTGTCCCACAGTGATTTACAGTAATGGTCCCTCCACACACCGTAGACCCAATATGTATATTCTTTCTCTTTGATCGGTTCAGTGCGTGATTTCACTACTGACCACATATTATAGTTTGCATTGTACAGCGATAACGTTCATGTGTATTTCAATTAGACCTCTTCATTTGTCTGCAGTAAAGGGTGCACTAACTAACAAGCAAGTGCTGCGCTAATTGTGACAGGACTTCTAGTTTCAACTATACGATGCAGCTATTGGGTTAATGCTTTGCCTAATATGGGTAGCAGAAGGCATTGCAAAAAAGTAACCTGAAAAAAACTAAAACATGTTTTTCTTTCATGAAAGCGTGAAGATCGACCCCGATGTCCAGGCCGGTCACCAAAGTAGTGCGAAGTTGCTGCAGCAGTCGATAACTTCCAGTTAGGATTTGTGAGATGAATATTTTCCGTTCCGAATATCTGTGTTTTCCGAAAACACATGCTTTAATCAGTTTAGGACTATTTAAAACACAAGTTGCGTATTGCTATGGAGGGTACCTACTTTCGACCCGCCCTTTGCGCAAACATACACATTTTGATGAATAATCTCAAGTCAGAGATCCTATGTGGCGGGAGTGTGAAAATTTTGGAATGCTGATCCAAAATTAGTCAATAACTCTGGGCCTAGAGGCTACCCTGAAGTCAAACCACACGGGAGAATTCCTACTGTAATGTACCCATGATAGCCTGAGAGGTCGATGGAGTTTTTAATGGGTGCACGTTTTGCAGTTGAAGATGATGATGAATAGATATTTGTGGTTTTATGGAATTAAGGAAACTAGATAACTTACTTCCCTCCGCCATTCGACTACTAAACCAAATTGTCGTCGCCAGGTGCATCCATTTTGACGTAAGTAAGAACATCGTTATCTGCAGCAGTTTACTGGAAACCTATAACTCTGTAACGTCAGTGGTACATCTGAGTTAAAGAGACAAACCGTACAATACTTTTATTGCTGTTTCATATGTCCCGATCAATATGTAAGTTAGTAATTGCGTTTTGTGAAGCTAAACGTGACAGTTTAATGGTAACATAATAGCGAACCGAACGACGAATCATTGAAGAGAAACAGTGACAGTTTGATACCTGCACTGAAAGGATCGACCAATAGCATTTATTCACTGACTGCTTGTGCCTTCGATTTTTGAAGAGACAAATTTTTTTGCACAATATAGTTTAACACTCTGCACAAAAAAACAACTCAATCTTGTTTAACAGTGGTCAGTGAAAGACCACTGAATTTGTTAAAATGATAGCTGTATTATGGAATACAAATTAAAGCATGAATTGTTTTTTTATATATTGACACCAGAGAGCAGACGGTACAGTTAAAACTAGAAGTCCTGTCATGAACTGCGCACAAATAGCACGTCGATCTGCGAGCTAATCTACGCGTTATGACCATAGTGAGGCTATCAAATTCTGAACATATGGCCTGAGCACAAGCAATGTTTCAGCCAATGGACCTCCGGGTAAACCGGAGGTCCATTGGCAGGACCATTGCATGTGTTTGCTATGCGTAACCAGGAGAACCTGTCGTGCTTTGGATGCTATTCAATGTGACAATTGCGCACAATTACAACGCGCAATTAAGCCTAGATAAGCGCACAATTCGTGACAGGACTTCTAGTTTTAACTGTAGTTCATCGAAACTGCTTGCCTTCTCTACTATACACCGTTTGTATCCGGAACATACAAATACTACCTAAAGCTTTCTCGTGGTGCCATTATGTCCGACTTAATTCTGACTTGATATCTGCCCAACCAACACTTATAAGTCAGTCCTTAGTTTCCCCTTTAGCGCAGTCTAAAAAAAACACGAAATGTTCGACGAACCCGAAAGAGATTAGTGAAAAAAAAAACGATTTTTGTGCCAATCGATGTCGGGAAGGTTCGGGAATAACATATTCAAAATCCATCTTAGGAAAGATTTTCTAAAGGAAATTGAAATGGAGGCCTGTTTTTAGACGGAAAATGTCAATTTTGCCGATGATACCTTTTATTATTGTTATTGTTTTTGTTTTATCAGATATCAAACACAACACCGTATAATTCTTTTACAATTAGATCTCTTAAAAGCTTTTTATTGTTTCACATGTATTATCACAAAATTCATTCGGTAGATGTGTAGGAGAGTGATGAAGAAGAGCAGGTTTATCAGTGTGGTGGATTGAGTAGAACTGCAATAGAACCTGGTGAGATGGAGTTTGTTACAAGAACTCTTTAGGCGGGTTATTCACGTAGTCACACCAACTTTTCGAGAAGTACGTCTGTCGCAACCATAGGTTGGATGATATATTGTTTGTGCCTTTTACAAGACTGAGCACATGTGCAATGTCAGTGAAGCGGACTCAGTGAATGCACTCTGAAGAGTTGAAAGGCTAGATGGGTCTTAGCCGCTAAGGTTTCGTTAAATTTGTAATGGCTGATAATAGATAGAATCTAGATATGTATATTATAAGTTATTTCCGCCAACATGTATGGTATATGGAGATTTAATACCTGGCTGTCGGTTTTTAAACACCGAGCCGCAGGCGAGGTGTTTAAATGAGACATCTAAGTATTAAATCTCCATATACCATACATGTTGACGGAGGTAAGGTTTTTGTCCCGTTTGAAACACAATGGAAACACAGTGGATAAAAATTTGTGGACGCGTTTACACACTGTAATCACTTTGACCAATTTCGTGAATATTTGTTTGTTTTTATAAAGACAATAAATAAAGTTACATCCCTTGGGTCGTTAAGGAAACGCGTAAACAGTATTTTGTTGACATGTCGACCCCTGAGTTCCACGTTCTAATGTGTTATCTGTGCCTACTGGCACATAGAACACAATGAAACTCAGGGAACGGTATTTGCACTTATTTTATTTTTCTCAAGTTGTCTCATTTAATTAACTGACTATTTGATTTATAAAAGCAAAATATGATCGAATTGTCAGAAATCTGATAATATTTGTGACTATTTTCAGGTTTTTTGGTTCGATTTTTATACCGAGACGAGTGAATGCGAAATGCGTTCATTTAAACCATATACCCTCGATGTTATACCCTGGATGTTGCACGCTCTGATATACCTTGGATGTTGGGTGCACCCTTTGCCATGGCTATTTGTCCAAGGCATTCCTACCAACCAAAAGACAGAATTTATCGGGATATAGGGACAATTTATTTGATTAATATCACACTGAAACACGTTGACACAAACAGTCAGGAATTGTTGTGTATATTTTGCAGCATTAGTGTATTTGTTTCCCTTTATTTGAATGCACTTTAACCCTTTACCTAACATGAAAAGCAGACGACACTTGCAAAAAAAATTCTTGAATAACTAGTTTTTTTCATTTTTTGTCTCAAAAACATAGGTTATGACCCCTCATTGGAACGAGCTCGACGAGCTCGTTCCAATGAGGGGTCATAACCTATGTTTTAGAGACAAAAAATGAAAAAATAATTAAAATTAATAGGCGATTTTTGAGAATAGCGCTGGCCGGTTTTGGCCGTTACGTTGGGTAAAGGGTTAAGCTTGACAATATAAGGACAGTCATTTGCTGTCATTGTAACTTATTGTGTGCTGCATTGGAGTTTTTTTTATAAAAATTCCACCCTTTTGTTTTATCACTTCTGTCCAATTTAGTTATTGCACCTTTTATCTATATTATGGTATTGCGGCTCTGACATGTCCAACTATCAACAACAGTCCCTATTTAGCCACCCATAATTGCCTCCACCCTGTTATTGCAGCATTTCCTTCAATAATTCCGAGGTCGGGTCCGTATAACTTTCTCCAGGGGATACCTCTACAGAGTGTATTTTAACACACACTTAATTATGCTGAATCTCCTTTCCTGCTCTGTCCAGTGTATTTATCAGGGCGAAGGAAATCTAATACCTGGATAATTACTGGGCGACGAAAGGTGGACAAAACAGTGGAGTGAAACTTGTCTTGAGCAGAATTTATTCAGTTTCAAAGGGCCACATGTGTTCTATTAAAACAATGTGTAATAGAATTCAACAGGAAAGTTGACTTAGCTGGGGTAGATAGTGAAGATAAGAATCGAATTTATACACTCCTATCAGTTAACCCTCAAATCACAATTCTGTGTAGAACGTAATCCTATCCACATGAAGAATATTACTTTATTGTATAGCATATCCTTGTGTGACACAACTCCACAATTTATGAAAATGCTTTCATCGTTTTCATCGTTTTCCATTCAACACATTCACACATCACACTGCTTAAAGAAAACATGCATTTGTAGATATATATAGGTATCAGGCTAACAACTAAACTGCTATGGTAGATCTTTACTTCCCACTGTGATAATCTGCAACACGGTTCTCTAACCATTTTATGGCCACCACCCGAAATATGTAATTTTGCAGATGCAACGCTCATTGCAACAATCTGCTGCTCTCTGGCTTGCACTTATTAGTATACTCCAAACGTACATGATGAGTGTACAGAAGAAATTCCTTCCCATATAAAAAAAATGAAATTTCTTGATTCCAAATATATGATTGCAAAGCACTCACGATCTATCAAATAATATTTCCGCTCCCATGAGAGTAAAGTTTTGAAACTTTCCATCTGCAAATTCTTGCATTAATGCTGCATCACATCTGAATCTGAAGCATCTATGAATGGCCTGGTAAAGTCAGGTAGTCATAAGATAGGGGCATTGCAGAGCAGGCTTCTGAGCATTCCCAATTCATTTTCTTGGTGCGTGTCACACTTAACTGAGTTGGGTTGACCTTTCTTGGTTAAGTTTGTCAATGGTGTGGCTACCTTCCGATAATTTCAGAATATATTTTCTGTAGAATTCCGCCATTCCTAGAAAGGATCTTACTTGCTTATTTATTTTCAGAGAATCTTGACTATTCACTATCTTATCTGCATCAATTTAAACTCTTCCTCTGCCAACCATGCGACCTAGGAACTCGAATGCCTGATAACCAACAAAACATTTGGTAAGTTTGACCACCAGGAGGCCTGCATAACTTATCCTCATAAATAATTCCTATGATAACTCTGTGTGTCTCAATATGTCATCAATGTAATGTTTGATGCGTTCAGCCTTTTGGAGTAGCATTTGCCTCATCCGATTTAACATTGCACCCAAATTAATTGGGCCGAAGGACATCATCGTGAACTGGTATGTTTCACCAGGTGTTGTAAAGGTCGTAGATGGGGGACATTGCTTCTTCGGGTGTATTTTCTAATATCCTTTGCCTAGCTCTATCTTAGTCAAGTATTTGGCTGGATGCAATTTAGCCACGATATCCTTTGTGTTGGGCTCTGTATCGAATCTAGTCACAGCATCCACCCTATGGAAGTCGATACAAAACGCATTGATGCGTCTTTCTTTTTTACCAGAACGACTCTAGAGTTATATGCAGAATTTGCTCACTCGATACTTCTTGCCTCCATCATTTTAGCACCTCTTCTTCAACCTTCCGCCTCTTGGCATACATGCGGTATATTATAAGGCTTGACTTGAATGGGTAATAATGCTATACTCTGCTATGACAGCGGCACCAGGAGTCTCAGTAAATATGTCTGAAGATTCAAACAATAATTACTCTATTTGTCTCCGCTGATCATCGGCTAAGTTCCCGTCCACTTGTCGATTTCTTGAGTCAACTTATCGGCTTGATTTTCTACACTACGACAGACTGACAGTGAACATGACTCATGCAACGTTTTGCAAATATATTCATGCTAGATGGAAAGAATAGGTGGAACAAACGTGCATAGGTTACTGACATTGTATATCATGGATAGATTTAAAGATGTAATGTTCTGTTTCAATGTTTATTTGATACTTTTGGACTAAAGTGCACGAGAGAGAGAGAGAGAGAGAGAGATAGAGAGGGGTGGGGTGGGGGGAGAGCGAGAGAGATGAATGGACGAGGGTACTGTGTTTGTGTGTGAAGAGTGTGGTCCCAAGAGTGAATATAAATGTTGGTCGTGTTATGAAAAACCAAGTAACCTCAAGCAAAACATAGCAACCTTTCTAAAGAAGATACAAAAAACAACCCAAACGCGGTATTAAACTGAGTCGCCTGGCATTAACATGTGTCGGGTATTTATGTGAGAAACAAAACAAACAAATTGCCGGTAGTTACCTCAATTCGACTTGCCAAACCACTTTCAAAACATTATTTGAACAACTCAATTTTTAAACTTTTTGTCTCCAACACATAGCCTGTGAACCCTCATTGGCACGAGCTTGTGGCCAATAAGTTATATTATGGAGGCAAGAACTGAAAAATAATAACATTTTAGTGGCGACTGGCTGGTAAAAGCGGTTAAGTTAGGTTAGGTAAACGTTTACGTTTTATGTCAGAATGTTAAATACTTAACAAAGAGAATACCACAAATGAGAAAAAAAGATAGTTATACATTTTATTTTATTTTCGTTCGTTTTTCTTCCCGCAAAATAAATCATATTCCCTTTACCTCTCGCCGAAAATGGTATTCCACTCCCAGCATCGATTTCCACTATCAGCGATGACGGACTATTTTTTGACATGTTTTGAAAGTAACCATGGAATCAATTATAAAGCGTTGTTCTGGGAAAACAAATAAGGAGAAAATAAAATAAATACAAACGTCCACTGCTCAGATACGATTTTATCCTCGAGTGAGTCGCGCGGATACTTATTGCATTTAGCGTTAGGCGAGTAAAATAATCCACACGACCCTCCAAATAAGGAGAAAATAAAATAAATACAAACGTCCACTGCTCAGATACGATTTTATCCTCGAGTGAGTCGCGCGGATACTTATTGCATTTAGCGTTAGGCGAGTGAAATAATCCACGCAACCCACCAAATAAGGAGAAAATAAAATAAATACAAACGTCCACTGCTCAGATACGATTTTATCCCCGAGTGAGTCGCGCGGATACTTATTGCATTTGGCGTTAGGCGAGTGAAATAATCCACGCGACTCACCAAATAAGGAGAAAATAAAATAAATACAAACGTCCACTGCTCAGATACGATTTTATCCTCGAGTGAGTCGCGCGGATACTTATTTCATTTGGCGTTAGCCGAGTGAAATAATCCACGCGACCCACCAAATAAGGAGAAAATAAAATAAATACAGAGATCCACAGCACGGACTCGTGGGCCGCGCGAATTATTTGACTCGACTAACGTCTCGTGAAATAATCCTACGCGCACCCCACTCGAGAATAAAATCGTACTCGAATCCGAGCAGTGAACTACAGTTGATACTAGAAATCCTGCCACAACTAGTGCAGAACATGCTCATTAGTTAACGCGCTCCTTACTGCAGTGAAAGGAAATAATCCCCTGAAATACACAAGGATACAAGCAAAGTGATACAAAATATAAAGCGCATGCAAGGTGTCATTACATGGATCACCGGGTTGCACCCAGTGATCCATGTGATGAAAGTTTGCAAGTATTTCTTGTAGTATTGAAAGGGGCTGGAGTGCACTTATCCAGTGCGCTATTTCTTCAGAACAGTGTACAATAGCTTGACATGACTTCTAGTTTCAAATATATTGTCTGTATATTTAATACGAGGCATGTTATTAATAACTGATGTAAAATAAATATATATCATTACTGTTATGCTACCGTTGGCTCAGTTGGTGGCACACCGGGTTATTGGGTGTCGTAGACCCAGGATCGACACCTTCCAAAATACTTCACAGTTTTCAATCCAGTGACGATGCCTGGTGAAATTCCTGCCTGGCGATATATATTATTACTATTATGTTTATGTAGAAAATGTTGAATCAGAGCCGAGGTTTTGGTTCTAATGCCATATTTCGACGAGTGGAAGATGAATCATTATATTGCATCAGAAACAAGAGCGAGACCTTGGTACAACATTTTGTACATCAACATGATGATAGATTTATTACACATCCATTCAACTTTAAACCTTTGTATTTAACGGGATAGCCGCTATGACATAACTGATTCCGTATTCAATGGGTGATGTACAAGCCGGATCTTTTTTCCCCAGCACCGTTCATACTTTCCCATCGCGTCATCAGTTACGCTTCAAAAAAGGTTCCAATTTTTGTTATACAATTATCCAGTCTGTCGCATAGTGTGAAAATGAAAACGTCCAAAGCAAAATAAAGTCGGTTCACAAAAGATTAGTTAACCCGAAATGAGATAATATTTTTTTAAAAAACTCAATCATTTCCATCAACAACATTAACCCAGTCCCGTGGTCGTCTCGTTTTGTGGATCCTATATATCTAAATTGGTCAACTTCATTTCGGTAAATCATCGTACATCTTGACATGCTTCGAACTTCTTTTAAAAATGTTTCTTCCAGATTTTTCGCAAATCTGCACACATTTGTACTTATGTTTTTACTAACAGTAATAGCCACCAAATGCGTAGGCGTGCATTGGTACCAGCCAAACCGAAACAGCGATACGGATTTCAACAAACACTGGTTTCGAAAAGGTTGTTGTTTTGATTTTTTATCGATCCATTTGATCAGTACAGCTTCGATCAAAACAAACAGACTCTTCACCTTGGGGTTTAAACTAGGGCTGTCACGATTTTTTAATTTAGGAATCGATTAATCGTCGCAAATACCTAGATGACCCCCATCTCCTTCTCTTTGAAGTCGATACAATTGAAGTTGAAGTCAGTTGACCTACCTCAAGTAAACAACGAAGACGATCCTCTTTTCTTTACATTCAAAGCTTTGATGTTCTGAACATTTGAACCGTCAGTGTAATAATCAAGACCGGTTGGCAGGTGCGAACTTCGCGACTGCCGACCGGTCTTGATTATTACACTGACGGTTCAAAAGTTCAGAACATCAAAGCTTTGATGAATGTACCTGAAAGACAAATGCTTCCAATAGCTTTTTGGGGTTTAGCATCGATGTTCTTAACTCTTTACCTTTAGAAACAATAGTTTTT
Organism: Pictodentalium vernedei; assembly: GCA_031216915.1. NCBI lineage: Eukaryota > Metazoa > Mollusca > Scaphopoda > Dentaliida > Dentaliidae > Pictodentalium > Pictodentalium vernedei. The sequence goes on along the minus strand of CM062296.1, from coordinate 833,900,535 downwards.
TCAACATATATTCTTTTAATTATTAAACGTCTAAAACGGGATATAATTTACCGATTATTCGACAACGAAAAATACTAATCGATTTCGCCGTGACCGATCAACAATCGATCAATCGATTAATCGTGACAGCCCTAGTTTAAACATCGGAATTAAAATTTGTTTATTTAAATGAATTTTAATGTATGTGTTGTATAATAAACACAGAACGCGATGTGTGTTTGAATCGGGGGGTGTTTTACATAATGAGTTGGTATGGCATAATCATATTTCGGCTCTCGCGTAATACGATTACGCCCCCGGCTCTCGCGAAATACGATTACGCCTCCGGCTCTCGCGAAATACGATTGCGCCATTCCAGCTCGTTATGTAAAACACCCCCGATTCAAACACACATCGCATTCTGTCTATTTATCTAACAATTCTTCAATGTAATAACTTCCTTAACACTTAACTTTGTGAGTCAGGGCACCATTACACGTAATTTACAAACGGAGTTTACCTTACGAATCGAAAGTGGTTTCCGGAGTTGTTGAACAAAAAAATATTATTAAAATAATTTCAACAAAATCATATCATGTGACCTCCCTCAGTGGAACGAGCTCAATGCGATCGTTCCAATGAGGGTATCACATGATATGATTTTTTGGGGGCTTTTTGGGAAAATATATTTAACACAAAATAGTTAAAATACTAAATGGTGATATCATGTGCGTTGAGTAAAGGGTTAACTGACATTCTAATATCAGAGTTCATTATCGGACTCTTACAAATGTTTCTTGTTTCGGTTAAAACTGTATGGATATATTCATCAGATAGTTGCATCTAAGCACTTAATTCTACGAACTGCACCTCAGAAGAAATCAGCGACAGTACTTGTCTTTTTCAAATTTCTCGGATGCCATAGAATTAAGAAAGGACGCTGGTATTGTTTACATTGGCATGGCGGGGGTTCGAACCCACGCCGAGAGAGTTTCCTTCGGCACCAACCGCCTAGCGAAACTATACTGAGGGGTCTGTCGGTGGCCGAGTGGTGTGCGTGGTTCAGTATAGTTTCGCTTGGCGGTTGGTGCCGAAGGAAACTCTTTCGGCGTGGGTTCGAACCCCCGCCATGCCAATGTATGGATATACCTTGTACTTTTTGCAATACTCTGATAAACTTATTGAGAGCGTAAGGTTCAATATTCCGAAAAAGACTTTGCATTTTAATGTTTCATGTGCCTCAGATACAAAAGTATAAACAAAATATGATTCCATTATATAATAATTCCACTTTTGAGAAGTGTGTTTTTTTCTCTCTTTTCATATATTATTAGTTGCACAGTTTATTGGTGGCCTAATATGGTATATATGGTGTCAGTTAATTCCAATATGGAATTAACAGACACCATATATACCATATTAGGCCACCAACAAACTGTGTAACGAATATATCTTACCGACTGCTGCATCGATGCACAGAACTAATAACAACAGCGATCAAAATTAAATGAGATAATTCTCACAAAGTGTTCACGTGTCTTTTCCTTGTTACAATTTATGGGAGAGTGCCTAAAGGCACTCTCCCATAAATTGTAACATTGCAAATTCATACATACCAAACAGTTCCATTTTGAAGGTAACATGACACACATCCACAGAATATGAAACCTTTTAAGTTGCCTAACCTGAACTTCAGACCAAATATGGGCTTCCAGCACTCAATCTTTCAACTTGAAGCGTTTATCGGCTGCCGCCATGTTGAATAATCAATGAACAAAAGGGAGATTACCCATAGCTGTCAGCGTATATTGGAGTTGACAGGCAGTTTATGGTTTTATATGCAGTCTGCATGTGCCGTCTTTGAACCAATGAAATTCCCAGATACGTGTGGAAGATAAGATATAGAAACGTACATAGTCCCCCTCAAACGCGCTTCGGATGGTTGTTTTCTAAATAGCAACGTAAGAAAATTGTGACCAAGTAAGCGGTTGTGATAAACGGATACAGTATTCAGATTTTTATCAGGATATCAGGAGACTGATACACGCAGTATTCGGGTTATTTCGGACCCAATACACCCTTTTTGTAAGATAAAACATGTTGCTTTGAAATTGCCAGTTTATTTCTTTACTAACAGTAAACTATCAATAAATTTTGAATTGCTGATGCATTTTTTTTCTGAAGCGGAATGTTAAATTTTCGTGTTCACGTAATATTATCATAATTACACCGAAGGCTCCTTTGTGAACATTTTTTGAAAAGAATAAGGTCTGACAGAAACGAAATGCATTACTAGTTGAACCAGTTGTGTATTTTGTTTTCCTTCAGTGAGCATCAACGTTAGCGAAACTAAGAGGTGTCACTGTCGGCTTTCCATTTATTTGTTTTGTTGTTATTGGATCTACTTTTTGATCAAGTTACATTCGTTTGCCAGCCTTCTAACTGTTCAGTCTCTAACAATCTGGTTTCTGAGACAGACGGGAGATGATGTTCAAGGACGTCTCGTTGCAGGTACGCTTACATAAGCTTGTTATCTTTTCATGAGAATATTTGTTTTTTTTAAAAAATCAGCAAACGATAGGAATTTAAGTTGTTCGACAATGTAAACTACCAGTCGAAAGTAACTGTTAAACAAATGCAAGGTAACTCCTGATCTATTAATTTTCCACTGATAAGATTGTTCTTGCCCCTGGTGTCGAAACAAAAATGTCTAAAAGTTATGTCCTGATTAAATATGATGGATTGTGGCCAGAATCTCACTTTTCTGGCAACTAACTGACAGCTTATTTCAAGTCAAGTTTTTAAATTGATCTAATGTAGGCACAATCGAGTGAACATGGAGCTACCATGCCGACTTTGGTTCTTTCGCGACACTTTGTTTTGCTGGGGAACAATGTTTCGATACATCTCTCTTCCTATTTTGGCGCTTGCTATAGACAATGCAAAATTTATAAAAAAAATAAGTTTTATACCATGATTACTTACTATATATAAAAAGCCTATGACAAAAATTTCAGCTTTACACACCAACTGTGGTGAACAAGCCAGCAATGGGACTTCAATAATAAAAATTTACACCTACATCCAAATGCAAACTCGTCTCAATTTATCACTCGTCGCCTTGTGAAGAATGAAATGAAACCCGCACTTATTTATTATGTTTCTAAATAGGCTTACCTCATAAGATACCAATGAATGAAAAAGGTTTCGTAATTTGCCGTTTCGTTTTCTATTTCGTTTCGGCGATAAAAGTGCCAGCGGAAGTTCCGTCCACCGGTGCTCATGAGAACAAAAACAGAATCGCACGTGTAAATATTGATTTATTTAACATTTAAACTCTTATTACTCTGACGATCATGGTATAAATAAAAAAATACTCAAAATAGCTTGATGTACGAAATATTCACCACTCGTGGTGAAGTGGTGTTAACGGAGCGCCAGAGATTCGCGACTAACACCACTTCACCACTCGTGATGAACATTTGGTACACCAAGCTACTATGGGTATATTCTATATTTATCCCTTTACCTAACGTAACGGCCAAAACCGGCCAGCGCTATTCTCAAAAATCGCCAATTAATTTTCATTATTTTTTTCATTTTTTGTCTCAAAAACATAGGTTATGACCCGTCGTTGGAACGAGCTCGTCGAGCTCGTTCCAACGAGGGGTCATAACCTATGTTTTTGAGACAAAAAATGAAAAAAATTAGTTATTCAAGAATTTTTTTTGCAAGTGTCGTCTGCTTTTCATGTTAGGTAAAGGGTTAAACCCCAATATCTCTGTGTATTCGACGTTACCTGATACAATACAGGCACTGAGAAATTGGTAGGAGTCTGCAATAGCACGCCGTGAAAGAATACGTTGGTTAGATACGCCAAGCGCAATCCAGAAAATAAGCAGACTGACATCTGCAAAATGAGATCCCTAGAGGGTGAATTTAGTGATGCTCCCTACACAGCGAGGTAGCATCACTAAATTGCCCCTCTGTGAACCTCAATCTGATTCAGGGTCTCAAAACTGAACAGAAAGAGGTACCTAGAGGATAAACTGGCCCACTGTATGGGATAGCATCATCAAATTCACACTCTGGGGACCCCATTCTGCAAATGTCAGACTGTTTATTTTAAGGCCTGACCACGCTTGGAATCTGCAATCAAACTTCCTGTAAGAATAGATTGATTGATCGTTACTCATCTCATTGATGTTAGGTCGTGAATGAAATGCTTTCGCACACAAAACGTGCCAAGCAAGAATGCAAATAGACGGTCGAAGGTGATACCTTTGTTTAAAATTATCAGATTAATCCAATTAATTCATGATTAACTGTGGTATTAATACAGATCACAACTCGGGTGTAGAACCGGAGCGTGAACACATTGACTACTATGGAATTATCTGCTTGACTGGAGAAAGCCATATCAGCTCTGGGCGTCTCTTGCACTATCTCCTAGACCATCCAGGAAATACGCATGAGCGTCTATCTGAAACTGGAATTCAAAGTAGATGAGAAGACCACACACCACCCTCCTCGGGGAGAGGTAGCACCTTTGGTGAGAGGATCCCCACCCGAGTGGGCACTGAGGCCCTAAGAAGAATGTAAAGAAGAACAGAAAGACGAGCCCGTTGACCAAGTGTAGGGATGCCCGACGCTTGGATGCTTTCCTGGATAAGAAAAAAGAGGAGATTGAGGGGGTGAAGGTTCCGGAGGCAGCCACCCGTTCCTCTCCTAATCAAACCGTACACCCAGTCAGCTACCGGCTCCCCAGCCGGTTCAGTTGGATGAGGAACGTCCAGTGAAGATTGAGGAGGAACTGGAAGTTGCTTTTTCGCCACCTCCCACCCCTCACTCACCTCTTCCTTCGCTTCCGGACAGACCGGGCAAGGGTAGAAAACCAATTCAGCCACCAGAAACCTCGGAAACATGCACAGAAAAGATCACGAGTTATGTCGACAAAATCATAGCAGAGACCCAAGAATTTAAACAAAAATCAGCTGAAATCTCCAGAATGGCCCAGGAATGGTTAGACAAGAGAAAACAGCAAAATCAAGAAACAACCTTATCTCCCTCCATCAAAGGCCACCTCCTAAAAAGAAGACCCTCAGGAGACATAAACGCGGATAAGCTGCTCCCTTCTCTTCTCCTCCTTTGCCGCGCTCAGACAAGTCATGACTAATAGTATACAGCTATGGAGGGTTGAAAGGGGCTTGCCCTACACCGTCCCTGCGCGCCTTTGGCGCGCTAAAACCATTTCGTTTCGTGGAGAACCGGGACAGGAATCGACAAAAGTTGGAGTTATTCCTGTATTTCACGCGCGCCTTCATATTCAAATTACACCGCAATGGAGATCCTTGATTCCAGACTCCCCTTTCTTCACCCTCGTTATGTTATATCTTAACACTCAAGCCTCTGCACAATGATGCCTAAATAACAAAGCCTTAGACTGCACATTTTACCCCAGCAATACAACTACGAACCTAAGCAAACCAATTATTGAACATAAAGCTATAATTTATCTTTAAAACTTAATGCCTCGCCGACAAGCGATGTGGTATTAAGTGTCACCGTAGTCCGCCCACCGGGAGCTCCGTTCGTGTAGTTTCCAAAAAACTTCAGTATGCTATGCTTTAAGAATTGTTTTTTAAACCTTTCAACACGAGGGACCGCTTTTCCGGTTCAGGAGCACTATACGTCATAATTTCATTAAGTAGGATGGCTACAAAGTGAACGTGCGTTGTAGAACAATTAATATTTTCAACGAGCAGCCTGAAGGCTGCTCATTGAAAATATTAATTGCTCTACCCCCAAATATTGGATATGGACTCTTTCAATTTCTGCCATTTAACTGGCATAGAAGAAAGGGTTAAATATTTACATACAGTCAGTTCGACTGATACAAACTCAGAATTTGACGCCGTGCATACGGATTTCCTGGAGGTTTGTTGTTGCATATGTAGACTATAATTACACCCTTTCTACTACTAAAAGGCTGACAACATTAACATAGGCTTTCAGCCCACCGTCCGGATCAAGGTACAGAATTCCGATAAACTGAATAACACAGATGAATTGAGTTACTATTTTAAAAAAACAATATCTCGCAAACCAGACACGTATTTCATTGTTCTTGCCATCCTTGGGCAAGGTAGTTATTCCTAATTGCCCACATGGAGGCACGGTGGCGCCGTGTGCAAAGACGAATTGCACGTTGATGATGCACTTGTCTTCAACTAATGCTAACTCAGCATGTGTTGGAGTACGTTGGGTAATCTGACGGTTGCCCACACAGAACGGTGGTTTTGTCCAGGAACTCCGGCTTCCTCCACCCGTAAAACTACTCGACACGAGGTGACCCTGGCTGCCGAATGTGACGTTAATCCTAACATAATAAATAAATAAATAAATAAATAAATAAATAAATAAATAAATAATACCACATTGTATGGTCAGTCTCATATCCACACGTGAATTCCTTTACCACTTCACACTGAATAACTATCGTTTGACACTATTTTGTTTTAAAGTGAATCATGTGATAAGTTGCGTTGAAAGCAATTTGTTTTAGGAAATGGTGTTCGTTTTTGGCACAGCATAAGATGGTAAAATGATACAGTATACGTTTGTTATCCTCGCTCTGGGGTTGTCATTGGAGTTTTCTGATCCTGGTTTGTTCGCCATGCGTCTGTCTTTCGTCATCATTCAACTCTTTCATTTGACGGGTTAGTTAAGCAACGTCGAACGCGGTTAGTAGTTGTATGGGTGGCCATTACAGCGACTGATTCACGCTCCCGCGTTGTGCCCTTGGGCAAGGCACTTAACTTCGATTGCCTACGGAGGGCACACTGACGCTGTGTACTCAGGCGTACTGCACGTCGATGGTGCGCATGTCTTCAACCAATCTAACCCTGCCTTTGTCGTGGTGCAGATTTCAGAGTTACGATGTTGGAGAGCTGAGAGCTGCTCGTCGTTACGCGGTGGTTCTCTCCGGGTACTCCGGCTTCCTCCACCCATAAAATTGCCACGGTCACGATTAGCCATTGTGCATAAATATGTGACCTTAAACACCAATAAATAAATAAATAAATTTGACGGGTTATAACATCTTCATAACCAAGGACGTTTTTTTATTAAAAATTACAAAGGTGTCTCTATCATGAGTGCATTTTTTGGTCCCTCCGGAAGATCTCTGAGATCTCGAAGTAGAAGTTTCAAGCAAAATTTCAGATGACAATTTGTATAATTGATGGAGACATGCTTTTCAATTATCAACTTTCGCCTAGATTTGTCATTAACTCGGGCGTAAGTGACTACGATCTTTTCCATGGTTCAAGCCCTGACTGACATTTTCATCATCAAGACATGCCTTCGTCGAATGTATGCCTTGGTGATATAGGTGGAATATTAGTCACTCCTGTTTATAGTTAAAAACATTCATTTTTTTTTAAGTTTATTAGTGAATAAATAAAATATACATGTAATGCTGTGGACGCAATTTCTTACTTGGCACGTACCGTACCGGAATACCAGACAGGCGATGCTGGGTCCCTTAGATACGTACATAGTAAGAGGGTATTATTATCCCTGAAGGGTGTGTGTGTGAGATGTGGAAATCTCACCCGAGGGCAAAATATTTAGGCCAGACACGCCTAAATATTTTGCCCTCGGGTGAGATTTCCCATTCTCTCGCCTACCCCATCAGGGATGATTTCCTCTCCCTACACCAAAACACCAAAGCTATATCGAACGAATTTGTTGTCCATTTCAGAAAAAAAAATGATTTGGTTATCGGAAAGTGCTCTCAAAAGTTCTGTATATACCACAAGTATATGCCGCGAAATTAAATTACAGCGCTGGCAAGACAGGGCTGAGGATTTGTAGCGAAATGAACATCGACACATTTCGATGACGTCAGTCGGACGCGTGCATGAATCGGTCGATGGGCGCGAAGTGACAGGAATTAAGTTAAAAAATTCAACAAACTGTGTACAATATACTGTTCTTATTAACATCAATTACAACAAACAACAATACTTTGAACACCAACGAAACTTAAAGAAAAATCACATGAGTCAGGTGAGATAGATATCTATCTCACGTGGCTTTCTCACATGAGACACGCATATATTGCAGAGGAAGTGGGGAGAACATTGTTATCTTAAACTCTAATCCTGACGAAAGTGTACGAACTAAAAACAATATTATTATTGCCACATTCTCTGAACTCCCACCCCACTATCTGTCGAATCCCCTCTCAAACTGTAACTTGTCTGCTCGCTACTTGTATACAATTGTATTGCTTGCTGCTCACATTTTGTTTACTTCCATTTACTGTTATTGAATATTGTATTCATATCAAATTCTTTAAAAAATATTGTTTAAACTAATTACATGAGATAAAACAACCATCTCTGTTACATTTATATTTTGCACTTTCGTACAACCGCAAATATTTCCAGAGTACACCCAAGTATCGTGTACAACGGACACTAGTCTATCAAAAAAGCAGAGTCTTCTGAGACGAAACCATAGGAGTTTCAGAAACGGAAGCTTTATGAATTCTTCGTCTGTTATCAGATCCCTCGAACATGAAACTCGATGATAGAAGGATAGTTTAACCCTTTACCCAACGAATCGCCCGCATCCGCCCGCGTAATATGCAAATTCAGCAGTTGAAAAAATATTCTTTTTCAAAAACTTTTAACAAAACCATATCATGTGACCCCTCGTTGGAACGAGCTCGTCGAGCTCGTTCCAACGAGGGGTCACATGATATGGTTTTGTTGACAGTTGTTTAAAAAATTGAAAAAATGCTATTTAAAATAATAAATTTTGATATCGTCTGCGTTGGGTAAAGGGTTAAGGGGAGACACTTCTTAGGAATTTGAGAACATATCGGACGTTCTAACAATTGGTAGTTATGTGGCTATTTTTATGGGACTACAATAAAATGCATGTCCATTATATTAAAACAAGTGATTTGGGGGAAAATCTTTGGAGTGGTAGCAAACTCTGACCCTACCCTTTACTGACCCTAACCCTACCGCCCCCCCACCCCCCCCCCCCCACACTCCCAATTCTAAACTCCACAACAGACTTATGAAAATTCAATATATTCCTAGTCTATTTTAACTAAAATGCATGTCCATTGTATTGAAACAACTCTTTCGGTGACAAATTTTTGGGGTGGTAGCAAACTCTAACCCTACCCTTTACTGACCTTAACCCCACCCCACCGCAACTCTAAACCCCACCCTAGAATAATGACATTTAACTATGTGACTAGTCACATAAATTGCGGTAGTCACCTAACCCCCATTTCTACCAACGAATAGCCACCTAAACCCCATATGTCTGCCCGACGATTCGAAAATTTCCAAATCAGTGCAACTCGTGTCGAATTGAATCTCCGTGAAACATTTTGAATTGGATCGACTTTCGGAGTTTCACAAGGTCCTACAACGTAAATTGAATCGACGTTAGAGCACTTGGTCCTAGCCAGCCAGGAGGAAAACTGATACTCCCCAAGTATCTGGCATTATTGGAAGAACGTGATAGCTGAATCACCAAGCTTTCAGGCCACCAGTCTAATTATGTGAGAAAGCCGACGCTGTTATAGCCTGGGACCAATCTAACCTGAAATAGGTCATCGCCTATGTTTAGATTTACTTGTCTGGAATATTTCGTTTGGTCGGCAAGCGAACCTACGGTAACCCACAGTTCGCTTTCTGCCCAACTGATACATTCCAGACGATTGAATCTGAAAAAAATGAAAAAGATTCATTTTCTGTAAATCAAAGCTAGAAATGTTACTCCTTCGAAACTAGATTTGATTGACATTTTCTTAACAATACAATCCGAGATGAAGACTCACCAGTGACGTAGTTTGATAATTTAGCCGCGTGTTTCCACAGATAATGTTAATATGTTGATGTTTTCAAGGAGAATTAAAAATTTATTGATAGGAATATTTATAAATAGGACAGGAAACAGTACTCGTTCATCTTTGAAAGTAAGGGCACACCGATTTAAATCAACGGTCGACTGTGAACAGATCCCCCCCCCACCCCCAATGGGGTGGATTGGGAGCTTGTTTTAATACCTCCATCCGTCACAGATGGTTTTTAGTTCGGTGTCATGTGAGTCGAAGTAACCCTCCAAATTAGTCATGGCAATAGGAGATGACGAGGTGAAAGCCGTGCCATTATTACACGGCATTTACCACAGCATTATCGCTGACCATGGTTAATTCTTAACCCGCTGAGTATTTTCAAAATACTTTTCTCCAAATCTAGACATGGCTGCTATGAAGCAGCCATGACTAGATTTAATGAAACATTCTTCTAAATTTAGTTCAAGAAATCATAGATGAAGACGACCATTCAATTTACAGGATTGAAACTGGATTAAATGCACTTGAATTATAATTATTTTAGTGACAAGAGGAAACATGTCCGGGGCAGGAATATCCGCCAGCAATATACAAGGAGCTAACTAACGAGAGGTTTGAATCTGTTTCCTGAATAGCTTGCAAAAAGCAAAGGTACGCGAACATAGAGGATGTCTACGCTGTTTTAGTGAATATCGGGAATTATCTCATGAGTGTGGACCTGAAAGGTTTTTTTTCACGGGCGCTTTCGCGAGTTAAAAATAACACTTTCAGGTCCACACGAATGAGATAATTCCCGATATTCACTAAAACAGCGTAGATTTTCTTTTTATTATCTGCTATGTGGCATTTTACTGCGCAATAGTCAGTCCAATTCGACTGCAAACCGTTTCAAGACAATAACAAAAAAGCTGCCGATCGTTCCCTCAAGGCGACGTTCAAGGCGACGTCATGCGCCGAGGCGTAACGTCATTTAGGAAGCTACTGAAAAAATCATCGTGTGGACCTGAAAATATTATTTTTCACTCGCACAAGCAGTCGTGAAAAATAAAACTTTCAGATTCACACACATAAGATCATTCCAGATACTGACTAAAATAGAGTAGATTTTCCTTTTTATTATATGCTACGAGACATTTTATTGCACAGTATTCAGCCCAATTCGACGAGAAATGCATATGTTTCAAAACAATAAAAAACATCAGCTGATCGTTCCTTCAAGGCGATGTGATGCGGTGTAGCGTGACGTCATTTAGGAACCTACTGGGGATATTTCTCGATATCTATCGAGTCGTTGGATATCGAGAAATATCTTTTAGATAATATAATCTGCAATAATTCAGAGGCTAGCGTATAATAAATAAGAATATTCGGGTATCTTCATGTTGTGATCGGACAGCATGGGTTAAATCCTACCATTATCTAAAGATAGCTATGGGATTGTACAGTACTGTTACGGTAAAATCTGTCTCTTTCGGGATCCGATTAGGGCTGCACGATATTCAAAACTGAATACCGGTATCGGTATTAAAAAAAATACCGCGGTATACCGGTATATCGAAAACTGTTCAGATATTTGAACACAGGTGCCACAATCGAGACTCGAGGCATCACAGTCGGAACGAATTAGCCTGCCTTCACGACGCGGTTCGAAAAACCTTTACCTGACGCAGACGATATCAAAATTTATTATTTTCAAAATTAGTTTATCAGATTTTCTCCAAAGATTTCAACAAAACTATATCATGTCACCCCTCATTGGAACGAGCTCTTTTTTTGTTGAAATTTTTTAAATTAATGTTTTCAACTGCTGAATTTGTATATTACGAGGGCACAAGCAGACGATTCCTTGGATAAAAGGATAATATTATTCATTCGAGGCTACAGTTTAAAAACTCAAGACATCTTGAAAATTAAATTGTGGGTGAATAAATAAAGACGATAAACCGATATTTTTTTTAAATTACACCGGTATGCAATCGATATTGGTTTGAATACCGGTATATATCGGTTTATCGATATATCGTGCAGCCCAAGATCCGATCATGATCCTATCGCGACACACTAACACATGTGAGTGGCAGTTTCCTAAACAAATTGCCGCAAATTCAAGACCGCATCTAGAAAACAAACGAATAAAAATGCCATCGCAGACAATATTCTAGAATATATTTTTCCGACATCGACGTGGGACAGAAAACAGACAGTCATGATGCGGTCGAAATTCTCTGACAACTTTTGAATATTTTTGTATGGCATGTACCATCCCACAAACCCAAAATAGCTTACATGGTGTTTTCGTGTTAGGGACTTCAAACTAATATATGTTAAACCATGCGAGATTAAAAAGTATTTATTTTGCGGGAATGTTTTTCGTTTATCTTTCTCAATTTATATTGAGTATCTGCCATACTTGTTCAGTGTCCTTTTTCACGAATAACAAATTGAGATTTCACACTCATCAACATTCTTCAATCACCAGTGATGCACAAAATGCAATATGAAGGATGAAGACCTAATTTATTCACCTGTATAAATATCTGTACACATCTTTAAATGTTCGCACCAGGAATGAATTGAAAATAATTCTTTACTCCATGCGCTGACACAGCACCTTCACAAATAAATAAATCTACAGTTGACGTATTCCAGTCACCTGAATAAAATTATTAATTGCGTCTGTGCCGCAACTGTTTAGAAGAGGGTATAATATTTCAATCTTCTGGTAGCCATTAACCCCTTATATATGCCATGCTGAATGGGAGGCTTATATGAGCAATGACCCCCCCCCCCCACCCTCCCTCCGCCTTCAGAGTATGATCATATTATAATTTAAAGAAGCACCGGAGTTGACTCGTCGTTTGTATTCAGCACTTCTAACATCAGCCCTAACACAGGAAAGGTAATGCGAAAAGAAACAGAAACAATACCTACGTACCACTCACATTGGTTTTTCAATAAAAAAGGTAATGACAGAAACTAAAAATATGTGTTGTATTCTTGGCAATGTAATTTATTTAGGAAATCTCCACCCACTTGAGTAAGTGGAATCCTTTTGAGTTCTTCGTCTGTTACCAGATCTCTCGAACAGGAAACTTGATGATAGATAAAAAGTTTAAGAGGAGACACTTGGTAGGATTTTGAGAACATATCGACGATCAGAAAATTCCCGTGAACATGTAGAATGGAATTGACTTTCGGAGCTTCACATAGTCCCATAACATAAAGAGATCCGACTCTAGAAAGCTTGGTCCTAGGTGAATCGGATCGACTACCAGAGCTTCACGGGATCCAAAAACATAAATTGACTCGAATCTAGAAAACGTGGTCCTAGTCGAGACGCATCGAGTTTCGGAACTTCACAGAGTTCTATACCGTAAATAGACTCGAATCTCGAAAACTTGGTCCCAGTTGAGACGGAGCGACTTTCGGGCCTTCACAGAGTCCTATAACGTAAAGAGACTCGAATCTAGAAAAACTTGGTCCTAGTTGAGACGGATCGAGTTTCGGAGTTTCACAGAGTCCTATAACGTATATATACTCGAATCTAAAAAAAACTTGGTCCTAGTTGAGACGGATCGACTTTCGGGGCTTCAGGGAGTTCTATAGCGTAAATAGACTCGAATCTAAAAAAAAACTTGGTCCTAGTTGAGAAGGATCGACTTTCGGGGCTTCAGGGAGTTCTATAACGTAAATAGACTCGAATCTAAAAAAAAACTTGGTCCTAGTTGAGACGGATCGACTTTCGGGCCTTCACAGAGTCCTATGACGTAAAAAGACTCGAATCTAGAATACCTGTTCCTAGCTGAATCGGGTTACATTCTGAGATTCACAGGGTCCAATAACGTAATGAGACGCGAACCAAGAACACTTGCTCCTAGTTGAATCGGATCAACTTTCGGAGCTTCACTGTCCTATAACGTAAACAGACTCGAACCTAGAACACCTGTTCCTAGTTGAATCGAATCGGCTTTCGAGCCTCCACAGGGGCCAATAACGTAAACAGACTCGAACCTAGAAGACGTGGTCCTAGTTTAATCAAATCGACTTTCTGAGATTCACAGGGTCATATTACGTAAAGAGACTCCAACCTAGAACATTTGTTCCTTGTTGAATCTGATCAACTTTCGAAGTTTCACTGAGTCCTATAACGTATATAGACTCGAATCTAGAACACCTGTTCCTAATTGAATCGGATCGGCTTTCGGGGCGTCACAGGGTCCAGAAACGTAAATTGACTCGAATCTAGAAAACGTGGTCCTAGTCGAGACGCATCGAGTTTCGGGACTTCACAGAGTTCTATACCGTAAATAGACTCGAATCTGGAAAACTTGGTCCCAGTTGAATCGAATCGACTTTCAGGGCTTCACAAGATCCTGTAACGTGAAGAAAGTCGAAGCTAGAACACCTGTTTCTAGTTGAATCGAATCGTCATTCGGAGTTTACATGATCCTCTAACGTGAAGAGACGCGAACCTAGAACACCTGTTTCTAGTTGAATCGGATCGACTTTCGGAACTTCACAGGTCCTGTGACTTAAATAGACTCCGACCTACAACACTTATTCCTAGTTGAATAGGTTCGACTTTCGGAGCTTCACAGGGTCCTATAACGTAAAGAGTCTCGAACCTATCGGATCGACTTTAGGGGTTTCACAGGGTCCAATAATGTAAAAAGACTCGAATCAAGAATACCTGGTGCTAGTTGAATCGGATCGACTTTCTGAGATTCACATGGTCCTATAACGTATGTAGACTCGAACCAAGAACTACTCGAATCAACTTTCGGAGCTTCACAGGGTCCTATAACTTAAAGAGATTGGAGCCTAGAGCAGTTTTTCTAAGATGAATCGGATCAACTTTCGGAACTTCACGGGGTCCTGAAACGCAAAGAGACTCGAACCTAGAACACTTGTTCCTAGTTGAATCCTATCGACTTTCCGGGCTTCAATGGGTCCTAAAACGTAATGAGTCTTGGACGTAGGACACTTGGTTTTAGACGAATCGGATCGATGTTCGGGGTTACACCGGGTCCTATTTAAAGAGACCCGATGCAGAACACTTGTTCCTTGTTGATTCGGATGGACATTCGAGGCTTCACAGAATCCTATAACGTAAAGGGACTCGATGTAGAACAGTTGATCCAAGTCGAATCGGATCGACTTTCGGAGATTCATAGGGTCCTATAACGTAAAGAAACTCGACGTAGAACAGTTGGTCCTTGTCAAATCGGAACGACTTTCGGAGATTCACGGGACCTAGAACGTAAAGTGTTTGGAACCTAGAACAGTTGGTGCTATTCGAATCGGACCGACTTTCGGAGCTTCGCAGGGTCCTTTAACGTAAAGAGACTCGATAAAGAACAATTGGTCCTAGTCGAATCGGATCAACTTTCGGAGATTCACAGGGTACTATAAGCTAAATAGACTGGAACCTAGAACACTTGTTCCTTGTTGGATCGGATCTGCTTTCGAGGCTTAACGGGATCCTATAACGTAAAGAGACTCAAATGTAGAGCAGTTGGTCCTAGACGGCTCGGATCGACTTTCGGAACTTCATAGGTTCCTTTAACGTAAATAGACTTGAACCTAGAATACTTGTTCCCATTTGAATCGACGATCGAGGCTTCATGGGGTCCTAGTACGTAAAGAGACTCGATGTAGAACACTTGATTCTAGTTGAATCGGATCGGATTTCCGAGATTCACAGGATCCTATATCATAAAGAGACTCGATGTAGAACACTTGATCCTAGTTGAATCGGATCGAATTTCCGAGATTCACAGGGTCCTATATCATAAAGAGACTCGATGTAGAGCACTTGTTCCTAGTCCGATCGGATCGACTTTCGGAGATTCGCAGGGTCATATAACGTAATACAATACAATATAATACAATATTTTATTCACAATATACATGTACATATAGTGTAGTTACAAATATATATGTATTTAGATGTTTTCCAAAAGAAAAAAAAATATTGTGTAACTAGAACAGTGACAAGTTGTAAAAAAAACATGCATATTGTAAGGAGACGGCATAGCCCAATCGCTGTCTTCCTGCCATCTCCTATTTGGAAGTGCGAGGATGGGGCAGTACAGGTGGTAAATAAGTTTCAATTTCTTTTCAAAAGATGCAATACATAACAAAGACCGGTATTCTTTATTATATGTTTGGGGGAGATTCAGACAAGGAAAGCATTACAGATCTGGTCACGCCTTAAAGGCGGTCTACACCGTGTTCTTATCTTACTATGTTTATCTGAGCTGCTGTTAGTAATGGCCTAGTCACGCAAGAGAACAACGACTCTAGTGTTACAATCAGGACACTGTGGATTGAAACATGTCGGGGTGTGTTATAAGTTCCCAAGGCGTGTAACATTATGGAGCGTTTGAATATAGAGCGACTCGGTTCAGATTGAATGTCATTGCTTAGGTCATTCCATAGTTTAGGGAATGAATGTTTTGGTAAATTTGCAGAGAAGCATGTTCGAGGTGTATTTCTCTTTAATTGTCCATTATGTCTGGTTAGCATTCCGGTTGGGTGATTATAGATTTGGAGGAAATTTTCAAAACTTTTTGACAAGTTTCCAGAGTGCCAATCACGAATGAACAGCAAAGTGTGTAGCATGTAAATATCATCAAACTTGAGAATTTCATCTTTGAGGAATAAGGGGTTCGTGTGGGAATTGTATTTTTTTACATTTATTACACGCAGAGCTCTCTTTTGTAATGTAAATAGCTTTTTTGTGCCCCAGACTTGAATTGCATACAGCAAGTGACTCTGAACCAAAGTGAAGTAGAGTGTTTTAAGGGCTTGATGAGGGAGAATTCTTTTTGCCCTATTTATTGTGTATATCGCTCTGGAAATCTTCGATGCTATATATGAAACATGGCTATCGAATTTGATATTTTCATCAAAACATATTCCTAAGAATTTTATTGTCTTCGTGTCCGATCTATTTGATATCTGGGTTAATTCTGAGTAATTAAGGAGTAGGCGACGCTTGTTTTGGACATACTTTGTATGAGGTGGGTGAATGATTATGTACTTGGTTTTTTGGGCATTTAGGGATAATTTATTTGCCTTGCACCACTCACTTACTTTTGAGATTTCGACATTTAGAGTGTTAAATAACGTGTCAATGTTTCCGTCGGATTTGTACATAGTCGTGTCGTCTGCAAATGACAGAACATTCGAGGAGGTTGAATTTCTAATATCATTAATATAGATCAAAAAAGGTATGGGCCCTAAAACCGATCCCTGAGGCACTCCACATGTAAGTACTTAATTATCTGAAGATGAATCTTTATATTGAACGAACTGCCTACGATCACGAAGATAACTTCGAAACCAATCATTAGTTATACCTCTGATACCATATGTTTCGAGTTTTTTTAAAAGAATACTGTGGTTAATGGTATCAAAGGTCTTTGAGAAATTTAGAAAAAGTGCGATAGTGTTATGATTTGGAGAAAGGTCATTACTGTCGGCTACTTCGTGTAGGAAATGCAACATTGGGTGGAAGGTTGAGTGTTTGGGTCTGAAGCCATATTGGTGTTCATATAAGATTTCGAATGTGGATAGATAAGAATAAAGTCGTCTATACATTATTTTTTCTAATATTTTAGAAAACGCTGGCAATATACTTATTGGTCTATAGTTATTTAACGAACATGGGTCTCCAGATTTAAAGATAGGTATAATTTTTGCCATTTTCATATTATTGGGGAAGAGACCTCGCGTGAAAGATAAGTTGAAGACGTGGATCAAGGGTTCCGCGATTTCATTAATAGTTTCTTTTAGTATTTTTGTAGAAATGCTGTAGCAGTCTGTGCTTTGTTTTCCTTTTAGATTATTTGTAATGGCGATAATTTCTTCTTTAGTGGTCGGTGTGATAAAGAAGTTATCGCTTGAGTTATGCCGAATATAAGTGTCGAATTCTGTGTTAGTGGGAGGGATGTTATCGTTTATTTTTTGTCCAATTGTTGCGAAAAAATTATTAAAATGATTGGCAATTGAGTCAGGTTCAGAGATTTATCTACCATCAATAAGGAATTTAGTTGTTGGCAATTGTTCTTTGCAGACAGATTTGTTGAGGGCACAACGAAGGATTTGCCAACTTTTTTTAAAAATTGTATTTATTTTCGTTCAAGATATCTGTATAGTATTGGGCTTTTGCGCGTTTTTTAACTGCGTTGTATACTCTGCAGTATTGCTTGTAGTTATCGATGTTAGTGTTTGTTGGGCGCTTTAGTTTATTTACATGTAGTTTGTTTTTGTTTATAGAAGATTTTAGGATACCGCTAGCCATCCATGGCTGCTGTTTAACATACTTTTTGGGTACATTGTAATTTTCTATAGGAAAAGAAGTTTCAAAATTTTCCATGAACATATTTAAGAATATGTTGAAAGATTCATTAGGACATGTAGATTCAATTACTGAGCTAAAGTTCGTATCACGTAATTTATTTTTGAAAGAAGAAACTTTTTTTTTCGTAAATGAGCGTTTAGGTTTTGGGGATACCTTTTGAGTCAACGTTGTTGCTTCCTCAGTATAAAAAGTTCCGAAATGATCTGAAACGTCAGTAATTCTGATCCCACATTTACCACCACTGGAGCAACTATTGGAGTAAATGTGGTCTATAAGGGTTGCCGAATATTCAGTAACGCGTGTTGGTTTTGTGATTAAAGGAATATATCCGTGACTGAAAACCATATCAATATAATCGGGTGTTTTGATATGTTCAGAGAATTTTAAGAGATCGATGTTAAAGTCACCCATTATATGAGCTCTTCTGCTATTTATGCCTACGAAAATGTCATTTAAGGTAGAAATAAAACTGTCAAGATTAGCCTTGGGTGCAGTGTTGGGTCTGTATATAATGCCAATAATTGTTGACTTTTTGTCATTGGGGTAAATTTCTACAAACAACGATTCGAATACATGTGGAATAAACACCGTAAGTTCAGAGTGTATTCGAAATGGAATGTTTTCTCTGATAAAAAGACCCACACCTCCCCTCCCATCATCGTTACTGGGTCGTGTTCTTAATTGGAGTGGATGATACCCATTGAGGCTGTACTGTAAATCTTCGTGGACTGTGAAAACCTCTGATAGTCCAATTACATCAAACTCATTTTTTCCATTATGTAACTCATGTAGTAGATTTACTAGAGAATCCCAATTCGCATTCAGACTCCTACAGTTAATACTAAATAACGAGGAGAGAGATGTATTTTTTGATGAAACAAGTTTGAATTGGTCAGGGCTATAATATGAGCAAGGGTGGCCATATGGGTTATATGGTGTATCAGTGACACTGTTATCGTTTATGTCGATAATATTTTTGCATTTAGCTGTGAGATTGTAGTCGTCGCTTTCCTGAATCTCGTCGAGGGTGATTTTACCCGCCATGGTAAGATGAACGATAGAGGCAAATTATGGTTGGGGTTAACATAATTTATTTTAACTTGCATTGCGTTATGTCAAGCTTGCTTGCGATTCCTGTGTATATGGAGACATACTTGAGAAATGGTGAGTGAATACCACCTATACTGCCGTTATATAGAATGAGTACGGTTATCATCAATGATTGTGCAGTGGCAGAGCTGATCGGATTAAAGTTATTAGTTTGAGGTATGTTATGTTATAAGCAGCGTAGCCATTAGAGCACTTATGATAACCAGAGGAAATGAAAAACGCATGTGGACTTGTCTAACAAAACAAGTATAAAAAGATTATATAAAAAAAACAAAATAATATTATATAAACCAAGGCGTTGCCCCGTAGGGGCTAACATACTTCCCCCAAGTCCAATTCTAAATCTGGTTCTCTGAAGCGACACAGGATTAGGACGCTAATGAGTAATAGAAATTCCAGCTCCAACACAGGCGCACATCTTTCCCGCTGCCGTCGTGTTTGAGTAAAGAGACTCGACGCTAGTACATTTTGTCCTAGCAAGCTACGAGGAAAGCTGATACGCCATTAGTACCTGGCATTATTGGAAGAATGTGACAGTTTATGCATCAAGCTCTCAGGCGAGCAGTCTTTTTACGAAGAAAGTCGACGCTGTAATGGCCTGGAACCGATCTAACCCTCAAATAGGTCATCGCCTATGTTTAGATTCACTCATCTTGAATAACTCATCTTGAATATTTGTTTTAGTCGGAAAGCGTACCTACGGTTCGCTTTTCGACCAACTGATACCTTCCGGACGATTGAATCTAAACATACTGGCACTAAAACTGAAATTGCCAAATAAAGATAATCTGCTGAAGAAATCAAGTTTACGAACACCGTCTTCAGGCAGCAGTATCCGATTGGTTTTGTTTTTCCTTCGAACCATACGTCATGACATCTAACTCCAGCGCAGATGAGCTCATTCCAATGTGGGACAATACTTTTGGAAGCTGAGCAGAGAAAACGCTGAAAAATAGCTGAATATGAAGAACGGTTTCCAGTGCATTGCGCAGATTGGTCGATATTAATTTTGCTCATCCGTTAAATGAAATAAATAATGATGAAACCTACTCTTGGCATGTCGTATCGACTGTGGCACATAAGGATTCAAGTCTCAGAATAATAATCGAGTCATGAACATCATTTTTCAGGTATACAATTTTCGACGGATTCTAATTATTTATCAGAGGAAGTCGAATTAGTGTCTTCTACAGTTCCCCATGCATCCATTAACCCCCCCCCCCCCCTCCACACCCGATTCACAAAGGTTCGATCGAATCATATTCCAAATCGAATCAGGCACAGCATTTCAAATTGAATTTCAATTCGAATCTAACGGTCTCCAGGGTTTATATGTTGAACTTTCTTAAATGGGCAATCTCCACTCAAGTATTGTATTCAACGGGGTCTCGTCTCTGTAGGCAAATCATTTAATAAGCAGAACATTTCAGAATGGAATGGAAGTATGGTAGCAATAGAACCCTTTGAACTCTTCTACTGAAATCTCGTCGCCTGAGTGCTAGAATGTTCTATGTCCCCTATGGGACATAGAACATTCTAGCACTCAGGCGACGATCTGCACAATTCGAATGAGCGCGATACGAATCGAATAATCGAGACGATTTCCAATAAAATGTAGAAGCGTCGCATGGCCCACCTGTTGAAAGTAGAAGTCATGACACTGTATTTTGCACTATTGTGAAGTAATTGCGCGCTGATTTGGTGCACTTTTGACTCCACAACTAGCGTAACTTAAATCCTGTAGAAAAAAAAAACAGTGCGCCCAACTCTGTACAATCCTATACTATTAAATTGAGATCATTAACATCATTCCTAACCTCTGCTGGAATACATGTACATGTAATGGCGTGAACAAATATTGAAATTCGACTGCATATACACAATGAAGAGAGTGAAAAGTATTTTTATTATTTTACATATTAGCGCAAAAAACACTTGCAAACATTCATAACATGGACCACTGGGTGCATCCCGGTGGTCCATGTGGTGAAAGTGTTCCTGTGCTTCTTGTGGTTTGTCATCAGACATTGGAAATAATTGCTGTGTGAAAAATCTATCTATTTAGTAGTAATCCACCCTCCACAAGTTTCAATATTTATACCCCCACTTTCGAAGAAAATGGGGGTATATTGCATTACATGCGTCCGTCCGTCGGTCCATCTGTGCGGACGTGCGTCCGTGTGTGAGTCCATCGGAGAATATTCATAACTTGCATACCTTAAGCAAATTATCATTTTCTACAATATTTGTTGGTCATAGGTATGCCCACACTAGTTATTTTTTTTATTTCTTGTTCACTTAGAAGTGTGTCCGCCCGAGCCAAATGTTGTCTGTTTAGCCTGTATCTTGGGTATCGAAAGTTCTATTGCAATGAAATTTGCCGTGAACACTGCTTGTGGTATAGGCTTTACAAAAAGGATTCAACGATATTTCTCACATTCTCCTTTTTAGAGTTATCCCCCTTCTTGACTTAGAAATTGTAGGAAATGGACATTATTTGTCTGTTCAGCCTGTATCTAAGGTATGGGTTGTCGGGTTTCAGTGAAATATGACATGCAGTTTGCCTATGACAAAGGCTTCTGCCTCATTGCATAAAACCTTCAAACATCAAACAATTTACCACACCTTTTGACTTAGAAATTGTTGGAAATTGTTGAAAACTTTCGAAGAAAATGGGGGGTGGGGGGAGGGGGGTGGGGGGATATACTGGATTGGGGTTATCGGATTTCAGTGAAATATGGCAGAATATTCATATTTCAGACTAGTTCATTTTTCTGCAGTAAAGGGCGTATGAACTAACGAGCATTTTCTGCGCTAATTGTGGCTGGACTTCTAGTTCCAACTGTATCTCACTTACTAAACATGACATCCTTTAACATTATGAACTCCATTTGCGTGAACGAGAAATAAAAGATCTACAATGAGTCAAGATTGTATTTGAAAATTTCCGTACCGGGTTCACTAAAGGTGATATGAGCTGAGGTTTACCGAGGTTGAGATCGATTTTTATGAACGAAGTTAGGAAATATCATGTCCAATTGTGGCGAATTTGGGTTTTTTTATCACATAATGTGTAATTTAACCTTTCACTTAACGTAAGGACTAAACTGGTCAGCAGAGTTCACAAAATTCGCCAGCCGAATTTTATTTTATTTCAACTTTTACCTCAAAAACATAGCTTATAATCCCGCATTGGAACGAGATCAAATGAAGGGTGATAAGCTTTGTTTTCGAGACAAAAATACAAATATTTTGTAACCATGAATGTTTCTGCAACTGCCGCCTGCTACTTGTATTAGACAAACAGTCAGTGAAATATAAGAGAAGAATATACAAAGAACGATACACGCGTGTGAATGGGTGGATGGGTTAGTCGGTATGGCATGTTCCTTCCGCGATGGCACCAGTGCCATATCGATTAACCCAATCAAGCTCTTGTGTCATTCTATGTTTATCGCACGCCTTCACGTCTATAAAGCAGTTATTAGAAGGACACTGCAATCCATTTGACAACTCGTCCTCTGAGTTCCAATGTGTTCTATGTGCCAACAGGCACATAGAACACATTGGAACTCAGGGGACGAACTATCAACAAAATGAACACATTTTATCGCCAACCAAATTTGCGGGAGGAACCCTTGTTACTAGTTTTAGCTATCGCTAGCGATTCAAATTGTAATTGACGTGCACGATTTGAAGAAAATTCCAGTGAAATTTCGCATCTATTTAAAAATAGTCCGTCAACGATTTTTGTTCTGCACATGAGTGTGGAATGAATTTCCATCTTCCGCATGCTTTAGTGCTGCTGTAGATGGGGGTTTCATAGAACAGGCGTGCAATAAATTTCTATTCTACTTCCGAAACCAACTCTCAACGTTACGACGCCGACGTTGAGTTCTGATGTAATGCCCGTATTAGACGTATGAGCTATTTGATGGTGATTATGTCATAAATCAAATTATTCACTTAGAATGGACGCAACAGAACACATCTGATACATAACGAGAAATCACGCGTGAATATACATAAAAATTTTTGTGCTCTCGAGTGAAATACCTGCGGTACCTATTTAAAAAACTCTCACATTTTTCGGTTTTATGTGCATTTGACCAATCTTTTTATTTTTCACTTTTTATTTATTGTGGGACTGGCAATTTCAAAAGCACGACGCATTAATACAGAAACTGCATAAGTGAAATGGCTTTGTAGCTTGTGCTTATTTCTCCACAAAACGAAGCTTCCAGATCACACTACTTGATCTTCTTAATGTTATTAGTCTAGTGAAGCACCATTATTTTTGTATGGTTTCTTCTTCTTCTTCTTCAAAGTGGGTCGCACACTCATACCTCATCACATGGTATGACCTATGGACCTGGTATCAACACCAAATGTGTCGAAATTCAATGGGGTTCAAAATATGGGTAACGATCACTGCCGTCACTCCTGGGGCATTGAGTGCATTTTTCATAATTGCTTGAAATCACATTTTGTAACCCACAAGGCATTCTGGAAGTTAATACACGTATTTTTACACTCAAAATGGGTGGGGCCAAAAATATTGAAAGGTGTCACACTCATATCTCAATCATGATATTACATATGATCTGGAACCAACACCAAATGAGTCAAAACACTGTAGAAGTTAATAGTTTGGGTCCAGTTCCCTGAGGCCGCACAATTCCCATTGAATGTAGTTTTCAGAATTGCTTGAAATTGCATTCTACAACACAAAAGCATTTCTCAGACATGCATCTTTTCTCTCAAAAAGTGGGCAGAGTAAAAAAATTCCATTCGTGATTCCTTTATAGAACACGTTTTAATACTGTGTACAGAAATTATTTCCGGTTTCTTGAAAAATATTCGGAACTCTGTTTGAAAATCTTTACCGTTCTCTATCTCTTTCTATATAATTTAGCTGTGTCACAAATTTCACACAGATTCGAATTTACTGGCTACAGTAAAGATGCATCTTTAAAATCTTTTAAATGGAACAGGTGGACGGGGTGGCTCACTGGTTACGACGTTAGACTTTAATCCGATTGTTCCACGGTTTGAGCCTCACCAGTCGCAACGGCGTTGTGTCCTTAAGCAAGGCACTTAATCCCGATTCTCCACGGGCACGGTGGCGCTGTGTACTAAGGCGAACATCTCGTCGATCGTGCACTTGTCTTCAGCCAATGATCACCCTGCTTGTGTTGGATTAGTTGTACGTTTTGAAGTCCGACAGTTACTCGCCACTGCTCGGAATTTATCTACGGGTACTCCGGCTTACTCCACCCGTAATACAGACTGACACGAGATGACAGTGCCTGGTCGAAGTAAATTCTGTTTCTGTAGAAAAAATTAAGTTTCTATGGATTGATATGCATTAAAGCTTTTCTTCAGTTGTGAAGGTCGATCCCATCCTCATTGGAGGTTGGAAATGAAAACTACAAAAACGATATGTCTTAGAACACTTACTCTAAAATCGTCCAAAACTAGGGGAGATACGAGGATAACTGATTGACAGCTGTGAATCTGATCTGTCCTGACTGTTATGGTCCAAGTCCAGACTTACAAAATATTTAAACAATATCACCAAGGCTTGCCTTCGTCGAAGACAGGCGATGATGATGAAGATGGAATATCACTTATTTCGAAATGAAACAAAATACTGCGTTTTGATTGGCTGAGAGTTACGGTGTAACTTGCAATACACTGTAGCTTTTTTTTACACCGTGGTAAAGAAATAGTTATTGCCTTTTCATTTTGAGGTATTTTTGCGGCCAGCGTGAAATAAATAATAACAAAAGGCACACAATAGAGTACAGTATTATTACGGAAATAGGATACGGCAGCGATCCGGTAGTTATAGTGTGTACACAGAATAATAAAGTAGATATAGATGTTAAAGTTAAACATAACAACATGTCCCGATACCAACCGCAGTACCTTGCTGTGATTGGTCAATGCTTCGTTGATTTTATTTTATGTCGCCGGGCACGCGCATATGTCAACTGTCAGCGATTCTTATGTTCCCTGTCAAGGAAAACGTCTCGTTGCCATGAGCAACGGTCTTTTTTCGCTTGAAATCAACTGAGGCAAATACATTTACTGAAATAAAATACACACAAAAGTACCGTTTTTAGGTACAAAAAGATTAGTTATGTAAACAAGGGTAATTATTTATGAAACCGATTAGATTATAATGTCTCTTTTCATTTATTTACTGCAACATAAACTGAAACGAATCGAGAGCATCTCGCCCCGTTGATTGCGTACGTAAACATTTAATAAAGGAAAATCACTCCAGTCTGTTATGATAAAAGTTAACACTTTACCGAAACAACGTCTGCTTTCTAATATTCGTTGTACAACAACAAATTTTAAAATGATTCGAATGAAGCGATTTGTTTTCCAATTCAATTTTACTTGTATAAGAACGGGACATATACATTATTCTGTTTGTTGACATGTGAATATAAATTTCATTCAGGGAACGTGAGACCATGTCCCCTGTCAACAAACATAATAACTTATATTGTCCCTGTATCAGTATGCATCGCGTCTTCAGATTGGTCAGCGTGACCGAAACAAATAGCCATGGTATCGGCTATCTTCAAACATGCGGGTGATTAGAGCTCGCGCCGTTGTTCCCCGTTTGTCACTCGAGAAACATCCAGGTGATAAAAATAACATTTGTCCCCGACTGGGTCACATCGATTGCAGAAACTCCCATTAGAACTGTTAAGTTATATCCAACTTATTGTCGTATTGTAGTGAATACTAATACAAATTAAAAAAAAAACATCGTTGCGGCCCTATGAGTAGAAGCACTTGTTGGCTGTCGTATTCGATGAGAACTGAACAGATTGATCGGATTCGCAAATATTCTGTTGCGCTTTGCAGGGTGAGAACATCAAGGGGAGCAACTCATCGGTTTATCTTCGATGTCGCTTGAGCAGGGCACTTCACAATTTATTTTGCGGTTTCCGATGGTCAGCGCAGAAATGTGTGCTATTAATTTCACCTACCTCTTACATAATTCAATGACTGCGGCTCAATTCAAAATCTTCAAGTTTAAACCCAAGTGGAGTCTGAAATTGTGAGACATCGTTCCCGAAATTCAAAATGTCACATTCCATGTTCCAGGTCCAGCGTCGTTTTAAGTTAATATTTAAGCTATTCTCCCAAAGACATGAATAAAACACATAACACATCCCATCTAACATGCTGGAGCTTGTTCCATGGAAAAACAGTACACTCTGGAAGGCTGAATTTACACGGCAAATACTTTTTCAACGAATTCAAATTCACCAAAGTGAAAAACTTCTCCATGTGTGACCTGGTTTATAAACAACGATTCGGAAATAGACTCGGTCTATTTATAGTCTTGCTGTGACGTTTGTTTTGCTGTTTGGTTCAAGACCTGAGGCTCAGTGTGGGGTTGAAACTTCGTCGCCTGAGTTTTAATGTGGGATCATATTTTACATTTCGGCATCATTACTGTGTTAGGAGGCGGGACAAAATCGTTATCTCGGGCAACATCCAGGGTACATGGAGATTTAATACCTGGATGTCTCCTTTTCAACCATTCGGCTTGCGCCTCATGGTTGAAAACCGACATCCAGGTATTAAATCCTGGATGTTGCCCGAGATAACTTATAATGTTCCAACAAGACTAAAATCCCCCTCCCCTGATCGGACGAGAGCTCGCTAAGTATATTATTTGTTTACGGCTCAAGTGGCAAATGTTACCGTCTGACGTCACAATGCGAAATATGTCAAATGACGTCGTCTGGTTCGTAATTGCTCTTCATCAACGCAGTGACTAGCAAGCCGCTTCATTTTTCTGTATTTTTCACACGTACAGCAAACGGTGTTCCGGATAACGTGTTGTTTAAATTACAAACCGATTTACGATTTGAACTAAGATGGAATGAGTTTATCTGGTTTATTGATTATTTAGCCAGTACCGTCGTGGGTACACGAGGGGTTTATTTACTAAACCTGTGATCGTTAAAAGTTGCATTGTAGAAGGCAAGTTACTTTTATCAATCACACGTTTAGTTAATAAACCTCTCGTGTTAGGCTTTGAGCTGTGTATTCTGTTACGGCAGTACACAAAACTACATTTTTGTAACCGACGATAACGCTTTACCCAACGTAAATCACAAAAATCGCCAATTAATTTTCATTATTTTTTTTCATTTTTTATCTCAAAAACATAGGTTATGACCCCACTTTGGAACGAGCTCGTCGAGCTCGTTCCAAAGAGGGGTCATAGCCCATGTTTTTAAGACAAATGCAAAAAAAATATTTATTCAAGAATTTTGTTTGCAAGTGTCGTCTGTTTTTCATGTTAGGTGGAGGGTTAATCTATACACCTGTTGAGTTGTTGCAATGTGGTTAACAGGACTTTACGTTTTGAAAGACGGGTTAACGTGTCGATCATGCTTCTGATTATAAAATAAAAATCTCAGCTTAACTTATAATTTCGTAATAATAACTTGAGAAACAAAATTTAGTGCGATTGGTAAATTCGAGTCTGTGTGAAAACGGTGAAATCACGAGAATTAAACATAACAGAAAGGGAATTTATGGATCAATTAGAGAAAAATTTTCCGTAAACAGAGTTAAAAAATTTTCATTCAGCAATGTGATAAAGTTTTTCAAAAAACTGGAAATAACTTCTGTGCACAACACTCAAAGTGTCCCATGAAGAAATCAGAAATTAACACTTTTGACTCTGACCCCTTTTTTGGAGTGAAGAAATAAATGTATGAACTTCAGAACTGCTCTGGAGTTTATAAAATGCAAATTCCAGCAGTTCTTTAAAAAATGCTCTCAATGACCCATGGCCCGCCCCAATGCCCTTGATTCACACGTGGAACCCCCACTGAGTTTCGACTCATTTGGAGTGGGTCTTAGGTCCAGATTTCATAGCGTGTTTGAAGTATGAGCATGACCAAAATGTTCAGCTCAGCCCACTATTCAGAGTTCAGAAATACATGAATGAAGTCGGGAGGGCAATAGGAGGGCAAAGGATGCGATTTGCAGCAATTAAAAATAAACACATTGACGCCTGGGTGGCCTCGGTTACCTTCATCCCTATTTTAAACCTCTATTGAGTTGACTCATTAGGCGTTGATCACACGTCGTCCATAGCTCACACCATGCTTAGGAGATGAGCATGACCCACATTCTAACTTTTTTGCCCCCGCTTACTTTTTGAGTGTGAAAATACATGCAGGGACATCAGGAATGCGTTGGGGGTAGGCGGAGCAGTCAAAATATGTGATTTCCAGCAACTGTGAAAAATGCCTTGATTGACCCCTGGGTGACCTTAGTGACCTTGACCAGTATTGGAACCTCGGAGACTCGTTTGGTGTTGGTCTCAGGTCCACAGGTCGGTCATACTATGCCTGCGATATGAGCGTGTCCCACGTCCAAAATACCCATCGGGACACTTCCAATGCCCCATTAGGATGAAACCATAGGTGGCCGAGTGTCTATCAGTATTCCAGAAAAGCAGCGAGGTGTGAAGATTTGTATTCGAGTTATGTGCAACAAATTTTACCAATTTTTAACCAAAAATGAGTACCTACGCTGGAAAGTTGATACATTGTTATTAGTTTTCGTACAAGGTAAACGCTGTGGCGTAACAGATTTCAAATGTCATGGACTGGGAGGGGTTACCGCGTTAACTCTTAACCCAACGTAACGGCCAAACCGGCCAGCGCTATTCACAAAAATCGCCAATTAATTTTCATTATTTTTTTTTATTTTTGTCTCAGAAACATAGTTATGATCCCTCTTGGGAACGAGCTCGTCAAGCTCGTTCCAATGAGGGGGCCATGATCTATGTTTTGGAGACAAAAAATGGAAAACAAATAGTTAGTCAAAAATTATGGTTGCAAGTGTCGTCTGATTTTCATGTTAGGTAAAGAGTTAATTGATTTGACGCCATCTAAAGCAGCAGTTTGGGTTGTGACGATTTTCGCTGACGTTCCAGCAATCCATGTTGTACAGAGATTAGAAAGCATTATATAAAGTTGTAAGTTTTCACGAAAATTGAGAAGAGACGAATCCAACTTGCACACCCACCCAGTGGCGGCGCTACGGGGGGGGGGGGGCATGGGGGGCATCCCCCCCCCCCCCCCCAAACGAAGGATTTGCCCCCCAGTTGCCCCCCAACCATCTCGCATGCATTTCCATCCACCCTCACACACTCTCTCTCTCACACACACACACCCCTCTCTTTTTTTATTCCCAATAATTTCCCATACACACTTAGCCCAAAGCCTCAGGCTAGCTGATGAACACATCCAGGCAGTAGAGATTTAAAGACTCGGATGCAGATACTTATAAGTTATAATTAAGTTATGAGCCAACAAAGGCATGTCTATCCATATCCCTTGTCTAAAAAAATTCATGGATTTCGCATTATGACAGACGGACATTATGAGTCTCTCTCTCTCTCTCTCTCTCTGTCTCTTTGTCTCTCTCTCTCTCTCTCTCTCTCTCTCTCTCCCTCTCTCTCTCTCTCTCTCTCTCTCTCTCTCTCTCTCTCTCTCTCACGCACAGACCCACCAGACGCGGATGCAGGATTTTTTGAAAGGAAGACCGCTAATTACCATTACATTTAGTCGAAACTTGGACCCAAAGTCCGTAATATACTTTTTTGGTTTGGTACGTCCACAGGACGTACCAAACCAAAAAAGTATATTACGGACTTTGGGTCCAAGTTTGGACTACCTCATAACAAAGTAATGATATGATCCTTTACGTATTTGCCCCCTTCATGGGAGTCTGCCCCCCTAGTTGCCCCCCCCCCCAAAAAAAAAAAAAAATTTCTGGCGCCGCCACTGCACCCACCTCCCTCGTAGCCCCACCGTTGCATGGTTTATATTAAAAACGACGCCGCATACACTCAACTGATTATGGAGGGGGCAGTGAGGGTGGGGGCTATAGCTAGACCGTTCTCCATTGTGGACAGATCTTGCAGTGCTAGTACCACAAAGATGTTGTCAACGACAAATTATATAAACAACAAAAAAGGAAACTAATTGAGAATGTGTTGCATAGAATAACCATGGTAACTTAGTGATCTTTGTTGTTTTGACACATAAAGCGTAATATTTATTTTGAGTAATCTAGTCGAAAAGTAAAGTACAAGAGATAAGAAACGTTTATAACTGAATAATTGAATAATCTATTATTTATAATTGCATTAATCATCAATGGCGGTTCTCGCACAGCACATAAGTACATCAAAACGTTCATTCAAAACTACTAGGGTGTGATAAAGAAAGGGCCTTTTTGTTGGATTAGTTTTTGGTTAGCCTGGTACAATTTATCAGAAGTGGGTGAGAAAGTGTTTGAAGAAAATAGTGGGAAAACAAGAGCAAGTCAGTGACATCTATCGCCTTGTTGTAATTATTTTACGCATTTCCATTTAACATCAAATTTTATTACACACAACTGTTCTATGAAATCTCCATCTGCAGAAACACTAAACCATGCGGAAAATGAAAATCTGTTTTGCACACATGTGCGGGACGGAAATCGATGACGGGCTATTTTCAAATAAAAGCGAACTTCCATTGAAATTTTCTACAAATCATGTACCGCAATTACAATTTGAATCCCTAGCGATAGCTAAAAATCGCCCACTGAGTTCCAATGTGTTCTATGTAACACAAAATAGTAGATCTGGTTGGCGATACAATGTTCTCTTTTTGTTGAGAGCTGTAAAATTAATTGCTGAGTGTCCTTCTAATAAGTGTTTTTATTATACGTGAAGGCGTGTAATAAACACAGAACGACACGACCGTGTGAATGAGTTAATCGATTTAACACGTGTGCCTTCCCGTAAGGATAAAACGTGAGACCTGCAGTCTCTTGTTTTATCCTTCCGCGCTGATACTCATGCCATATCAATTAACCCATTCACAAGCGCGTGTTGTTTTGTGTGTGTATCTTTTCTTTTGTTTTCTTTGGAACAGCTGGTGAGCAGATCATCGGCCATTTTGTAAGTTTTCTGCATGACATCGAAAGGTTCCGACTGCAAAACAATAATTCAGTTTGGGTACCGGTTCTCACCAACGGTTACCGATGGTTACCATTTGTGATAGACCGAATGCCACACTGCCATATGAAATGCCCTAATATCCTACAATAGTAAAGACAACTGATTTTGACATTCCCCTTTCTAGTTTCTTTTGCCCTAAATATTAAGAAGCAGTTACTGATGATTAAGTAGATACAGGGTCGTACGGGATTCTTCGTAAATTTGGTTAAAAGATCACTGTTAGTGGTATCATCAGTGTAGAAAGTGCCAATTTTCATAGTTTCCAGAATGTAAACATTCAAACCCGAGTTTACTAGAAAACCTGCATGAGACACAGACACTCAGAAACTCTGAAATGGCGTTTTGCAGGTCCTATAATATATGGCATCTAATCCAGAGTATCAAATTACTGGAGCAACAACATTTCTAGGGCTAACAGGGTTACATTGTTCTATTTTTCATATTTTGAAATCACAAAAATGGAATATTTGTCTATCTTTGGCACGAAATAACAAGCCGAAAAACGCTATAAAGTCCTCCATACAATGAAACTGGCGTGTATCATAACGATAGTGGGAACTGGCTGATATAGCATTGTTTCTCTCTTTGGAGGAGGGTGGGGGGGGGGGGGGGGGGGGTATTGTATTTTTATTTTGGCGGAAATTATCCAAATTTATCATTTAAATATTACGTTCTGTCAAAGAAGATTGGATTATTTAACTCTTTGTTTGCGTTACGGGAAACCTTTTCTTGAAATGGAGATATGTGGCGTTGCGGTAACCGGTTCTCATTAGATCACCGAAGTTAAGCAATGTCGAGTCCGGTTAGTCATTAGGTGGGTGACAATCTGAACGATCGATTCGGACACCTGCGCTGTGTCCTTGGGCAAGGCACTTAACCCCTATTGTCCAAATGGGGGCAATAAGGAATACTGCACGTCGATGGTGCGCATGTCTTCAACCAATCTAGCCCTGCCTGTGCTGCAGTGTGGAGTTACTATGTTGGTGAATTGGCAGCTGCTCGTCGTTACTCGGTTCTCCGGGTACTACGGCTTCCTCCACCCATAAAACTGTCATCGACAGGATATGACCTTGGGTGTTAAAGTGAAATTAAACCTTAATAACTGTCCTTATTCTGACATCAGTGTGCAGAGATTTAATGTAATACCATGCTCAATACTATTAGTGTATCTTTGTTTCCAAGCTAAAACATCCTTACATACTGCTAACACCTGGTGGATATCGCTCACCTTCTCTCTTCACCCGATCAGTGCAACTATTAATGTCATTTATGCATTCTTTACTGCCTCCACGTGACTCAATCACGTCTCCCCCGAATCTCTCAATTAATCTTTTTTCTCTGCCAAATCGATCACTGAAACTTATTTTATTACGAAACCATTCACTTTATTAGCAAGTTGCAACTGTTCGGTTTCAACAAATTATTTCAACAAATGTGTGTAAAATATGTTGAGCTTACCTTTCATTTCAATTTTGAAATTTAATAATTATGGCTTTCTCAACTTCTTTAACATTTAGGTCCTCAGATTAATTGTACTTGGATAACCCAGGCGACCAACAATGATGTAAAACATATTGTCAAGATAAATGTATCTCACTAGTAAAATTTTCGAGAAGGGGCAGTTTGTGGTTGTATGGTAACTTGAACGTTAAATGCCCCCCCCCCCCCCCCCCCCCCCCCACACACACACACACATTCCACTATAAGAGTATTTTATTGAATTTACTACTTTCAAAAGTGTGTTTTACTGGGATTTCCGGGTTTGATTATAAACGACAACTTCACAAGTGAATTATGCAATCAACAATTGTGTCATGTATCAGTGCGAGCAATCAAAGGTGCTTTGTGGGTGTAATGGGGACTTCATTGTTTTTTTGTTTTGTTTTTTTAACCCTTTACCTAACATGAAAAGCAGACGATACTTACCAACAAAATTCTTGAATAACTATTATTTTCAGCTTTTGTCTCAAAAACATAGGTTAAGACCCCTCATTGGAACGAGCTCGATGAGCTCGTTCCAATGAGAGGTCATAGCCTATGTTTTAGAGACACAAAATGAAAAATAAGGAAAATTAATTGGCGATTTTTGGCCGTTTTTTGGCCGGTATGTTAGGTAAAGGGTTGAATACTATAATTATCGCTAATAATGAAAAGCAATAAACAGAGTAATCGCTTCACTGGACTGGTTACGTGAAATAATTCATTCGAGGCGAGGGACTAATTCACGCACTCGTGTTTGTACAACGTCCCTCACCTCTCATGAATTATGTCACGTCCAGTCAAGCGATTGCTCTCTATTTACTTGGCAGTCAAATTGATATCGAATCACCTGAGTTCGATCTCATCAATTCCGAATGTACTTAATCCTTTAAATATCCCCTTTGAGTATTTCATAAAGTCAGTTCAGGCAACTCAGTCACCAAAGAAGGACTCGGCGGTCAGTAGCGTGTTGCTAAACTGCTTTAATTTCATGATTTACAGTATCACTTGTACAAAGTTTCTTAATAATATACGCTGGTCTCTTTACTAACCGACCATAAATAAGTTTAAAATTGGACGGTTGAGGGTTACCAGACCGTTCTGAAGTACTTCGCGATAGGCGGGTAGATCATATCATAGAGCTAGCCCTAAAATACTTATCCTAATCGTTTAGGCGTCTATACATGTCGATCTGATATTTTCTTTAAGTTATTGTTATCAAAGTGCCCTACTGTACCCGTTACACGGCGGCTGATATGGTGTTGTTGTGACCCGTTAGGAAGATACCACTCCCAATACGTAAGATGTGAGCTCCAAAACAAATTAATTTCTCATATCAAGAATCATTTCTTCTGGAAACATCATTGTGACAAAATAATCGACTACACGTTCTGTTTAGAATGGTAATAAACTATCCACAAGGATTGTGGTTGCAAAATCTATTACTGTGAGTATATAGCTATTACTGGAAGTAATTCTTAGTCTTATGCTGTCAACAAGATCTACGGCTACCCTTTTACATGTAAATGTACGATCGACATTTTCTTTCCTTACAGAGCACGAATTTCCTTTTCGTTATGGTCGATTCGTTTGGTTGTGTTACAGAACAGAGCAACCCTTTTGGCAACTGACTGATTCCCCGGCAAATAACATTCCGCGTTGATCCTCTCTAAAGTT
The DNA here is from genome assembly GCA_031216915.1 of Pictodentalium vernedei. Classification (NCBI taxonomy): domain Eukaryota; kingdom Metazoa; phylum Mollusca; class Scaphopoda; order Dentaliida; family Dentaliidae; genus Pictodentalium; species Pictodentalium vernedei. The sequence continues at coordinate 833,865,960 of CM062296.1, read as the reverse complement.
TGCTTAAAATGTTGCGGACCGCACATAGCAGGGTGGTGTCCTAGCTTCCAAACCTTGATTCAATAATATTGTGGCACAATCAAATGGCAAAGTCTTTTACCATACTTGTAACTGGGAAAGCTAAAGTGCCTCACGTATGGAAACGTCACTCTTACTACGATAGATTTTAAATTCACCACTCCTACGGTACCAGAGGCAGGTAAGCAGGGACGGCTTCATTCTGCACTGAGGCAAGGGACAGGCGACAGTGTGCCCTTTTTGCCAAATGTGTACCTTTGGAAAATACTTCACTTTCCAAGAACTGTAACTAGTAAACTGCCAGGTATCTAACATTTAGCAGTGCCAATCACACATTCTTCCTCTATTACATCGCTGTAGTTCAGCAGAAATTCGAGAGTCGATCTCGAGTCTCTGACACCCGGCCGCCCATAAATGCAGGGACCGATCAGGACTATTTAAAATACGCTCTTGCCTCGGAGCCTATTTTTTCAATTCATGCGCCAGATTTCAATTTACGGAGTCACACTGCTGTTTGTAACACACACAGCAAGTATGTAATAGCTCTCATCATTTTCATTTAGTACACTATAGCAAACATTAATCTTCACTGTGGTTTCTGATCAAGTCTTGGCTGCCTATTTAGGCAGCCAAGACTTGATCAGAAACCACAGTGAAGATTAATGCTTGATAATTAAGACTTGAAGTATTAACTTAAGCACTCTACAGCAATGATAAATGATAATCATATATATATTATATGTAAGAGTGTCTCTCTCGATTATCCATCGAAAGAATATCAAAATATGATCTGAGAAGTTACGCGCCAACTGAGAAGCCTATTTCTGAGATTTAAGAGCCAGGTCCTGATGTTTTAGAACCAAATACGCACTGGCGCATGCCCAGGTCGGTCCCTGAAATGCCATACCAACTGAGCTAACGGCAAACAAAAAAATGTGGTTCACATTTACAACCTGACCCCAGAGGGATATTCGAGTATTGACAGTTACTGAATTTTGTAATTGCAGTGCTCATTCGTAATTGTCAAACATTTTTATATATCTGGATCGAACATTAAGCGGACACAGCATGTGAGATAAGACATTAACTGGACTTGGAGATATAGATGCCCACTTAATGTTACAAACCAAAAAATAAAAAAAAATCCTCATAAAATGGACAACTTGCAATCGTGGTTAAGTGCCTTGCCCAAGGACGCACCTAGTGAGGATCAAGCCGTGGGCCCTTTGGTTTAAAGTCCAACGTCGTAAGGACTGAGCCACTACGCTCCCGCACGACCCATTTAAAATTGAAATGGCATGTAGGACGATAAACAAAGCATACTGGTAATAAGAAGATGGTGGGATCTCAATTATGAGTGGCATTTGTATACAGAGTGGCAATGTTACAGAAAGGGTGCAATACGCTTCTCTGCCATTAGTTAAACGGAAGTTTTTGTACTCACATCGACGCATTAGGAGAGGGTAAAACACATACGATTTAAATATTTCATTTCAATAATTTATAATTGTAATAGGTGTTTCAAGAAAAGCACTCACTCCCCCATCATGAAGCCCGTTGATTTTGAGTTATGATTGAGAATAAATACATTTTAAAAAATGCTTTGAAAAATGAAGGATTCTTCTTTCAACTTGGTTTGAGAATGAAATTGTAACTCCCTTATCGTTTGGTTTATAAGAGATTCTTCCCGTTTCAAATAATGGCTATTGCTTTAATGATTATATTTGCCAGTAAAAAGCTGAAGCTGTGAACATTTTTTAACCTCTAGAGCCAGACCAAGGCTCCAAATGCTTAAAATTAGTGGCTACTTACCAGTATAACACGAAACACTGAGATAGGATAGTTTGTACTCGAGTTATCTTATGGAGACTTATTGGGAAGAAGACAGAAATATTCTAACTACATGTACATTTCTAAGTCAGGCCTTCTACGAATATAGTTGGAATACTAGAGAAACATAATTTACTGCAACCAGCACATTGAAGCCTGTGAAAAACTTGTGAAAGCATTAAAACTAAAAAATACAGAAAACGAATTAATGGAGACTTATTTTCGGGACTAAAATGTCTCTAAAGAATTCAGAAAAGTTTTCGTAAACAGCATTTAAAGATTTTAGATTTTCATACAGGATTCTGATACAATTTTTCAAGAAATTGGAAATAACGTCCATGCATAGCATTAAGTGTGTTCTATGTAGGAGTCAGCAATGGATATTTTTTACTTTTTGTCGATTAAAATGCATGTATGAACTTCGGGAATGCATTAGGGAGTCCCAGAAATGTGATTTTCGGCAATTCTAAAAAATGCACTCAATGACCATCGGGTGACCTCAGAGACCTTGACCTATATTTCAAACCTCCATTGAGTTTCGACTAATTTGGTGTTGGTCCCAGGGCCATATGACATACCATACTTGAGATACGAGCACGATCCACTTTCAACATTTTCGGCCAAACCCGGCTTCTGACGCATGATCCACTTCAACATTTTCAGCCAAACCCAATTTTTTAGTATACAAATCCATTTATGAACTTTGGGAATGCATTAGGGGATCAAAAACGTAATACCATGCTTGAGATATGAACGAGAACCAATTTTAATTATTGGGCCCACAGACATTTTTTCGTATCAAAATGGATATATGCCCTTCCTGAATGCAGTAGGGGGTTAAAATGTGATTTACAGCAATTCTGAAAATGCACTCAATGAACGCTAGGTGACCTTAGTGAACTTGACCCACATTTTTAACCTTCATTGAGTTTCGACTCAATTGCTGTTTGTCCCAGGTCCATGCGTCATACCATACTTGAGATATGAGCGAGACCCAAATTAAAATTTCAAAAGTGTGATTTCCAGCAATTCTGAAAAATGCATCCAATGACCCCTGGGTGAACTTGGTGATTTTGACCCATATTTTGAACCTCCATTGAATTTCGACTCATTTGTTGTTGGTCCCAGGTGTGTATGTCATACTTGAGATATGAGCATGACCCACTTTCAACATTTTCAGTCACACCAACCTTTTGAGTGCATAAATGCATGTACGAAATTAGGGAGGCAAAAAATGCGATTTCCAGAAATTCTGAAATATGCACCCAATGAACCCTGGGTGACCTCAGTGACCTTGGCCCGTATTTTGAACCATCATTGAGTTTCAACTCATTTGCTGTTGGTCCCAGGTCCATATGTCATACCATGCTTGGGATATGAGTGTGACCCACTTTCAAAATGTTTGACCACGCCCATTTTTTTAACGTAAATATGCATGTGTGAACTCCGGGAATGCATTAGGGAATCAAAAACGTGATTTCCAGAAATTCTGAAAATTTGAATTATTGAATTCTTTGGGATAACCTCAGTGACCTTGATCCATATTTCGAACCTCCATTGAGTTTCGACTCATTTGCTGTTGGTTCCAGGTCCATATGTCATTCCATGCTTGAGATATAAGCATGACCTGCTTTCAAAATTTTTAGCCACGCACACCTTTTTAACGTAAGTATGCATGTGTGAACTTTGGGAATGCATTAGTGGATCAAAAATGTCATTTCCAGTAATTCTGAAAAATGCACTAATTCAACCCCGGATGCCCTCAGTGACATTGACCTATATTTTGAACCTCCGTTGAATTTCGACTAATTTGCTGTTGGTCCCAAGTCCATACGTCATTCCATGTTTGACATATAAGCAGGACGCACTTTCAAAAAGTTTGACAACTTTTTTTCAGTCTAAAAATGCATGCATGAACTTCGGGAATGCACTATGGGGAGAAAATGTGATTTCTTGCAATTCTGAAAAATGCACTAAATGACCTCTGGTGACCTCAGTGACTATGACCCCTATTTGAACCTCCATCGAGCGACGACTCATTTGGTGTTGGTCCCATGTCCATAGGTAGGTACCATGCCTAAGATATGGGCGTGACCCACATTCAAAACACATCTACGGACACTCCAAATGTCCCAGGAATCTGATAAACATAGGTAGCCGAGTATTTGTGACTGCCTATCAATATGCCAAAATCAAAGAAGAAGAAGAAGAAGAAGAAGAAGAAGAAGAAAGAAGAAGAAGAAGAAGAAGAAGAAGAAGAAGAAGAAGAAAGAAGAAGAAACCACACAAAAGCAATGGGCTGTGTGTTTTACACTTACTACTAGAGAAACGGGATTTACTTCTACCTGGAAATTTAAGTCGGTGTCAGACTGTGAAAATGGCGAAAGCATCAGAACTAAATTCTATAAAAATAGATTAGTGGAGACATATTTTCGGGAGCAAAATATCTTTAAAGAAATCAAAAATGGGTTTTCGTAAACAGCACTTAAACATGTTCGTACATGAATTAGATAACATTTTTCAAGAAACCAGAAATAACTTCTGGGCACAGCATTCAACGTGTGCTATAAAAGAGTCAGAAATGGATATTTTCGGTTCCGCACACTTCTTTTGAATGACAAAATACATGTAGGGCTGTGAACTTCAGAGATGCATGGGTGGGGGTGGGGGATGTGTGGGATTTATAAAATACTATTTTCAGCAATTCTGAAAATGCACTTAAAGACCCCTGGGCGACCCTAGTGTTCTGGACCGAAATATTTGCCTACCAGTGTTTGAATGTCGACTCATTTGATGCTGCTCCCAGTTTCCTAGGTCATACCATGCTGGTGGCATGAGCGTGTCCCCCTTTCAAACCTTTTAGCCCCTCACACTTCTCTGAATGATGAGATACAAGTATGAACTTCAGAAATGCATTTGGAAGGCAGAAATGTGATTTCCTGCATTCCTGAAAAATTTACTCAATGACCCCTAGGTGTCCTAACGGATCTTGATCCATGTACTGAACTTCCAACGAGTTTCTACTCGTTTGGTATTCGTCCGAATTCTATAGCAGCTAGAGATATTAGCCTGACCCATTCCCTATTGAAGTTTAACAACACTTTCGACTTCCATAGTCATCTTGTGTCGGGCAGTATTACGAGTGAAGCTAACTAGAGTGCCCGGAGATATATGCCGAGCAGCGGCAGCAGCTGCCAGATTTCACAGAGTACCAACTACACACAAGCAGGGCGAGCATCGGTTGAAGACAAGTGCACAATTGACATGCAGTGCACCTTAGTATACAGCGCCACCGTGCCCCCACATGAGCAATTGGGATTAAGTGCTTTGCTCAAGGACACAATGCAGTTGCGCCTGGCGAGGCTCGACTCGTGGACCACCTTTCGGTTTAGTGTACAGCGTCGTAACCAGTGAGCCACCACTCCCCCACCTGTTCCAGGAGAAGAAGAAGAAGAAGAAGAAGAAGAAGAAGAAGAAAGAAGAAGAAGAAGAAGAAGAAGAAACCACACAAAAGCAATGGGCTGTGTGTTTTACACTTACTACTAGAGAAACGGGATTTACTTCCACCAGTAAATTTATGTCGGTGTCAGACTGTGAAAATGGCGAAAGCATCAGAACTAAATTCTATAAAAATAGATTAGTGGAGACATATTTTCGGGAGCAAAATATCTTTAAAGAAATCAAAAATGGGTTTTCGTAAACAGCACTTAAACATGTTCGTACATGAATTAGATAACATTTTTCAAGAAACCAGAAATAACTTCTGGGCACAGCATTCAACGTGTGCTATAAAAGAGTCAGAAATGGATATTTTCGGTTCCGCACACTTCTTTTGAATGACAAAATACATGTAGGGCTGTGAACTTCAGAGATGCATGGGTGGGAGTGGGGGATGTGTGGGGTTTATAAAATACTATTTTCAGCAATTCTGAAAATGCACTTAAAGACCCCTGGGCGACCCTAGTGATCTGGACCGAAATATTTGCCTACCAGTGTTTGAATGTCGACTCATTTGATGCTGCTCCCAGTTTCCTAGGTCATACTATGCTGGTGGCATGAGCGTGTCCCCCTTTCAAACCTTTTAGCCCCTCACACTTCTCTGTATGATGAGATACAAGTATGAACTTCAGAAATGCATTTGGAAGGCAGAAATGTGATTTCCTGCATTCCTGAAAAATTTACTCAATGACCCCTAGGTGTCCTAACGGATCTTGATCCATGTACTGAACTTCCAACGAGTTTCTACTCGTTTGGTATTCGTCCGAAATCTATAGCTGCTAGAGATATTAGCCTGACCCATTTTCTATTGAAGTTTAACAACACTTCCGACTTCCATAGTCATCTTGTGTCGGGCAGTATTACGAGTGAAGCTAACTAGAGTGCCCGGAGATAAATGCCGAGCAGCGGCAGCAGCTGCCAGATTTCACAGAGTACCAACTACACACAAGCAGGGCGAGCATCGGTTGAAGACAAGTGCACAATTGACATGCAGTGCACCTTAGTATACAGCGCCACCGTGCCCCCACATGAGCAATTGGGATTAAGTGCTTTGCTCAAGGACACAATGCAGTTGCGCCTGGCGAGGCTCGACTCGAGGACCACCTTTCGGTTTAGTGTACAGCGTCGTAACCAGTGAGCCACCACTCCCCCACCTGTTCCATCTAAAGGATCTTAAACAGGCTTCAGATAGCATTTTTCAAGAAACCGAAAATAACTTCTGCGCACTGCATTAAAGCGTGTTCTATAAAGGAATCAGCAATGGATATGGTTTGGCTTTCCACTTTCCTAAGAGACGAAATACATGAATGAACTTCGGAAATGCATTAGGGTTATAAAATGCAACTTCAAGTAATTCTGAAAACTGCACTTAATGAGATCTGTGCGAATACAGTGAACTGGATCCCAATTGTTGACTTCCAAGGTGTTTCGACTAATTAGGTGTTGTTCCTTGATACATTTGTCATATTATGCTTGAGATATGAGTGTAACCAACTTTAATTTTGTGTGTGTGTGAAAACACATGATGAACATCCAGAATGCAATCGGGGTGGGGGGGGGGGGGGTGGGGGTTACCAGCAATTCAAAAAAATGCATTCAATGGCATATTTGGACTCCCCCTTGAGTTTCGATTCATGTGGTGTTGGTCCCAGGTCCACACATTATGCCATGCTTGAGATAAGAGTGTGACCCACTTTTAGAGGGTAAAAATATATATACCTGGAATTTAATTACCCCTCCCCTCCGTTTTTCGCAGTGGTGTTAATAGAAACTGTCATTTCTTTCATGCTATCTTTCAGATGGCCAAAAGTGATTGTTTGCGGAAAACATGGTCTAGTGACAAATAAAAGACACCACCATGATAAATATATGCTGTATTTTATTGGCGCTAATTACACATATCTGTCACTATTGTTTTTGAATGAAAATGTTCTCTCGACAAGTATGGTGCTGGAACGGTCCATGGTGAAACAATGCCGGTCATTCCTGACATAAAAAGGTAACTTGTGATCCCCTGAACACAATATCAGTGACTATATCCACCACGTGCCCGGATGACAGCCTGAATCCGCTTCCTAATGCTACCAGTGAGCCTTCTGATACAGTCCAGAGGCAACTGGTTCCACCCCTCATGCAATGCAACTTGAAAATCGGCTAGTTTCTGTACAGGCGGATTTCTTGCTTGCACACGTCGAGTCCAAGATGTGTTTTAAGGATTCAAGTAGATGTTCATTGCAGGCCAAGGTAGTGTTGTAATAGGGTTGTTCTGAGGGAATGCCCTCAAAGCATGGGGACTATGTTGGCTTTCATTATCGTCCATGAATACAGGGCGAGTAGCCAACGAGTGTCAAAATGAAGGACGGCAACCGGATTGAGAATGTCCCTGATGTACTGATGACCATTCAGATTCCCACGTACAGTCACCATATCCACTTTATAATCACGAGAGAAGCATTCCCAGATCATTACTGATCCTCCACGATACGAACAGTAGGTCTGATGTTCCTGGGCACGTAAGCAGTATTTCTATGCCTACCCACTCTTATGCGACCATCTTTGACATAAAGCAGAACATACTCTCGTCTTTTGATCACGCTCATTTTTCTGAGTGTAAAATGCATGAATCAACATCAGAAATACATTAGGGTGTAAAAATGTAACTTTCAGCAGTTCGGAAAAAAACTGCCTTAAATGACCCTTGGGTAACGTCAGGGACCTTTCCCATATTGTGAAATTACTTTGAGTTTTGACTCATTTGACCCCGGGTCGATAGCTCATATCATGCTTGAGACATCAGCGCGACCCAAACTTTTTCTTTTTTTGGCCCCGCCCATTTTGTTGAATATAAAAATACTTGTTCGAACTTCTGCAGTGAATTATGTGGTCATAAAATGTGATTGTCAGCAATTCATAAAAATGCATTCAACGGCACTTGGGTGACCTCAATGATCTTGACCCATATTTTGAAGTTCCATTCAGTTTCTGCATATTTGGAGTTGGTCACAAGTCCATATGCCATACCTTGCTTGAGATATGAGCATGGCCAACTTTCAAACATTTTGGCCTCGCCCATATTTTTGAGTGTAAAAATGCATCTTTGAACTTCGTTGGCGAGTACTTGTAACTGTCCTTCAGTATGCCGGAAATAATACAATAGGACTGTTCGTTTATGAATAAGGAAAAGAAGAAGAAAAATAGAATGTAATTTCCAACAGTCCTGAAAAATGCTGTAAATGACCCCTGGGTGACTTCAGGGACCTTGACCAATATTTTGAACTTAAATTGTGTTTCGACTCATTTGGTGTTTTCAAGTTGCATGAAAATGCTATATGCACTATAAGTAGGGGTAAAAAAAAATATTACAAACCTCTTCAAGTCCCTCAAAATTATCAAATTTGATGACCTTTGCAAACTACATGTTCTTGTGTTTATGCACGACTAGCTTAATAACAGATTACCTACGTCATTTAGGAATACGTTTCAGCAATATGCAAACAAAACAGGAATTATAACCAGACAGACAGGAAAATTGCAGCTTTCTAAAACGAGGATAAAGTTTTCAACATATCTACATCTCCATACTTCCCTGGTTTGAGGAATACCATTGACTACAATACATAGAACCTGACTAGATCACAATAGCGCATATTCAGAGAATGTTCGTTGCATCTTTCGAAACTGCCCAGAATGTGATAAATGAATGGGGGAAACAAGAGGAATGAAGGGGAGAAAATAATAATAACCTCAGCTTTTCTATAACACACCTACGTGCCACGCCCCTCCTTAAGTTCAGTTCGGTTATGAAACTGAAGTATTATTCGTTCACTCTAGAGCCTCATTCGCTTGTGCGTGCAGCCAAGCAACTTGATTCCATACCATAGCTACTGTAGAGTCCTGCTCACTTACTTTCCCCTGCTTCGGTTAACTTCTGTCCTATGATTTACTCAGACAGCAGTTGTTAGGTGCAGCTATTATGAGTGGCACTAACCAATGTCCAGAGCCCTCTTCCAAAAGAGATCTTGGCCGCCCGGCCTGCCTTCATTATTATAAAATGGATACCTTGTTTATATTGTATATGTCACTCAACGATTACAAGCATCATGAACCTTTGTACTACATGATGCCGATCACTTTTATCGTGTACTCCCAGCAGTTTATGTATTAAACTCTCAATAGCTGTGAACCTTATTCCATGTTGTTCAAGATATAATATTGCTCGCCCACCCTCTCCAAAAATGGTCTGGTGTCGGGAAAGTGTGAGTAGTATGGTTGGGACTGGATGACCCTGTTCTGGTGGAGTGGATGGGGGAGTGAGGGGAGAGGGTGGGTTAAAAAGTTACATAAGGTAATTAACAGGACGTCACTTAATGAATATTTTATCACTTTAATAACTGTTGCTCAATCAATTTTAATTAATGACTGTTGCATAATTAATGTAATGAATGTAATTAATGAGTGTAATTAGGGTTAGTTATAATAATTAGTTATAATAATTAGTATATTAATGAATGAATTAATAATCTTTATGTCGATTAGTACATATTTTTTTTAAAGTCATAATTTGGGATAGATATTATTAGATAAAAAAATAATATTAATGTTCGCTGACTGTTGGACATATATATGAATGCTATTGACTGACCCTGACCTGGACGCATGCTAAGGTAAACATTTCATTGCATGTCTGGATGTAATTAAAAACCAACGAAATCTTGTTAAATCAATTTTTCTTTTCAACCGCGAACTACTATACGAGAGTGACAGATGTTGAGGCAATAAAATCTATTGTTCAAAACTTATGAGCCTAATAAAAACCTCATTAAATTAGTGATCAACACAGGAACTTCTTCCAGACTCTGAGATTCAAATTTTCAAATTTCATCGATTTTTTAATGGTCCGATTTCTGCGTTTTGGATGGGTCTCAAAAAAATCAAGCAGTCAATTTTAAAACGACAGTCACTCATAGCTAAATTTGTCATTTGTTTTGCAAACGCCTTGTTGGCAATTCGAGTTTTATTCGCATCATATCTACTACAGTGTAAGTATTCGAAATGGAAAACAAAACATTTACCTGTGGAATTTGTGAGAAGGTATTCTCAAGCAAAAGCAGAGGGAAATCGCCACGAGACTACTATACATGGGGGAGAGGCTGTACTTTATGCCCCAATACTTTCAAGAGATGAATTAATGGATCAACTGTAAACCCACCAAGAAGGTGCTTTGAACTGTCAACGTTGTGTTTTAATAGCAAATTCAACAAAAGAGAGGCAGTGTACATCGAACAGACAGTGATGGCAAGAAGTTCCAGTGGACGTTTTGTCTGAAATCCTATAGTAGGAAAGATACATTAGAAAAACATATGGAGAAATGTAAAATCTCGACATTTAACTGTGTGACTTGCACGTTTGAGCTGATTCAGTTTAACAGTCATTGCGCCACAAGTAGCAGTGATTCAATTTACCTGTCATCGCGCCATAGGTAGAAGAGATGCACAACTCGACTGACCGGTGAAGCCGCTCCTCATCAAATAACGGGAGTCAAATGAGATTATGACCTATATTTCAAACCTCCATTGAGTTTCGACTAATTTGGTGTTGGTCCCAGGGCCATATGACATACCGTACTTGAGATACGAGCACGATCCACTTTCAACATTTTCGGCCAAACCCGGCTTCTGACGCATGATCCACTTCAACATTTTCAGCCAAACCCAATTTTTTAGTGTACAAATCCATTTATGAACTTTGGGAATGCATTAGGGGATCAAAAACGTAATACCATGCTTGAGATATGAACGAGAACCAATTTTAATTATTGGGCCCACAGACATTTTTTTGTATCAAAATGGATATATGCCCTTCCTGAATGCAGTAGGGGGTTAAAATGTGATTTACAGCAATTCTGAAAATGCACTCAATGAATGCTAGGTGACCTTAGTGAACTTGACCCACATTTTTAACCTTCATTGAGTTTCGACTCAATTGCTGTTTGTCCCAGGTCCATGCGTCATACCATACTTGAGATATGAGCGAGACCCAAATTAAAATTTCAAAAGTGTGATTTCCAGCAATTCTGAAAAATGCATCCAATGACCCCTGTGTGACCTTGGTGATTTTGACCCATATTTTGAACCTCCATTGAATTTCGACTCATTTGTTGTTGGTCCCAGGTGTGTATGTCATACTTTAGATATGAGCATGACCCACTTTCAACATTTTCAGTCACACCAACCTTTTGAGTGCATAAATGCATGTATGAAATTAGGGAGGCAAAAAATGTGATTTCCAGAAATTCTGAAATATGCACTCAATGAACCCTGGGTGACCTCAGTGACCTTGGCCCGTATTTTGAACCATCATTGAGTTTCAACTCATTTGCTGTTGGTCCCAGGTCCATATGTCATACCATGCTTGGGATGTGAGTGTGACCCACTTTCAAAATGTTTGACCACGCCCATTTTTTTAACGTAAATATGCATGTGTGAACTCTGGGAATGCATTAGGGAATCAAAAACGTGATTTCCAGAAATTCTGAACATTTGACTTATTGAATTCTTTGGGATAACCTCAGTGACCTTGATCCATATTTCGAACCTCCATTGAGTTTCGACTCATTTGCTGTTGGTTCATTGAGATATAAGCATGACCTGCTTTCAAAATTTTTAGCCACGCACACCTTTTTAACGTAAGTATGCATGTGTGAACTTTGGGAATGCATTAGTGGATCAAAAAGTGTCATTTCCAGTAATTCTGAAAAATGCACTAATTCAACCCCGGATGCCCCCAGTGATATTGACCTATATATTGAACCTCCGTTGAATTTCGACTAATTTGCTGTTGATCCCAGGTCCATACGTCATTCCATGTTTGACATATAAGCAGGACGCACTTTCAAAAAGTTTGACAACTTTTTTTCAGTCTAAAAATGCATGCATGAACTTCGGGAATGCACTATGGGGAGAAAATGTGATTTCTTGCAATTCTGAAAAATACACTAAATGACCTCTGGTGACCTCAGTGACTATGACCCCTATTTGAACCTCCATCGAGCGACGACTCATTTGGTGTTGGTCCCATGTCCATAGGTAGGTACCATGCCTAAGATATGGGCGTGACCCACATTCAAAACACATCTACGGACACCTCAAATGTCCCAGGAATCTGATTAACATAGGTGGCTGAGTATTTGTGACTGCCTATCAATATGCCAAAATCGGGTTATCGTTTGGACAAGGAAGAGAGGCTCAGACAGAAGACATGGGAGAAGAAGAAGAAGAAGAAGAAGAAGAAGAAGAAGAAGAAGAAGAAGAAGAAGAAGAAAGAAAGAAGAAGAAGAAGAAGAAGAAGAAGAAGAAGAAGAAGAAGAAGAAGAAGAAGAAGAAGAAGAAGAAGAAGAAGAAACCACACAAAAGCAATGGGCTGTGTGTTTTACACCTACTACTAGAGAAACGGGATTTACTTCCACCAGTAAATTTATGTCGGTGTCAGACTGTGAAAATGGCGAAAGCATCAGAACTAAATTCTATAAAAATAGATTAGTGGAGACATATTTTCGGGAGCAAAATATCTTTAAAGAAATCAAAAATGGGTTTTCGTAAACAGCACTTAAACATGTTCGTACATGAATTAGATAACATTTTTCAAGAAACCAGAAATAACTTCTGGGCACAGCATTCAACGTGTGCTATAAAAGAGTCAGAAATGGATATTTTCGGTTCCGCACACTTCTTTTGAATGACAAAATACATGTAGGGCTGTGAACTTCAGAGATGCATGTGTGGGGGTGGGGGATGTGTGGGATTTATAAAATACTATTTTCAGCAATTCTGAAAATGCACTTAAAGACCCCTGGGCGACCCTAGTGTTCTGGACCGAAATATTTGCCTACCAGTGTTTGAATGTCGACTCATTTGATGCTGCTCCCAGTTTCCTAGGTCATACCATGCTGGTGGCATGAGCGTGTCCCCCTTTCAAACCTTTTAGCCCCTCACACTTCTCTGAATGATGAGATACAAGTATGAACTTCAGAAATGCATTTGGAAGGCAGAAATGTGATTTCCTGCATTCCACAAAAATTTACTCAATGACCCCTAGGTGTCCTAACGGATCTTGATCCATGTACTGAACTTCCAACGAGTTTCTACTCGTTTGGTATTCGTCCGAATTCTATAGCTGCTAGAGATATTAGCCTGACCCATTCTCTATTGAAGTTTAACAACACTTCCGACTTCCATAGTCATCTTGTGTCGGGCAGTATTACGAGTGAAGCTAACTAGAGTGCCCGGAGATATATGCCGAGCAGCGGCAGAAGCTGCCACATTTCACAGAGTACCAACTACACACAAGCAGGGCGAGCATCGGTTGAAGACAAGTGCACAATTGACATGCAGTGCACCTTAGTATACAGCGCCACCGTGCCCCCACATGAGCAATTGGGATTAAGTGCCTTGCTCAAGGACACAATGCAGTTGCGCCTGGCGAGGCTTGACTCGTGGACCACCTTTCGGTTTAGTGTACAGCGTCGTAACCAGTGAGCCACCACTCCCCCACCTGTTCCATCTAAAGGATCTTAAACAGGCTTCAGATTGCATTTTTCAAGAAACCGAAAATAACTTCTGCGCACTGCATTAAAGCGTGTTCTATAAAGGAATCAGCAATGGATATGGTTTGGCTTTCCACTTTCCTAAGGGACGAAATACATAAATGAACTTCGGAAATGCATTAGGGTTATAAAATGCAACTTCAAGTAATTCTGAAAACTGCACTTAATGAGATCTGTGCGCATACAGTGAACTGGATCCCAATTGTTGACTTCCAAGGTGTTTCGACTAATTAGGTGTTGTTCCCTGATACATTTGTCATATTATGCTTGAGATATGAGTGTAACCAACTTTAATTTTTTGTGTGTGTAAAAACACACGATGAACATCCAGAATGCAACCGGGGGGGGGGGGGGGGGGGGGCTTACCAGCACTTCAAAAAAATGCATTCAATGGCATATTTGGACTCCCACTTGAGTTTCGATTCATGTGGTGTTGGTCCCAGGTCCACACACTATGCCATGCCTGAGATAAGAGTGTGACCCACTTTTAGAGTGTAAAAATATATACACCTGGAATTTAATTACCCCTCCCCTCCGTTTTTCGCAGTGGTGTTAATAGAAACTGTCATTTCTTTCATGCTATCTTTCAGATGGCCAAAAGTGATTGTTTGCGGAAAACATGGTCTAGTGACAAATAAAAGACACCACCATGATAAATATATGCTGTATTTTATTGGCGCTAATTACACATATCTGTCACTAATGTTTTTGAATGAAAATGTTCTCTCGACAAGTATGGTGCTGGAACGGTCCATGGTGAAACAATGCCGGTCATTCCTGACATAAAAAGGTAACTTGTGATCCCCTGAACACAATATCAGTGACTATATCCACCACGTGCCCGGATGACAGCCCGAATCCGCCTCCTAATGCTACCACTGAGCCTTCTGATACAGTCCAGAGGCAACTGGTTCCACCCCTCATGCAATGCAACTTGCAAATCGGCTAGTTTCTGTACAGGCGGATTTCTTGCTTGCACACGTCGAGTCCAAGATATGTTTTAAGGGACTCAAGTAGATGTTCATTGCAGTCCAAGGTAGTGTTGTAATAGGGTCGTTCTGAAGGAATGCTCTCAAAGCATGGGGACGATGTTGGCTTTCATTATCGTCCATGAATACAGGGCGAGTAGCCAACGAGTGTCAAAATGAAGGACGGCAACCGGATTGAGAATGTCCCAGATGTACTGATGACTATTCACATTCCCACGTACAGTAACCATATCCACTTTATAATCACGAGAGAAGCATTCCCAGATCATTACTGATCCTCCACCATACGAACAGTAGGTCTGATGTTCCTGGGCACGTAAGCAGTATTTCTATGCCTACCCACTCTTCTGCGACCATCTTTGACATAAAGCAGAACATACTCTCGTCTTTTGATCACGCTCATTTTTCTGAGTGTAAAATGCATGAATCAACATCAGAAATACATTAGGGTGTAAAAATGTAACTTTCAGAAGTTCGGAAAAAACTGCCTTAAATGACCCTTGGGTAACGTCAGGGACCTTTCCCATGTTGTGAAATTACTTTGAGCTTTGACTCATTTGGCCCCGGGTCGATAGCTCATATCATGCTTGAGACATCAGCGCGACCCAAACTTTTTCTTGTTTTGGCCCCGCCCATTTTGTTGAATATAAAAATACATGTTCGAACTTCTGCAGTGAATTATGTGGTCATAACATGTGACTGTCAGCAATTCATAAAAATGCATTCAACGGCACTTCGGTGACCTCAATGATCTTGACCCATATTTTGAACTTCCATTGAGTTTCTACGTATTTGGAGTTGGTCACAAGTCCATATGCCATACCTTGCTTGAGATATGAGCAAGGCCCACTTTCAAACATTTTGGCCTCGCCCATATTTTTGAGTGTAAAAATGCATCTTTGAACTTCGTTGGCGAGTACTTGTAACTGTCCTTCAGTATGCCGGAAATAATACAATAGGACTGTACGTTTATGAATAAGGAAAAGAAGAAGAAAAAAAAATGTAATTTCCAACAGTCCTGAAAAATGCTGTAAATGACCCCTGGGTGACTTCAGGGATCTTGACCAATATTTTGAACTTAAATTGTGCTTCGACTCATTTGGTGTTTTCAAGTTGCATGAAAATGCTATATGCACTATAAGTAGGGGTAAAAAGAAAATATTACAAACCTCTTCAAGTCCCTCAAAATTATCAAATTTGATCACCTTTGCAAACTACATGTTCTTGTGTTTTTGAACGACTAGCTTAATAACAGATTACCTACATCATTTAGGAATACGTTTCAGCAATATGCAAACAAAACAGGAATTATAACCAGACAGACAGGAAAATTGCAGCTTTCTAAAACGAGGATAAAGTTTTCAACATATCTACATCTCCATACTTCCCTGGTTTGAGGAATACCATTGACTACAATACATAGAACCTGACTAGATCACAATAGCGCATATTCAGAGAATGTTCGTTGCATCTTCCGAAACTGCCCAGAATGTGATAAATGAATATGGGAAACAAGAGGAATGAAGGGGAGAAAATAATAATAACCTCAGCTTTTCTAATACACACCTACGTCCCACACCCCTCCTTAAGTTCAGTTCGGTTATGAAACTGAAGTATTATTCGTTCACTCTAGAGCCTCATTCGCTTCTGCGTGCAGCCAAGCAACTTGATTCCATACCATAGCTACTGTAGAGTCCAGCTCACTTACTTTCCCCTGCTTCGGTTAACTTCTGTCCTATGATTTACTCAGACAGCAGTTGTTAGGTGCAGCTATTATGAGTGGCACTAACCAATGTCCAGAGCCCTCTTCCAAAAGAGATCTTGGCCGCCCGGCCTGTCTTCATTATTATAAAATGGATACCTTGTTTATATTATATATGTCACTCAATGATTACAAGCATCATGAACCTTTGTACTACATGATGCCGATCACTTTTATCGTGTACTCCCAGCAGTTTATGTATTAAACTCTCAATAGCTGTGAACCTTATTCCATGTTGTTCAAGATATAATATTGCTCGCCCACCCTCTCCAAAAATGGTCTGGTGTCGGGAAAGTGTGAGTAGTATGGTTGGGACTGGATGACCCTGTTCTGGTGGAGTGGATGGGGGAGTGAGGAGAGAGGGTGGGTTAAAAAGTTACGTAAGGTAATTAACAGGACGTCACTTAATGAATATTTTATCACTTTAATAACTGTTGCTCAATCAATTTTAATTAATGACTGTTGCATAATTAATGTAATGAATGTAATTAATGAGTGTAATTAGGGTTAGTTATAATAATTAGTTATAATAATTAGTATATTAATAAATGAATTAATAATCTTTATGTCGATTAGTACATATTTTTTTTTAAAGTCATAATTTGGGATAGATATTATTAGATAAAAAAATAATATTAAAGTTCGCTGACCGTTGGACATATATATGAATGCTATCGACTGACCCTGACCTGGACACATGCTAAGGTAAACATTTCATTGCATGTCTGGATGTAATTAAAAACCAATGAAATCTTGTTAAATCAATTTTTCTTTTCAAACGCGAACTACTATACGAGAGTGACAGATGTTGAGGCAATAAAATCTATTGTTCAAAACTTATGAGCCTAATAAAAACCTCATTAAATTAGTGATCAACACAGGAACTTCTTCCAGACTCTGAGATTCAAATTTTCAATTTTCATCGATTTTCTAACGGTCCGATTTCTGCGTTTTGGCTGGGTCTCAAAAAAATCAAGCAGTCAATTTTAAAACGACAGTCACTCATAGCTAAATTTGTCATTTGTTTTGCAAATGCCTTGTTGGCAATTCGAGTTTTATTCACATCATATCTACTACAGTGTAAGTATTCGAAATGGAAAACAAAACATTTACCTGTGGAATTTGTGAGAAGGTATTCTCAAGCAAAAACAGAGGGAAATCGCCACGAGACTACTATACATGGGGGAGAGGCTGTACTTTATGCCCCAATACTTTCAAGAGATGAATTAATGGATCAACTGAAAACCCACCAAGAAGGTGCTTTGAACTGTCAACGTTATGTTTTAATAGCAAATTCAACAAAAGAGAGGCAGTGTACATCGAACAGACGGCGATGTCAAGAAGTTCCAGTGGACGTTTTGTCTGAAATCCTATAGTAGGAAAGATACATTAGAAAAACATATGGAGAAATGTAAAATCTCGACATTTAACTGCGTGACTTGCACGTTTGAGCTGATTCAGTTTAACAGTCATCGCGCCACAAGTAGCAGTGATTCAATTTACCTGTCATCGCGCCATTGGTAGAAGAGATGCACAACTCGACTGACCGGTGAAGCCGCTCCTCATCAAATAAGGAGAGTCAAATGAGATTATGAGGAGGGGTGAAGGAGACAAGTGTGCGGTCATATGTTTAAAATTTTAATAACCTTAATTGCTATGATGTAATCCCCCTAATAAATAGCGTATATTCATTTAATATAATATATTAATAATTTTCGTTAAATAATTCATTTTTTATTCCACACCCCTGTAACCCCTCACAATACCTAAAACTTTCATGAACTCTCCTCCTCCAACCCATCCAATACCAAAAACTTTTGGAAACCTCTTCCCCCTCCCCCACCCCTCACAATAGCTAAATTATCTTGAACCCCAGTTCTCTAAATGTAATGGACATGTCAAGCACCAGATACCCCTTCCCCACAATTTTGAGTGATCAAATTACCCCGATTAGTCTCTTCTCATAACTTACCGCACTCTTAATCCTTAGTTACTATGAGGTTGCCCCATAATAAATAGCGTATATTCATTTAATAAAATATATTAATAATTTTTGTTAAAGAATTTATTCCACAAGACACTTCTCGAAAAAACAAAATGGCGGATTAGTTTGACCGAAATACGTGTATCGATTTATTCATGAGTGTCTGTCGGTTGTGTCATTGGGCAAGACACTTCATCCCCATTGCCCATGTGGGGGCACAGTGACGCTGTGCACTAAGGCATACTGCATTTCGATGGAGCACCTGTCTTCAACCGATGCTAACCCTGTTTGTGTGGAGTATACTTACCCATGTGGTGTGGGGGTGGGCAGTAACGTTGTGTACTATGGCGTACTACCTTAAGCCAATGATAACCCTGTGTAGAACTTTGACAGTTGTTTACCTTTACCTCTGCATGATGGTTCTTTCCGGATTGCTCCAACTATCGTTAAATAAATAAATGAAAAAAAATTCTATAATAACAGGTCAAACCCCCTCCCCCTTTGTTTTACATGTTTTGTGAGGGGGAAAATCAACAGTACTTTCACCCCCCTCATTTTAATAGTTGAAAAACGCTGTTACTCGATCAAAAAAAAGTGTAAAAGGATATGCGATTCTGTATTAACCACCCAAAAGTGCAAGACTTAGGAAAATATAACCCACCTAGAGCTGCACCAAAGCTATGTACACTATTCAGACTCCTGCGTTGTGTCCTTGGGCATGGTAATTAACCCTGATTATACACAATGGGGCACGATGATGTCATGTTCTGAGGTGTACTGCACGTCGATGATACGCATATTTTCGAACAATCTAACCCAACCTGTGTGACAGTGCGGATTTATGACGTTGATGAGATGAGATGACTGTTCCTCATCGTTGCTCTGTGGTTTTCTTTGGATATTCCAGAGTCTACCCATAACATTGTCACGGTTATGATTAGCCATCGCGCACAGGTATATGACCTTAAACACCAATAAATAAATAATGATAATTAGGATTTTAAATCTATCAAGACCTGAATAATTTATGAATCGGCGCATGTTATTTGATTTTAGCCAGTGGATTGACAATGACTTCTGAAATTCGAGCTGGAGAACTCCGTCTTTATTTAGAAAAAACTGCGAACATTTAATTATAACTTGAACTTGATTGATTGATTGATTTATTTATTTTGCAGCATAAGAACATACAAGATAACAATAAAACAGGTTATAGATGAACGTGCTGCAAGGAAATGGCGTAGCCTGAGAGGCTGTCTTCCTGCCATTCCCTTTTGATGAAAAGTATATTCTTGACAGCAAGATTTGTGTTGATGGCTCATTAGGTTTAGTGATGGAACCTCTTCTTGGAAAGATACTATGGGGTATAGTAAACAGTTTGTGAGAGAAACGCTACCAATGTACGTGTGGGCATATCAAGCCCTCGAACATAGAATACAAAAAGCGCCGATGAGCCATCGGCCCGCGAACCGTTGGATACGACCAACCCCCACGACCGAAAACCCATCGCCAGTTCCCGTGGCCTATATTCGCCAGTTATTAGAAACTTGTTGGGTGGAGAATTCTCCACTGATACCTCTGTAGCGTCCTCCCTCACCACTCTACAAGGATGTAGACAAAGGATACGACTTTTTTGTTTAGTACGATAATTAATACAATAAGTAATACACTAAGCAACAATTCGGTAAGGGCTATACGGTAAGGGCTATACGGTAAGGGCTATAGTTTCTATCATTGGCACATTAGGTTTAGTGATAGAACCTCTTTTGGAATAATATTATGGTGGATAGTAAACGGTTTGTGAGAGAAACGCTACCAATGTATGAGAGGGCAAATCAATCCCCCAAACATTGATTACAAATGGTGTCGATGGGCCGCCAGTCCATGAACCGTTGGATAAGACCAACCCCCACGGGACGAAAAAAAAAAAAAACATTGCCAGTTCCTGCGGCCCATATTTGCGAGTTATCAAAACTTGTAGGGTGGAGAATTAACCGCTGGTAGCTCTGTAGCGTCCCCACCTCTATACAACGAGGTAGACAAGGGACATGACTTGTTAAATAGTACAATAATTAAAACAATAAGTAGTACACTAATCAACCATTCGGCGAGGGCTATAGTGTTTCTCATTCTCACGTAGGGAAAGAACGAAATGATCTTTTATAGGCGTTTGCTGTTACAGAAATACGTTGGTGGCAGTTTTTTTTTATTTGATGTCCGGGTGTAATGAAATAGAGTATTTTCAGCAGATATTATGTTAAATTCTGACATAGATTTTTAAACGCAGCCGGTTTACAGACCTGTATATATATTTTTTTTTTCAATTGAGTAAAAATATATGATAGTTACTGATGTAACACGCCGATTAGCATGTTAAATGAATCTAACTACGCGAGCCCGACCAACCCTTTGCCCACCATTATCACAACAAATGTTTCAATTCTCTCTATCTCTCTCTCTCTTCTAGTTTTTTTTTACCACCCCCTTACAGCAAAAATCGAAATAAAATCTGATTCATTGAACCATACTACAGCGTGTGTGCTAAAACGATTATTTTTGTACAAAACTCTAGACTTTTCTGTAGCAAATGCCGCTGTAAAAACAAGATAATACACGAGAACAACTTGTATACCAGCTTTTTGTTGATAAAATATGTCATGACCACATTCCCTGAATATTATTAATGTACCCTCTTAATAACAGCCGATTTTTTATCGAATAGCAGTATCAGCGTGTTTGAATAATTGACACATATTCACTAACTTAAATTCAGTAATTTACATAAATTTCCTGAAGTAGGCGAATGTGATAATTACGGAGAAAGGCACTCTGTAACTTAGGAGACACCACAAACAATAAAAAAGAATCTGAGATATATTGCATTTTTTAATTATCGATACTGCTGTTGGGAATGTCACCCTATTGGTGAGAGTTTTTGCTTTTTGGCCCAGTTTTATACTTATTGATTGGAGCTTCGAGCTGTCATTACGACATGTTGGTGGAATTTTCTGCTTGTTGGTTGTTTTTTCTCTCTACACACTCGCTACCAAGAATTCCATTCTGTTTTCTTAGTGTTTCTCGGTTGCTTTCTTCAGGGGTGTGTTCTTTGTAGCATTGCAGAGATGTTTTCTAGAATAAAATTGTTTAAAAGTGATATAAATCTGCTCAATCGGGTTTTCATAGGTTTAAATCCGATTTAGTGGTTTTTCATTCCGTTTTAAAACTGATATAAATCCGTTCAATCGGATTTTCATAGGTTTAAATCCGATTTAGTGGTTTTTCATTCTGTTTAAAACTGATATAAATCCATTCAATCGGATTTTCATAGGTTTAAGTCCGATTTAGTGGCGTTTCGTTCCGTTTAAAACTAATATAAATCTGTTCAATTGGATTTACATAAGTTTAAATCTGACTTAGTGGTTTTTCATCCCATTTGAAACTGATATAAATCCGTTCAATCAGATTTTCATAGGTTTCAATCTGATTTAGTGTTTTTATTTCATTCCGTTTAAAACTGATATAAATCCGTTCAATCAGATTTATACAGGTTTAAATCTGATTTAGTGTTTTGTTTTTTTTTACCACCCCCTTTCAGCACAAATCAAAATGAAACCTGATGCATTGAACAATACTACAGCGTATGTGCTAAAACGATTATTTTTGTACAAAACTCAAGACCTTTCCCTCACAAATACCAATATAAAAACAAGATAATATGCGAGAATGTGTTGCGTACCAGCTTTTTGTTGATAAAATATGTCCTGTATAATTTCCCGAATATCACTTTGTCCCCATTTGCCACTTTGCCCCCATTTGCCACTGCAACGTGATCATTTGTAGGGGCAAATAGATCACTGTGCCCCATTTGTCACTGTAAAGTGATAATTTTTTAGGGGGAAAAGTGAACACTTTGCCCCATTTGCCACTGCAAAGTGAACATTTCTAGGGGGCAATGGTCTCAAAATATGCTTTAAAACTGATGAAAACCGATGAAAACTGATAAAAAAAATGATGAAAACCGATAAAAACCGATGTGTCCATGCGTAAAACCAATAAAAACCGATGAAGACAGATGGAAACTGATGAAAAACTGATGTGCCCATGCATAAAACCGATAAAAAAACCCCGATGAAAACCGATAAAAACTGATGGAAACTGATGAAAAACCGATGTGCACATGTGTAAAACTGATGTACACACGTGATTATCTGATTAAATGGATTATATGATTAAACAGTGTGGAGTGGGTGGTTCAGATGTGCTACTTTGGCTTGTCTTGAATGTGACTTTGATGTTTCTTTTTTGAAGTAAACTATATCAATTTGTGTGAAGTTGAGCAAAATATTATTTTACCCCAGAGCTCTATCACTGCAATTTCCCACAATGCCCTGTGTGAGAATTTGAAGTAACCAATGATCAACAGGTGGGGGTAGAACCCACCTTATCTTGGTATATAATTACCCAATCAGCAATTGACAGGTTGGGGTGGGACCCATCCTATTTATACATATAGATGGAAGCATATTGGAAGAGTATTGCCACTCTATTAACTCACTTCTGTAAAAGAATGAATTCACGCTATGTCTGTAAATTGTGTCAAAAATGTTACTCTCATAAAACTAATTATTATCGACACAGACGAAAATTACACAAAAATGTAAATTTTAAACGACCTATAAGTCGAGCAAACACCAATACAGCCGAGTTAACAACCAGATCTGTCAGCAACCAGCTACCCTATCCTCCAGTGCATAAAAAATCAGCCTTTAGTTGGAACAATGTATTAACAAGTGGTAATATTTTGGGGCTTTCAAATAAGCTAGAGTCAGTAAAACCGCTAGTGATGGGGGAATCACTGAGGGAAAAACCTATAGATGACTCAACCAGCCTACCCTCAAGGAGAATTCAGTGTATTGAACCATGGGGGGAGTGAACAGTTACAGGAAATACGCACACCTCCGAATGCTGTAGCTGTCCCACCCATAGACCAGGGCATGAGACCAATTACGGAATCTTCAACATCGATTTGACATTCGTCAACGTCAGGAAATATACATAATTTATGGAATTTAAGCAAATATTCAAAGGCTGTGATCCAATAAAAATTTGGCTGTTATTAAGCAGGTACATTAATAATATTTGGGAAATTATACAGGACATATTTTATCAACAAAAAGCTGGTACACAACCCATTCTCGTGTATTATCTTGTTTTTATATAGGTATTTGTGAGGGAAAGGTCTTGAGTTTTGTACAAAAGTAATCGTTTTAGAGCCTACGCTGTAGTATGGTTCAATGAATCAGATTTCATTTCGATTTGTGCTATAAGGGGATGGTAAAAAAAACAAAACACTAAATCAGATTTAAACTTATATAAATCCGATTGAACGGATTTATATCAGTTTTAAATGGAACAAAAAAAAAAAAACACTAAATCGGATTTAAACCTATGAAAATCCGATTGAACGGATTTATATCAGTTTTAAACGGAATGAAAAACCACTAAATCGGATTTAAACCTACGAAAATCCTATTGAACGGATTTATATCAGTTTTAAACGGAATGAAAAACCACTAAATCAGACTTAAACTTATGAAAATCCGATTGAACGGATTTATATCAGTTTCAAATGGGATGAAAAACCACTAAATCAGATTTAACCTTATGTACGTCCAATTGAACGGATTTATATTAGTTTTAAATGGAATGAAAAACCACTAAATCAGACTTAAACCTATGAAAATCCGATTGAACAGATTTATATCAGTTTTAAATGGAATGAAAAAACACTAAATCGGATTTAAACCTATGAACATCCGATTGAACAGATTTATATCAGTTTTAAACGGAATGAAAAAAAACACTAAATCGGATTTAAACCTATGAAAACCCGATTGAACGGATTTATATCAGTTTCAAATGGGATGAAAAACCACTAAATCAGATTTAAACTTACGTAAATCCAATTGAACAGATTTATATTAGTTTTAAACGGAACGAAACGCCACTAAATCGGACTTAAACCTATGAAAATCCGATTGAATGGATTTATATCAGTTTTAAACAGAATGAAAAACCACTAAATCGGATTTAAACCTATGAAAATCCGATTGAACGGATTTATATCAGTTTTAAAACGGAATGAAAAACCACTAAATCGGATTTAAACCTATGAAAACCCGATTGAACGGATTTATATCACTTTTAAACAATTTTATTCTAGAAAACATCTCTGCAATGCTACAAAGAACACACCCCTGAAGAAAGCAACCGAGAAACACTAAGAAAACAGAATGGAATTCTTGGTAGCGAGTGTGTAGAGAGAAAAAACAACCAACAAGCAGAAAATTCCACCAACATGTCGTAATGACAGCTCGAAGCTCCAATCAATAAGTATAAAACTGGGCCAAAAAGCAAAAACTCTCACCAATAGGGTGACATTCCCAACAGCAGTATCGATAATTAAAAAATGCAATATATCTCAGATTCTTTTTCATTGTTTGTGGTGTCTCCTAAGTTACAGAGTGCCTTTCTCCGTAATTATCACATTCGCCTACTTCAGGAAATTTATGTAAATTACCGAATTTAAGTTAGTGAATATGTGTCAATTATTCAAACACGCTGATACTGCTATTCGATAAAAAATCGGCTGTTATTAAGAGCGTACATTAATAATATTCAGGGAATGTGGTCATGACATATTTTATCAACAAAAAGCGGGTATACAAGTTGTTCTCGTGTATTATCTTGTTTTTACAGCGGCATTTGCTACAGAAAGGTCTTGAGTTTTGTACAAAAATAATCGTTTTAGCGCATACGCTGTAGTATGGTTCAATGAATCAGATTTCATTTCGATTTTTGCTGTAAGGGGGTGGTAAAAAAAACTAAAAAAGAGAGAGAGAGAGAGAGAGAGTGAGAGAGAAAGAGAGAGAGAGAGAGAGAGAGAGAGAGAGAGAGAGAGAGAGAGAGAGAGAGAGAGAACAGAAACGTTTGTTGTGATCATGGTGGGCAAAGGGTCGGTCGGGCTGGCATAGTTAGATTCATTAAACATGCTAATCGGCGTGTTACATCAGTAACTATCATATATTTTTACTCATTGAAAAAAAAATATATACAGATCTTAAACCAGCTGCGTTTAAAAATCTATGTCAGAATTTAACAGAATGTCTGCAGAAAGTACTCTATTTCATTACACCCGGACATCAAGTTCAAGTTATAATTAAACGTTCGCAGTTTATTCTAAATAAACACGGAGTTCTCCAGCTCGAAGTTCAGAAGTCATTGTCAATCCACTGGAAAAAATCAAATAACATGCGCCGATTCATAAATTATCCAGGTCTTAATAGATTTAAAATCCTAATTATCATTATTTATTTAGTGGTGTTTAAGGTCATATACTTATGTGCGATGGCTAATCATAACCGTGACAATTTTACGGGTAGACTCTGGAATATCCAAAGAGAACCACAGAGCAACGACGAGTAACTGTCATCTCAACAACGTCGTAAATCCACACTGTCACACAGGTTGGGTTAGATTGTTCGAAAATATGCGTATCATCATCGTGCAGTACACCTTAGTACACGGCATCATCGTGCCCCCCATGTGGATAATCAGGGTTAATTACCTTGCCCAAGGACACAACGCAGGAGTTCGAATAGTGTACATAGCTTTAGTGCAGCTCTAGGTGGGTTATATTTTCCAACGTTTTGCACTTATGGGTGGTTAATACAGAATCGCATATCCTTTTACCATTTTTTTTTTTGATTGAGTAACAGCGTTTTTCGACTATTGAATTGAGGGGGGTGAAAGTACTGTTGATTTTTTCCCTCACAAACAATGTAAAACGAAGGGGGAGAGGGCTTGACCTGTTATTATAGAATTGTAGCTTTTTTTCATTTATTTATTTAACGATAGTTGGAGCAATCCTGAAAGAACCATCGTGCAGAGGTAAACAACTGTCAAAGTTCTACACAGGGTTATCATTGGCTGAAGGTAGTGCGCCATAGTACACAACGTTACCGCCCATCCCAACCCCACATAGGTAATTAGATAATGGTAGCTGTTTCATGCTTTTACTTAGATGTGTGGGTTATTCTTCAGTAAACGTTCAAAAAATAAAACCTACGGGTTAGTTAAACACGATAGCATGGGTGTGATTTTTCTTTGATTAAACACAGTCCAGAGTGTTATCACCCATTTTTTTCCATTTTCACTTGAGTTAAAGGCGATTATTGTCATCAACTTTGAGAAACATGAACTAGAGCCTGGCATTTTTAAAAGCACTGGGCCACAATTAACTGTTAAACACCTAAGGACTGTTTTGATAACCGACAGACACTATTTATTTATTGGTGTTTAAAGTCACATATTTCTGCACAATGGCTAATCATGACCACGACAATTTTACGGGTGGAGGAAGCCGGAGTACCCAGAGAGAGCCACCGAGCAACGGCACGCAACTGTCAGCTCCCCAACAGACTAACTCCACACAAGCACGGCTAGCATTGCTTGAAGACAGGTGCTCCATCGACATGCAGTACGCCTTAGTGTACAGCATCACCGTGCCCCCACATGGGCAATAGGGTGAAGTGTCTAGCCCAAGGACACAACCGACAGACACTCATGAATAAATCGATACACGTATTTCTGTCAAACTAATCCGCCATTTTGTTTTTTCAAGAAGTGTCTTGTGGAATAAATTATTTAACGAAAGTTATTAATATATTATATTAAATGAATATACGCTATTTATTAGGGGGCAACCTCATAGTAACTAAGGGTTAAGAGTGCGATAAGTTATGAGAGGAGACTAATCAGGGTAATTTGATCACTCAAAATTGTGGGGAAGGGGTATCAGGGGCCTGACGTGTCCATTACATTTAGAGAACTGGACTGGGGCTCAAGATAATTTAGCTATTGTGAGGGGTGAGGGGGGGGGGGGGGGAGAGGTTTCCAAAAGTTTTTGGTATTAGATGGTCTGGAGGAGGAGATTTCATGAAAGTTTTAGGTATTGTGAGGGGTTACAGGGGTGTGGAATAAAAAAATGAATTATTTAATGAAAATTATTAATACATTATATTAAATGAATATACGCTATTTATTAGGGGGATTACGCCATAGCAACTAAGGTTATTAAAATGTGAAACATATGACCGCACACTTGTCTCCTTCACCCCTCCTCATAACCTCATTTGACCCCCCTTATTTGATGAGGAGCGGCTTCACCGGTCAGTCGAGTTGTGCATCTCTGCTACTTGTGGCGCGATGACGGTTAAGTTGAATCAGCTGAAACCCGCAAGTTGTGCAGTTAAATGTCGAGATTTGACATTTCTCCATATGTTTGTCTAATGTATCTGTCTTACTACAGGATTTCAGACAAAACGTCCACTGGAACTTCTTGACATCGCCGTCTGTTCGGTGTATGCTGCCTCTCTTTTGTTGAATTTGCTATTGAAACACACCATTGACAGTTCAAAGCACCTTCTTGGTGGGTTTTCAGATGATCTGTTGATTCATCTCTTGAAAGTATTAGGGCATAAAGTACAGCCCCCCCCCCCCC
This sequence comes from Pictodentalium vernedei, assembly GCA_031216915.1. Lineage (NCBI taxonomy): Eukaryota > Metazoa > Mollusca > Scaphopoda > Dentaliida > Dentaliidae > Pictodentalium > Pictodentalium vernedei. The sequence continues at coordinate 833,837,715 of CM062296.1, read as the reverse complement.
CCCCCCCCCGTGTGCAATAGTCTCGTGGCGATTTCCCCTGCATGTGCTTGAGAATACCTTCTCACAAATTCCACAGGTAAAGGTTTTGTTTTCCATTTCGAATACTTACACCGTAGTAGATACGATGCGAATAAAACTCGAATTGCCAACAAGGCATTTGCAAAACAAATGACAAATTTAGCTATGAGTGACTGTCGTTGTTTTAAAATTGACTGCTTGATTTTTTTAAGATCCAGTCAAACGCAGAAATCGGACAGTTAAAAAATCGATGAAATTTGAATCTCAGAGTCTGGAGGAAGGTCGCGTGTTGATTACTAATTTAATAAGGTTTTTATTAGGCTCATAAGTTTTGAACAATAGATTTTATTGCCTCAACATCTGTCACTCTCGTATAGTAGTTCGCGTTTGAAAAGTAAAATCGATTTAACGAGATTTCATTGATTTTTAATTACATCCAAACATGCAATGAAGTGTTTACCTTAGCAAATGTCCAGGTCAGGGTCAGTCGATAGCATTCATATATATGTCCAACGGTCGGCGAACTTTAATATTATTTTTTAATATATTATTTTTTTATCTAATAATATCTATCCCAAATTATGACTTTAAAAAAAATATGTACTAATCGACGTAAACATTATCAATTCATTTATTAATATACTAATTATTATAATTAACCCTAATTACACTCATTAATTACATTAATTGCATTAATTATGCAACAGTCATTAATTAAAATTAATTAAGCAACAGTTATTAAAGTGATTTAAAAAAAATAGTCATTAAGTGACGTCATGTTAATTACCTTACATAACTTTTTAATTAAGATGACGTCATCCACCCACTCCCCCACTCCCCCATCCACTCCATCAAAACAGGGTCATCCAGACCCAGCCATATTACTAGTGTGCTTCGCTTAAGGAACAACAGGAAGATTGCTACCTTAGCGTTGTCGCTTCCTAGTAGTGTATAAAACTATGTTTAAGTGATTTGTTTATTTTGCGTGGACGAAATCCCAAAACCACAACTGTTTCAGGCATCCACGGTCTGCGAATTTCTAATAAATTTCCTTAATGTTTGTATGGAAAAATATGGTACTTTTTCAAAATTACTCGCGTATGTAACAAATTTTCAACAAAAAAAGTTTTTTGGCGATTTTTCCGTACAAAACGAACAGAAGAAATTTACAGATTCGTCGTATTTGCCAAAAGATGAAAACGCAAGTGACGGTAAAACTGTTTTTTTTCTGCTAATCGCAGCGACGCCTCTTCTTGCAGATGGCGCCGAATATATAAAATGGCTCTAATTCTCGTCAACATTTCGGTGTCACCATGCCTGTTGCTCTGTACTCCATACGTCCTGTACTCTCAATTCATATCTACAGATATACATAACAATTTTCGTCTTGTTGCGATTCGCCTTGTTGGGATTGCTTGATAGAGTTTGCCTTTTCGTCTTGCTGGAATAAGCCCTGTTAGGAAATTTTAATCATTCGTGTTGTTGGGATTATCCTTGTTGGATGAAGACGTAAATATTGCACCTTCTTACAGCGGTAAATAACTCCAGTCTCCACTCAAGTATTGTATCCAACTGCAACATGACTGTTTGGTCCAGTATTTCAAAGGTACGAAGTGCTCTAGAACGTAATCAAAATACGGGACCTCCTAGAACTTTCTTTCTGTGATCAGTTCTCCTGTGCTGGAGACCGTATGATGGACGAGAGTCCACGAGGAGAAATATAGTATGATCTTCGAGGACATTGCAACGATTCGCCGATTTTCCATTCAGCGGAGTTCAAATCGAATCATTGAGAACAGTGTTCACTCTATCAGGATCCAATTGGACCAATTGCACTGATAATTCTGTTGGCACCAAAGCAGCATGTGACACCACACTTTGGCACTTCTCGTAGGTTTTGTGGTTTATTATTTCTGTGCGTCGTTTTCGACAGCATCTTTGTATGACGAAACGGGCGAGACAGAGCTAAAATAGTCTTTTGGTAACATGTATAATCAGGACTCTTTGTCGTGATTCAATTGAAATAACAGTTTATTCACTTAATCCGTTTTTTTTCAAAACATTCTTTGTTATTTAAACTTTGTTGTCCCTATATCCTAATAAATTCTGTCTTTTGATTGGTCAGAAAGCCTTGGACATTTATCAATGGCAAAGAGTGCACCTAACATCTAAGGTATATGAGAGCGTGCAATATCCGGGGTATAGGCGCACGCGAAACATCGGGGGTATATGGTTTAAAATGAAAGCCTTTCGCTTTTGCTCGACTCGATATAAAAATCAAACCAAAAAAACCTGACATAGTCACAAATATCATCAGATTTCCGCCAATTCGTTGATATTTTGCTGTTATGAATTAAACAGTCGAGTAATTAAATGAAACAAGGTGAGAACAATAAAATAAGAGCAGACATCGTCTCCTGTGTTCATGTGCCAGTAGGCATATAGAACACATTGGAACTCAAGGACTGCATGTAAACAAAATACTGTTTACTCGTTTCCTTAACGACCCAAAGGATGTAACTCTATCTGTTGTCTTCTGCGTTTGTAAAAACAAAACAATGAGCGTGAGAAACGTTTCTACTGTGTTTTAAAGGGGAGAAGAACGTTATCTTCGCCGACATGTATGACATTTGGAGATTAAAAACCAACACCCAGGTATTAAATCTCCATATACATGTTGGCGGAGACAACTTACATTATTTTGCTCGTTCTTTTTATAATCCTTTTGAAAGATAATAAATTATTTGCTGCTTGTTTATTTGCAGTGAATAAACAGTGAGTAAATAATACGCATAATAAAAGAACTAGGTAATATTAATTTAGAGTATCGTAATTTGAGTGCAACAAAACGTCATCTATAATGTTGTAGCATTGCAGATGGCGCTTTGTTGCACTCAAATGACGGTTCATGGTTAATTTGTTCTCATTTACAATCAGATTCCATTTTGAACTAACATTATTGAGTTGGCACAAACAAATATGTTTTGGCAGATATAAAAATTCCGGAACCACCAAATCAAGTTGCGCCAGCGTGAATACTGATTGGGACAATTTACAACTGAACGGTATTACGAAATTTCAGATTTGCGGGTCTCTTGCATGATTGTACTTCTTTGAAGTTTGTTACACATATTATTTCTGTACTTTGATTTCTCGTTGTAGATTTGTTATGGAAGCTTCAGAGTATATATTATACTTGCAGCATTGCTTTTATTATCTGGAAAAGGTAATCATTTAGAGTGTGTGATGCACATTTTAAACAAGTGAAAGATTGGGTTCTCAAAAAAAATAATTTTAAATTCAGAGGGTCTTTCATGCGGTTATTTTGGTCAAGAGAATGAGATAGACCAGAGAAAAACAAAAATTGTCCCCTTAAGGTCTCATATATCCTACCAAATCAGTGCCAAGGCTGATGTACCCCTTTTGGGTGCCCCTCGTGTTACCGTACCCTTTCCATCCGTAATGTCTGACTTTTCAGAATTTGTATGCCTGAACTGATGTTTGCAGTATAAATCCTCCTCTGCCATTCCACTAAGTGAACTTTGTCCAATCATGACGCGGAATTTGTGAATTGTGCTTTTATCCTACAAATATCGTGAACTTTTTCTGATTTGATGATACGGTTTTTCAGTCCATAAAATTCATACTTCTTATTCAGTTTTAATGCACATATGTCGAATGGCGATGTGATTACCGTCGGAACAGAGTTGAGGGATTCAAGCTGAAATTATTTATGTCAGGGTAGAAAAAGTGGATAGAAACGGTTGTGACAGTTTGGTTCTGGTTGCGCTCCCTATTCTCTGTGACACAATTCATAATTTTTACTCAAAATAGTAGAGAAGGCAAGCAGTTTCGATGAACTACACACTGGAATAGTTCCACATTTATATAAAAAATAAAATGATTGTCCATCCCTGCTTCCAGCAAAATAATTAAATAGTAGTCAGGTGGCCATTAACTCATAACCTGCTGAGTACTTTTAAGATATTTTTTCATCAAATCTAGTCATGGCTGCTGCCTAGATTTGATAAAAACGCATCTAAATTTAACTAAAGAAATCAGTGGTTAAAATGCATTCAATTTTCAGAGCAAATATTGAATTAAATTATACCTATTTCAGTGGCCAAAAATGTTCTGTCCCAGGCAGGAATGCAGCATGTAAGGTGTTAAACCTTCTAAACGATTTTAAGCCATGTAAAATATTATGAATGGCATCGAATGCTTCTTGTAGTTTAGTAACCTGAATGTGTCAACAAAACAAATTTGACCCATTCGTACTGAATTGTCACTCCTGTTGCTGCATCGTTGAAAGATTGCCTGATTTGAACTTCCCACCCTCCCACCAGTTAAAACATTCGTTGTCGAGAGTGTTTACAAAAAAGGACCATTATGTTTTGCTTACCCAAAATAACATAATTGCTGATCTCAATAATTAAAAATGTATACAAAGCTTAGCTTTTGGATTTTATAATGATCAATTAAACTTTCATCCCTAACGACGAGATGGTGAAGTGAGCGTTTCAGTTAACACTTTACCTAACATGAAAAGCAGACGACACTTGCAAAAATAATTCTTGAATAACTAATTTTTTTCATTTTTTGTCTCAAAAACATAGGTTATGACCCCTCATTGGAACGAGCTCGACGAGCTCGTTCCAACGAGGGATCATAACCTATGTTTTTGAGACAAAAAATGAAAAAAATAATGAAAATTAATTGACGATTTTTGAGAATAGCGCTGGTCGGTTTTGGCCGTTACGTTAGGCAAAGGGTTAATGCAGTTATTGAGCAGTGAATGTCAAATTCAGAGCACGACAGAATATAAACGATGACAACTAAACCGAATTCTGTGGGGACCTGCAAAATTCTTTTCTACGGAGCATATTTTCCGACCTCTCTGGGGTAAATAAAAAAACTAACAATGTGCAGGATTTCAAATGGCAATGTTTATACATATAATATTATCAATAAACTGAAAGTGGTATTTCTATTTCAGGATGGGCTGTTTTGGAGATAGAGGACAAGTGTGTAAACACAAGCGAATGCCCAAGTCATAGTACATGCAAGAATAACACCTGCCCAGCGACTGTGTGCATATGCGATAAAGGCTATGTGAAAAGCAGTGACTCAAAACAATGCTTGAAACGTGAGTAAAGACGGATATTTGATTGCCACTCAAACTCCTGCTCTAACAAAAGTCATCTTTCTTGTTTAAATTCGAAACCAAACCGGTTGTAACATAATCATTGCGTTTTAGGACGCGTAACCCGACTGAACTGCATCAAAGGCTGAGTTTGTTTCATCGAACCCAGATTGAAATTATCGGCAATACTGAGAAACTTGTTGTCCACCTGTCTGAATCGAATTTACATGATAGGTCCTGGACTGAAGAATTCAAATTTATGGCGAACTAATACAAATAAAAAGTCACCTTAACTTTTATGAGTAACCTCATGCCTGATTTTTAAGCAGCCTAAAGTGAAAGTGATACTGATGTATTTACGAGTCTAATTCTGTAAATCGTAGATTCAATCGGCTGAAATACCTCAGTTGGTCGGAAAGGCGAACCCACGTTTCGCTTTTCCAACCATCTGAGATATCCCATCCTAATGAATTGAACATTTCGATAAAACTCCCTTTCTTTATTACACGCTTATTCTGTGTAATCCTCATTCACGGCGACACTAAACAATGTAGAAAATGAAAATCTCTTTCACACATATGTGCACAGCGGAAATCTTTCACGCGCTATTTTTAAATAGAAGCGAAATTGCACTGCATCCATTACAGCGTTGAAATAAATATAACAATATTCATATGCCTCCATACATATATAGAAGCAACTGGTAGATTTGGTAGGTATGGACAACAAGTTTAAAAGCTTAGCCTGTAGACTATCAACAGGCGTTGACTGAAATACCATTATTTGCGGCTTGGACCAGTTCCAGCTCTAACTCCAACACAGCTTATCCCTTCAGCCTGGATTGCCTTTTTTCTTTGTCTCCTCTTACTCCTCCTAATCTTCTATGTATCTCAATACAGCGTCTATTTCCTAACTTTCCATTTCTGTATTTGCTATTAGATCTAATACTTACCAGTGTCATTATACAAATGCAGTATAGAAATATTTCATACATATATACGTATTTCGCCATGGATTATGATTATGACCTATATTAGTGTAATGTTCTGCGTGGAAACAGCTTACATAAGCCCCATTTTTTATGTTATTTCTTGTACTATTACACTGAAAATAAATATTGTTTAAACTACATTGCACTGGAATTTTCTACAAATCGTGTACCTCAGTTAAAATTTTACTCGCAAGCGATAGATAAAACAGTAACACGGGGTTTACTTGCAAATTTGGTTGGAGATAGAATGCGTTCTTTTTGTTGATAGGAATTGTTGAGTGCCAATGACCAGGAACTCGCCGCTGCCCTGCAGGAAGAATGTAATAACATCAGTCAAGCTAACATTGCACACTTGCTGAGAAGTGTGCCACGTAGGATCCTCGCTTGTCTCGCGAACCGAGGAGATTTGCAAAGTCATGGAATGAATGTGGTAAATTCTCTGACTGTCCACATGTTTTTTTGCAGCTCAGTGCGTGTAATGTGTACTTGTCAGAAACTCAACTGTCGCTGAAGTCATTCACAATATGTCTTAACTGTCGTTGTGATGAAAATATAAATATAAATATATTTCTTCATATATCTCACTTTTATCAAGTATCCCCTACTTTTTTTAATAGTACATAAAATATTACAGATTTTCTTTCACAAGCCTAGTGATTACCTATTACATAATGCACTGCCGGAATTGACACGGTTAGCTCATTCCGAATAATATATTAAATCCCAACATTTTATGCTGATGTCAATGCACAGTATGTTTCATCATGATTTATTTATTTACTTATTGGTGTTTAAGGTCACATATTTCTGCACAATGGCTAATAATGACAACGGAAGTTTTACGGGTAGAGGAAGCCACAGTACCTGATGAGAACCGAGAACCTCCGAGCAACGGCAAGCATCTGTTAGCTCCCCAACATTCTAACTCTTGCAAGAAAGGTTAACATTGGGCGAAGACAAATGCACCATCGACGAGCAGTACGCCTCAGCACACAGCGCCACTGCGACCTCACTTGGGCAATGGTGGTGCCCAAAGACACAACGCGGTTGCCGCAGGTGTGATTCGGCATGGGGACCTCTGGCTTGCCGCTTGCATCTCTACCTACTGAGCCAACGCGCCCCCACGTTTCATCAACATGATGAAGTGGGTAGTATTTCTGAAATACCCATTTTTAACATAACCGTCATATCCGACAAGCGTTATTCCAAAAATATTTTATTCTGTCGCGACAATTAAAGACCCTATTACGTGTTCGTGAGCATTAAATCGAAGGGAAATTCTGGAGATGATTTCCATGCAAACATGAATTTAGAGTAAACATTATACCGCAAAACGCATTATACCCTGAGATCGCGGGTTTGGAAATGAGAATGGAACTGAACGTCATGTCGTCTTGGCAGTTGTGTGATATTAGTTACCTTGTATTTTCCAGGGTGTATGGGAATTTACACCGGTCTGGGAACTCATAAACCCTGTGGCGAACCCGAAGGGTGTATGAGTTCCCAGACCGGTGTACATTCCCATACACCCAGGAAAATACAAGGATATCGGATTTATTTCCAAGAAGTTTGGTGTACTTAATATTTTAACCTAAATTGTGGGGAAAAACTGACAGAAAATCTGTACTTTGTAAGTTTCTTAATAAAACCAGACAAATATGGATGTCTTTGGAAGTGGCTCCATGAGCCAGTTACAATGACATCCATATCTGTAATATTTTATTGCACATAAATATTAAATTTCCTGTATTTTTATTTTTGTTCAAACAAAACCGAGCAGAAGGTATGAATTAATAATTAAAAATAGCCACTTTTTTTGCCAAATAGCCTGCTATTGTGCATTCTTGTTTTTACACCGTGGTTAGCCGGTGTAAAAAAGCTATCGTGGATTACAAGTTACACCGTGCCTCTCAGCCAATCAAATCGCAGTATTTTGTCTAATTTGGAAATAATGTTAATTATTCGAGTATTTTTCCAGGGTGTATGGATATTGACTCCGGCTTGAACACTGTTGAACCTGTGGCGCAACCGAACGCATATAGTATTAGTTGTTAATTCAATATCAATGCCTTTACGCCCTGAAAAACACACTTGAAGTCTAAACTAATTTAAATTCAGTGCTAAAAGGATATAGTCTGCTCTATTTTCTTTGACATGCAGCCTCGTGCTTTCTCAAACAACATATAATAAGACAGAACACGACGAGAGTGGAGTATGGTGACTGTTATTAACGGGGGGTCCTCGGAATGCCGGCACCTATTGTTTTCTTACCTGGAGTCAGTGGTGCATGTTGAGTGCTAAAACAACACTTTCTGGGTGTTAGGAAAGTATAGTTTGTTTCTGATAAATGGGAGAAATGAGAGAAAACGGCTTAATTCAAAAGATACATTTATTCAGTCGGTTCTCGCAAAAATAAGAAGCTTTTCACACACTAATTAATAATTAAATATATTACCATGAGAATACACATACAAAAATACATAAAACCAGGCATACAAACATAAAAAAATGTATTTTTTACATGAATTTCATACAAAAAATGTATTTTTATCCGAATTTTACAAACAAAATAAGCAAATTAAACATTTATAACCAATATGAACAAGCAAACTAAACATTTATAACCCAACGAGATGTGATATAGAGTCAGCATATTCAAGAACAGTCTTGGCACCACTCAACAATTTTAGTTTCTCATTTCCCTTACCCTGGTCTAATTGTCGGTATTTCCTCTTTCGAGATCGCATTTGCCCTCAGGATTGTAACTGCATGATAACAGTCTCTGCTTGATCTTGTTCTTCTTTATAAGATCTATGAATTTGAATAAATTTGGGTGTGCAGCACTCAACTTGGACATTTTTGAATGCCAGCCTTCCACGTGGTTAGTGGTCCGTGGACTTACAGTGTCAAAATGGTTCCGCATGTCCCCGCCTGGCATTTCAATACACTGTTCTGTCACATAATCGGCAATCAATATTTTCCAACGCATTCAACCATACATCGTCAATGTTACATGACCTTATAAGAGGAAGTGCAGATGCACGACGGACAAACTGATTTATGCTGTCATCAGATGAAAAGGCACTTTGAAGGCCACAATGCTGCACATTTCCTTGGATACACTGGCGATAATGAAAGAGGCAGCCTTTCATTTCACATTGAAAAACAGTTTGAATTGCAGATTGTGCAGCTTTCTCAAAGTCAGTAAAAACAGTTGTTGGTGGCAAGTTTATATTAATTTCTGCTGATTTTTGTTGTATTGCCTGGAAGAAGCGGAGATACGTCGCCATGGTTTTGTTGGGGAGAAGTCCATACATTAAAGGACACATCTTCCCATCAACACTTGCGTGGATTGTGTAGATGTGGTAGAATAAATCGGGAGTCATACTGAAAGTTCGATCGCAAAAATATGTTTGCTGCTGCTAGATTTTCAAAATTTTGATGTGTTGAAAATATAAGAACATTGTTGTTGACCTCAGAGTATAAAAGAAAAGATTGACCAGAAACAGTGTTAGTGTACAAGTCTGGTAGATCTATATCAGAACGCTGAGATGGAATGTTCTTTGCTCTTTGACGATATAAACTGGAATGGATACCGTATAACGTGGGAACTTTCGGGATAACAGGCTCGTAGTCCGTTGACCGCAAGGCGGTTATTTCTTCATGATATATTGCTGAAACTGGTCTGGAGTTTGTGCGTACCAGTTTTTTTTAAATTAGCTAACATCTCGTCAACAGTTAACTTATCTTCCTCTGGCCGGTGGTTGTGTGTATTTCTGTAAGACATGGGCATGCCATCTTTTGTGTTTATGGTTGCTGAGCAGCCACCTTCACTGAACTTCCAATGCACCGTGTCATTTCTACTGCTTTTTACCCTAAATTTATATCCGGCATATACTAAATTCTGGCCACCACGTCTGTTGGTGATAAACCGAACATTCACTTGAGCATTTGCCATTTTAGACTGATATTTAATTTGACGCAATTTCTTCTTATATATAAGAAATTAAATTGATTATGTACTGAGTCATTTAAAAACACAGTTGATAACACAGTAACTTGTTGCATATCTAACATTGATTATGTACTCAGTCATTTAACAATACAATTGATAACTTTCTAACATTGTATTCACTTGAAATGCAGCCTTAAAACTGTTCACTAATATAGAATAAACTATACTGCAATCTCACTCTGTTCTGCGGACAAAATTAATTAATGTGCCGGCATTCCGAGAAGTGTTTATTTAGAGTGAGCCGGCATTCCGAGAACCAACCTTATTAACGACAAGAGATGGAGTTCTTTTCACGCGCGCCTTAGGCTTCTGTTTACTGTCTTTCTTGGCATTGTTTTATTTCAAAGCATTTCAATCACGTCATAATGTCCATAAAATGCGTAACGACCAATCACATGCGTCCTTACATGAGGTTATCATACACAGTCCGCGCTCACGCGTGACGTATCTTGATCATTTCTCAGTGTCTGTTTTTGTATTGGGTAACGTTGGACACGCACTGCAGTCGGGGTATAATAGATGAATTAATCTCATAATAATCAGAATAAACCTTTTTGTATCCAGTGGGTTCCTTCACGACGAGAAGAGTGTGTGGGAAGTCCAAGTTAATGCACAGTTGATTTCAATATTGTCATAAAACAACTGAAGACAACCAAGAAATGCTGCTCAGTTGATTTTAAAATTGTCATAAATCGACAGAAGAAAGACAGCTACCGTTAATGTCATCCGAGTTGCATTTTGAAGAAACAACATTACAGTTACAACAGTTTACTATAGTTATGTTGTGGCTATGTATTTCCCAACATGTGTACAAAGTGCGCCTTGTACACATGGGTAATATTTCAATGTTGGTGAGATATAACTAATACATTTGTTGTTGAAAAGAGTGAGGTGACCAAAAGATTTTGAAATAACATGACGCATTTTTAGATTAACGGTTCCCAACATGTGTGAATTCCGAAGGTGCACCCAGCGCCCCCATCCCACATATTGTTTATACGCCCGTCATTCTTTGACGACGTATTATGTTAAGGCGTTGTCCGTCCGTCCGTCCGTCCGTCCGTCCGTCCGTCCGTCCGTCCGTCCGTCCGTCCGTCCGTCCGTCCGTCCGTCTGACCGTAAACAATTTTGTTGTGTCGCCCACTCCTCCAAAGGTTTACATGCTACATTGTTCAAACTTTGTCCCCATGTTGATCAGTAATTGCTGTTGCGCATGTGACAAGTGCAGACAACTCTGGGTTGTATTTCCAGAGTTATGCCCCCTTTTAGTACTTAAAACATTACAGAATTGTGTCGCCTACTCCTTCAACATTTTACATGCTATATTGTTCAAACTTTGCACACATGTTGATCACCAATTGCCGTTGTGTATGTGACAAGAGCAGGTAATTCTGTTTTGTATTTCTAGAGTTATGCTCCATTTTAGTACTTAAAATATTACAGTATCGTGTCGCCTACTCCTTCAACATATTGTATGCTATATTGTTCAAACTTTGCACACATGGTGATCACCAATTGCCGTTGTGCATGTGATAAGAGAAGGTAACTCCACTTTGTATTTCCAGAATTATGCCACTTTTAGTACTTAAAACATTACAGTATTGTGTCACCTTCAACATTTTACGTGCTATATTGTTCAAACTTTGCACACATGTTGATCACCAATTGCCGTTGTGCATGTGACAAGATCAGGTAACTCTGTTGTATTTCTAGAGTTATGCTCTCCTTTTAGTACTTAAAACATTACGGTATTGTGTCGCCTACTCCTTCAACATTGTACATGCTATATTGCTCAAACTTTTCACACATGTTGATCACCAATTACCGTTGTGCATGTGACAAGAGCAGGTAACTCAGTTTTGTTCCAGAGTTATACCCCCTTTTAGTACTTGAAACATTACACTATTGTGTAGCCTACTCCAACATTTTACTTGTTTTATTGTTCAAACTTTGAACCCATGTTTATCATCAATTGTCGTTGTACATTTGACAGGAAGCAGATGACACCATTTTATTTTTAAATGACGAGAATCCTTGCCGTTTATAGCTCTTATGATCCTCTAAATGTCCTTTTCCTTGGCGCCACCTATCATCAATCGTTATCTATGAAGTTAACCTGTCAATGAATGGATGCTACCATTGTAAACGGCGAGGAGATTCTTCTACAGCAGTCTTGCAGCCCTTTAGAAGTTATCTTATGAATAAAATGGATGCTACCGTTTTTTTTTATTTTGTGAAGACCTCAGATCGCTTAATATGAAAATGTGACAACAGGTGAAATACCCTTTACCCCAAACACGGCAGAGGAATGGACAATAATTGGAGAGGCCTAGACATAGTCTAGTCAACAACAATTTCAAACTTGTCCCCAGAGAAACTTGTGCATGTTCCAATTTTGATGGGCGTTGCCCCACTAGGCGGTGCTCTTGTTGTAACTTAATGTTTGTTTACCTTTTGTAATGGAGGACCGTGTGTATTCGTGAATAATACCATACATTGTTGAGTATGCAAGAGTTTACGAATTTTTGAAAACATTTTTTAGATTTGTTTTTTGTGTTGCCTTTGTGATTATTTTGGATATTTATCAACATTTGTGTTGAAATTGTTTTGACGTTCGATATTATTAGTTACCTCCGTGTCTGATCACGTGGTACGGGTTTTTACCTACCCGAAGCCAGCCGTATCCCATGGGATACGGCTGGCTTCGGGTAGGTAAAAACCCGTACCACGTGATCAGACACGGGGTAACGAATTTATCTATTGACTTTCCGTTTTAGAAGTACAATCTATTTCATGTGTGAACACACACAGCATCAGATCTTTTATCTTCCATTGTTGAGCCATACAGGTTTCTGTGGAATTTTTGTGCAAACGAGTTTTTGTGAAAATATGCCGATATGACTAGTATAAAAAAAATTATTGGATTTCTTTTTTGTCTCAAAAATATAGCTTATGAACCCCACATTGGAGGGTACTCGACAAGCTCATTCCAATAAGGGGTATTAAAATATAATACATGTACACTGTAAAACTGGAATGACGCGTCTTCTACGGGGTATGGACAATTTGTAGATTTCGAAACGAGGCTTCCACTGGGAATGGGAAATTTGTCAGTGGCTGGGCGGACGTATCGTGGGTTTCAATGAATATGGTCTCATACCACGTATGTATCAACGAATCAAATCAAAAAATTCACATTAGTCCATAGATAAAGGTCTGTACACAATATGAGGTGCACGATTTGTAGAAAATTCCAGTGTTTTTTGCTTCTGTTTAAAAATAGTCCGTCAACGATTTTCATTTTCCGCATGGTTAGTGTTGCTGTAGATGGGGATTTGACAGAACGGGCGTGTAATAAAAGGTTATTCGTCACATGTGTTGAATATGTAACCGATCATATATAGTGTGTGGAATTTTGAATCCATCCTTGATATTCCCCGGTCAAGGGCTATTATAAGTTATCTCCGCTAACATGTATGGAATATGGAGACAAATTGCCATTCCTCTTTGGGCTGCATTTGACTGCTACTCATTCTCTGTCTCTCATTTGCGTCCACTGTTGTATACAGTTCGCTTGCACGTTACTTCGTGTGTATGATTTGAAGAAAAAAAAAACACTCCGAAATTTACCTACGTCCTCTCCTCCGCCAAAAAACACTCAAATCTAAGACTCAACCCCCATCAGAATCACTCAGCAGTAGATGCGCGCATTATAAATCGAAACAAAAAAACAACAACATCAAACACGCGTAATATCTACTCAGATTTCGGAAGATATTTCTTACATGCAACCAGTTTCCTGATTGTATTTTTCAATTCTTACCCAAGATTGTCCTCAAAACAGTTAAACATTATTGACAATCACCAATTTGAGAAAGTAAAAGTAAATTTGTACCCACCCCCTAGGTCATACTAAAACACGACCCTCATAAGAACAAAACAGAAGGTGGAAAGCTACTTCGTATTCCACATTTGAGTTCACTAGTTTTTTTCCTCATTAGCCTGTATTATCTGCAGCTGTTTATCGTATCTCATAAATCATAACAATGGTGTCCGTGTAATAAAGTAATATAAAGTTATTTAAATCGCATTTAACCCTTTACCTAACGTGAAAAGCAGACGACACTTGCAAAAAAAATTCTTGAATAACTAATTTTTTTCATTTTTTGTCTCAAAAACATAGGTTATGACCCCTCGTTGGAACGAGCTCGACGAGCTCGTTCCAACGAGGGGTCATAACCTATGTTTTTGAGATAAAAAATGAAAAAAATAGAGAAAATTAATTGGCGATTTTTGAGAATAGCGCTGGCCGATTTTGGCCGTTACGTTCGGTAAAGGGTTAAAAATCTGTCCTGATATTAATATTATTATAAACAGAATACGGCGGTCAGTTTAATTTCGTTTATTGTAACTGTTCACCTCGGACATAAAAGTAACAATATTAGGTGGAAGATCAATCTATACTATTAAAAAAAGTAGGGGATATTTGATAAAAGTGAGATATATGAAGAAATATATTTTATATTTTCATCAAAAAGACAGTTGATGCATTGCAATGTGATATCTGGAGAATGATTTCATCGATAGCTGGCTGTCTGACAAGCACACATTTCACGCACTGAGCTGTAGAAGACATGGACGGTCAGTCCGAGAATTTACCACATTCAGTCCAAGACCTCAACACCTTGTAAATCCTCCCTCCTCGGTTCGTGAGACAGGCTCTACATCAATTACGCCTTGTTGCAATGTGACGTTCAGTCGAAAGTGGAATTATTCGAGGTAGTCGAACGTACAAATTCCAGCTGTGGAGGCGATGTCGGATAGTCTGACCAGTGACTTGCACATTTGTCTCTCGGTGCAGCTGCTGTCCAATTTCTGAGGCACGTTGATATAGGTTACGTAATGATGTGGTTCGCATGAAACAATCCTGGTTAGCAGTTGTCGCTGTTCCACGACCTGACCAACGTCTGCCATCAACATTGCCTGTCTGACGGTAGCATTACCACAACATGCTAATCACCGATTGAGTAACGTTGATAATTTGAGCCACTGCAGTCGGTCTGGTGCCAACTTCGAACATGCCAACGGCACGTACACGTTCGTCACGTGTCAGTCTTTGCATCCCCCAAAAGATACGTTTCGACCAGAAACTTTTGATGAACGAGTTTACACCAAGAAAAGAATGACGATACCTTCGAAAAAGTCCGTCCAGTGCAAATGAAAATTTCAGAACGTACCCCGCAGACATTAACGCGGCGCTCATGCGAAAACCCTGCACGAAGTTTTCGTGGGGCGGTGACATTCCTGATCCACACGAAACTTGGTAACATATTGATTTGTCCAATCACGCGTATCCAATACAATTTTCCGAAAATATCAACACCATTTGGGATATCCCCTACTATTTTTGAATATATACATCGTGTCGTGGTGCTCTCTCTATCTTTCTCTCTCTCTATCTATCTCTCTCGCTCTCTTTCTCTCTCCGCTCCCTCTCTCTCTCCATCTGAGATACTAAGCCGTGCTTTAAGCAAGTCTGAGTTACGGCAGATGGGGGTAAAGGGACAAGGTTTGAGATTTCTTGCAGAATAGCGCTCCAAAATTTTGCATATACACTATTTTTCTGCTTGAAGCAGAAAACAAAGTTTAAAGCTTTGAGCTTTATTGCATGCGGATTAATATAATAAGATCGTTGTCGTCTATTGAATTTGGCGAGTTTCATCATCGCAAATAAGCAATAAT
Organism: Pictodentalium vernedei; assembly: GCA_031216915.1. Taxonomy (NCBI): domain Eukaryota; kingdom Metazoa; phylum Mollusca; class Scaphopoda; order Dentaliida; family Dentaliidae; genus Pictodentalium; species Pictodentalium vernedei. The sequence goes on along the minus strand of CM062296.1, from coordinate 833,821,806 downwards.
ACAATTGTATATGAACGACTAATACAATGCATATTCAGCAAAGAGGTGATTCTTCAAAGTATTCAACATTAAGAAGCGCCACGAATGATGAAGGCAATGTGGGTTATTAATCTAATCTACGGTGAAACTGGAGACACACAAAGTAACCCTAAACTAAATATCTGATCTAGGGTAGTTTTAAAGAGGTTCTGGAGCGTGGTGGCTCAGTGGGTAGACTGTTGGACTACTATGCGAGAGGTACCGAGTTCGATCCCCATCCGGGACGACCCGCGTTGTGTCCTTGGGCAATACACTTTATCCCGGTTGCCTACATAGGAGCACAATTACGCGGTGTACTAAGGCGTACTGCACTTCGATGGTGCACATGTTGGGTAACCCTGCTTGAGCGGAGCTTGAACAGAGTTAGAATGTTGAGGAGCTGACAGCTGCTCGTCGATGCTCGGTGGTTCTCTCCGGGTACTCCGGCTTCCCCCACCCGTAAAACTGTCACGGTCACGATTAGCCATTGTGCATAAGTATGTGACCTTAAACGCCAATAAATAAATAAATAAATAAATAAGGAGGTTCTAGTATTAATATGCTGGTTACTGCGCATGTTTCTTCATACAACCGAATGTAGTGATAACCCAAGGGACTTCCCTCCTAACTACTATATACTGCTATACCAGTGTCATTAATATGTTTAATATGTTTACAGCGTTTTTTTTTTCGACCATGTCAATTCAAAGGCAGCATTTTGGGAGAGTACATGTTCATTATTTGGGGATAGACCAAATCAATATATCCAACATGCAGCCTCAAAATCTTGATTCGTCAACCCCACACAATTGATTGGTCTACCCACACATTCATTTAGAAGCCATCCTAATTAACTGGTAGAGTGCTTGAAGTTTGGGTTTTGGGTTTATTGTGAAGTGCAGGTACTGTAACTAAAAGGATTCAAATTCAGTGACTGTGCTTCATATTATCTTTGAAGTGATATTATTTATTCTGTTATATATCGAGGATATGGAATGAGTGTTTTTCTCATATAATATTTATGAAACGAGTCTACGAATTTTCCGTTTTGGCGAGTCTCTGGCGAGCCCAAACGGGAAATTCGGACGAGTTTCATAAATATTATATGAGAAAAACACTCATTTCATATCCTATATATCATATGACACACACACGCACAAATTAGCCACTTATGACTTTGTAACCCATCTGGAGTTGCAGACGACACATGAAAAAAAACATCCTTGTACAATAAACAATTTTCATTTTTTGCTTTAAAAACATAGGTTATGACCCCTCGTTGGAACGAGCTCGTCGAGCTCGTTCCAATGAGGGGCCATAACCTATGTTTTGGAAGCAAAAAGTGAAAATATATAAAAAAAAAATGAATGACCTTTTTCTTGTAGGTAAAATAATAATACAGAAAAAACAACCCTAAATAAGACAGATAACGTAAATTCTCCCAACTGAAATTATGCAAATGTCACCCAGTTGTATTTTGTTTAGCCAAACAAATTGTCCAGTTTTGAAATTGACCAATGAAAGCTCCCAACTCTAATTATGCTAATTATGAAAATGTGGCCCAGTTTTATTTTGTTCAGCCAATCAAATTGTCTAGTTTTGAAAATGACCAATGAAATTGACGGAAGGCTTTATTTATCACTGATTAATGTGAAAACAAAATATCAAATGTTTTAAAGTGAACAAAACGGACGAGTCATACGATAAATGTTGATATTGATTGGTGTGGCTAATCGTGACCGTGACAGTTTTACGTATGGAGGAAGCTGGAGAACCCGGAGAGAATCACCGAGCATCGACGAGCAACTATTAGTTCCTCAACATTCTAACTCTGTTCAATTACCGCTCAAGCAGAGTTACGGCGGTTGAAGACATGTGCACCATCGACGTGCGGTACGCCTTAATACACGGCGTCATCGTGGTCCCATGTAGGCAGCCGGTATAAAGTGCCTTGCCCAAGGACTCAACGCGGGACGTCCCGGATGGGGATCGAACTCGGGACCTCTAGCATAGAAGTCCAACAGTCTGCCACTGAGCCACCGCTCACCCCATTTATTCTGTTAGGATTTGCCTTGTGACAATTTATGGGAGAGTGTCCACGGGCACTCTCTCCTATAAATCGCCACATGGTAAAGACATGTGAATAAATCCTGATAGCCAAACATAATTTAGCATCTACCAGTTAATGAAAATGTGACTTATGTTTCTTTTAGGGATCTGCGAATCACAAATTTCTTTTCGAATCGAATCTCGAATCGAATCGTGTCTCTGATATCGACATCGAATCGAATCCCGAATCGAATCTCAAGTTATTTCATATTGCATCAAACGGAAGTTACGGAACACTGTGATGACCCTTACGCGACGGAGTGAACACCTTAAACTCCAATAACTAAATATTCTCTGTAGCACCGTCGATGAAACTGCTAGGCCTACTGTCCATAGTTTTAGTTTTTTAAGGCCTAACTTGTTACTATTCACATTCTTAAGAACGTGAATAGTAACACGTTAAACCTTCAAAAACCAAAACTATGGATAATGTTCTGGGCCAAATTCACACCTTACCTAACAATTAAACATTGTCAATAACTCAAATAAATAGGAATTGAGCCTACATGAATGAATTTTCTAATGACAGTTTTATCCTATTTTTGTTGCAAATGTAACAAATTGAAGTTAGTAGGAGAGATTCGAAAAAATCGAATCCTGAGACTGATTTGGGATCGATCTCGAAGCATACGTATGGTATCGATGTCGAATCGAATCTCGAATATTCGCAGGACCCTTGTTTCTTTACCGTAAAAATGGCCCCTCGGGTTAAAATAGTAAAACTAGATTGGTACTTTAGTCACTGTTAAAATGCCATCCTCCTCGGAACACTAATGACTCAGTTCAAATCTTTATATTCATAGCTGGAATGTTCAATAATATTATTGTGAAAAGAGTATCTCTAGCGTTGATAGTCCGCTCCGGACCAGTGGTAACTGCTTTGTGTCCTTTGTCAGAACAGTTGATACCGATTGCCCGCGTGGGTGATTATCTGAAAAGTATCTGTACGTTCTGGTATACGCCGTTCAAAACTACACTGCAAAAAATATAGGTTCTCTTTAGAACCAAACCTGGTTCTAATTTTGTCCCTGAGATGGAACCAGTTTTGTTTAAACAATATTTATTTCTGTAAGAAAAAGTGGAATTGTACAATAAGGGACACACACACGGTGTGTGCACAGTGGCCTATATCTATGTATGTATATTATATATATATGTAGGTATGGGTCTGTGTGTACATATCGAGTGTGTGTTTGCCCGCTTCAGTATTGAAAGTGCTAAAATACTCTGAGGTGGCCTTAAATTGTTACATTGATCATTAACTGATAGCGTTATGGATCAGTGGTTCTTACTTCATTGACCACTATTGTGAGAGACATGTAGTTTCTCGTGCTCGGCGGTGTTGACTTCGCACGAAATAATTGCGTCTGCAATATTATATTATTCTGAATCGGAGTCTAGTGGATCAGAACCGGGTGGAGCTTCCTATAGGTGAGTCGAATATTTATTTCTCCGTAGTTGTACCCTGCCGGGGCCGGTCATATTTTATGTAATTTACCGATCCTCGCCGTAAGCCGAAATATGTTATAAAAGGCTATATTAAATTGGTTCTAGGATTATTCACGATTGATCCAGGGCATCTTATTGCTGTTGCGATAGGATGCTATGGCCTAATCGTGATCTTTCGGCTTGGGGCGAGTTTCGGTGGCCCGATGGATTGTACCCCCCCCCCCCCTCTCCTTTTATGGCATTAGCTTGAATGTACAGACGTGAATACTGAGATAACGCTACCCTCAGTGAATATTTAGCAATATTTAGGAAGGTAGGTGGGTCACAAATAATGAAGTAACCCTTCTGCTGGGTGACATGTGAAAGTAAATATTTGGTATTGCCGTATCTTGGACTCCCCTTCTTTAGTTAAGGGTAGTAGTCATGTAGTCTGGTGTGCATATTTTAAGGCGGCATAAGTGCCAGATTGTAGGGTTTTTCCCCCTCTTTAGTAGGGGACGTAACTATTTTATGAGGAATTATGATCTCACCTTGAAGGGTGAATGAAATGAGTTGGTCTGTACAACTTGAATGTAAATCTGAATGTACTGCTGAATTGTGGGAGGGTAGAGACGATTTGGGGATTTGTGAATAAATTTGCTAATAATTTAGTGGAATTGTTTTTTTTTGTATTTTTAATTCCTATTCTGTTTCAGAGTCCTAGTCCTAACATATATCTTAACACAAAGCACGGTTTAAGGGTGGATTGGAATCATAGGAAGATGTTTGTTCCTTGGTTGACTGTTGTGGCGAGGTTCTCGGTAAGGGCTCGCTTATTGTAAGTGAGTCCGGCCCGAGAACAGCGGCACGGCACGGGTGCCAGGGTAGTCTGGAATAATTTTGTAGAGGTTCTAGGTGATTGATTACGCTAACTAATTTTCGGTTTGAAATTGCGAACTTGTAACCCCTCGACAACAATTCTGTGCTATGGCTAGACCTTGTTTGGCTTTGTGGCGTGGCTCTCGGCCGGAACTCACTTCATGTAAGTGAGTTCGGGGCCGAGAGACTCGACACAAAGTGAGAGCAGGGCGGGGTGGGTCGAGTTTCGCTACAGATTTTTGGCGTCGCCGACAGGATAATTTTTGTATTCGACAGGATAATTTTTGTATTCGACAGGATAATTTTTGTATTCGACAAGATAAATTTTTATTTTCAACAGAATATAATTTTAACCGATTAAATTTGGTTTGGCAGAGTAAATTTGAACCAACGTTTTGGATTGAAGGGTTGTGTGATTGAATCCGAGATATTTATATCCTAGTGACCATAATTTGTTAGGAATGTTGTAGGACTAAAATTGGACTCCTTGTTGTGAATTAATGTAATTGTTGGGGGTGTGGTCCTTACATATATATAAAATGGCTAGTGGAATTAGTAAAGAGCTAGGTGATTATATCTATGCCTCGGAGGCCTTGACCGCTGATATGACCTCCAAAGGTGCTAGATCGAAGAAATTACGTAATATTCCTCCTACTCCTGATCCTACCCCTGATGGGAAGTTTAATAAGGTTGATGAAGTTATGTTGAAATGTCAACAGTTGAGTGACGAATTGCAGAATTCTATTGTTGAGTTAGGTGACCAAACGGAGGATTACGCTGCAATCTTTGATACACATGGGACGGTTTCGACAGGGGCCTCTGTGCGTCGAACTTCTGCAGGGCGTGCGGTTGATATGATGGGATTGCCCAGGGTGGTTCAACCTAAGAAAATTCCTGGGGAGAATCCGAAAGTATAGAGTTTGCCTAGACATCAGCATGGGGCAAGAGTTATACAGTCTGACGATAGGCATGGTGAGCAAGCTTATCCACGTAAACCGATTGTTACGCCCGATACGTTTAATGGAACCACCAGTGTAGCTGATTGGTTATCCCATTTTGAGAAATGTGTTGGGATTAACCAGTGGTCTGAAGACCGGGCTCGTCAATTTTTAGTGGTATCTTTAAGGGGCGCTGCCTTGCAGTTTTATGAAGATTTGGACCCGGAAATCAAATCCAATTCTCATAGAGTTATGCAGAGTTTGCGCGATCGTTTTGATCCATTTAAGGGGACTGCAATATATAGGGCCCAATTAAGGTCTAGACGTAGGTCACAGCGAGAGACTTTGCCTGAGTTAGCGGGAAGTATTAGACGCTTGGTGAGAAAGGCGTATCCAGGGGTTCCCCTCGATGTTAGGGATGACTTGAGTAAGGATAGTTTTATTTCCGCGTTGACGGACAATGAAGTTAGGATGCAAGTGTTGAGGGCTAAGCCTGAAACCCTTGATGCGGCAGTGCGTGCTGCTTTAGATGAGGAGTCGTACAAGAAGGTAGAGGTACCTTCTTCAGTTGGTGTAGTTAGGGAATCGGAAATTTCTAGTGAAATTGGTGCATTAACCCAGGCGGTCGAAAGTTTGCAGGAACAATTGAAAGAAATGCAGGTTGAGCAAAATAAATTACGAGAAGAACTTTTCAGGCAGGATCGTGGTCAGGATAGGGATAGTTTTTATAGAGGTCGTTTGGGCCGTGGTGGTTATGGAAATGGTAGAGGTGGGAATAGAGGTAGAGGTAAAGGTGACTGGTCCCATAGGTCCAATTTAGATAACAATCAGGATTTAAACGGGTAAAGACTGAGGTAGGGGTCGAACCTCAGTCTGTGATAGAAAGGACCCTCCCATCAGAGAGTATCGGTCATAGTTATCTGACTCTTAAGGTCTTGAATGAAAATGTTAAGTTCCTACTGGATACTGGTTCAGCGGTAAGCTTAATCAGTACCAGAGTGTTGCATGAAACTTTAGGTATTGAGCAGTCTCGAGTTAGAGAGGCTCCTCGTAGTGTTTTGGGGGCGAATGGGCAGCCCCTTGATTTAAAGGGGTTGGTGGATTTGCCTGTAACTGTTGGTAAGTATCAATATGTTCAAACATTTTACGTGGTTAATCTGTCCTTTGATGCAATTCTGGGAATTGACTTTATGAATAAAACTAATTCAGTGATTTCTTTGCCGGACAAAACTGTTATGATCCAAGGGGTTAAATTTTCCCTTGAGTTTTTGAAAGAAAATGATAAAATTCACGTATTATTGATTGAGGGATTGATAGTACCTCCCTTTTCTGAAGTTATAGTGCAGGGCCGAGTTGACGGTCCACCGGTTGGACAGAGCCTGTGTGAACCCGACCCAGGGTTCATGAAAGGTCATCACGGATTAATGTTGGGACGAAGTGTTGTTGATGTTAGTCAGCCGGAAGTTCCTGTTAGGCTGATAAATGTTTCTCAGACCCCTCAAAAGTTAAAAGGTGGTGAGTCTGTGGCTGTTCTTGAGAATGTTGACATTTTAGGTGAACAAATTAAGGAGGCTTCCCCTTCGGATGATGGGAAGTTCTCTTTGTTACAAACCTATGACAGAGCGGTTTTGACTGGAAATCAAGCGGAACAGGTCAATGATTTTTTAGAGAAGAACCGCGACGTATTTATACAGTTCGAAGGTGATTTGGGCCGCACTGATCTCATTCGGCATGATATTTGTACGGGTGACCATCTTCCTATTAAACAGCGGGCATATCGGCTCCCTTTTCACAAAAGGCGCGAGGTTGAGCAGCAGATAGATGTTATGCTTAAGCAAGGGGTAATTCAACCTTCCTCTAGTCCTTGGGCGGCTCCTATAGTTTTAGTTAAAAAGAAAGACAATAGTTTTCGTTTCTGCGTGGACTACCGTAAATTAAATGCCATTACAAAAAAAGATGCCTATCCTTTGCCCCGTATAGATGAGAGTTTAGAGGGTATGGCGGGGGCACAGTGGTTTTCCACTCTAGATTTGGCTTCTGGATACTGGCAAATGGAGCTAACTCCCGATGCCCGGGAGAAAACGGCTTTTACTACTGGCGTTGGGCTCTATCAATTCACGGTCCTCCCTTTTGGGCTCTGTGGCGCTCCTGGGTCCTTCGAGAGGCTCATGGAGCTAGTTCTCAAAGGGCTACACTGGAAGACTTGTCTCATATATCTTGATGACGTCATCATATATGCGCGGTCTTTCCAGGAGCATATTGAACGATTACAAGAGGTTTTTACTAGAATAAGGTCTGCAGGATTAAAATTGAAACCTTCTAAGTGTGCGTTGTTTAGACGTCAGGTTTCATATTTAGGTCACATTGTTTCCGCGTCGGGTGTGTCAGCTGACCCGGAGAAAATTGCGCGCGTAAAAGATTGGCCTGTTCCGACTTGCTTGAAAGATCTTCGAAGTTTTATCGGGTTATCCGCGTATTATCGAAAATATGTCTCACACTTTTCTACTTTGGCTAGTCCTTTGACCAAATTGACTCGTAAGAATGAAAAATTTGTTTGGGGCGAGGCCCAACAGGAGGCTTTTGAGATATTAAAAGACAAATTGTGTCAAAGTCCAATTTTGGCTTACCCAAATTTTGAGCACGAATTTATTCTTGACACGGATGCGAGTGATTTTGCCTCTGGTTCGGTTTTGTCACAGATTATAGAAGGCAAGGAGCAAGTAATAGCTTATTTCAGTAAAACTCATTCCCAACAAGAGAGAAATTATAGTGTTACTAGGAAGGAGTTACTGGCAGTAATTAAAAGTGTTAACACTTTAGACATTTCCTCATTGGCAAGCATTTTACGCTGCGAACCGACCATGGGTCCCTGCAGTGGTTGTTTAATTTTAAGGAACCGGTTGGGCAGGTGGCACGTTGGCTGGAATATCTCAGTGGGTTCGATTTTATGACGGTTCATCGTCGCGGTGAACAACATAAGAACGCAGATGCGCTGAGTAGGATTCCTTCCTGTAACAAACATGATATTAACACTGTTGAGTTTGAGTCTGCAATTCAATTGACTAAGGAAAGTCAGGGGGCTGATCCCCTTATTAAAAAATTTCTCGAAATGAAGAAAACGGGCGAGAAACCTGGACTTGAGAAATTAAAAGGAGAATCCCCGGAGCTTCAGAGGTGTGTGAGTCAGTGGGAACAATTTTTAGTGGAAAATGACATTCTTCTTCGAGAGTGGACAGAAATAGGGTCCCCCAGCAAATTTTTGTGGGTGGTCCCAAAAGACTTAAGAAGTCAGGTATGTAAGGAGCATCATGACTCTTTAGTGGGTGCACATTTGGGCGTTCATAAGACATATTCTAAAATTCGAGAGCGTTTCTTTTGGATAGGTTTGCGTCGGGATGTAGAACTCTGGGTTCAGTCTTGTCCGAATTGTCAGTGTCGTAAGCCACCGGGCAAGACCAGTCGAGCTCCTATGGTAACAGATAAAGTTTCGGAGCCTATGGAACGAATTGCTTTGGATATTTTGGGGCCATTACCTGAATCCGTTCAGGGTAATATTTACATTTTAGTTATATCAGATTATTTCTCCAAATGGACGGAGGCTTTTGCTATCCCCAATCAAAGGGCAAGTACAGTAGCCGATGTGGTAATTCGAGAGTGGATTAGTCGGTACGGAATGCCGAAATTTATTCATTCAGACCAGGGGTCAAATTTTGAATCTGATTTGTTTCAGGAAGTTTGCCGCTATTTTGAAATTAAAAAGACTCGTACCTCTCCCTATATGCCCCAAAGTGATGGCCAAGTTGAGAGGTTTAATAGAACTTTGGCGGCTATGTTAGCTTGCTTTGTAGAGGATAATCATGGCGACTGGGAATACTATCTTCCATTCGCCATGATGGCCTATAGAAGTGCCAAACATGAGACGACTGGGTTTACTCCCTTTAGTGTCATGTTTGGTAGAGAAATTACTTTACCTACAGAGTTAATCGCTGGTAAGATTCCTGATAGGGATTGGGCTCCCTCTCAATATGTTAGCGATTTGGAAAGTCGTCTAGCCCAAATATTTCAATTGGTCTCGTTGAAATGTGAATCCGAGATTAAGAGAAGAAAGAAAATATATGACAAGCGAGTTTTCGGCAAACCTTTTACCGTTGGGGATAGGGTCTGGCTTTATTTGCCTAGAGTAAATAAAGGTCAGACCTCAAAATTTGCAAAATTTTGGGTTGGTCCCTACATCATAAAAAGCAAACTCTCGGACGCAAATTACCTTGTGGTTCGCGTCGGAGGAGGTAAACCCCAGGTTGTACATTTCAACCGGTTGAAGAAGTGTTTTTCACGTAATTTAAATTTGGGTGCCCCCATTGCTCCCACACCTGATAGTCCTATCGAGAGTAATGTTGACCGGCCCTCGGTGGGAGATCCTGAGGGGAGAGAGACGTTCGACGGGGAAGCTCCGACTAGTAGGCGTGGTCGTACCCTCCGGCGACCACGTCGACTAGGTTCTCAAGACTTTGTTTTTTATTAAGTATTTTTTTTCTTTCTCTCTGCCTGACACCACACTTGGTATTTGAGTTAAGTGGCAGTTCTCGGGGGCCTGAATATATATATATTTTGTTGAGCGCAATAAAATGTAAAAATTTGATATTATATTTAGCGCTTATGTATTGGCCTCCGAGGTGGTGCTGCCTTTGAAGTGTATTTAGTGTGGAACCAAATTTTCATGTAGATAATGGATAGATGAGCATTATTGGCTTGTCCATAATACGAGCTTTGTTGCATTATTTTAAATTGCGTCATTTCCCTGGTGTGGGGAGTTGCCGTATTGTATTGGTTCCGAGAAATTGGGTTTTTTTTATTGGCTGTTGGAAATGGCAAATACAAGTGTGGTCGTCAAATTTCTATACCTGTTAAGATTTTTCTTAAACCCGCTGACCGGTTTGTTTTTTTATTTCGGTACGCAGGAGGGTTGGGATGTTAATAATTGGGGGGTTTTCGTGCGCGTGTGTATGGAGGGCGGTGAGAGTTATATGTTAGGGTATGATTCGGAATATAAGAGTTATGGAAGTTAAGGCACCGGTGCCAAGTATAATTGGATTTTTTTTTTTTCGCGAGAGATGTGTCCGTGGTAGAAAATAAATCAATTGACGGGTCAGCTTGGTTGGAGAAATTATCTTTCGGGAAATATTGAAATGGTTGTCCTTTTTAGTTGCTGGGTCCTCATCTTATCTATGTAGAATTATTGTATGAACAAAGATACTGTTCTGTTTGTAAATTTTCTTCTTGTAGCATTATGGCTTTAACAATGGGCCATTCCTTTATAAGAAGACTTGCAGCATGGTCAGGGGAAATACCTGGACGTCTGAGTTCGCTGGAAGCATATGGTGTTCCTGGTGCAACTATCCAACAACTTGAATGGATTTGTGTGGAGAGTGCAGAGACCGTACTTGTGCAGGTTGGCGAAAATGACATTGACTGTGATACTTTTTGTTTTTCACATTTTAAACTTTCTGTCGAAAGACTTTTAGAGAATTTGTTACGCCAAGGCGTTAACAAAATTATCATTCTAGGACTGTTTCCTCGTGTGAAGACCAGAGTGTCTGGTATTGTGTACGAACTCCGTAGGGTGGCTGTCACCAAGTTTTACGAAACACTTAGAAGGTCTAATGTATTTTATAAAGCCTTATTTAAGGTGTCACGTTTACATTTTGCACGAGATGGTGTGCATTTGAATAACCTGGGTCAATGTCAATACCTAAAATACCTTGCTTTGGTCTTGGAGGAGCAGTGCTCCGTTGAATAAAGGTTCTACAAATAATCTTACCAATTTCCCGGGGAAATTGTGTGAAAGCTGAATGCTTTAGAATAAATGACATAAAAAGAATTGTATGTGCCTGATAAAGGTCATTACATCCAGAAAGTGAGATGAGTTCCTTGAGAACTTTCAGTTGTAATAGAAAAGATTTAATATTCCTTTGTTTTGGAAAGATAACCTTGAACTAAACTGGGTTCTAGATGGGACCATTATAAATATTGTCATCGTTTTATGCTTTAATGAGCTCAATCTGACGTTTACATCTCCTGTTGCATGACCTCGTCGGCTTCAGGCAGTGCAGACCCTGTACGTGGGTCAGTGCTGGTCGGGGACTCATTTCGGCCTAAAGCTATGACTGATTTCCTAAACGGAACCCCAGTTGGATGGATTTAAGGTGAATTATTTAAATAGTGATTTATTAATTTTTTTAAAACGAAAATACATAGAAATTATGAAGAAAAATTTATGTGTTTTATGAGGAACCAGCGACTACTTTTATTCAGCCAACAACTATTTCAATTCAACTAGCAATTATCTGGCTATTTTTTTTTAAATGGCCAGTATGACAAAATCTACTACCTTTGTTTGCGGATGGGTGTATATATCTTTCCCCTTTTCCTTTTTCCTCTCCTATCTTTTTCAACAGGGACGTTGAATCTCGGGGTGGGGGTGGTGTAAGAAAAAGTGGAATTGTACAATAAGGGACACACACACGGTGTGTGCACAGTGGCCTATATCTATGTATGTATATTATATATATATATATGTAGGTATGGGTCTGTGTGTACATATCGAGTGTGTGTTTGCCCGCTTCAGTATTGAAAGTGCTAAAATACTCTGAGGTGGCCTTAAATTGTTACATTGATCATTAACTGATAGCGTTATGGATCAGTGGTTTTTACTTCATTGACCACTATTGTGAGAGACATGTAGTTTCTCGTGCTCGGCGGTGTTGACTTCGCACGAAATAATTGCGTCTGCAATATTATATTATTCTGAATCGGAGTCTAGTGGATCAGAACCGGGTGGAGCTTCCTATAGGTGAGTCGAATATTTATTTCTCCGTAGTTGTACCCTGCCGGGGCCGGTCATATTTTATGTAATTTACCGATCCTCGCCGTAAGCCGAAATATGTTATAAAAGGCTATATTAAATTGGTTCTAGGATTATTCACGATTGATCCAGGGCATCTTATTGCTGTTGCGATAGGATGCTATGGCCTAATCGTGATCTTTCGGCTTGGGGCGAGTTTCGGTGGCCCGATGGATTGTAACCCTCCCCCCCCCCCCCTCTCCTTTTATGGCATTAGCTTGAATGTACAGACGTGAATACTGAGATAACGCTACCCTCAGTGAATATTTAGCAATATTTAGGAGGGTAGGTGGGTCACAAATAATGAAGTAACCCTTCTGCTGGGTGACATGTGAAAGTAAATATTTGGTATTGCCGTATCTTGGACTCCCCTTCTTTAGTTAAGGGTAGTAGTCATGTAGTCTGGTGTGCATATTTTAAGGCGGCATAAGCGCCAGATTGTAGGGTTTTTCCCCCTCTTTAGTAGGGGACGTAACTATTTTATGAGGAATTATGATCTCACCTTGAAGGGTGAATGAAATGAGTTGGTCTGTACAACTTGAATGTAAATCTGAATGTACTGCTGAATTGTGGGAGGGTAGAGACGATTTGGGGATTTGTGAATAAATTTGCTAATAATTTAGTGGAATTGTTTTTTTTTGTATTTTTAATTCCTATTCTGTTTCAGAGTCCTAGTCCTAACATATATCTTAACACAAAACACGGTTTAAGGGTGGATTGGAATCATAGGAAGATGTTTGTTCCTTGGTTGACTGTTGTGGCGAGGTTCTCGGTAAGGGCTCGCTTATTGTAAGTGAGTCCGGCCCGAGAACAGCGGCACGGCACGGGTGCCAGGGTAGTCTGGAATAATTTTGTAGAGGTTCTAGGTGATTGATTACGCTAACTAATTTTCGGTTTGAAATTGCGAACTTGTAACTAACCCCTCGACAACAAATCTGTGCTATGGCTAGACCTTGTTTGGCTTTGTGGCGTGGCTCTCGGCCGGAACTCACTTCATGTAAGTGAGTTCGGGGCCGAGAGACTCGACACAAAGTGAGAGCAGGGCGGGGTGGGTCGAGTTTCGCTACATGTCAAATCAAATACATTTATAAAGATTAACATTAAATATTAACAGAATTAAACATAAATTGAGGGAGTTTCAGTCGTACGTTTAGAGTTTATCTCAAATCATTATTAAGCAAAGGAGATATGAACAGTTAGCATATCGAACCAGTTTTGGTTCTATACAGAACCAAAACTGGTTCGATATGCCAACTGTTCATATCTCCCTTGTTTCAAAATGTTTGGCGACTGCGTTGAATAAGCTCCAAGTTCAGTGCTGAATCTACTTCGGTTCATGTAATATTCTGTTAAAATTGAATGCTAATCTTGGTAAATTTATTTGATTTGAAATAAATACTGTTTAAACAGAGCTGGTTTCATCTCAGGGACAAGATTAAAACCAATTTTGGTTCTAAAGAGAATCTATATTTTTTGCAGTGTACCATCTGATTAACCCTTTACCCAACGTAACGGCCAAAACCGACCAGCGCTAATCTCAAAAATCGTCAGTTAATTTTCATTATTTTTTTTCATTTTTTGTCTCAAAAACATAGGTTATGACCCCTCATTGCAACGAGCTCGTCGAGCTCGTTCCAATGAGGGGTCATAACCTATGTTTTTGAGACAAAAAATGAAAAAAATTAGTTGTTCAAGAATTTTTTTTGCAAGTGTCGTCTGCTTTTCATGTAAGGTAAAGGGTTAATTGTTGGAAATGGCTCAGAGAACCCTTTCCAATAATTAATCAAATGATAGAGTTTCACTTGTGTCATAAATTTTATTAAAGCTCCTCGCATATGGGTATACACAGATGACCTCCAGATATGGCTAAAGTGGGCGTGGCAGTAAAAGGGTTGTACCGCTGATGAATCTGATTGTACAGAGGTAGTAAATTCAGATATTCTGAGAGTTACCCGCCGCTGGTAGGTGGTTGTCTCCGGGTCCTCCGTCTTCCCCCACCGGTAAAACTGTCCATCATAATGTGGTCCTGGGTGTTGAATGTGTCGTTAAACTCCGATAAACAAATAAACAAACAAACATTAAGTGAGAAACAATTTTATAGTTCCATCGTGCGATTGTCCCAGTTATGCTGGTATAATGTAGAAACCTTATTTTCCCTTTCAGAAAATATTATCGAAACCAAATTAATTGATTGGTGAGTCTTTTGTTCATTACTCTCTCTCTCTCTCTCTATTTGTTATTTTATTTTAGTTGCATACAAAGGTGATACATGCGACGCTGCGACGCAATGTACCAAATTCAGCAGTTGCACATCAGGAAGATGTATTTGTGACAGCGGCACATCAAGTTTAGGCGGTGGACGATGTGTTGACAGTGCTAACAGAGGAGAATTAAAAGACGCAGTTTGTGGCACCTGTTCGTCGTCCCTGGACTTGTTTTGTGGGGGAGTGTGTATGTGTGGTGCTGGATATCAGGATGCCTCAGAATATAATTTATCTGTCGACCCAGAAACACCGTGTTATTCAGACTTCATTGTAGAGAGTTCAGCACCATACAGCCACCTCGGTACGTTTAGGACATTCAATTTTTTTTTTTTTTTCTTCATTTCTTATTTTATTTTTTTTTTTTTGTAATTGGCGATAAGTATTTTTTATCTACCATATATCTAACAATCATAAAGATTTTGGCCTGAAAACCAATAGAAACGGTATGTATCACATAATGTGTTCTGATTCCGTATCATATAGACGACTTATTCTGATTCTGTGTCATATAGATGACTTGTTTCCGGGAACGTGACAGACTATCATAACAGGTGCATGAATACATTTTTTTGTGAGTTTCAGAGGTCGACTCAGCTGATCGCTTAAAAATCAAAACAAAATTCCTCACAGTTAGCGACATAACTATAAATAGCCAATGACCACCCCCACACAATAAATAGAAACTGCACAATTCAATATTACACAATAATTCAAGCGTATCATCATAGGAAGTAACAATGAGAGTGAATAATTTGACAACACAGCTTTGAAAATTGCGGTGACATTGTTACTCGTTGTTAGAGTACACAGCAGCATAGTTCCATAAAATATGTTTTTTTAAAACCTTTTTCTTGTCCAACATTATGTCCAAAAACTGTATTGAAGATTTAATCTGTTTATGTAACAGAATTGTCAGATAAATGAATTATCATAATAATGTGCACGTCCTGTGATTTGCGTCAGATTCTCGGTGGTGTCCAAAAATGGGATCACATCTCGCCGGCAAAGCCGGCTCGTTGAGATCCCTTTCTGGACACCACCTCGAATCTGATACAAAACACAGGACATGCACATTATTATGATAATCTGTATTTACCTAAAAACGCAATTGCAAACTGCTGTGTCATTAGCGATAAGAAATCAGGGGAAAAAACAAATCTTGTATCACTATTTCAATAGCAATAAACCTCACATGACGTTATTTTATCTCACAATCGGGGCGTTTTTGCACTGTTACGCAACCAAAGTTTAATGTATCTGGGCCCTTGTTCCGAGTCTGTATCAAGGGCCCCTGATACAAGCGCGTGATTCTGCTTTGCCAAAACAACGGCATCAGAGAAAACAATATTAGGTGAGGCGAAGCCTCACCTAATATTGTTTTCTCTGAGCCGTATATGACACTGTATCTGCCAACTAAACGCCCTGTGACGTATTTATTATGCACGGCATGCTAAAATGTCTCTGGGGAAGTTAACTCAACGAATAGTTAAATTATGCGCACTTTTCGGCATCTTGGGCTGGTTTGTAGCCTAGTATTGGGATTTTCCGGAACGCTCGAGTCGAGGCTTCTCTCTTGAAGTTAAAGGATTAGCTTTCGCTATGAAATGTGGAAAACTCCACCTCATTAAACGATGAACGGCATATTTTAAAATATAATAAACCTTTACATCAAGAGGGATATTTAATTCAACAGTAATTATTGCAAAAGTAACAACCAAATTCACGTTGACGAAACACACAGCTGTTCCACTTCGCAAGACAGTATTCAGTAAAGTGAATCCCAGTGACGTAATTTTCTCTGAAGTGTAACGTCATCACTGACCTCAATATTGAGATCAATGAACGCTATTCTATTTTTCAATTTGCATCTTTCCATTGATAAGGCAAATGAAAAAGTTCCTCTTAAAATAGTTTTATAACACATTTCGTGGTCAATATTGTGAGACAGATTTATCATCACCACAGTGTGTGTCTCCGGAAATTCAGATCAAGTCTCGTTGTAGGCACAGAATCGCATTTCGACTCTCCCTAACGTGCTCGTCAAAATACTGTTCTGTTCCTACAACTCGACTTGATCTGAATTCCCGGAGACACACACTGTGGTGATAATCTGTATAGAAACGAACGTACGCGGGTTTGACAGTCTATTTCCGAGGTTACCTACTGGCAATCACAGGTGTTTCCTTTGATAACGCGAGTTGCTGCAATGAATAACGCATCTAGTTTACCTCCACGTACTTCTTCACCGCATGAAAATGCAAAATCAAGCTCATAAGCAAATCTACCACGCGGAACACCAAACGAGAAAAAGAAGGATGAAAGTGAATCGAAAAAACTCAATGCTACAGCGAAAACATTTTGAAACGTAACGTCAATCTCGATGTGTATTGCATGCGTTTTTTAAATGAACTGACATCATGTATTTTAAGCGATTCTTCCGCACATCAAAATTAAAATTCCCTAGTTGTTTTCGCAAACCACCCACCTACCATTTGTGTGAACTCTTGGATTAAATTGAATATAATGTGAAATATCATTGGCAGACGGAAAAAGCAAACTTTTATCACTAGATTCTCTCGTTTCTCAAAAAATCAACCTCTTTAATAAGTTTTAATCTTTTCTCAGCACCTCATTTTTCGAAAGGTTTTCCTACCATCTTGTTAATTTACACGGTATTCGTTTAGCTTTTGGTATCATTATTCAGTACTGTCCTCGACATTTATTTCATTGTCACGGTCGGTGTACATTTTTCATGTTTTTCTCATGAATTTAACGAAATAATCATTTTACACTACATCACTAATACACAAATAAATTAATAAATGAATAATCGAGGATATTTGAAAGTTATAAACCACGATATATCCAAAGCTGGAGATAATTATTATTCTCGTGTGGTGTGGGTTGGGGTGGGGAGATCTCAATCGAGACTACTTATCTCTACCAAATATCTTTATCCAAGGATGAGATGTAGCATTGCACCCTAACCCTACTCGATGAGGATTTTTCTCCCACAACACTCCACACCCGCCATGGACTGGTAGTAATCCACGCGTGGGCAGTGAAGTCCACGCATGCATTTACCACGTAATAAAAATCATCAGCAGCACACTTTTAATTAATATTGCTTCATTAATTGAATTTTTGACGATTATTCATATAATTAGTGTTTGGAATGTAATCTTATTGCGTCCGTGGAAATATTGCCCGCCATTGGGAAGTGGTCAGTTCACGGCGGCCGTACCGTACTACTCAAATTATTTAGTGTTCTACCCGTTGATCGTAGATGAAATGAATTTCGTGTTCAGAATTTCGTATATAATACATATAATACGAAAACGAAAAGCAGCTCCCCACAACTGCGGAATATCATATTATTGAAGAGAGTTGAAACAACTTCATTCTTGTGACGTCACTTTTGAAATTGTTCGATGATGTGATGTGCCGTGTATTGCGCGAATAATTAAACACGAGTGGTGTGGATGGGATGAGAAGCAGCGTTAAGTGAACCAAGAAATCAGACTGTGTTTTCTTACGAAACGCAGGTTATGATGAAATACTTCGGCGAACATTGAATATTCAAAGAAAGGAGGATGGGAACCTGGGATGGGTAAGTCTCACTTTTTCACCCGGGGCGCGCATATCTGAGTTGGCTTATGGTGGTCGAAATATGAAAATAGTTTTCACGCCAGCCTGGCGTTTAACGTCATGACGCGCAGTCAAATTACCTATTTTTCCGTCGGTCTCCCTCCGCCGTCTTGATTTGTCCCCTCCATATCGCATTACAGACTGTAGGAATGACGAATCGAATATCACGGCTCATCAAGTGGTACATATTGCCACTTTTAACAACCGTGAAAATTGCCAGCCTCGACTTAGGTATTGTATTGAGCACTGTCTTGTCTGTTTGGATAACTACATCACAAAAGGGGAATATTTCAGAACGGAATCTTCTAGGATCGAAAGCGCATGTACACGAGACCTAATAATAGAAGAAAAGTTCAAGAAAAGGCACTTGGCAGGATTTGAAACTTTTAAAAACTACTAGAATCGAATCAAATCGTTCTGACGATTTCGAATCGAATCGAATCCAAGAGCCACATTTTTAAGCATGGCGCTAAATAATGAACATTATGGAAATTTGGAAAGAGAATATTTTATGGTTTTCGAACTTTAACCCTTTAACCCTTACCCAATGCAGACGATATGAAAATTTATTATTTTAATTACAATTTTTTAAATTTAATTTTTTTTTTTTTACAAAACCATATCATGAGACCCCTCATTGGAACGAGCTCGATGAGCTCGTTCCAATGAGGGGGGTCAAATGATATGGTTTTGTTGAAATGTTTTGAAACATTTATTTCTTTCAACTGCAGAATATGCAAATTACGCGGAAAGATGCGGGCGATTCGTTAGGTAAAGGGTTAAAACCGGCGTGCATAAGCCTTTGCGTGAAGAAAAGAAACGGTAGTGGACGATCAGACGATATAAAGAGCAATACATATGAAGCGAGGCGCGGTAATATTTTAATCCGACAGCTCGATTGAACCGCCCAACAAACCAGGATGGTTTCGCCCATTTCGCCGTTGACAATATTGTCCGAAATGATGCCTTCCAAAAAAACTTTAGATTATTATTTTAGTTGACGGAGTCTCAATCAGTTTTCATTTCTTTTCTCTTTTAAATGGTATTTATGAATATTAATATAATAAGACAATACCACCAAAAAAGTGGTCTGCCCATGAACAATGCTTCGCTTGCAATTAAACCAAAGTCATGGACCACATCCTAACACAGGTCGTATTTTTTCTTCTTTCGCCGTTTTGCACCGCTTTTTTTAACAACGATCTCCAGCGAGCAGAGGAAGGAAATGTTAACGCTTCAGTTACGCAATCGATTTAACCCTTTCAACCCGGTATGCATAAATTTATAAAGAGCAAAAAATTAGAAGCGAGGCTCGGTAATAACTTAATCCAACAGCTCGACATATCTGTAGGATTAAATTAATACTGAACCTCTCAACAAAACAGATTCCTTTCGCCCATTTCGCCGTTGGCAGTGGTGACTGAAATGATACCTCCCAGTGCGCCAGTGTTGAAGGGGTTCAAAGATGCTTGATCTCGATTCGCATTGCTAGAAAGCACATGCACCATGAACATGTAATACGCTTTAAAATATCGTTCCTAAACAAGAGCAAACAGTTTTAACCTTTTACCCAACGCTGACGATATCAAAATTTATTATTTTAAATATCATTTTTTTTCAAATTTTTCAAAACATTTCAACAAAACCTTGTCATGTGATCCCTCGTTGGAACGAGCTCGACGAGCTCGTTTCAGCGAGGGGTCACATGATATGGTTTTGTTGAAGTTGTTTGCAAATTATTTTTTTTCAATTGCTAAATTTGCTTATTACGCGGGCGATTCGTTAGGTAAAGGGTTAACCGAGATACCGAAACGCGTAGACCAATTTCTTCATTCAAAAAAGGCTGCATGTTAAGCCATAGACACATAGCTGATGGATCCTCATTGGCACGAGCTCATTCCAATTAAGGAGCATAACCTATATACTGATGACAATGATGCAAAAAAAAACGAATAGCATTTTTTTCACATATCACATATTCGATGCGCTGACATTGTGTTTCTCGTCCCCTCACTTCCATACTGACGCTCCCCATACACGCTGCAACCAATAATAGATGCAAGCCGGTTCGAATAAGAAATCCACCTGGTGTTTTATTTATTTATTTATTTATTATTATTTTATTTGATTTATTTCTTCATTTCACACCAGCATCTCAGGCTATATCGTGACGATAAATCCATCCTTCTTGTTACAACAGAGGTAATTTACTTTGGGAATTAAAAAGGCAAACTTGGTAGTGATTACAGTAGTGAGTAAATGATACAAACAGTCTGTTGGACATAAAAATCTCCCAGATGAGCAGCGATGAGTGAAAAAACGTAGATTGAAAATATAAAAACAATTTAAAACTTATTTTAAAAAAATGTTTTGTCTCGTATCATGACCCCAATCACACCACTATCAAAAGCTATTTATTTTTACCCAAAAACTTCTCCAAAAGAAATTCTCTTAATACAAAGGTTCTTTCACTGATGATGTTAATTTGACAGAGTTAGATACATTGGTTGCCCAAATCTCCGAGGAAATGAAATAAATGTTTATTGAACATGTGCACATGCTGAAATAGAAGTGGAAATTTATTTATTTATTTATTTATTTATTTATTTATTTATTTGTTTATTTATTTAATTGTTGGAGGTAGTAGTGAGGTGAATAGTTGGTGCCCTTCTATTTGTGGAAGTTTTTTCGAGTAAGGCTGGTCAAAGCAGAGTTGGACACACTGCGATTTGTTGCGTTGCTAAATTTTGTTAGAAAATGTGGACCTCGTATCCTAATTTCAAACGTACGTCAACCAGGAAAAGCTGTCTATATTTGGACAATAACTTCTCCAAGAGAAATTCTCTTAACAACAGACTCTTTCACAGAAGATGTCATATTTGACAGGGGTTGATGAAGTCGTGTCCCTTATTGATTTCTGCAGGGGTCAGTGGGATGAAAACAGTACGGCCGCCGTGGACTGGTCACTTTCCACGCGGGAGCACTATGTCCACGGACGTTCTAATATTAGATTCCAAGCTCTAATTATAGAAATGATAATTATAAATTTAATTAATTAAGCACCGGGTACAACCCGGATTTTCATTAATTAAAATATTGCTGGCGATGACTTGTATTTCCTTGTAAACGCATGCGTGGACATCACTATCCGTGCGTGGATTACAACCAGTCCGTGGCGACTGTACATTGGCTGCAGAGTTGGTTTCGGTATCTTTGCATAAGTAATTCGAACAGGACTGTTCAAAACAGAGTCAGAGTAAGACCTTGCGATTCTCAAAATTCTGGACGAATCATTTGGCCAAAGAATTTCGAATCGAATAAAATATCGAATCGAATCTCACACCTCTTCGGGTTGTAAATATTGCACTATCTTAGAGTCGTAAATATCAAATATTGGTTTCAATGGCGACTCTGTTTGGGCAAATACGTCCAAAAGGCGGAGCATTCCTCGACTGAATCGAAATAGTTTCGAAAGTGGAACCTCTTTAATATCTCCTTCTGTTATCGGGTTTCCGTTACACGGCACCGATGGTGGGAGAAGAATTCAAATGGAGACACCTGGATGGATTTGCATAACATCTTGATGATTCGGCAATTTACGAATTCGTATGATACGAATAAAATCGAATCGAATCATCGGGATAATTTCGAATCGAATTTTCGAAGTTTCGCGTCGCATTAAAGCAATTTTTAAGTCTTTCTGAAAATTAGAACTAAAGTAAAAATAAAAAAAAACAACTCCAATACTTGCTCTGCAGAGGTGGTGTCACTCGTTATTGAAGGAGTTTTGTACTTGCTGACAACTTACATGTTGATCCATTGCCACATTTTCATATCCCGATCTCACTTCAGAAACACGTTACAGACATAATTATTACTTATCGCCCTCGTCGAGTGGTTATTCAACACGTTGTGTTCTGGGGGCGGGGTGGGTGGGGGTGGTGGCTAGCCTATTATTAAACAGTGTTAAAGTCAATATTTGTAGACTGGAGATTGATCCTTCAAAATGGCTGTGTCGTCTTTGTTGTTGACATCATCACACGAGGGCGGCATTGAGCGATCAAGCAAATGGAGGCTCGATTCGTTCCCAGCATGCTAATTAGGTCTAGTATGGAAGCCCTACATGGCGATTATGACGCTCGCCTTTGACATGCATTCGGAGAAGTATACGTTTGTGTGTGTGTGAGAGTTTGTGCGTGTGTTAGTATAACCCCATATCGAGGTAAATCATAGAATTACACACACGCGTACAGGGTTATACAGAAATACCGAGGTAAATTTCCAATTACCTCGGTATGGTATCCTCACTAAGTTACTCCACTTTCACTGCTGGTCGTATAAACACAATCTGAGAAGTACTTCTTCACTACAATGTTTGTGAGTGTACATCTGTGTGGAACACACTCCTTAATCCTATCTGACTATTTTTTGCAGCTGACGTATGCATATGCTAGTTGAATATAATTATTTTCAAGGAATCTAATGCGTGCACGTTTCATGAAATGAATAAAATAAAGAACACTACCTCGGTACGACATTACCATATAATGGAACAAGGAACACTACCTCGGAAAGACACTACCATATAAGGATGTGGGCAAAACACTTAATCCTAATTCTCCCCCCTCCCCCTTCATGCTAGACAAAAATGCAGACGGTCCTTGGATATGCCACGTTACGATAGGTTAAAATACGAAATATCTCCTTTCTGGGAGCCTTAGAAAGAGATGACCTCGCTCAGCTGGTATAAAATATGATACCTCGCAATGTTGGGAAAACCAACATGGGTGTATATGTGTGTGTATTTGAGATGTGGTCGCAGATCGTGTCGCTATCTACGGTGAACGATGAAGTAACTATTTCAACACAATGACTGACAATTTCATAGAAACCCCTCGAAAATGGGGGCTGTAATGCAGCTTTTTGATGAAAGGCGGAAACTTTGCGAATTTGTCTTTTTCAAGCTTTTGCGAAACGGCTGCGGGAGTTAATCTTGATACGACGATCTGTACCAGGAGAATCCCTCTTATAACTTTTAATAACTCGTTAAGGGTGCACATATGTGGCAAACTCGAACTGGCATCGTTAATTCCGCTGCAAATGGGTCACGACACTGCCTTTGAATCTTAGCTTACAGCCGTAAGTCAAAAGTAAACAAAAACTCGGGAGTATTCATCGCGGTTTGACGGAAAGTCGGATGGTCTGATCGGATCGGACACCTGTATTCAAGAAATCCAATTGTGAGTCGGCCGTCTACTATTGTAAAACGCATGGGCTTATCGTTGCATTTTTGAACCCCGGGGACATGTGGAAGTCAGTAGAATCGCGTAGAAACCGAGAGGACGATTGCTCCCCCACGTTAGTCTCAATGCAACGACTTTTCTGCTCATTATTAACCCCTGTCACCAGCGAAATTTGTCCTTTTTCTGTCTATTTAATGCACTTTTATACTCTAAACGCGCACACCTTTATTCAGGACCGGTCTGTGTGAGTGCTGGAAGCCCATATTTGGACTTTACTCTGAAGTGCAGGCTTTCTGTTCTGTGGATAGGTGTCCTAGAATTTTTTAAATGAAACTATTTCATTTGTGTGGATTTGCTTTGTTACAATTCATGGGGCACTCTCGCATGAATTGTAACAAAGCAAAGACATATAAACAAATTTTAACAACCCAAAAGAATTCAGCACTCTACCAGTTAAATGCTTTCGCTGATGCGCCCGCAATCCAGTTGTATAACAATTAGTGTATCAAACCTTTCTTGATCCAGCCGAAAACGACTATTACGACATATTCGAATGCACATAAGTCTTGACTTCTAATTTTCAGATAATTGTGGTCGATACAGAGAAGATACAACAACAACTATTACAACGACGGCGGTCGGTAAGTCATTTGTTTCCCGGGGACCACCTTCAAATCTTTTATATGCAAAGACTCTGTTGAACTACGATATTGCAAGTCTGGCATTTTGCAGCGCGCAATCTTCACAATCGCCAGCTAAACAAAATGACTGAAAGACCTCTACATTTTTTATTGGTCCAAATGCACGGCTAATCATTTTAAGACTCTTGATAATATAGCACAACAGTCCGAAAACACCGACTGAGTTACAACTGAGTTACAAATACCAATATTCACAAACAAAACGACTTGGCAGTTTATTTATGAGAACCCAAGTAGTTTTACTCACACACTTTGCCATTTTCTCATGGATATCATCAATTAATCTCATGCTACGTCATACTCGCGTAACCCAGTTACGATGAATTTTTGTGGTAGCCCACGTGGACGGCCATATCTTGACGTCATCACTATAGTCATATCTGGAGTTAGTGCACATGCACAGCGCCTGTCGTTAGGGTGCCACTTTTTCCGTCGCCTAATTTAAATTGTGGGGGTGTCTATGGTGGCGCATGGTTGTTTTGCGGCCCAGGTACTTGTAATATGAAAGTGGAGTGTCATCATAGGGTGTTTGTTTGAATGGGAGTATATCTAATTACCCAAATTGATCCGACAAATACCTAAAAGTATCGAAACATATTTGCGTTCAAATTCTTCCAGAAGCCAGTCGAAATAAGTAGCACGTAAATAGACTAAAGTGCAAACATAATTAGGTACTGTCTCAATAAAAAGTTTTTAAGCGTTGAAGTATTTTTTCATCACACCCCACAATTACTTTCGATGTTTTAAAAAAAAAGCACGCGATATCTCAGCAGTAAATGTATGATTCGCAATCAATAGTTTAGAAATATATCTAAACGCAAATATATAAAATACGGTCACTGCATATATATATATATATATATATATATATATATATATATATATATATATATATATATATATATATATATATATATATATGTACATACTATGTTATATAAATTTAAAAGACTTTTTAATGATATAGTGATTTAACAGGTTGTTTTGAAAATGTGTGTCGTGCTTCACGTTGAGAGGAGATGTACAAAAGTTCAATTGGTGGCACTTTGGAACAATGTCATTCCGCGCAACAGATGTTGATCAAGCGAGAATTGAGAGTGTACGATGCCGGAACGATTTTGGCCAGATCTATGATTTTTCAAAATAAAATTATAATGTGCCCACAAAAAAAACATTTGCTATCAACCGGATAATCTTGGTAGGTGAATTTCTAACTAAAAGGTGAACATGCCGAACAACGGGAATACTTGACTGGTATGTCGTTTTGACGTCGTATGACGTCGGGGCGACACCAGCAAACGATATCCCGCTGTTCCCACAATTGCGGCAGTTGAGGTCTGCAGGGCTGATCGCTACTCGCTTCGCAGCCCGCCTATCGCAGATAAAAGTCCATCTTGCGTACCACAGGCGACCCTTCTCGTAACGCTTCGCCTCGCCTCGTCTTTGGCTCAACATTTAGAAGTGTGCGTACTATGGGCATAACAATTAAACCCCGTATGGAATCCGCCACACTTGAATCTGATTCAATAAACAAGAACCGTGAACTACATACCCCCCCCCCCCCCCCCCCCCACTGGTATCTTAGAAAACCTACTGCTATTTTAGATCTTGCTTCCTCAAAACAAATCTAGACGAATTCGCTAAAGTCAAAGTATAGTGCATATAAAAGGATCCATTCAGACGAATGTACAAATGGAGACAAAGTATCATCAACGTTTGTTACTGGTGATCAGATCATATCAATCAGAATAACAAATAAAAATTCTATTTTCACAGCTGAAGTTAAAGCGTTACAACTAGCTCTTGAACACATCAGGAATGAACAGGACAGGAAGTTAATTATCTTTTGTCCGACTCCATGTCCTCTTTGCTTGTTATTCTCAACCCAAGGCTGTAGAACCCTCCATTTTGAAACTTCCTGAGGACGTGAATACTCGGTTGCCTGACCAATATTTTATCGTGTTCAGCTGGATGCCTTGATATGTTGGAATCGCCGGTAAACCCATGGCAGACAGTGCAGCAAACAAGCTGTAACCCCTTACCCAACGCAGACGATACCAAAAATTTATTACTTTAAATACCATTTTTTAATTTGTTTCAAAAAATGTCAACAAAACCATTTCATGTGACCCCTCTTTGGAACGAGCTCGACGAGCTCGTTCCAAAGAGGGGTCACATGATATGGTTTTGTTGAAATTTTTCGAAAAATAATATTTGTTCAGCTGCTGAATTTGCATATTACGCGGGCGGATGTGGGCGATTCGTTGTGTAAAGGGTTAAACAGGCCTATGACTGATTTCAAGATTCCATTATGTGATTACAAGCCACATATCAGTAAACACATTAAATCAGTGTGGCAGGTGGAGTGGGGTGGAGTAACAAATAACCAACACCACCACTTTCGACCAAATATCTTTGATCATTACTCGTCTAGTAATCTTTGTGACGAAAGTGTCGTTAAACCCCAATAAATAAATAATTGAGTAACTTTTTGGAAGAGATCATGTAGTTCTGACACTATGTCGTACTGGTCACAAAAGACTTACACATTCTTTTTGTTAGAGGGTAAAATGCAACCAGAATTTGTTCCTTGCCAGCAAGTGTTGACAATGGAGCATATTCTTTTGCAGTTTGCCGATTGTAATTGTGTCAGACGGCAGTATTATAAGGTCGAAACTCTTGGAGACCTATTTTGTAACGTCAGTGCACAAATTTCTCAAGTACATAAACCGTTTAAATAAATTTGAACAGTTTTTTTTTATTCTTTTAACCACGATTTTAATTTCATGTCTATTCATCAGATTGTTTAATATAATCTTCCATATACTTCTCGTATCGTTTTCTCATTACTGTTCCCACTACTTAATTATTCATCATTTCATGATTATAAAGATCATTTTTTTTAATTTATGGAAGTTTCATTGCATAACTCTTATTCGACACAACATAGCATTAGATGTTGATGTTGCGTTAAGCACCAACATATAAATACATAAGTAAATAAAAATTGCTTAACATTTGTTTGAAATTAGACTTCTTTCAGGTTCCTTCGTTCTAATGTTTTGAGGTAAGTTTAAAATTAGACAGTATACAGTCATACTTCCTTGAGATTTGGTGGAAACATGTTCAAGGTGTTGAAATCCCTACTTCTAAAAGGTAAGATAGAAGAAGTGTTTGGAAAATGGTGATTTAACACTTCTGTGGCCGAAAGCGACTATTGTCACCTATTTTATGATGAGTATTTGTACGTTCTGGTATGCGCAGATCAAACCTACCATCTGATTAATAATTATTGGAAAGGGCTCAAAGAGCCCACTTCCAACAATTAATCATATGATAGAGATTGAAATATGTCATACATTTTATTGAACTTCCTCATATGCAGGCGTACATAGAGGTATTCAATATATGGCTAAAGTGTGCGTGGCAGTGAAAGGGTTAAACTGTATTTATATAAAAGTAACAGAGATCGATACATATACCACTTTATCTTCGCAATGTACATATTCACATGTGATATCATTTGTATGTATTTGATTCTTATTTTTCATATCACGTTGTACTTGCTACGAAAATATTCTATACTTGCTACGACAGTATTCATTTGTGATTTATTAAAACTTTAATCTTTAATCTAATACAACATGAATCTAACAATCTTTTACTCATATACATTACAGCCTTTAACAAAGTGAACTATAAGGTGGTATCAGTTTGTTAATTACGCCACGTTTGAGCCTTATTATGACGACATTCTACAGCATAAGGCGTGACATTTTCGAAATGTTATGGTGTATATCTCGAAACGAACGTGACCAAGACGCGATATTCGCATAATCATCGTTCGTAAATTAAACGACAAAAGTCAATGTGATGCACGTATCCTAACATTTCCACTTTCAACACTGGCTTGTAAGTTGTATAACTATCGTATCGTAGGCATACACGACATAATAAAATTAATATACATGTATTTTAGGAGAAACATCACATAAACAAATTTGTTGGACGAATTCAGATCGACTGAAGAATTGGGTGGGCGAAATTCGAACCGACTGACGCTTTATTGCTATAAGAATATCGCAATATTCAAGTCTAAAGGTGGCGAAAATAGCGCGCTATTAAGGAGCTTTTGGCAGAAACAGGTTTTCACTTTATTGTAGGTTGTAATGTGTTTGTATTCAAATATGTATAAATGTACACACGAAGTTAACATATGCAGTTATCTCTTTATATTTTTTAGAAAAGAAGAAATATGTTTAGTTTATTCTCATTATAACAGTATGGTTGTATGTTGATATATTCATATTTTGTATTTAGTGACAATTTTTATACATGGGGAGACTGATAATATCTTTTGAGTATTCACACATTTCGGAAAACTGCTGACATTTTGTCATCATAACTGTTGTTCCAAAATGGAAAGATTACTGTTTGTGATAGTCCGAGTCACAATTTTGCTGCAGTGGATTTGATCAAAGTTCGTTTATTTTCCCATGCAGATCTGACCACAAATCACAACTAAATGGCACAACAATTCTGTAGTACTCCATGGGAAACTCGAAAAGAAAATGTCTTTAGTCTAGAGCATTAGAGTCTTTGTACAAAAGTGAAAGGAAACCAGAACATATTTAAAACCTTCACACAAATCGTCTGTATTTTCGTGCGTTGTAGGTCGAACCCTCATGGTTTTGTCGCTACCATGAAAACACGTTTGTCTCTTAATATCAATTTTGACATAAAAAGGCAATTACTTCATCATCTTATAAAATAAATCACAGTCTTGTGAAATTTCTTCGAATAGTAATGATCAAGTAATTGCCGAGTTTTTTAATTATTTTTTCCCCTCAGAAACTGTGGGAAAGAAAGGGAAGGTTGGCAATGGTGTTTTAAGCTAAGGCTAGGCGGAAAGATCTTTCAAAAGAGCTTCAACTCCCAACTGATCCACTTATGTACTTTTGAATTCTATAGAATGTCAACAACAAGTCATAAGTTTATATCAATTTAATTTAATTTTATATTTGTTGACAATTTTATTTATTCCATGTTACGTATATTTTTTTAACATTTTTTTTCTTCCAGGCAGGGTACGTATCTATTGTAGGGTGCTATCGTATTTTTCAGAGGTGATGCGCTCATACAGTTAAAACTAGAAGTCCTGTCATGAAATGCTCACAAATAGCACGTTGATTTGCGCGTTAATCTACGCGTTATGACGATGGCAAGGCTATCCATTTCTGCACATACGGCCTGTGCACAAGCAAAGTTTCAGCCAATGGACCTCCGGGTAACCCGGAGGTCCATTGGCAGGAACATTGCTTGTGTTTGCTATGGCTAACAAGAAGAACCTGCCATGATTTGGGTGCCATTCGATATGACAATTGCGCGCAATTCCCACGCGCAATTAAGCCTACATAAGTGCACAGTTCGTGACAGGACTTCTAGTTTCAACTGTAGTGAGCATATACTTATATTTATCTTACCATCAATTGATTTCTCCCTGATACAAACTAAAACGTCCAGAATGATACAAATTGTAATAGCCTCGGTAACGCTTTCGATCACGTGGAATAATTCGATTCACAAAGAAGGACGTTTTTACATGATTGAAAACTGAGTACACATGACGAGGTAACCGTTTTGATAACAGTAATTACACGACAATTACGTCACTTTCTCAGTGAAATCAATTAGACTGGATAAATGTTTGTCATGATGATATTTTTATAGAGGCCTACCGTGTGTTAAAGCTGAAACATAAACCTAAGAAACAGTGGCGTAGATAGCTTTTCGCTGGCGGAGGGGCAAGCCCAAAATTTTCCGACAGACCGAAAATTTTCCGACAGTGTAACAACAACAAAAACCCAAAGAAACAGAAAGAATCTGTAGTTTACTGCAAATGTACTGAAAATTGGTCTTTTTTACCCAAAATTTACCCAAAATGGCATGTTTTTATCCCCAAAGCCAGCATTTTAGTGTTATTAGGCATAAATTCGGCTAAAAATGGTCCCCAAAAATTTCCGACAAAACTTCTGGTGGGGAGGGGGGAGGCCTCCGCCCCGGCCCCCCCTTTTATCTACGCCACTGCCAAGAAACACAGCTGAAACACCACTATGAACTCACATTACAAGTGTAACAATCAATGAGGATTACGTCAAGCACAGTTCAAGAATGTAATACCATGACGTCATCATGATCTTCAATTAATCCCTTTACTTGCTAAACAATTCTTGCTTAACTATTTTTTTATTTTTGTCACAAAACATAGGTTATGACCCTCATAGGAACGAGCTCGACGAGAGCGTTCCAACGAGGTGTCATAACCTATGTTTTTGAGACAAAAAATGAAAAAAGTAATGAAAATTAATTGGCAATTTTTGAGAATGCTGGCCGGTTTTGTCCGTTACGTTGGGTAAATGGTTAAAAAAACAATTCACAGACGCTGAATGGTTGCAAAATCTGTGCAAACAAGTCACGAAAGGGAGGAATATTGTAAGATGAAATGATTATTACCATCAGGTGGGTTTCCGAGATGGTAAGATAAATTTGTCACCACCAATATGTGTTGATCGCGAAACTTGAATCAAGCCTCGATTGTGTTCCTATAACGTATCGCGACTCGCCCAAATGGCTCGCCATGATGCATAATATGAACACCAGCTCAACTTGAAGTGCCTCGATCATCACATAGTGTTGATAACATATTTCTCATTGTACACTTTGTAAGAAGGGACTACATTTGATAATTTCGATCTATACTCTTTCTGCATGCCAAACAATATCTGTATATTTTGTAATGATTCTTGTAAAAAATAAAATACAGTTGACAATGAAGTGAGATTAAAAGTTTTAATGCGTTCTCTTTCAATTATAAAAGGGCAGTAATTGTGGAATATGGATATATATTTTTGAAAAGAGGAAATTTATTTTAGAGTATAAAATTGTGATTGTATCTTTATGTATGTATTTATTGTAGTATCCATAAACAATGTTCCAATTGTAGTATCCACAAACAATGTTAATGACAGAAAATGAGGAGCTATACGCGTTCTGTGGAAGAACGCTTGTCTTTGTCGTCCTAAGGATTTGGAAGATATCACTTACTCTCAGATGCATTGGTAAGTTGATTTCCATTTCAGAAATGTATAAGTCAATAGGGAAGTTCACAATGGCATCATTTTTCAGTGTTGGAGGCTATCGAGATTGTAGCTCTTCACAAGTAAAACATACATGAGATCTCAAGATATATTTTATCCCGAAAAAGAGAATCCGAAGGAGTGTGCTAAATATACTGTCCAAAGAAGTTAAGCCCCCACTCCCCCCCCCCCCCTACAATACCTGAGGGTATGCAAATATCTCATAATGTGACGTTTTCCTCCAAAGAACCCGGACTGCAACTCGATAGGACATGATGGGTTGGAGAATGGTTAATAGACAGCCATAGCCTCATGACATCAATAGTCTGCGTCGTGCGCATATAGAGGAATGTTACATCACACTGAGAGAAATTCCGAAGGTCTCCGACATCATGCCACACCGATTAAGATGCGTTAGAGATGCTCGAGGCGGTCTCATCAGATACTGAACAACGTGACGTTTTTTGACATTGTGATGACGTCCGCGGTGACTAAAGTGCATTCATGAAAAGATGCTCTAGAAACCATTGTTTCACTAACAATGCACATATGCATATTTGTTGTGAAATAAGATTACTTTTTGGTAAAAAACGCCACACGATAAATACTCATGAGTCCCCTGGAGACAATCTGCTTAAGAAAATCACAAACGTGTGTTGCAAATGCTGAAGGGCAGAAGCAATCATTTGGACCAGCACGGAATACCACTCAACACTTCGATCCTCGTGATACCCTAGCACCCAACCAAACACTGGGGACAAATATTAACCCATTCAACGACTTGTACTTGCTACCTATTTTTTTACTCTGTGGGGAACTGAAATTACAATTTATACCCGCCTTGTTTTCCGTATAGTATACACCTATATGTGGGATTATTACTGTCCTGGCCTGGTATAGGGTGGGATGAGGAAATATCACCCTCGGGGCAAGATATTTGACTGTCTGGGCAGAGACCCTACTGTATTGGGTGGATTTGGAATTCCTGTCTATTACATCGACAGGTAATTGGGATGCTTAAGTCAGTTTTTTTAATATTTATATGCTTTTGGCGACTAGAGCAGATGTCGTTTTGTGTTGATATCAGTTTTTATCTCACAATCGGGGCGTTTTTGCACTGTTACGCAATTAAAGTTTAATGTATCTGGGCCCTTGTTCCGAATCCGTATAAAGGGCCCCTGATACAAGCGCGTGATTCTACTGTTGCCAAGACAACGGCATTAATATCATTTTTCGATCGCTTCGCGTTTTTCCCTTCAGAGAAAACAATATTAGATGAGGCGAAGCCAAACCTAATATTGTTTTCTCTAAGCCGTATATGACACTGTATCTGCCAATGTAACGCCCTGTAACGTATTTATTATGCACGGCATGCTAAAATGTCACTGGGGAAGTTAACGAATAGTTAAATTATGCGCACTTTTCGGCATCTAGGGCTGGTATGTAGCCTATTATTGGCATTTTCCTGAACGCTCGAGTGGAGGATTCTCTCTTGATGTTAAAGAATTAGCTTTCGCTATGAAATGTGGAAAATTCCACCTCAACAAACGATGAACTGCATATTTTAAAATATAATAAACCTTTACACCAAGAGGGATATTTAATTCCCCGTTAATTATTGCAAAAGTAACAACCAAATTCACGTTAACGAAACAAACAGTTGCTCCACTTCGCAAGACAGAATTCAGTAAAGTGAATCTCAGTG
The DNA here is from genome assembly GCA_031216915.1 of Pictodentalium vernedei. NCBI lineage: Eukaryota > Metazoa > Mollusca > Scaphopoda > Dentaliida > Dentaliidae > Pictodentalium > Pictodentalium vernedei. The sequence continues at coordinate 833,788,836 of CM062296.1, read as the reverse complement.
ACGTAATTTTCTCTGAAGTGTAACGTCATCACTGACCTCAATGTGGAGATCAAAGGACGCTATTCTATTTTTCAATTTGCGTCTTTCCATCGATAAAGCAAATGAAAAAGTTCCTCTTTAAATAGTTTTATAACACATTTTGTGGTCAATGTTGTGAGATAAATTTATCATCACCACAGTGTGTGTCTCAGGAAATTCTGATCAAGTCTCGTTGTAGGCACAGAATCGCATTTCGACTCGCCCTAACGGGCTCGTCGAAATACTGTTCTGTTCCTACAACGCGACTTGATCTGAATTCCCGGAGACACACACTGTGGTGATAATCTGTATGCAGTCCCATAAACTTTGGGCTGCTAGTTAGTCAACCCGGTTATTTATGGTTTTAATGTCAGCTGGTTCATGAAGGAGTTTTATGCGTGTGTAGAGGTGAGGGGGGGGGGCGATATTTGTATTCTTTGAAGTTTAAGTATGCTGGCTCTCTGAGGTTTGCTGCGGACGGGTGTCCCGTACTCATGTACACGATGCATGGGCGCTTTGTAGAGTTTTAGTAGAACAGTTTTGTTTCCACTCCAGTAGTTGCCGGGTAACATCTTGAGCAGATTAATTCGTATTGTCGCATAGTGGCAATGATGTTGGTGTGTGTATAAAGGTTCAACCTTTGGTCTTGGGCTATACCGGGGAATTTTGCATCGGTGCACACTGGAGGGATTTTGGCGGAAGAAAATGGCAGAAACAAAATGTTGGCAACCAGATATGTGACGTGGTTATGTCACAAGATGAGCCATGCGCAAGCGTGTACACCATGTCACATGATAATCTTTCGACAGCCACAGTCACTTCCTGTCCGAGAGTTTACAAGTTGAGGTAACCTGAGTACCCGGCGGGAATCACCGAACCGTACTTCGTCGCACAAGCAAGGTTAACATTGGCTGAGGGCAAGTGCTCTATCAACGTGCAATACTCACACAAGGCCGCTGTGCCCACAGGTGGGCACTCAATGACCGCTGACCAGAATCGAACCGTGGTCACGTAAGAAAACCATATCATGTGACACCTCATAAGGGCGCGTCAGACTCTCCAACATACGAACCCAGCACATGGATATTGCATTATCGAGGTTAGTATACCAGCTCCAACGTACTCCCACTTGAGCACCCGGGAAGAGGGAATCAATGTCGCATAATTACAACCATAATTGTTCACAGCATCCATGGAATTACCACCAAAAGTGACCTGCGTATTCAGTTCAGTTCAAGAGTGTGGCTGGGGATTGGGTTTCCATACATTTGGTCAAAAGGGATTGAATGGTGTCAACATGCTAAAAGGATAATTTAATTTAGCAATGTCTATAGAGTTTGACCATCTCTCTGAATTGGTATTGGACTACTTTTTCATCCCTGAGATGAGGATGTGGCCGGCTAGTAATATATAATTGTTGTCAACAATTAACTGTTTCCTCAACACACCTGAGATATCTGTGTTTTTTATGAAAAGACCATTGCAGGGATTTTTTTGAATGTCTGCATAGGCCTTTTATGAGACCCTTTCTCGATGATATTTGGACATGATTTTTCTCAATTCTTAACTCTAAATTTCTCAATCTCAGTTCCCACTCAAACAAAACATTCATGCACAAATGAATCAGAATTTCTCAAAACACATTAAACCAGTATCTCAATTGTAATAAAAAAGTAATAAAAAAGTAATAAATAATACTCAGTTATTTTACAAACTATTATATTATACTAATATAATTTGTAATAAAAACATCTCTGTTACTTATTACTTTATACTATTTTCAAAATTATTATAAGTTATCTCCGTCAACGTGTATGGTATATGTAGATTTAATACCTGGGTGTCTGTTTTTAAACACCGAGCCGCAGGCGAGATTTCAAATGAGACATCCAGGTATTAAATCTCCATATACCACACATGTTGGCGGAAATAACGTTTTTGTTCGAATTCATTGTTTAAAACACAATACAAACACAATGAAAATAAATTTGTGGACGCATTTCTTAGCTCCACAATCATTGGGACCAAATTCGTGATAATTATTTTGTTTTTACAATCACAGAAGACAACAAATAGAGTTACATCCCTTGGGTCGTTAAGGAAATGAGTAAAGAATATTTTGTTGACATATCGTCACCTGAATTCCAGTGTGTTCTATGTGCCGACTGGCACATAGAACATATTGGTACTCAGGGCTCGAATTATTTGCTCTTATTTTATGTTTATGATTGTATTGTCGGATGATATTTGTGACTAATTTCGTTGTTTTTGGTTCTAGTTTTATAATAAGGCGAGCGGAAGCGTAAAGCTTTCATTTAAACCATATATACCTCCGATGTTTCGCGTGCGCTTATACCCTGGATGTTGCAAGCTCTCATATACCTTGGATGTTGGGCGCACCCTTTGCCATGGCTATTTGTCCAAGGCATTCTGAGAAATCAAAATACAGAATTTTTCAGGAAATAGGGAAAAGATATGTTATATTATATTACTTAATACTTATTATTTTACTCAGCCCTGCAACTGATGGCCTGACCTTGGTAGTTATCATGACCACCCAGACCAGGAGGAAAATTGTACATTAAATTTAAATTATTTGCCTACCGAAGTCTCTTAATTCAAAGGTAAATGCTAAATTCTTATTTAATGGCATTAGAAGAGTTTAATAGAGACTACAGAGACTGAGTGAACATAGTTCCGTGTGACTGTTTGTTGTAATACTTACTTGTAGTATACATACTGTTGCTTAGATATCTATCTTAATGTTCTGTGCTCAATTCAAATTCAACATCTCTTAGTCTTTGTGTGTTTTTCCTCTCCAAAACAAATATATCATTGGAGTCCCCCATAGGGCAATTTATCCCAGTGACAGGGACCTGGACCCTCTCCAAAAGTTGACAGAAAAATCACTGATTAAGGCCGTGTTGTTAGTTTTAAAAATCTGCCATTACGCTTCTCGTTTAGAAGCTTAATAACTATAATGCCACTCATTTGCTTTTGGGGTGTTACCCATTGGCTCGAACGAAAATTAGTACAAATTAATGTTTTCTACACTTCTTTCACGTATGGGTTACTAAGTTGTATCATCTCATGCAGCTTAATTAATTGTTACCGGGAAATTCGCATCCAGATTTATAGAGAACGTGAGAGAGAGTTGTAACGAGACCTACAGCCACCAGTGTTTTAGCACTTTGAACACGTGAGGCCGAGTTTCTCGGCCCAAGGCATAATTGTGTCCCATTTGTGTCTAATGATAAGAGGTCTATATACGGGGCATCGATGATAAAATAATAACTGCAGTCTGCAGCCATACAGCTGCAGACTGCAGCTATTATTCTATCCTCCCAGTATATTGATACTGGACTGACCCATCTCACAGTAAATGTACACACAAAGGCGATATCATTCCAGGAAACGGGGGTTCATATGGTTAAGAGTTATTCATTAGCTATGATTTGCTTTCCTATATTTGCCCATTATCAATCACGGCAGATATGAATTCAAACTCGGCTAATATAAACCAAACTAGAGTTGTCCTCTACAATGTGGTACAAGGCGCAACTAATTTGTTCACACAGAAATCGCTCACCGTTATTCTGCGAACGCAATGGGGAAAATTGGTGTTATCAGGGATAAGGAAGCAGTGATGAATAAAGAAAGGAATGGGTGATTGAAGAGATGAAAGATGAGTATTACACAAACAATGAACACAAACTAAGATCCAGAGTCGTTAGCGGAGATTCTTCTAAGTTTTCTTCATCACTTCATTCTGTGCCTTGATGAAGGATGACCTGACTTAGACTCAGACTGCACTATATTACCAATCGTGCTCTCGTTTATTTTATTGTTTCTTATATTTTCACCACTTGATCTTTTTATCTCGTTTTTTCCTCTTTTTCATTTTCTCATCTCTCGGCTTGAAAAAGTGGAGAGCGAAATAATTTGACTTTCTCCTTACGAAATGTGATATGTGAGGACATTTTCTCCATCATCTTATTTTCATCCCATACAGGTATCTGAACTGATAGTTTGTTTGTTTTGATACTTTGATATTCTTTATTGCACATATATAGCACACTATTCAAATAAATATTGGTTAAACTAAATTACATTTTTAAATCCCCTGAAGAAATAAAATCGACCAACTGTCAATAAGCCTACTTATAAAACTTAAATACCGACAGTGGAAATAAACACAACATATTTAGACGAAAACGGCATGCGTTCGCTGATGCATTGTGACCGATTTTCACTTTTTCAAGCATACGTAATTTCGATTCCTCTTGATGATACATATCTTTCGCCAACTGAATCGTCCGCTTACAATTTTAAAGAAATCGTCCGTCTATAATCTGTCAGGAAGGGCTGATTCATTCCCTGACTGCATATAGCCCCCTCCCAAGTCCTTATCAGATCAGTATTATTATCAACGTAACAAGGACTCTTGTTATTGTTTTAATAGCTATTGTGCCCTTTAAAAAAGGCTCCACTACCATCCGTGGTACTAGCCAATAGGCCTTAATTGGATGATCGAGTAGATGCCACGACTGCTCATTTTATGGGATTGCTGCCCATTCTTTAAGTTGCCGTTTTAGCGTTTTCTCAATCAAAACAGACATATATTGCCAATCGAGAAATGTTTATAGTCCGGACAAATAATGGTTCATTAGGGACAAAAATCGGAGTTGATTATTTTCGGAGATTAATAAGAATATGTTTATGAACAACAGCAAAAGTTCCGAAAATTCGAGTTAGGCTTGTTAAGAAATCGTGATTTTTGGGAGAGCTTCAAATTCGAACGCCATTCCATCAAGCCATGTGCGAATGTAGTCATATGTAGACTACTTCAGGTACTCATTTCACGAGAATATATGCTATGACCAGTGTAGACTTGATCGCAAAAATATAACCCATAATAACATCGAACAGACGCGAGCTGAAACACTGAAAAGCTTATATCCAAAGGTATCGACTTAATATCTAGTTATTCATCAACTTTGGATATTTACGAAGATGAATGCATTGATATACGAATTTATTTTTTTGTAATCTCAGGTAGCTCATGTGAATATGCGCGCAATTATTTTCGCACTTATAAACGCGTTTTCAACGCGCAGTCATTGACATGACTTTTAATTGTAATTGCATCTGTTGCACACGGAAACATTTCATCTGACAAATATTTTGTAACAGTCTCCCCTTTTCAAACACTAATAAGTTACAGTACGTGAGGAGTGAACTGTAGCTAAATCACCCGTGGAGTGGAGTAATCACTCAGAGTATCACTTTCAAATTATGTACATATGGACAGAAAACGTAAGCAATGTTTCAGCCGATGGACCTCCGGGTTTAACCCGGAGGTCCATTGGCTGGAACTTTGCTTTTAACTGTTATGATTTGCAACAAATTTGCAATTATTGCTCTGGTGGAATCTCCACTATGCGGGTGATTTAGTGATAATACACTCTCCATGTACTGTATGTGTCGTATTATTTGTTGTTTTTTTTTTTTTTTTTTTTTTTTGGGTGTGGGGGGGGGGGGGGGTATCAGACCGAGGATTCGATCGTTTTTTTAGTTTACACTGTTACACTGTGACATACAGTCTAGGTTGGGAATTCGACGATGCTATGGAATACGTGTTTACCCACTGTTCGTGGAGTTTGCACATAAGCTTTCGTTTCTGTAAGTGATGTCATTTTGCTCACAAAGATATTGAGATATTATTTAATTAACATAAAACATATTAACAACATTAGTGGAATTACGTCGCGCAACCACAAAGCTACTGCTATGAGGAGTCGTCGTTCATAATACCAGATTACACGGCTTCACCTTTAAACGTAATTATAAGTAAACAAACCTGAGTTGAGTGTGTTTTAATGTAAAACCACATAACAGAATCCGAAAGACGACAATTGTAAAGAAAATTCTTGAATAACTACATTTTTTTTAATTTCTTGTGTCAAAAACTTAGCTTATGACCACTCATTGGAACGAACTCAACGAGCTCGTTTCAATAAGGGGTCATAATCTATATTTTTAAGACAAAAAATAAAAAAAATAATGAAAATTGAATGGTTACTTCTGTGAATATAGCTGGCCGTTTTTCCCGATACGTTTGGTAAAGGGTTAAATACATGAATTACATCCTGCAAGTTTTTACACAAACCTAATCTACACAAATGACCTTACTAATCAGTTTATTTAATTTACCTTTTATGTGATTTTTTACAGTACAATGACCGTGGACTGGTCATAATCCATGTGTGGGCAGTGATGTCCACGCATGGGTTTACAAGGTAATAATAATTATCATCAGCAAAATTTGTACCCGGTGCCTCATTAGGTACATTTTTGATGATTATTCCTGTAATTGGTGTTTGGAATCGTGTGTGCAAATATCGTCCAGAGAAGAAAAGTTACAAGTACACGGCGGACGTAGCGTATCTGTTAATACTTGGTTTCGTCCGCATCCTCTTGAGGTTCTTACATAATTTGTTTACTCGGATGCTCGTCGAGAGAATAATGATGCATCAACATGTCAAAGAAAACCAAGTAACTGTGTACTGTTTAATAAACAAATATCTATGATGGTAATGGTAAAGTTATTAAACGGCCTATCAAATCAAATCTCATGTGGGAAATATTTCTTGCATTGATTCAAGGAATATAAAAGTTTATTTCAGTTGGTCGGAAACGCGAGCCGTAGTTTTTCTTTTCCGGCCAAGTGAAATATTCCATGCGTGTCATACATATACACGAGCTACATCTATACATTGGCGATGAACTATTTAACACTTACGCTACCGAAAGAGACTATTGTTGTTACGTATTTTATGATGGTTATCTGTACGTTCTGGTATGCGGAGATCAAACATACCGTCTGGTTAATTGTTGGAAAGGGCTCAGAAAGCCCTTTCCAACAATTAATCAGATGGTAGAGTTTCAGGTATCTCATAAATTTTATTAAACTTCCTCGCATAAAGGCTTCCATATAGGTCCTCCGTATATGGCTAAAGTGGGCGTTGCAGTAAAACTGTTAAGGGCGAGACTGTTCCCAGCCCACAATAGTGTTTATTTCCTTGCACAACATGACTGCTGGGTTGGAAGATTGAGTGATATAGCTACTGGTATGTATCTGCTCTGCTTGCGTTTATTTCGAAAGTGATGTGATGGTCATTTCTGCACTCAACTTAAGGTTTGTTTCCATTTCTGTTGCATTTGCGGTTTCTTGTTATTTGTTTTGCCTCATGGGGAAACTGGGTACGTGCAAGGGTGCAAAGGGAGGGGGATCTAGTAAAACGATGCTTATATGTGAGGATATCTGTTAGCTCACAGTGTTGTGGTGGACGTGGATATTGGTTGCATGAACTGAGTTATTACAAATATGAGTAAAGAAATATGGACACGCTCTGTGTATATATAACATAGGTTGTTTCCCTTTATTGCAGACCGATTAGTTGTGGCGGTTACCCAAGGGCAAATGGAAATGTTTAGGAATAAACAGAATCATCAAACGCCGAATATGTGATGAAGAATTTCAAAGATTATCCTGGACATCAATGAACTACAAACTTATAGTGTGACAATCGGGCATAAACAGTTCAATCCTAGCGCCCTGCGAATCTCGGAATTTTGAATATATTGTACCTTCTTAGAAACGCAAATATCGCCAACCTCCACCCATGTACCATATACTGTATTGAGAGGCGGAATTTTTAATATATTGTTCCTTCTTAGAAACGCAAATATCGCCAGCCTCCACCCATGTATCATGTACTGTGTTGAAAGGCGACTCGTCTGTTTGGGCAAATCAATCAAAAATACGGAATATTCCAGAACGAAATCAAAAGAAGTTTCGGAAGCGGAACCACTTTGAACGGCAGTTGAAACTAGAAGTCCTGTCACTGTATTGTGCACTATTTTGAAGTAAAAGCGCGCTGACTAAGTGCACTTTTGTTCCTATCAAGCTTTACCATTCGCGTACCTGAATTTCTGTACAAAAACAGTGTGTCCAACTCTGTACAACTCAGTACGAGTAACGAGTGATCATTAACATCATTTCTAACCTCTACTGGGTTACATGTGCACTAATGACGTAAATATATATTAAATTCGACACTATATGCAGAATGAAGAGACTGGATTGCTACTTAATTGCAGCGCCATATATTTTCCACTTGAAAAGTATTTATAATTCGTCATACCAACACAAAAGACACTGGCAAACTTTCATCACACGGGTCACGGTTCATATGATAGACGTTTGCAAGTGCTTCTTGTATTTTGTCATCAGAAATTGTAAATGATTTCTAAGTGAATAATCTATCCCACAGCGATTAGGTAGTAAGCCACCATCCCCATACTGTAGTCTCAATATTTTCTTTCCGTTTGATCGGTTCAGTTCGTAATGTCACTACCGAACACGCGATAGCACAGTACATTTTACATTGCACAGCGCAAATGCTCTTGTCTATTTGAGACTAATTCATTCTTCTGCAGTAAGGGGCTCATTAACTGATGGGCATTTTCTGCGGTAATTATGACATGACTTGTAGTTTCAACTGTATTCTTCTCTTGCCAGGGTAATTGTTTGGGAGACCTGATGATTTATTTATTTATTAATTATTTATTTATTTATTTATTTATTGGTGTTTAAGGTCATATACTTATGCACAATGGCTAATCATGATCGTGGCAGTTTTACGCGTGGAGGAAGCCTGAGTACCCGGAGAGAACCACCTAGCAACGACGAGCAGCTGCCAGCTCCCCAACATCGTAACTCCGCACTGCAGTACAGGCAAGGTTAGACTGGTTGAAGACATGCATACGTACCATCGATGAGCAGTACTCCTTAGTACACGGTGTCATCGTACCCCCATGTGGACAATCGGGATGAAGTGCTTGCCCAAGGACACAACGCGGGAGTCCGAATCGATCGCTCAGACGGTCACCCAAACCAAGGACTAACCGGACTCGACGTTGCTTAATGTCGGTGATCTGACGAGAACCGGTTACCGCAACGACACCGCGCCCCCGTCCTGACGATAGAAGGAAAGTTCAAGAGGAGACACTTTGTTGGGTTACAAAATTTCCGATTCAGTGTGACTCGAATCGCCTGGAATAATCAGAATGATTTCATATCGAATCGAGTCTCGAAGTTTTGCATGGCACCACGACAAAATTTTAAAATTCAATTACATTTTTTAAATGTGTTCCCACCCCAACGATTTTTTCAAAGCTTACAAAGTCCCATGTATTATATCAATAGGTTTCAGTGTTTAGGAATATCAGTATATTCCGGGAGCGCGGTGGCTTAGTTGGTAGAGACGCAGGCTGCAAGCCGAGATGTCCCCGGTTTGAATCCCACCTGCGGCAACCGCGTTGTGTCCATGGGCAAGACACTTAATCCCAATTACTCACGTGGGGACACTGTGGCGTTGTGTACTAAAGCGCACTGCACGTCGAAGGCGCACTTGTCTTCAACCACTGCTAAACCTGCTTTTGTGGAGTTAGCTGGGGAGTCTGGAAGTTGCTCGCCGTTGCTAGGTGGTTCTCTCCGGGTACTCCGGTTTCCGCCACCCGTAACATTTTCCGACACGAGGTAACCCTGGCTGTCGAAAGTGCCGTTACACCCCAATAAATAAATAAAACAGTATATTCCGTCGTTGTGGTAATCGGAGGTTTAAATGTCATCCGTTGGGTGTTGTCTTGTTACAGCTCCTTCTGTCAGTTATATTATCGAGGATATAACATAATGTTGATTTCGTGGCTATTGTCTCAAATTCCCGCATTTACATGTGAGCGTAAATTCTGTACTACGAAATGCCTACTGGGATATCCTGACGTAACTTAGAATTTTAAGAATACTGTAATGTAATTTCCTCATCGATTGGTTCATTAAATAATTAATTCATGGTAATATGTTTGAATTGGGGGAGGGGGGGGGGGGGTACGCCAGCTGGGTTATGCATCGGCATTTGCCACGTCCCAGCATTGTTTATGTGTTAGCGTTTTGTCAGGCGCTTGGCTTCGGCAGAATTCTGCAGGGTTCAAAGTACGACATTTGCGGAATTCTCAGAAAAGCCATGTAACCTGGTAGAATGTTAACTCTATAAAAGCATCAGCAAACGGAACTGCGTGTCAGAAGTGGACAAACCATTCGAATCAAACCTTTAACACTGTAAGTGGTAGCCAAATAGTTTGTTTTATTATTTTGATTTTCTTTTGTTTCCGCATTATGAAGCCAGAAGTGGAAGAAATAAAAGCATTTTTTTTTAATTTGAACTCTAATAGGCTAGATACTGGAGTCGAAGCCAGAAGTGGTAAAGGGCCCGCAATAGTTCTATTTGAGAGAATCTAGCAGAATTATATTTATTTTAGGACTGAAGTGGCCACACTCTATAAATAATTAATTTTCTTGCCATTAATGGTGTTGGAGTCAGTCCTATTTTATTTCTCTTTGGCAGTATCTTGTGATCCCCCCCCCCCCCCCCCCCACCCTCATGTCACACTCATATCTCCACTATTTCTTTACACAAAATATCAAAATATGGAATTAGCTGTGTACCGAGTAGCAAATGTATTATTGACTACAGTACAAAAGTGCTAGAACTTTTTATTTATAAACTTGTATACACTGAAGCTTAAAGTGGGCAGAGTTTTATATAATGAAATGGTGATGTATTCCACCCATAGTAAGGTCTAAATTATATCAGACTCCACAGTATCTTCTTTTCTTGACCCTACCCCCGCGCTTTTCATTTCAGGTGAAATCTTAGTTTACGTAAATCACCCTAAAGTCTACCGTGATTAAAGCTTCTTATTTTATCACACCTATAACATCTCTTGATTTGCCACACGTTTTTTTTCTGGAATGATTCCAACATGGCTCATTCCAGAGAGTTACAGTGTCACAAAGTTGGGATGGCTGGGCAAAGATGGTTCTGTGTAAACAGATCTGTAAAATATAGCGAACTGTAACCAATTATAACCCATGGCCATAATATTTTTATATTGTTTCCTTTGCTTTCTCATGCTGGTAAAAATATAATACCTTCAAGTATTATTAATGGTGAGGGCGGTTGGAAAGAGCTTGTATATCTGGCTCTTCACAACTGGCTCCACCATGATTAATCAATGGGGTGATAGTCCAATTGTTAAGTATTATTAAGTCAACTGAGTGCTAGAATGTACTATGTCCCATGAGGGACATATGACATTCTAACACTCAGGCGACGATTAGTTATCCTATTGAGGATATGCACCCATCCTCAGTTAAATGTTAAATTTCCCCATAGACCCCTTTTGGCTAAAAACCTATTTCTGGTAAATCACTCATTCCACTTTGTTCAATACACTGCAATAACCATTCCCCTGGCACTACTAAGCAGACACCCCTGTGCCCCTTTCTATATTCCCGAAAGTTTTCATAACTTAAATAACAGCAGAGCCTAAAATGACCAGAATGTGTCAGATATCTTACTGGCATCAGAGTCTAAATGGACCAGAATGTGTCAGATATCTTACTGACATCAAAGCCTAAAAGGACAAGAATGTGTCAGATAACTTACTGACATCAGCGCCTGAAGGGGCCAGAATGTTTATAACATAACATCAGAGTCGGAATAGGCCAGAATATGTTAAACTCTTACTGACATCATAGGCTGGAGGGTGACATCACAGCCTGGATGGTGTCAGAATGTCCTATATTTGTTAAAATCCAAATAGTTTTGATGCACAGGTGATATTAGTATCAGCACAGTTTTTGTTGACATAATTAAGACAGGTGCAAAATTTATGACATGACATTTTGGAGCCAAAGTGGCCTGAAAATGAACGATTCCCCTTATATGAACGTGCATGCAATTTCCGTAATTTATAAAAACAACTGTTACTTAGTGCCGGCTTGGGAAGCATGGTCAACAGTTGTGTTTCTTTCGCTATTTTGTTTGTACTTCATGAGTACCGTACTTTGTCCCCATGAAAGTTAACCTGGGATTACTGTTCTGTGTTTGGAAATCCTCCCGGCCACACTAAAAATAAAAAAATAAAAAAAATTGTGTATTCATCTTAGTTTGATGCGGTGTGTGTAGTTGAAAGGAATTCATCCTATCGCTCTCTTCACCTACATACAACACCCAAACTCCACTAAGTTCATATGTTTGTAAAACATGTACATGTACCTGCATAGTGTATTTATATTAGTTCGATATGTTGGGTGTAAGAGATAGAATCTCATGCTATGGCTCTTTTCAGCAACATACAACATCTCAAGCTCCATTTAGCCCACTTGTTTGTAAAACACATATCTGTAATTAAACTGAGTTTTACTACTCGTGTAAATCACATATTTCCTGTTGCGTAACCCATTACCCCATTAATCATTTTTATCCCATAAGTGGCAGTTTATTAGAACAACAAAAGCCTTTGATATTTTTTTACTGTATTCACCTAGTAGGGTGATAAATTTTCCCGTAGGTTTAACACTGAAAGAATTTATTCCTGTAGTAGGGACGGACTTGTTGACCTCTGGCCTCTACCGCATTCGTGTAGCATAATTAATAGTTCAATTGTTGTTTTCTTTAAACCTTTTGGAAGTATTACAGAATGTCAGTGGAAAACATGACACACTGTTCATTTAATAAAGCATTTTTGCAAGTTTAGCACAAGTTTGTAGGGGAATTATTTTTAGACAGAAATATATTACTGCGCCTTGTTTATTTTTGCCAATTTTGCTGTTCGATCGAAGTGAACCAATGTGCTCCACACTTCTCGCTGCGTAACGAGTAACATCACGATTTCCCCGCTACTGCCCTGTAAAAGATTTATGGGATGAACAAAATAAACGTATAGTTTTTTCAAGTAAAAAAAATTCTTCTCGAGAATTTAGAATGAAACCGATTCGCCAGAGGCTCGTCGGTTTCATTCTTAATCCTACTCGCAGGATAAATTTTTACTTGAAAACACTATACGTTTATTCTATATATTTCCAGTGGTGTAACCCATTACCCCGTTAATCATTCCACCCCTTAGTCCAGCAACCCATGAAGTATTTGAAAACTGGTGTCCGTTTGGACACATCCTTTTGTCATCCTATTAGAGCTGAAACGGTTAAGCGGGTTTCTTGATCAATTACTCATGTGGATTAACCTTGGTTAACCGATTAATCATTGTCCAATAGATATCTGAATAATTGCCATACCGTTGATGATTTACAGCATGGACCCTTTACCCAACGGAACAAACAAAACCGACTAGGCTTATATACAAGAATCTCCATTCAAATTTTTGTCTCAAAAACATAGCTTATGAACCCTCATTGAAACGAGCTCGTTCCAATGAGGGGTCATAAACTATGTTTTGGAGACAAACAATTGAAAATTGTTAGCAATTCATGAATTTATTTTGCAAGAATCGTCTAATACCCGCAATGCGTAAAGGGTTAAGAATGACCATTTCCAGCCACTGATATAGTATGGTGATCATGCAAGTAAACCAGTATGTCAGCAAGTAACTTGCATGCTTTACGCTGTCTCATATACTTGATGTGAGTCAGTGTGATAATGTTTGCCTGTTTTGGAACAAGTTTGTCCTTTTGGTAACCCATATAATACAGAAGTTCAAAAGTAACGGTTAATCGATCATTTACTTTTTTGGATCATTGATTAATCGATTAATCGGATAACCGTTTCAGCTCTACGTCCTACGTGCAGTTTTGGAAGGGTCTAGAAAATGATTTTTTTCCCAGCATTGTACAGGGTGATGGTAACGATGTTATATTTATATTCAATATGTTGCAGTTTTTTGTTCAACTAATTGATATGTAGTATACTCAAAATGAATATATAGGAAGATAAAATGATGTGTTTTGCTTCAGTTGTATTTGGTACAACTATTTTTATGTTCATTATAACGCATATCTGCAATAGCTTAGAATACGAACGCCATGTGTAGAAAATGCAGTTCCGAACTGTAGGCAATTATCTGGTGCAATCCGGGATTATTTATTTATTTATTTATTGGCGTTTAATTTCATATACTTATGCACAATGGCTAATTGTGACTATGACATGTTACGGGCGGAGGAAGACGGAGTACCCGGAGAGAACCACCGAGCATCGGCGAGCAACTGTCAGCTCCTCAACATTCTAACTCTGTTCAAGCTCCGCTCAAGCAGGGTTACAGCGGTTGAAGACATGTGCACCTTCGACGTCTTAGTACACGGCGTCATCGTGCCCCCATGTCGGCAGCCGGGTACACCAGATCTGCAGTTGAACTGCGCGTAGTCTTGGATTACAGGGGTTGGTAGAGATTGTCATGATGATGAGACTTCTCTATGTGGCTCATCCTTGTGTTAATAACTACTACTAATCATCAATTAATATCCTCGTTTGCGTATGAAAATCAAATCATCTTCATTTCATCTACATGTTCGCATGCAAGTCTCATTTTGTCGTTGCTGAATAGCATTCTTCCGTTTGTGTTGTATTAGTCTGACATGAATGCATGCGAATGAGAAGGCCAGATTGTAAATAATATACACCTTGAACTTACATATAATTAAGCACCCACTGTTTTTTCGCAGTGGTGTTAATAGAAACTGTCTATACATTCATGCTATCATTCAGATGGCCAAAAGTGATTGTTTGTGGAAGGAATGGTCTATTGGCAAATGAAGACAACACAATGATGAAAATATGCGGTATTTAAATGGTACTAATTACACATATCTTTCACTAATGTTTTTGATGGAAAAATGTTCTCTCGACAAGTATGGTGCTGGAACGGACAATGACGACAACGTCGGTAATTACTGGCAAACAATGTAACATTTGATCTCCTGAACACAATAGCAGTGTCCGATGTCAGTAGCGAGTGTATTCACCACGTGCCCGAATGACACCAGTGAGCCTCCAGAGGCAACTGCTATTACTCATACAACGCAGCTTCCAAAGCAGTCCTATTCTGTGCAGGCGGATCCCTTGCTTGCACACGACGCCTAAGAAAGTCCCAGATGTGCTCTTAGGGATTCAAATCGGGGCTCATTGCAGGCCAATGTAGTGTAATAACGTTGTTCTGAAGGAATGCTCTCACAGCACCGGAACGATGCAGCCTTACATAGTCGTTCATGAATACAGGGCGAGTACCCAACGGATGGTTGTCAAAATGAGGCACGACAACCGGATTGAGAATGTCTCTGATGTATTGATATTCCCACGTACAATCACCATATCATGTTTACAGTCATGAGAGAGATATCCCCAGATCATTAATGATCACCCACCATAAGGAACAGTAGGTCTGATGTTCCTAGGCACGTAAGCGGTATTTATATGCCTCCACACTCTCGTATGACCAACTGAGACATGAAGCAGGAACCTCTTCTCGTCCAGCAATGGGCTCTCCTCCGCGTCCCAATGCTGTTGTGCCATTCACCATTCCAAACGTCGTCTTTGATGCTGAAAGGACAGAGATGGACGCTTGGTGACCCTTCTGGACGTCATACCCAGTGCTTTGAGACAGTTGCGGTGAGCTCTGTTGCACAAACGTTCGTTGTGGAGCCAAAGGCGTTTCAAAACCGCACTTGAAGCAAAGCTGTTCACGCCTAAAGAGGCGTGCCAGATTCCGATTCTCTCGAGGAGAGGTATTTTGGGGTTGTCCAGTCCTTGGTTGGTCCTTAACATCGTTGGTTTGTTGATGTTTTCGGACAACTCTGTTGATGACAGAATGACTTTAGCCAAGTTGCCTCCCAATAGCCCTGATTGGCATTCCTGTTGCATGCATGCCAACAATTTGCCCTCTTAGTGTCTCTGAAGTCTCCTCCTTGCTATGCCAACATTTATTGATAAAAAGTGACAAATGTTCTGGTTTTAGCGTTTTTGTGACATTCGTGGGAAACATGCTTCACGTGGACGAGGGGGATGTGTGAGGAGTACGCTATCAACCAGAAACATCGTGTTTACTGGATGGAATGTACTGCAAGACATATCAATCATTAAAACATAATAATCAGTAACAGCAACTTCACTGTCATGGAACATATCTAGGTATGCTTAGGTAAGTTCCTGGTGTATATTAAGTTGAATTGTAATTTAAATAAACTGTTATATAAACATATTTTCATTCTTGTTATCTAAATTTAACTGTAGACTTTGTCTGTATACTGGTACCGGTATCCTGAACAGATGTTTGTTACTTTGGGGAGGGAGGGGGGGGGGGGGAGCAAAAGTAAGCCCTATATTAATAAGTCTGGCACTCAATCCTGGAATAACATATATAGTGCCCATGTTGTCTATTCAGGGGATGATTGTCATCCTGAAACCTGTTTGGTTTTATTAAGCTGTAAAACTCATTCAAATAACCCTTCCA
Source organism: Pictodentalium vernedei (assembly GCA_031216915.1). Taxonomy (NCBI): domain Eukaryota; kingdom Metazoa; phylum Mollusca; class Scaphopoda; order Dentaliida; family Dentaliidae; genus Pictodentalium; species Pictodentalium vernedei. The sequence goes on along the minus strand of CM062296.1, from coordinate 833,772,447 downwards.
TTTAGAAGTTACCCATTCTTTGTCATTAAGTGGCTTCAATAATCTGAAGTTCTTTATCTTCTTTGGCTGGATACAGGCATGGAGCAACATTGATCTTCTCATGTACAGTAATTAACCACGGGTAATCTCCCTTGATCTGTTCAGACACCTCTCTATTTCTTTTGCCCATCCCTTTGTATTTTAAGATCTATTACTGTGTTCCTAAAACCCCATTGTCATGAGTTAAAAACATTCTTTTATAATTTAGTAATAAGTAGATCTGTGCAATAGTCATGTTTATGAATGACAACTATAAACTGTTATTCACGCTAGGTATGGACCATCAGTTTACCATGACAATACGTAGTGATAAAAGCGAATGGGGATGTATAGGGTTGTTGTGTATTTCACGGGCTGATTGAGAAAAGGTAGTGACCAATTTCAAAAGCAGCTAAAAGTTTGTAAACCCTCTAAAATAACTATAAAGTTTCGTTTGGCTTCACACCTCTCTTAACCCCCCTGCACACTGATGTCAAAATATCTAAAGTTCAGGGTGAACATTTTTCCCATAATGCAACTAGAAATTTAACCAATTCAATCTTGTTTGACAGAGCTCATTGAGCTCTGTCAAACAAGATTGAATTGGTTAAATTTCTAGTTGCATTATGGGAAAAGATGGCTACTTGAAATCTGGATATTTTGACATCAGAGTGAAGAGAGTTAATAACATGACCGATAAGCCGTAGCAATGACGTTTCAAAAACTACAAGCATTTAAACTAATACTTTTGTGAATTTCAAGCCTGTAAATAAGCAATCTGTCATTTGCAGAGGTCTCCAAAGGGTGAATTTAATGGTGCTGCTATCCCATATAGTGGGACAATTTATCCTTTTGGTACCTCTTTCTCTTTAGGCCTGAGACCGTGATTCAGACTGAGGTTCACAGAGACTAAATTTGGTGTTAGCAGGTTAGCATCACCTAGTTCCTCCTCTGGGAACCTCATTCTGCAGATGACAGTGCGCTTATTTCCAGGTTGGTGAACAGCTGAGATTCAGACGACCTGACCTTACGCCAGGAATAATGGCTCTGGACAAAACAAGCACAGCAGAAATTGCACCTAAAGTGTAACTCAAACCTTTTGGAAAAGTATGAGACGCGCAGCAGTGTTTACGATAATAGCTTTTCTGTCTGAATTATTTTCTGGTGGAAATGAAATTTTGCACCTACATGGTCTGCCCTATTTCAGAATGTACCAATTCTAAACTGTATTTACTTAACATCAGTGCCAACCCCCCCCCCCCCCCCCAACCCAAATGGCTCCAGTTCACCATTGTAATCACGGGGTGCGACAGCTTTTCACATCATGAAATACCAAACAAAAATCTAAATTTATGTATTGGATACGATTTTCTTTCCTACAATACCTCATTATCATGACTTCAAACTTGGCTAATATGACCCCGATATGAACCCAGCTAGAGTTATCCACCGTGATGCATTACTAGGTTCAACCAGTGTGTTTACATCCAAATGTTTACAGTTATTCATCGAACGCAATCAGAAAAAAATGGCGTTCAGTTTTTGTACAGTGAGGAATTAATGATGGCAATAAAGAACGATTAGATGAATGGGGAGAACAAATAAGATCGTTGTTCAGAAAATCCAAAGCAAATTAAGATTCAGAGTTGTAAACGGGCATCCGTCGAAGTGGGAGGAAGAGATAGTTTTGCTATCCAAACGCGTCGGCTTTTCCGCTGGGGAAGCCAAGACTTCTGGACAGCTGAACTAGGAGAAGAAGAAACTCTGGACTTGGTGAAAAGAATGAGAGACAAAACACTGTCAGAAAACTATAACAGATCTGAGAACATTCTGTAATCGTTTGTTTATTGTTTAACCCTTTGAACACTAGCGGCCGTTTTTGTCCAGCCAACAACATGATACGTCATAACGTCATTAAATAAGATGGCTGTTCAGTATATGTGTGGGGTACACCAATCAATATTTTCAACGTGCAGCCCCGAGGCTACCCCAAATAATGAATATGTACTCTTCTAATTGCTGCCGTAGAACTGGCATGGAAGATACCACTAGAGTTCAAAGGGTTAATGAGCAGAGAGGTTATTACTTGGCTTCTGTTCTTCAGTATGAGACTGATATGAAGATACCTCGGGTTGATATCTTGGTCGATATGAATCTAATCATATAATGACCTCCAATTGCTGCAAAAAATTTATTTGCGTTACTGTGAAGATATGCGCAATAACCAACCTATTCGTTTTTAGCATACAACAACCTATACTCTTTAGAAACCAATTTATTTATTTATTGATGTTTAAGGTCACATATTTATGCGCAATGGCTAATCATGACCGTGACAGTTTTACGGGTGGAGGAAGCCGGAGTACCCGGAGAGAACCACCGAGCAACGACGAGCAGCTGCCAGCTCCTCAACATCGTAACTCCGCACCAATAAGCAAGTTTATCATATGACTCATCCGTTTTGTTCACTTTAAAACATTTTATATTTTGATTTCATATTAATCAGTGATCAATAAATCCTTCCGTCAATTTTATTGGTCAATTTCCAAAATTAGACAATTTGATTGGCTGAACAAAATACAACTGGGCCACATTTTCATAATTTCAGTAGGGAGAATTTACATTATCTGTCCTATTTAGGGTGGGTTATATTGTATTAATCTTTCACCTACACGAAAAACGCCATTCAATTTTTTTTATATTTTCACTTTTTGCTTCCAAAACATAGCTCGTTCCAATGAGGGGTCATAACCTATGTTTTGGAAGCAAACAATGAAAATTTTTAGTTATACAGGAATGTTTTTCCCAAGTGCCGTCTGCAACTCCAGTTCATACTAAGTGGCTAATTTGTGCGTGTGTGTGTGTCATATGATAAATAGAATATGAAATGAGTGTTTTTCTCATATAATATTTATGAAAGTCGTCCGAATTTTCCGTTTGGACTCGCCAGAGGCTCGCCCAAACGGAAAATTCTAGGACTCGTTTCATAAATATTATATGAGAAAAACACTCATTCCATATCCTCCATTCCTCTCTACACATTGTAATGTTACTAAACATATATTTGTTCTGAAAATACTTTACGAGTGCTCAAGTGTTTGATTCAATGGACTTTACGTCCCTAAAAGAATTCAAAATCTCCTGGGATGAATTGTGGCCTCACACAGATGAATATATCAGTAGCGGGAATTAAATATGCCCTGAAACAGGTAGGGCTTTAGCACAACTGCTCCCAAAGTCTCAGCCCAGGGAGACATTTAGACCTCTCTACACTCAACCCAGACAACGAATAAGACTACGCCCAGTAAGTGCCAGTTGAACCGCTCAGAACGTCGCGTAAAATATTCACACTCTCCAACACAGCTTCCTTCTGTATTACCTATTGTGTACGATGTATAACACTGTCCGCTTTGTCTGGTTCACCTCCGATATGCCCAAACAAATGAGCAGGCACCAGGTCAAATTCGCAGAAGATAACCGAGAGTCCGACAGCTTGATACTGGGGATACTGTCTGGTCCACACGAGTGGGATAATTACCGATATTCACCGAAACAGCGTACATTTTCTTTTTATTATATGCTACGTGACATTTTACTGCAATATTCAACCAAATTCGACTGCAAACAGTTCCAAGACGATAACAAAAAACTGCTGATCCTTCCTTCAAGGCGACGGTCAAGGCGACGTCATGTGCCGAAGCGTAACGTCATTTATGAAGCTACTGAAAAACTTCATCGTGTGGACCTGAAAATATTATTTTTCACTCGCTCAAGCGCTCGTTAAAAATTAAACTCTTAGGTCCACACTCATGAGATAATTCCAGATACTGACTAAAACAGAGTAGATTTTCTTGTTTATTATATGCTACGAGGCATTTTATTCCTCAATGTTCAGCCCAATTCGACCCCCAAAATGTACAATTCAAAACAATAGCAAAATCAGCTGATCGTTTCTTCAATGCGACGTGATGCGGCGTGGCGTGACGTCATTTGGGAAGCTACTGGGGGATATCGAGAAATATCTTTTAGATAATTTGTGATAAATCACCTGCTAGCATCTAATAATATTAGTTACCCCGTGTCTGATCACGTGGTACGGGTTGTTACCTACCCGAAGCCAGCCGTATCCCATGAGGCCTTCGGGTAGGTAAAAACCCGTACCACGTCATCAGACACGGGGTAACGAATTTATCTATTGACTTTCCGTTTTAGAAGTACAATCTATTTCATGTTTGAACACACACAGCATGAGATCTTTTATCTTCCATTGTTGAGCCATACAGATTTCTGTGGAATTTTTGTGCAAAAGAGTTTTTGTGAAAATATGCCGATATGAAAAAGTATAAAAAAAATTATTGAATTTCTTTTTTTCTTTTTTGTCTCAAAAACACAAGCTCATTCCAATAAGGGGTCATGAGCTATATTTTGGAGATAAAAAATTAAAATATAATACATGTACACTATAAAACTGGAATGACGCGTCTTCTACGGGGTATGGACAATTTGTAGATTTCGGAACGAGGCTTCCACTGGGTATGGGAAATTTGTCAGTGGCTGGACGGACGTATCGTGGGTTTCAATGAATATGGTCACATACCACGTATCTATCAACCAATAAAATCAAAAAATTCACTTTAGTCAATAGATAAATGTTTATATCTACATTCTAAAATCAATAACTGTGTTTTCTCTGTCAATAGTAGCTGAATATTAATTTTGCATTGCCTCGGAACATGTGTACATCTCGACGATACATGATATTCGCAGCCCTCAAAAATAGTCTTTGAAAAACAATAGGCGAATGTGGGGATTTGGGAAACTGAAAACTACCAGAAAAATGCTTATTATTGCGCATTCTGCATTTATAGCAACAATTGCCTGGTCCCTCCCATCTGAGAAGATGTCAGGTAAAACCATTTTTTAAATGTGTTGTTTTTGGAATAGGTAGACGCTGTGATCTAAGTAGTTTGGAAATACATATTCAAATGTTCGACGCCACACTGGCAGCCAGAATAAGTCTTACCGCAGTGTCTGATCTCTCGATATTTGGCGCACACCTCTTAATTTCTATGTTTTGAGAAGGCAAATCTGATTGTTTTGCGAGAGAAGCGGCTTGCGCGAAACTTACAAGGGAGCATCAATGTCTATTTATGATTCAGTTGACAGCAATATTGGGTATTTTGAACTGCAATTTCCTCAATGCCCCACCTTCTCCAAGTAAACATATTAAAATTCCAAATAACAATACATATGAAAGAAATAAAATACATTCACACAGTCTTCTAAACTATACTAATCGCCATGACAAGAAAGTAATGAATAGCTTCATGTACAGGGAGTTGTTCGGATTGAAGGGTTAACGCGACATTGCGAGCAAAATCCCCATACTCATGTTACTCCTGATCAAAAAAATGTTCCTCTGTGCCAAATATCAGTTCGACGTCTCTTAAAAGGTTATAGTGCAACACGCACGACATTGCTCTGGTTGAAGTGTTAGCGGTGTAAAAGGTTAACGTGGTGCTGCATATACAAAGCACTCCGCCCATGTTACAGTTGACAAATTATACCGCCAGATTCCAACTTACAGCTCGATATCCCCTAAAATGTTGGGAGTTCAGTTCTGTGAATCTGTGGTTGAAAGGTTAATATGACGCCAAGGACCACCCCACGTATCTTTTTTAAATGATCAAATTACCCCTGGGTCCCATTTGTAGTGCAATATTTCTGTAATTGCAGGAGTGCATCCATGCGTTGCTGTAAGAGTCAAATGATTAATACAACGTTTGCATTTAAAAGTCCTTGCCCATTGAGTCCTAAAATTGCCCACAGGTGCCAAATATTTCTTCCAAATCTTTAAATTGGTGCATACCAGTTTTTCCCCGATTGAAGTGTTAACACATTTTCGCATATAAAATTCGCGTGTAACATTTTCAATAGTTACAGATAAATCGATTCTATTATGTGGTACGTGATCAGCGTGCATCCAACGTGGGTGTGTGGAGTTACGCTGAGCGATTGATGCGGAATTGGGTTTTCTATGCATCAGTACACAAACGCTCTATCTAATTTCTTTACACAAAATTGGCTCATGAATTCATCAGTGTTCCAACTGAGATGCTAAAGCAGAGGGTTAGCAACTCTGCAGAGGTGGGAAAGCAAGGGTGCACAGGAGGTACATGCCCCTCCACTTTTTTCCACAGCTGTGTTTCGCAGTTACACAATGAATTAAAATGGGCGCATTGAGACGTGTTAGCAATATACAGGCATTCTTGTAACATTATTTGCAAATCCAAACAGTATTTACCAAAGAATCCCACAATCGGTCACTTCGGTCCGTTTCTTCTACTTTAACTATCTTCCAACCCAAAGGCTGGCCTTTGGGTTGGAAGAAAGTTAAAGTAGAAGAAACGAACATGCCAGTGACCACACGGCGCCATATTCATCTGAACGAGAGACTATAGCGAATCATGGTATATTTACCGAGATCCGATTGTAATCTTTCTCACACTGGGTCAAACCATGGAAGCACTGTAAATTTGTGCCCCTCCACCTTTATAGAGCTTCCGCCGCCCTTGCAATTCTATGCAATCAAGGGATGAAATATTCTGCATTTCTCGAGTCAGTAGTGATTCGACACGATGGTTCCGTTCAGAGACTACCTAGTGTAAAAACAGAGATTATAATCCTAGTCAGACAGCCAAACATATGCAACAACACCAAATTGACTAACACAAGTACTACATGGTATTAATCATCGGTTGGTTTATTACTACTAAGGACTAACAAAAGACCCCACAGGGGAACACACCCTCCACACTACATTACCATACTAGAAAACCAAACGTACCTCAAAGCACTTCATGGGCATCTATACGTATAATCCATAGAACACACACGATGGTTTAACCCTTTACCTAGCATGAAAAGCAGACGACACTTGCGAAAAAAAAAATCTTGAATAACTAATTTTTTTTCATTTTTTTTTTGTCTCAGAAACATAGGCTATGATCCCTCATAGGAACGAGCTCGACGAGCTCGTTCCAACGAGGGGTTATAACCTATGTTTCTGAGACAAAATACGAAAAAATAATGAAAATTAATTGGCCATTACGTTGGGTAAAGGGTTAAAACATTAGGGTTTGTACATCACGGCCACCATGGACTGGTCACTTTCCACGGATGAGCAATATTTCCACGGACACAACAATATCAGATTCCAAACACCAATTAAGGGAATAATCATTCAATAAATTTCATAAATTAAATTTTCGCTGATGATGATTTATATTACCTCATAAACGCAAACGTGGAAGTCATTACCACGTGTGGATTACAACCAGTTCAAGGCCACTGTACTGCAGTTCTATAAAATCTAATAGACAAAAACGAGTGCCGAGCTTCGACAATCACTGTGTCAATTCAGTACAAGAAACCCGACACATCATAACCCGCAAATCTGCCTGATGGACATCAACGGCAATCAATGTCAAAACAATGTTAAGACGTAATTGGAAACTTCAACCGTTTTCGCGAGGTTATGTTTCATTGCTTTTTACCCATCAATGTGTGTACTTACCTCGTTATACGTACAATAGCATACTAGTTTAGTACGAAAACCACCTTGACTGTCAAAGCGTTCCAAGCTACAGATTATCCGGCCTTTGGTCGCTTAGGTTTTTCCTCTAACGTGTTCCTCCAGTTATATTTTGTTTTTTATCGACCCCTGCCCCCCCCCCCCCCCCCCCCTTCCTCGATTCATTGTTCTGGTTGATTTACTTACATATGTTTCTCAATTCATCTGTTGTAATGAATAGACACAAGATGTATTCTCGGGCAGCGATATGTCTCTGCTGTTAATATCGGTTAAGGGAATTGAACCCTTGTTGGTAGTTTTAAGGGGCAATGACAAGTCGATACAAAAATCTGGTAAAGCCTTGAGAGAGTCGTATGCAGAAAATGAAGTAAATAATGGTCATTTCTTTCTCATTTTGGGATTTGATGAATAAGGACATTTAAGTAAATATATTTATTTTAATTGATCACAGTTGTAAGTTTGGTGTGTAGAACAAACATATACAGTTGTAACTACAGGTCCAGTCAATGCATTGTGTACTATATTTAAGTAACAGCATGCTGAGTAAATGCACTTTAGTCACTGTCAAACAGCACCATTGGCGTAACTCAATTCCTGTAGAAAAACAGCTTACAGAACTCTGTACAATTATATACTGGTAAATATAGACCATTAACATCATTCCTAACCTCTTCTGGATACATATACATGTAATAACGTAATTATGTATTCAAATGCAAATTCATATACATTATGAAGAGAGTGGGTTACTACACAGGTACTCGGCACAAGCTAGGAAATCGAAAGAAAAATGATATTTGATACCACTTTTGAATCTATGCTGACGTGCCCCGTAATGGTATATAAATATTAACAAGGTAAACAACTCTCTTTTCCAAAACGATAGCACTCATCTTCGTCCCCCCCCCCCCCTCAAATTTGATTCACACAACGTATCCAATAATTCCCAGTATCAATGGAAAGGGGAATGAATAAGCTTTACAGTGGTGTATTACATGACCGTTGAGTGTTCTTGGGTTGTTCCTGATAGCTGGGAGAATTCGAAGAAAGGGCCGAAAAACATTTAGTCGGACAAGAAAGTGCACAGTGAAATGAGGTTTACGAGCGACAATTATCCGATTTATTATAAATAATTCGAGGTCCCATTGTATATGGAGGGCAGATTCAAATATTAACCGTATACCTTTATCAATTACTAATCTCGGATCCACATTTATTAATTTCTGGAGTTTACATTTGCCGTTTATACATTTTTTAACCTTTCCTTGGAATTAAAAAGCTAGTGGCAGCCATAGAAGCACAATGACATCCCATTGGCTACTAGTTATGCCGATAAAATCATCGATGAAAATAAGCCAATGGGAGAATGGGGAAAGCTTTTGTATCTAAGGACGCCGTCTACTCGGGTCAACTTGGGAAAAGATGTCAAAGTTACTGAGAGATGTATTGCCTTTCAGATTGCCTCCTTGTTCTCCTCTAAAAGTGAAAATACAGATTGAGAAGAAAATGAAAAAAAGAAGAGAGAGAGAGAGAGAACGCCGAAATGCCGGTGGAAACAACGTACTTTAAACAACACACAATTATTTCTAGATTATATTGTTCATTACACAAGTAGTAACACATGATCCAAATGGGAAGTCAGTGATTCCGTGACACCAATATTCTGTCCAGCTGCAAACCAAAATTAGATTGTCTTTCTTGATTTGCAATGGGCAACTTTTCCATCGCACTTCCTGGGTCCGGTGGGCCCGCTAGTTTAATATGTACAAGCAAGTATCCTTTGCTGAGTAAAATATTTTCTCTCTCTTCCTCCGAGATATCCAAAAAACGTGTAAGTGCGTGACACTACCATTTCAGAAGACAAAGCCAAACCTTTGAGACTGGAATAGATATACCATCACTATACATGTTTCGCTGACACAGAAGTGTGAATAACAACTTCACTCCACAGGATTCACAGTTGAACATATACTTGTTCTGCCTTCTGTGGTCCCCAGGATAATTATCCCAATAAACTTCAAATTATGCGCTTCTCAACAATTCCTGCATACAGTTGAAACCAGAAGAAATGTGACTGCATTGTGCAATAGTTTGAAGTAATTGCACGCAGAGTAAGTGCACTTTTGTGCTTATCAAACTGTACTATTAGCGTAACTCAATTCCTTTACAAAAACAGCGTTCTTAACTTTGTACAATTCGCAACTAGTAATTAAAGATGATTAACATCATTTCTAACCTCTACTGGGATACAGGTACGTGTAATGGCGTAAATAGATATTAAAATTCAACTGCAAAAACATCTCCAGAATAAAGGGAGTGGATTACTACTTAATCGCAGTGCCAAATATTATCCACTCGAAAGTATTTATAATTTTTCATAATAACACGCTTTCATCACATCGACCACCGAGTGTATCCCGGTGGTTCATGTGATGGACGTTTGTGAGTGCTTCTTGTGTTTTGTCCTCAGAAACTGATAATAATTACTAAGTGAAAAATCTATCCCATAGCGATTTAGTAGTAGTCGACCCTCCACATACTGTAGTCTCAATATCTTCTTTTTTGGATGATCGGTTCACTTCGTGATTTTTCTACCGACTTCGCTAAAAGCTCATTAAATTTTCTACTCTTATATCAGACTTCTTTCTTCTGAAGTAAGGAAACTACTAACGAGCAATTTCTGCCCTAATTGTGACAGGACGTCTCGTTTAACTGTAAGTTATGTCTATACAGCATGGGTGGATACCCCTGCCCCAAAAAATCATCAAATGCGGTCAATTCCATCCTTGAGTAACATTTTGCAAGATAAACTAAATTATTTATTGGTTGATACACAGTTAAACGTAAAGACAACTTCTCACTAAAATCGATGCCAGCGTTTCGGGTGATGCGATAAAGTGACAGATTCAAATTTTCATCTCATTCTGTAATTTCTAAATGGTGGACTGCGTCTATTGTGAGCCTCACAGTACAATAAACATAAGAGTTGACAACAAAGAGACCAATATGCAGACATAATATACAATGAATGGATATCCCCGCGGGAACCCCGGGAAGTGAAGAAGTGCCTGTTCACTGCGGTAATCAGGCTCTGTTTTACTGGTAAAATAGGACCCAGTCACCAATGCTTGGGAGGTGCAAACCCTCTCTAAAATGGACAAGGCTTATTAATGCTCATCCCTGGTCTCGAGTTGATACTCATGTTGTGGTCATGATTAGCCATTGTGCAAAAATATGTGACCTTAAACGCCAATAAATAAATAAATAAATAAATAGTAGCTTGGTGAACCAAATGCTCACCACAAGTGGTGAAGTGGTGTTAACCACGAGCCTTCGGCACGCGGTTAACACCACTTCACTACGAGTGGTGAACATTTGGTACACCGAGCTACTTTGGGTATATTTTATTTATACCATGATCGTCAGATTATTAAGTGTCGCTAATATTTTTTCGCGATTTTACAGAGCACCAGACGTACATACGAGCGAATCTGTTTTTGTTTACACGAGCATCGGTGGGCGGTACTTCCGCTGTCAATTTTAACGCCGAAAGGAAATAGCGGGGGAGGAATTCGTCACATACAGGTGAATTGTGCACTTGGTGATACCTTCTTGAAATTTGGCACACTGTTAGTGTAGGCTATGAGGTTCTCAAAAACGATCGGCTACAAGTTGACACCGACCGGTGGCGACCAGTAGCGGCACAATCCAAAATGGCCGCCAGCGGCTGAAGGGAACCTCCTTTTCGACGGTCTACCGACTATACATCCGATTGTAAGGGCGCGAAAGTGAACTCTGATCCACGCACGTGTTGGAAACAGACGTGGGAGATGATGTAGAATAAAACGAGATTCTCTATACGGACGCATCAATTTCTTGGAACTTGAAAAGAGCGTTGTTTCTCCGGGATCAGCGTCATTCAGGCAAACCTGAATGACGCTGATCCCGGAGAAACAACGCTCTTTATGAAGCAGTCTCTTTGCCATACAATCTCTTGTTTGGCGTAATTCCGCAAGCAATTCTGATTTGTCTGTCGAAATTAATTCGAGAACGCGATTGTTCACAAAAATCATTCACAGAATGAGTGAGAATCCTCTTCGTGTACGGACTAGTACTGACTGGGAACGTTGTTGCTTTTGCCAGCAAGACAGTTCCAAGAAATTGATGCGTCCGTATAGAGAATCTCGTTTTCATGACGCCTATAAAGCTATTGAGGAAGACATAACGCGCTTCCTAGATAATGGCGTTGAGCTTCCATATAATTTGACCATTGATTGTTTGATGAGAGAGAGTGATGAGTGTATGTCGATGTCACTGTTGACGAATAAGGCAATATATCATAAGACATGCCGTGACAGTATTCGGACTCACATCGTACAGCGCGTGCTACACAAGCGAGAGCGAAATGAGGCAGTGGCATCCTGCTCCACGCTGAGTCCTAAAAGAACACGGACAAGTTTTGAATCTGGCTGTGACAGGAAACTGCCCCAGTGTGTTTATTGTCACAAACGCGAAGGTGACAGCAGTGAGCCTATTTGCAGATCAATGTCTGATAACAATAAACTCAAAATTATGGCAAAGGAAGCCGAGAACTGGGTTGTTTTTTCTCGGGTCAATGCAGCATTTGATTCCGCTGCTAGTGATCTTTACTATCACAAAACCTGTTATTGTAAGCTTGCCAATGAAGCACGAGCGGCTAAATCTAAAAAGTCGAAGAACGCCGAACATTCCGCGTCAGGCCTGCCCTATGACCCTCTCGTTATGGCAGAGCTCATAACATTTGTTGAACACAACGATTCCGCGATGAAGCTTGTCGATCTCAAGAATCTGTACAGTCGGAGGTTGAAGCAAGTCGGTTCTGATTGGCTTAGTGAAGAAATACATTCCACTCGATTCAAAGAACATTTGTTGCAGAAATTGGGCGATGGCTGGGACGCCTTCACACAGGGTAGAGATGTGTTTATTTCAAGTAGGTTTCGAGTTGGCTCCTTGTTGTCCGAATCTTTAACTCGTATAGTGTCTGAGGAAGAGGCAAAAAAGATAGTTGATGTGGGTCTTCTTCTGCGTAAACACATACTCATATCTCAAGCTCCTTTCACGGGATCATTTTCATCTTATTGCTTGAGCGAGCCTGTACCCAACTCACTCCTGACTCTTCTTAGAGTTCTACTTGAGGGCACATGTAGTATACAGAACTTAGGCGATGATGAGACTGTTAATGCCAAGACTCGAGTGGCTTGTACTATTTCACAGATGTTGATCAGCAATTCAGCGAAACGCTCCGAACATGCACAAAATGTTCACCAGAGACGTGACAGAGAAACTCCAATGCCTCTTTATGTGGGTTTGAAGTTGCATGCCCATGATCGTATGAAAAATCTTATCAGAGATTTTCATCAAATGGGACTCTCTGTCTCTTATGATCGCGTAATGGATGTTCGCAGGAGTTTCGCGAGAGCTGTTTCACTGCGGTTCAAGAACGAAGGTGTTGTAGTCCCAGCTAACTGCAAACGTAATGTTTTCTCGATAGGAACCACTGATAACATTGATGTATCTGGTAGATCTGATATGCATGGTACGTCCATCACACTCATTGGTCAACTGAGCAGGGACAATGTGGGTACTGATCCCCCACCACTGAGTTTAGATGTTCCAGAAGACACACAAATTGAACTCCCAGACGACTATGCATTTGTTCCTTTCGTTGAAGACTTTGGTGGGGACATCAGGCTTGAATCTCCAGATGAATGTAATGTACGGCCCAATGAATATGCAGATTTGAACGTGGGAGAGAATGACTGGTTGTCTCATGTGTCACAGATCAGCAATAAAGGGAAGGTTGATGGCAGCTGGCAGCTTGATGAAGTCCCTGTGACCTTTTCAGGCTTCTTTTCAAAACATGAAGATCAAGACAATGTCAAACCTCGTGCAGTTATTGGGGTATTCCCTGTTTTCAGTGAGCAGAAAGCGGACTCACTCAGTATGCAGAAGCATGCTATGTATGTGGTCAGGGAAGCTACTGCTTTCGTAAACCCCGGCCAGATACCTGTCATTGAAGGTGACTGTCCGTTGTATGCCAGGCAGAAAAAATGTCAATGGCTGTTCCCAGAGGAGATAGGTGAGGATCGAATGGTGTGTATGATTGGATTCCTGCATCTTGAAATGTGCACCCAAGAAGCTGGTGGTAAGCTTATGGGTGGTTCTGGTTGGGAGCGAATGTTTCACCTCGCAAAGATATTCACACCCGGTGTAGCATCATCCCTACTTGGTGGGAAACATGTCAAGAGGACGCGACAGGCATATCTTCTCACTCTAGCTTGGCTTGAGATCCTCAGAAAGAATGCTTATGAGATTTACTGTCAGCAGACTGGGCCCCATGAGTCATTTGAAATGTGGGAACAGAGGATTCTTTCACAATCTCCAACTGCGCGCTATTGGGGTGAAATCGTTCGGAACTTTCTCTTGACAAGCTGTCAATTCGTTCGGAACCAACGAATCGGTAACTGGCCTGGTACACTGTGTTCTATCGATGAGTTGTGCAGTTACTTTTTTGCCCTAGGACATACAAATTATTGTCGGTGGGTCCCCGTATTTCTGAGAGACATGTCTCAGCTACCCAGGCGGCATCCTTCAATCCACAACAAATTCATGGAAGGCCATTTTGTGGTCCAGCGTAGTGAGAGGAAGTTCAGTATGATGGGTTTAGATCAGAGCCAAGAACATAGTATCCAACTACTCAAAGAAGACAGTGGTCCAAAAGGTCTCTATGGCCAGGCTGAAGAGAAAGTCGTTATTGAGCTTTCAAGGTCAGAAGTTCTGCGTGTTATAGATGAGTATGAATATGCAAGTTTCCACACAACATCATCAGATAACACGGAACACCCGGAAAGTTCGGTATCAGAGCAGAAAAAATTTCTGAATCAATTGAAATCTCTCCTCGATCTGGTGAATCAGGGACTCATTATCAACCCTTATGATGAAACTAGTGGTCAGCTGGTGACATTAGATACTGGTGAATATATGGACCCCGAAGTTAGTAAGAGTTTACGGTCATTACCCGAAAGGGGCAAGCATTTATATTCCACTTTCTTGAAGGAAAGGCTTGTGGAATGCACCGTACCCCTGAATGATGTTATTCCCAAGGCAAATATATATACCTTCCTTAACCCACCCCCAGCCAACCTGGACAAAGGCCGAGACAAACTCATGTCAAGTAAAGCAACTGCCGCAATAGTTACCCAGATGTTCGTTTCACTGCAAGCCCGGCCTGATTCAAACATGGATGAGTTTTTCATGCACGAGAATGCACGTGATCCGCCAGCATTATCCGATAGAGGTAAGCTACGGAGTGGGACAAAATCTCAAATTCTCAATTGTTTACCAGCTATTCCTGCACAAGGGAAGAATTCAGCAGCTAGACAAGCTTCAGTTGTCATCTTGGATATGCCTGCTGTAGTCCATGTAATCAAACCACAGAAAGCGGATCTGTTTGGAGAATATGCTCGATTGCAATTATTGCCATACATCGAATCTCTGATTAACACGAACACCACAAGGGTTGATGCGATCTATGACTGTTACCCCGAAGGCAGTTTGAAGAATCAGACGCGAGCAAAACGCCTCGGTGAGACAGCAGTTAGGTTGATACGGGTGTCCGAGAACGTCCCTTTACCTAAAGGGAAGAATTGGCAGGCATTCTTGAAAGTTAGTGAGAATAAAGACGAATTTTTCAAGTTCCTGTCTGCTGAACTGCTGAAATTAACATCAACATCCGAGTACCAGTTGTTAACGACATCAGGAGAATATGTACTATGCAATAAGGATGTTAGCTTATGTGACATATCTCCATCGAACCACGAGGAAGCAGACACGCGCATGATGCTTCATCTCAACCATGCAGTCTCACAAGGTCACAAAATAGCTTTTCTTCGCACGGTTGATTCTGATGTCGTCATTCTGTCTTTGCACCATTTCGCAACATTCCGTGACCTTGGACTCAGTGAGCTGTGGATTGGGTTTGGAATTGGAAAGGCATATAAAGATATGCCAATTCATGAGATAGCTTCACAACTTGGACCTGATTACTGTAAGGCCCTGACTTTCTTCCACGCCTTCACAGGTTGTGATGTAACATCCAGCATGCTCGGCATTGGGAAGAAGACAGGATGGAATGCATGGATGAATTTTCCCGCATCAACTGAAATGATGATAGAATTGACTGAGAATCCGCAAGTCTTTTCAGAGGATTCCCCTCATATGCAGCATATCGAAAAACTCACCATACAGATGTACAGTAACAGTTGTGTCAGTACACGTGTCAATGATGCGAGACGGCATATGTTCACACATGGCCTTAAGTCTATGGAAAACATCCCGCCCACCAAAGCAGCTCTGTATCAACATGTAAAAAGGGTAATTCTTGTGTCATCTTTCATTTGGCATCGTGCTCTGCAGAAACACTTATGTGTGCCAGACCCATCACAGTACGGATGGGAGTGGAATCCACGTCTCAATATTCTGGTCCCATTTTGGACTCACCTAGGAGACGCAAGTGCTGCATGTGCACTGATGCTCCACTGTAGTTGTGCCAAGGCCTGCAAGGGCAATTGCAAATGCTTGAAAGCTGGATTAAGGTGCACACCTTTGTGTAAGTGTGAAGGTGGCTGTTGTAACAATATTGAGTAGTATACTGTCATGTTAGGACCAGTCATCTCCTATTCTGGTATTTTTTTTTCCATTTTCGGCCAGTTAACACATGTCATGTTTCTAGTTGAGTTGATTTTGCTAACAAATGTTCATCCCATGTGGCTTGCTACATTGTCCGGGGTATAGGAATACAGTTTTAGATTTCGGAAAATAGTCTGTTATTTACTGCACAAGACGGTGTTAATTCATGCATAGCATGATACAATATCCCCAACTATTTTGCCTCTGTACAACAGTTGATACCTTCGTTCACCCGTGTGTTCATCTATGGTATCCTTGTCTTTCTCTGGCCATAGGCCACATGTGACTAGTCAGTTCCTACTCCATAGCAAATCAACTTGGAAATCCTTCATCTTGTAGCGCACTCATGTCTCAATGAATCCATACCTGAGTTGATCTAATAAATCTAACGTAAGGTATCAAATTGCCATACCGGATCATATTTCGATAAGTTATTCGCTAAAACATTTCGACCACTCATCGACATCAAAGGTCATGTTTTGGCTCCCAGTGGTGGCTATATCTCTATATCCCTGGTAAAGTAGCATACCATGAGGGATGGGCATTAAGTGTCGGCAACATTAATCCTGACTTGGAACACACCACATCTTAACTGGCCGAAAATGAAGAATACTACTTGTAGTCAAAAAATATTCCTGTACCTCGAATGACTGCAAACATACACTCACCCCTTCTAGTCCCATTTTGCCAATGTTCTATACTGGCAAGATAACATTGTATAATTAACAACGGGAACTAATGCATCCCGAGTTCATTCCAGCACTGCCCTTGCTGGCAGACGTGTCGCTATGGTGTTGAGATTGAACCAGAACTCCTCTAGAAATTTGATAGTTTTATTTTCTTAGAAAATAAATCTATCGAAAATGCCGGAAGTTGAGAATAGACTGTCACTTTAATTGGATTATCAAATGTCCAAGTATCCCCACTGCTGCATACTATCGAGTACCCTTGTTCATGTGTTGACAGGAATCTCTCATACCATGTTCATTTGACCATTGCATTCCCGAGAAACATTCAACACTAATTTATCTACGGACGGACGATCATACTGACAGTCAGACACACAGACGCACACATCGACGGAAATTCTGATCCCATTATCCATTAATCTTCCCCCCAACTTGTTCCAAGGGCTTCACTCCATCATTCACATCAATTACAGCACATGTATGGTGTTAGGTTTGGAGCTTCAGTTGTGCGATCGGCGAAAATAGCTTTTTTTCGATCCGCTTGGCGGCCATTTTGGATTTCGCTGCTAGTGGTGGCTAGAGGATGGTGCCAACTTGTAGCCGATCGATTTTGAAATCTCTGATGCCTACCCTTACATCATGCCAAATTTCAGGAAGGTATCACCAAGTGCACAATTCTAGCGAATTCCTCCCCCGCTAAAATGAAAAAAAGAAACTGAGCATTTTTCGTTTTAGTAACATAATAACATACTATTTCGAGTTATGCATGCTTTATTAACATGAGACAATGCATGTTTGTTAGTTTTTGGCATCTTATGAGGTAAACCCATTTAAAAACGTAATAAATAATTGCCACTTCCATTTCACTCTTCGCAAGGCAATGTGCGATAAATTTAGACAAGTTTGCATTCAGATCAACGTCACCAAAGGTCAACGATGATGTAGTTCTACTGTGCGTGTGTTCATCACGGTTGGTGTACAAAGCTAAAAGTTATGTCATAGGCTTTTCATATATAGTAGAATAGGTAATCATGGTATAAATTGGGCTTCACCTTGAAAGGTTGACAGTTTGATCCTGATCTCCCATAGCTACGATGTGTTCTTGGGCAAGGAGCCCAATTCTGATCACCCAAGTGTGAGCAAGATGACACACTAATAATATCAATTAATAATTAATACTATCAATAGTACACTAAACTTAAATCAGTGTTCCCACCTTGCTTGTGTTAGGTTAGTACATGTAAGTTGGAGAGTCTAATAGGTACTTGCTGCAGCTTTTTGGTTTTCTCCTGGTGTTGCAGGTTCCCCCATCAATAAAACCGCTTGAGAGGAGGAAACTGTAAATGGCTCTGACAGCTGAAAGCTTTGTTAACCTACACCTAACACAAATGACAGACGGCACTTGCAAATCAAATTCTTGAATAACTATTTTTTTTTCATTTTTACGCCACATAGTTTATAACCCTCATTGCAACGGGCTCAACGAATTCGCTCCAATGAGGGACAATAAGCTGTTTCTAAGACACGAAATGAAAATGAAAATTGAACCATGAATATTGTGAATAGCGCTGGACGGTTCTGGTCGTTGCCGTTGGGTAAATAGTTAATGCTTCAATCAACGGATTAGTTTTGCCGTAAATAAAGAACAAAAAAGAGACGAACCGAAAATTGGATTAAACACGACGATAAGTTTTTAAATTAACTTTTCTACCAGAGTTAGTTCAACATATCAAATCTGACCACACGTAACTTCCTGTGAATTATTCAGGTCCACATTTGATGATACCCTGAGTGAGTACATTCACTCAAATGTGCAAATACGGGTTTAGTTATATAGAAGGTAATCGCTTGACTGGATTGGTTACGTGAAATAATTCATGACAGGTGAGGGACGTTGTGCAAACACGAGTGCGCGAATGCGCACGTGTGTTTTACAATATAGTCCCTCGGCTCGAATGAATCATTTCACGTAACTAGCCCAGTCAAGCGATTACTCTGTTTATTGCTTTTCATTATTAACGATAATTATATTATTTAACCCTTTACCTAGCGTAACGGCAAAACCGGCCAGCGCTATTCTCAAAAATCGCCAATTAATTTTCATTATTTTTTAATATTTTGTCTCTAAAACATAGGTTATGACCCCTCATTGGAACGAGCTCGTCGAGCTCGTTCCAATGAGGGGTCATAACCTATGTTTTTGAGACAAAAAATGAAAATAATAGTTATTCAAGAATTTTTTTTTTTTTTGCAAGAGTCGTCTGCTTTTCATGTTAAGCATGTATTTATTTATTTATTTATTGATGTTTAAGGTCACATATTTATGCACAATGGCTAAGCATGACCGTGACAGTTGTACGGCCGGAGGAAGCCGGAGTACCCGGGGAGAACCACCGAGCAACGAGGAGCAGCTGCCAGCTCCCCAACATCGTAACTCCGCACTGCAGCACAGGCAGGGTTAGATTGGTTGAAGACATGCGTACCATCGACGTGCAGTACGCCTTAGTACACGGCGTCATCGTGCCCCCACGTGGGCAATGGAGATGAAGTGTCTTGCCCAAGGACACAACGCGGTTGCCGCAGGTGGGATTCGAACCGAGGACCTCTCGGCTTGCAGCCTGCACCTCTATTTACTGAGCCACCCCGCTCCCCTCATGTTTGGTAAAGGGTTAAACAAACAAACAACAATGAAGTCCCATTACACCCACGGAAAAGCGTCTTCGTTTGCGCGCACGGATACATGACCCAATTGTTGTTAGCATAATTCACTTGTGACGTTATCGTTTATAATCGTTTTATATCGTTAATAACCTGGAAATCCCAGTAAATCGCACGTTGGAGAGTAATAATATAATTTATTTTCTTTTTTATTTATTGGTGTCAATTTCATCTTTGGATATATCATGACCGCAAGATCAGTATGAAGCCAGGTGCAGCCAATTGTGTATTCCTATTCTATCCACTTTAGAGGATTTCCACTGCAGGCAGGTCCTATTTTACCGGTAAAGGAGAACACCATAACTCGGGTAAACAAGCACAGTTAGACTTTCCTGGTTTCCACGGGGTAGTATATGAAATATAAATTGTTGAGAATTACAGTACTGTAATCAATGAGTGATCACCTCTACGTCGCGATGACTATCACGTCGCCACACATTTACACCGGGGAGTAGAGATTTCATAATATGAGATATTATACCTCACGTGACTTCCTTGCATTCTGATTGGCTGAAATGTGATACCATATTTCGTGTAGTTGTCCAGCACAGAGCTGAAGGGTAATTACATGCGGGCACTATATGTTTTCTATTTTTAGCACGGGCACTATATGCATTTTCTGGTTATAAAAACGTACAAAGCAACGATTTGTCCAAAATGGTGGCAGAAAATCCCGGCCACCAATTAGACAATTCGATTTGCATAAAAAATATACTCTTCGTCTTTTTAGTGTCGCAAGAATAGCCTCAAAGTTTTCCGAGGTGATACGTTCCGATAAACGGAGATTATTACCATTATGTGGATGTACAAAATATATATCCGAGTCGAGCCCCGGGTTCTAAGGGCAGAGCACGACGAGTCGGATTGTAGATTATTTGGTCAATTTGCATTTTCTGGTTGTTCGATATAATATAAGGACTAGTGCATGGCTTGTCGTTGACAACCATATAGTGCTTCGCGTCGGGAACTACACCACCTCACTGGGCACTATATGGGAGTAGTCAACGACAAGCCATGCACTATTCCTTAATTATTACCACCATGGGGATGCCCAGGATGGTGTATAGAAGTCGAGACTTCGACCTTTGGCATACGCATGACCAGATACGAGGCCTTGACTTCAATACACCATCTCGGAAACCCACTTGATGGTTATAACCAATTTATCTTTCAACATTACCCCTTTTCTTGAATTGTTCGCATATATCTTGACAATCAGCCGGCGTCTGTGAATTGATTTTTTTATGAATGAAGATCATGACGTCATGGTATTGCATTTATGCGCCGTGTATGACGTAATCCCCGTTCATGATTCTACTTGTACTATAACCACTGAAATTTATAACAGTGTTTCAGCTGTGTGTTTCTTTGTTTTATTTTTTCAGGTTCAACGCATTGCAGACCTCTATACAAAAATATCATAACGGCAAATAGAATGATCTAGTTTAATTTATTTCGTTGATTTGGTGATTTCTTATTTAATTACTGTTATCAAAATCGACCTGTGGAATCGTTTCTGAATCGAATGATCACACATGTAGTTGCTACCTTCAATACAGGTTTGTATTTAGTCCAGATGTTTTTACTTGCAGTACTGTAAGAGATAATTGAATACTGCAAAATCAAGGAAAAAACAATACAAAATTCTTTGTTAACGTCTTTCATAAACGCATTGCGCTCAACTTTTCTTTGGATTTAATTCTGGCGTTTTCGGGGTATTTTCTTTTTTATCCTCTTTTTTAATTTAGTTACAGTAAAACCTATCTTGAGAGACCACTGTCTTGAGAGACCACCTGTCTTGAGAGACCACTGTGACCTAGTACCAACTTGTATTTTTATGCCATAATGGACCTGTCTTGAGAGACCGCCCCTTTGAAGACTGAAACCATCACTAAAACGTTTTACCCGTTCTGGAATTGGAAAATCTTATTAAAGATTGAGATGTTTTTATAAGAACCCTGTGAAAAGATTAGGATTATTGCTGAATAAACAATTTCATACATACCTGAAATATGACAGATAGGAATAAAAATAAATTTGTGTTGAAACTTTTTTTGTAACAAATTGAAATTTTCAATGAAGATTTTCAACACTAATTAATTTTTATAATTTTTATAACAGTCCATTTCAATTTGTTAGAGAAACTTCATAAAAAATAACAACTACAAAGTAATTACAAATCCATTCTTCTCCATTTCTGAATTTTGTGGTTGGTTATTCACTGACTTGAGAAAACCTGAAACCTGTTATGAGAGACCATCTGTCTTGAGAGACCACTTTTGTGTGGCCCATATGGCGGTCCCTCAAGACAGGTTCTACTGTATTATCAATGTCAGGATATATAGCTTCTTTGGAATTGGATATTGCCTAAGTTTTCTTTTCCAGCACCATTCTGCTCTCCATTTTTATCATCTTCACTGCTTCGATAATCAGCTTTCTAAGAATTATTTTCATCACTTTTTTGATACTTTACTTTTTCTCTGTACTGTTCTTCTTTGTTTCGTCATCGTCTGTGTCTGGATCATCGGGGTCGTCGTCTTCGTCACCGGATTGTACAAAATCCACGAACACGTCGACACCTATAATAAGACAAATCAGTAAATACAATGAATACAAATATAGAAAAACAAACACAAAATCAAATTAATACTTTCCAAAGTGTGATTTACTGGGATTTCATTCGAGGCGAGGGACAATATTGTAAAACACACGTGCGCATTCGCGCACTCGTGTTTGTACAACGTCCCTCACCGCTCATGAATTATTTCACGTAACCAGTTCAGTCAATCGATTACTCTCTATATATTACATCACAGACTGCGAAATGTGCGTTGCTGTATGAGGTAAGTTGTGGAACATTATAGGTTTATACAGCTTATCATCGAAAGAGTCCTTGGGCAGGGCACTTAATCCCTATTGCCCACGTGGGGGCACGGTCGCGCTGTGTACCAAGGCGTACTGAACGTCGATGGTGCAATAGTCTTCGAACAATGCTAACTCTGCTTGTTCGGAGTTAGTTCATTTGGGATAGTCTGGCATTTGCATAACCTTGCTCGATGATTTTCTCCAGGTACTCCGGGTTCCGTCACCAATGAAATGTCCGACACGAGGTTTCCCTGGCTGTCGAAAGTGTCGTTAAAACCCAATAAATAAATAAATAAATACATATCACCTGGTGCTGCTGATAAACATTTAACTGTAGTGTAAACTGATTGATGAGTTACTACAAAAAGAATGCTCGTAAAGTTGACTTGAACAAATTAAATTGCATTTCGAAAACTCACTAAACACGATCTTTGTCCACAATTATCAGGCACTTTCACATATTGTTTTCTGCTTGTTTTATTTATTCAGAAATCAATATTTTCCTTACAACATCCATTTGTTTCATCTCTTCAAAAGATATTTCAAAACTTCTCACTAGGATGAACTCCTCCAGCCCATTTCAATAATATTAACAGTTTTAACAATTTCAATAATGTGAACTGTTTTCTAAAGACAGCAGTATTTTTGTATCTTTGTGTTGATTAACTGTAGTGAAAGACCCTCTTCATCTGTTCATTGAGTACGCAAAGATCTTAGAGGCGAGAATTTCGGTGGCTTTAAAACTCACCTCTTCCCCTTAAAACCCTTTACCCAACGCAGACGATATCAAAATTTATTATTTTAAATATCATTTTTTGAAATTTTTCAAAAATTTGTTTAAAAAAACATATCATGTGACCCCTCGTTGGAACGAGCTCGTTCCAACAAGGGGTCACATGATATGGTTTTGGTGAAATTTTGTGAAAAATGATATTTGTTACAACTTCTGAATTTGCATATTACGCGGGCGGATGAGGGCGATTCTGAGATATATTATGAGATATCTACAATTATACAACGTAGTTAATAAATAGAGGATCTCCAATTCACCCCCAGTTTGTATCGAAATTTACAAAACGAGTTCCGGAAATTAAGACTGGACCGAGATGTAGCTGTAGCTCTGTCCAGATCTAATTGACCGGACGTGGTTTGTAAATTTCGATAAAACTGAGGACGTGTTGATCTATTACATGATCCTGTGTGACCAATATTGCGTTTTCCTGGTTACCTTGACATGGTGGTATCTCCGGTACCACGAGGGTAGAGAGTGCTGCAACACAGGTCTTAAAGCTCGATCCAGACCTACAGTTAAAACTAGAAGTCCTGTCCTGAAATGCGCACAAATAGCACGTCTATTTGCGCGTAAATCTACGCGTTATGACGATGGTAAGGCTATCAAATTCTGCACATACGGCCTGTGCACAAGCAAAGTTTCAGCCAATGGACCTCCGGGTAACTCGGAGGTCCATCGGCAGGAACATTGCTTGTGTTTGCTATGGGTAACAAGGAAAACCTGCCATGCTGTGGATGCCATTCGATATGACAATTGCGCGCAATTCCTACGCACAATTAAGCCTAGATAAGCGCACAGTTCGTGACATGACTTCTAGTTTTTTAACTGTAATTGACTGGACGAGATTTGCAATTAGAAACTGGGGACGTATTAAAGACTCTATTTATGATATGAACCTGTCTGACTAATATGTTAGTATCACCGGTAACACCAGGAGCCAATGCAATAAAACTTTTACAGTTGTATTTTCTAGAATTGTATTTTCTACCTATTAATATAACTGCCAACTGGCAAATTGACAGATCTTTAAAAATGTTAATGGTTCCTTTTAATCCATTTAAAGTCATAAGTAGAAAATAGAATTTTAGATAATACAATTGTAAAAGTTTTATAGTATTGGGCCATGGACAGACATTGCAACACAACACGCCTTAAACAAACAAGCCTCTCACTATTTTTGAAATTCATTTTAGTGATTTCAAACCACATATCAATAAATGCACCAAATTTGTGTGTCAGACGCAGGGGAGTGAAGCAACAAATAACAAACTCCATAGATTCCGACCTAATATACTGAGTCAAAAAAGAAAGTATAATAGAAACAAATGTGGAAAAATGGCATAAAGGTTGAAATATAATAGTTCTAATGTGGCATGTTTGTGGACAAGAGAAGTCTTGCAAAGAGTTTAATGACATGCTGTTGCTGTCCACACAACCGCATGCAATTTTTCTGCGGATTTCAAAATAGCACGTGCTACCCAAGAATGTCAAATTGAATGGGTGAGCGACGATCTTCTTTCTGTTATGTTGGAATGTTGTTCTAGAGAGGCTTGGTTATCGAGAAAACATGCTAGTTTTTGTCTTCCGACATTTTAAAAAATGCCAAGGTTAAACGAAAATCAGATGTTGCGTGCCATTGGTATGCAATAGGCTGGGATATCTCCAGATGAGCGCGTTGCTGAGTTCGGAGTTACAGTGGCCACTATTTACGGTCTCATTGGAAGGTATAGAACCACTAGATCTACTGCCGACCGACCGCGTTCAGGTCGACCAACTGTTACGACCCTGCACAAGACCGACACATCAGGAGCCTCACACGCGGGGTCGCGACGACGACAGCAGCAATTACTCCTGGTAGAAAAAAAAATAGAATCAGTGCACAAACTGTCCGCAACAGACTCGCTGAACACGTCATCCGAAGTAGACGTCCACACCACGGACCAATCCTATCCCAACGTCATCGTACGAAGAAAGGAATGGGTAAGTCAGCGTGTTCGGTGGACTCAGAAGTGTTGGAGCACAGATCTTTTTAGTGATGAATCACGATTTTGTTAAGGGCAAGAGTTTATCGCCCACGAGGAGAACAGTTTTCTGGTGCTTGCGAGCGGGAATGCGACCGTTCCGGCGGGGGTAGCGTAATAGTTTGGGCAGGAGTTTTCTTTCACCATCGAACGCAGATAATCTTCATCGATAGTAATCTGAATGGACCGCGATATAGGGACGAAATTCTGAATGCTGTTGATGTCTCGTTGTTCAACGCTAACGACGTATTGCAGTTATTCCAGCAAGACAATGGCCGATGTCACGTAGCGCGTATCTGTCGTGACTTTATTGAGGAGCAGAGCATTGAACTTCTTCTCTGGTCCCCACTTTCGCCAGATTTGTCACAAAATCGCACATTTTTGGGATCAACTGGATCGTTAGGCACGCTTGCATGATCTCCAAACATTAGGCGATTTATGTAATGTTCTAAGAGAGGAGTGGAACGCAATACCGCAGGGTGACATCCAGAGACTTATCAGGTCCATGCGTTGATGATGTCTTGCCATTCAAGAGGCAAACGGTGGATATACACGCCATTGACTGCATGTGTGAACTTTTCATTTCACCCCATGTCTGAACTGCGACGTCCTGACCTGAGGCTGGCAACAGTAAGAACATGAAATTATGCAAATTCATACAGCTAAACTTGAAATATGAATTTACAATACTTTGTTTGGATTAAAAAAAAAACTGCTCCTCAAAGTTTATTATACTTTCTTTTTTGACTTAGTATATTTCTGATGATAAGATATCATATCGGCCATTCGAGACTTACAGATTCCTTTTTATTTGATGGTAATGGGCGACCAGATTGCCTTCTTTTTCAGCAGGGGTTGATAATGAAGCAAATTCGTTATCTTACGCGTTATGACGATGGTAAGGCTATCAAATTCTGCACATACGGCCTGTGCACAAGCAAAGTTTCAGCCAATGGACTAAAGAAATTCACGACACCCAGATATTCCACGTGTGGTAAGTTGAAGGGAAACCCGAAGCTACACAAGGAAAATGTTCCATACAGAACGATCGTCAGCGGGACCAACACACCTACCGAAAAGATTGCCGAGGTCGCGGAATATGAGTTGCAGCAATTTGTTCTCAGTACACCAAGCTACATACGCGACACAACCGATTTTATTAACAAACTTATAGAAACGAAAGGGACAATACTTTATGGTGCATTGTTATTCTGTTTTGATGTTCGAAAATTGTACCCATCGGTGCCAAGGGATGAAGGAATTGAAGCGTGTAGAGAGGCCCTGGAGTCCAGAACCGAACAGCTAATTCCCACTAATCACGTGATCAAAATGATCGAAACAGTCTTGGACAATAATAATTTTAGTTTTGGTGAAAAACACTTCATCCAGAAGAACGGTGTAGCTATAGGATCGCGGTTAGGCCGAAATTTTGCTTGTTGTTACATGCTTAAGTGGGACGAGGAGTTAATGAAGAGTGACCGGAAACCTATATTTTACAAACGGTTTATTGAAGATGGTTTTGGTGTTTGGACACACGGGGTACAAAGCCTACACAAATTTATGGAATATGCTAATTCGATCCACCCGAATATCCAGGTAGACATGAGGTTCAGTTCGGAATGTATCGAGTTCCTGGATACTTATGTCAAAGTCGGTGCAAATGGGGACCTATACACAGATTTATATGTGAAACCAACTGACAAAATGCTCTACCTGAACAGCAAGTCTGACCACCCGCCGCACATTAAACGATCAGTAGTTTATGGACTGGGCATTCGGATAAGGCGAATATGTGAAAAGGAGGAAGATTACAACAGGAACCGGAGACTTTTAAAACTACAACTCAGGAGAAGAGGGTATAGTGGTAAGTTTATTGAACGACAGGTCATTAAAGTAGACGAGATGGACCGCAATGCTCTCCTAACACGAAGGAAGTATAAGACAACAAGGAATAGTGAAAGGGTTCCCATTGTAACAACGTACTCAGCAGTACTTCCTGATGTAGGTGGAATCACTAGGAAGTATATGCCCGTTTTACATGATTCCGATAGGATGAAGAAAATATTCAGTGACCCTCCCCTTGTGGCATATAGACGTGACAGTAACTTATGCGACATTCTCGTCCATCGCAAAACCGCGAAGGATGTGAATTGCCCCGCCCAATTATGCAGCAGTGACTGTAAATTCTGTGACAAAATCATTGTGACTGGTATTAAGAACGAGAGCGGTTCTACTGAATTTAGGGTGCGACAGAACATCAATTGCCGTTCAAGGAACTTAGTGTATGCATTGTTCTGCGAGGTATGTGGTGGTGCTGTTTATGTCGGGGAAACAGAACGTCGTCTGATGGACAGATTAGAGGAGCACGACAGAGACATCAGACTACATGATGATAAACCGATATTCGGCCATTTCAATTCAGTGGGACATCATGGTGAATATGATCTCAAGGTGGTGGTATTAGAGTTTGTGAGTGGTGGTAAGCAGGAGCGACTAATACGAGAGGACATGTGGATGAGAAAGTTGGGGACGCGGGAAGGGAATGGCTTTAATACAAAGACCAGCCATACCACACCTATATTTTAGGAACAGCCAATTCGGCGCCGTAATTGCAGGCATTCCCTAGGACGTCTCGGCGATCGTGTGGACGACGTCATTACGTGCAACGGAACTGGTTCATTTTGCAATTGTTTTTCGTACTGTTGACATGTAGTTCTTCCTAATTCGAGTGTCCTGATGAAGATCCAGTTCGGATCGAAAGCTTGGCAATAGAGTTGAGACGATGATATATGTTGTTATAATAGCGTCCCTAACCTGGAGGACAATGGTTGATATGAATACAAATTCGTTTGCACTGTAGCAATTCTAATCTTACCAGTCGGCAGAACTTTATTGAAGTCTCTCTTAAGAGACTTGTTTTACAACACAAACTCCCATAAAATTCTATACTTTCTCAATGAAATTAACCTTTTTAATACATTTTTTAACTCTTTGGTACCTGTAGTATATTCCATGCAAGTTCAGAGATATAATTATTCGTTACGCGGGCGAAGACTAATTAATTTGTTGAATGGGCGGCCTTGAGGCTGCAAACTGAAAGTCTTGATTGGTCTTCGACACAAATTCACTGAATAACTATCTACTTTTTGAACTCACGTCGCATCACGATCCCTTGACAGGAAAAGCGTTCTTTCAGGTTCAAAGGGTTAAGGTATTTTTATTCGTCTCTCATATATTCATAACTATTCAACGGGTTATTTTACACAATATTCTGTAAACAATTGGCCTCATTACTGTTTTAACTTTTTCGTTTTATTGCTCCTCTCTTTTTCAGATTGCGTCATTTTTTTTATTTAATTGAAGTAGTGCACATTTTATATATATATAATTTATATATTTCATCGCCACGATATAGCCTTAGATCCTGATGGGTATTAAGCACCAATAAATAATTAAATAAATAGTTATTATATGATCAAAAATCCCGCAGAAAGACACTTAAATACATTAAAGTACTGTTAAAAATTGACCGTATGTTACCATTTTCATGAATAGGCTTATAACCTGAAGAAGTGTCAGATCAAAAAATAAGTTTTACTTCATGTTATACCAAAAAGCGTACGGAACATATTGGCGAGTAGAAAAAAAAACAAACATTGAAAGGTTATGGACGTAACTGCCAACAGTATTGACAAATTTGACTAAATCTCAGGAAACATAGGCTAAACATACCAGTGATGGTTGCTATATATTACATACACCCCTCCCCTCCCGCGCACACTAATGTGAAAATACCCCAATTAAAATTAGTATTTGTTCCAAAGCAACTGGGAAGTTAACCAGCACAATCTTGTTTGACAGGGCTATAAGCGTGTCTATCGCACTTCAATGGGTTTAATTGTGGCTACTCAAGGGCGTTCGTGACCCTTTTACTAGCGAATCTGCCGAACCCACCCGCGCAATGTAAAAATTGAGCTGTTGAAAAAAAATATTTTGCAAAAATTTCAACAAACCTATTCCATGCGATCCTCTCATTGGAACCTGCCCGATGAGGCGTCACATGATGTGGTTTTGTTTGAATTTTTTGAAAAAGTTAAGAAAAATAATATTTAAAATAATAAATTTTGATTTCGTCTGCGTTGGATAAAGGGTTAAAGCGCAAGGGAACTCTTAGTCGGCGCATGTCACCAGACATTTCCGGTATGTATCACATCTTCGACCTGCATACAGAACACATCAGTTTGTTGGCCTACCTCTCAGTTCCTTGCAGGAAGATGATAGCATCTGCACAGGTCCTCTGTATAAACATTAGGCACAAGATAAATACTGACGCACATGTACCGTGAGTTGGTTAGTTTTATATCAGTCGCGATATCAACCCGAGGTAATTTCATATCAACATATGGCCGAACTAGCCAAGTAATAACTCTTTATTTATAAAACTAAAACAAATATTTACAAACACTCTCAGATCTGTTACAGTTTTCTGACAGTGTTATTGTTTGTTTCTCACTGTTTTAACAAAGTCAGACGTTTCCTTTTCTCCTACTCATAGTTCACCTATCTGGGCAAGCGGCAGAACTACTCTTGTCCCTTTTCCTTCGACGGATCTCCGCTTACGACTCTGAATCTTAGTTTGCGATGAATTTTTCGTCCACCTCGCTTCTTTCTTCTCTTCATCCACCTAATAATTAACGTGTTGTCATCATTAATTCCTCATCATACAGAACTCCATAATGTCTGGTAACACGATTTTTTTTTATTGTGTTCGAAGAATGACTTTGGCTTTCCGCCGATTTGTCGCGGTCCTCTAACGAGGAAGCCTACGTCAATTCCAGCACTCGCATGGTCACTCCTCCCCACTACCCATCCTAATCTCCTAGAATTCTGGCACAAAATTATTATTTCGGCCACAGGCACTTTATCAATCTCCCCATCTATGATACTGACTCGTATCCCTCATATCATCCCTCGTACACTTATCTCCCTTGCTTTCATCCCATTCTTCAAATAGTTTTTGAAGGATTCATATTCTTCTCGACAAATATTACGGCATTGTAAAATCGTCGCATGAGTGCTAGAATGTCCGATGTTCCCTTTGGGACATAGGACATTCTAGCACTCAGGCGACGAAATGACATGACTGAAGATTTCGATGTGAACAAAGTGGTTGCACCTTGTAAAGCATCAACGGGGACCCTAGCTTGGTCCATATCAGCGGAGAACGGCGTCATATCAGCCGAGTTTGATAATACACAATTCTGGGAACGAAAATCATATCTAATAAATAAATCGGTGATATCAGAAAAAAAGGGATTCGGAAATTGATAAATTAGGAAGACAGTGAGGTGATATAGCTGAGCGTTTAACTCTTCACCAAACGTAACGTCCAAAACCGGCCAGAGCTCGTTATGCTCGTTCCAACGAGGGGTCATAACCTATGTTTTTGAGACAAAAAATGAAAAAATAATAGTAAGAATTTTTTGTGTCGTCTGCTTTTCATGTTAGGTAAAGGGTCATCGTCCGATTTGTTATAAAGCTTGTTAATTGAATTTCACTTTGTGTACTACCCAAATATCACACAACTCTAACAATTACGCTATTCAACGTGGTTGTTGGTTTGTTGCAATACCATACCTTTATCAGAGTATGAAATGGGGTAGTCGTCCTGCGGTCCTGGAAGAATGGTTGAGCCATGTAACTTCCACACCACCAGCATTACCGGATTCTTTAGAGTTGTCATCACGTATTTTCCATCTCTACTGTATCCGAAGCGGTTTGCCTGGAATGTAGAAAATCGTGACTGCGTTGAAGTAAGTACTGGGTCTAGTTTATGCGATAACAGCCATCATAGCCTTGCAGGAAAACTTAAACTGACGGATGTGGTTTCATGACTGTGTACAATGACTATAGAAAACAGAGTTACTCCACACAAATTCGTTTTTCAAGGTGGAGTTTCGGAATCCCATAATTTGATCCTATTTCAATATTTTGGACATATCATTCTAATTTTTTAAACGCTATACGGCATTTAAAACAGTAAACGGTCATGTATAATATAAGGGTCTTTTGAGAGCGTCTTTATACGTTTATGTAATACTACATTTAAAACTAGAAGTCCTGTCACGAATAGAGCGCTTATATGGGCTTAATTGCGCGTTGGAATTGCGCGCAATTGCCATATCGAATGGCATCCAAAGCACGGCAGGTTCTCTTGGTTACTCATAGCAAACACATGCAATGTTTCTGCCAATGGACCTCCGGGTTGCCCGGAGGTCCATTGGCTGAAACATTGCTTGTGCACAGGCCATATGTACATAATTTGATAGCTTTACTTGGGCCATAACGCGTACATTAACGCGCATATCAACGTGCTATTTGTGCGCATTTCATGACAGTACTTCTAGTTTTAACTGTAATATTAAATCTGGCCATAAGCCGAATCTATTCTGTGCAAAGCTAAAAACAAGAGAGTTTAAAAGAAACCTCCCATCCTTGAATAAGAGTCATCAGGATGTTGCTTTGACCTTTTCAACCAGCGCTATGAATATCAAAGACCTATAGGGGTTGGTGCATACTTCTACTTCTATGGAATGTGCATACACTTCAATGTAGACACGGTAGTACCTATTGTCATGTGATTGCAAAATGATCTCTTTCTGGATCAGATCGTAATCTTATCGGAACACACCTATACCATTGGGTTGATGTTTCATAAACTTCAGCCCACCGGTATAGCTGTGTTGAGTTCAAACTACAATGGTAAAGGACATTAAATGTTCTTGCTTTTTCCGACAGTTGAATTTCTGTGACATTGTTGGAGAATAAATCTGCCAGATAGGTCAGATGATCCAGATGAGGCAGATGTACCAGATGGGACAGATGAGCCTCAGTAACGCACCTCGTGAAAACAAAAATAATGGAAAATCCCATTGAGGACCAAAGACCCAAATAGGTCGAATATCTAACTCTACAAATGATATCTGAGTTGGAAAATTAATAATACAAATCTAAATAATTCAGATGAAAAATGTAGTTTCCCTATATCCCGATAAATGCTGTATTTTTGTTTGGTGAGAATGCCTTGGACAAATAGCCATGGCAAAGGATGCACCCAACATCCTAGGTATACGAGAGCGTGCACGCGAAACATTGGGAGTATGTGTTTTAAATGAAAGCCCTTCGCATACAATCGCCTCGGTATAAAAATCGAACCAAAAACCTGAAAATATTCACAAATATTTTGAGATTTCCAACAATGCGATCATATTTTGCGGTTATAAATCAAATAGTCGAGTAATTAAATGAAACAACTTGAGAAAAATAAAATAAGAGCAAATATCGTCCCCTGAGTTCCTATGTGTTCTATGGGCCAAAAGGCACATAGACCATATTGGAACTCACGGGACGATATGTCAACAAAATACTGTTTACTCGTTTCCTGAACGACCCAAGGGGGGGGGGGGGGGGGCGGGAGCGTTGTGCTAACCGGTTCTCGTCAGATCACCTAAGTTTAGCAACGTCGAGCCCGGTTAGTCATCGGATGGGTGACCGTCTGAGCGATCGATTCGGACTCCCGCGTTGTGTCCTTGAGCAAGGAACTTAACCCCGATTGTCCACATAGGGGCACGATGACGTCATGTACTAAGGCGTACTGCACGTCGATGCTGCACATGTCTTCAAACAATCTAACCCTGCCTTTGCTGCAGTGCGGAGTTACGTTGTTGGGGAGCTGGCAGCTGCTCGTCGTTGCTCAGTGGTTCTCTCCGGCTTCCTCCACCCATAATACTGCCACGGTCATGATTAGCCATGTGCATAAGTATGTAACCTTAAACACCAATAAATAAATAACGACCCAAGGCATGTAACTCTATCTGTTGTCTTCTCCGTTTATAAAAACAAAAAAAATATTCACGAATTTGGTCCAAGTGATTGCGGAGCGTGAGAAATGCGTCCAGAAATGTATTTCCACTATGTTTGTTTTGTCTTTCAAACGGGACAAAAACGTTATCCCCGTCAACATGTATGGGGCTCGTCGTTTAAAAACCGACATCCAGGTATTAAATCTCCATATACAGTACATGTTGACGGAGATAACTTATATAGTACTTTGCGGATACCTTTCTGAAATTACACTAGAATCTTTCATATCCACTATGGAAATTGGAATATAAAGTGGGCCTGTAACTTGGAACGTTACCGACAAGTGACCCAAACATTTCACCCCACGCCAAAACTCGGCACTGATCCCAATGACGGTCACATCGAAAACGTTAGACTTACTCACTCTGAAGTCCAGTGTAAAAGATGCAATGTCCTGATAAGTTTGTCTGTCCCATAACCAGAAAGCATTCTCCTGTATTTCTCTTGAACAACTGAGCACATAGGGACTGTCCTCAGTAACTAGTGAATCCACATACGATAGGTGTCCAGTGGACTTATATAAGCGTTTACCTGGAAAATTAAAAATAAGAGATTCAAACAGCGTTTCTCACCTAACCGAAAAAAATTACTGTATATAAATGTGAACACATCTGTTTTCACTTTGTGCTTCATACACTGACAGGTGACTGGGTTGATGAAGGCATCCTCGTTAGAGGACCGCAGCCAATCAGCGGAAATCGAAATAACTGTTATTAGTATCATTACTAACTTTGTTCCATCACACTTTTCAGTAAAATTGCATACGTCCACGTGACAAAGAAGTGTTAATTAATTAATTTATTTATTGGTACTTAACGCCACTTCCGCTTTTCAGGCAACATCGTGACGATAGAAAATATGAATTATAAAAAAATATTACTTTTATGAAATAAAAATGGGTCTATGAAATTTGGAAAGAACACGAGGAATTAAAAATGAATAGTGAACCCCGTAATGCGCAATTGAGACCAGTTGTGCAAAGAATAATGTTTAAATCAGCCTGTTGATTAGATAAGAATATATGAGAGTTTTAAAGAATAAAAACAACATACAATTTATAAAGAAGGTTGATTTCTGCGAGAAACGATAGAAGTTTAGAAGAGTTTGTGCTGTAAAACAAGCATCTAAGAGACACTGCAATAAAGTATTACCGTATGGCAAGATTAAATTCTGTACGGTATAAACGAATATGCCCCCATCGCCAACACTTGAAGGGACGGAACACATCCTGGTCGTATATTACTAGGGCTGAAACGGCTGGCAAATTTTCGTAAACGAGTAACCGAGAGCTATAATCGAATATCCGGTTATCCGTGGTCATTATTTCACCGAATATGAGATTAAAACTACAGCAATTGGAAAGCAGTATTCTCAAAACTATTCCGCAGTGTGTATACAAACGAACGTTGTCGAGTACTCGACAACTTTCGTTTGTGTTCGCACTACGGAATAATTTCTGCGATTTCTCATTACTCACGGAAACTGCCGATCATTAACAAAGTCTTGAATGCCAGAGTCGATTATATATCAATATAACAATGCGGCTCCGATGTATAATCTATCACAAAGAGAAGCGGCAGATTTACTGCGTTTTAAACATGGAATGACGACCACTATCGATATTTCGGTTAACCGAATGAAGGTTTTTCTAATCGGTTAGGTAGCTAACTGGTTCCAAACCGATTATCCAGTTAACCATTTCAGTACTATATATCTCCCACCAACATAAACAAATGCGCATGTTTCGTATGACCAATATGGCATTGTGTACTGAAGCGTTAATGTAGGTTTTGATATTTTACACAATTGTGAACCCTCTGAACTCCAAAAAAGGACAAAAGGGTATGTGAAAAACATGAACCCTATTCAATCTAATAATGGTACAGTGTCGACATAATTGGAATAAAGGCGACCATACAATGTTTAAAAACAACGGCCCACGTTTTTTATTCTTAAACACCCTTGAAAAAATGCTCCAAGACAAACCCAAATGTAAAAACCCGGTGTGACAGGAATGATAGTCCGTAGGAAAATTAGTCCCTCTGGACTATTATTCCGCGGAATTATAGTCCTAGGTCTAACATTCCTAGGAATAGTAGTCCGGCGGACTACTATTCCTAGGAATGTTAGACCTAGGACTATAATTCCGCGGAATAATAGTCCAGAGGGACTAACGTTCCTACGGACTATCATTCCTGTCACACCGGCCTTAAATTTAGAAATAATTTTTTGACTCTCATAAATGTCACGACTGGGCCTCATTGCAGCACCACGTTTAGAATCTATTTTCTGGATACATGAATGATTTGATTTGACGTTTACGAGTTGTTTTGCCTGCAAATTCGACCTTTTGCCTCAGCAATATTAACATAAATATCATCCATCTTCTGCATATATTTCTCTCATAGTGAGGTCTATGACCTCCATCGTAACGAGGTGAGCCTGACAACGAGGTATCATCTGGTGTGTTTTTACAGGCCAAATATAATGTTTTTAAACTGATGCAAGTCCTCATGTCACCGGCCAAACTCTGTACGGAAATCGACGCAGTTATGGCCTGGAACAAGTCTAGTCCTTGGATGGTTCATCGTTTACGTTTAGATTAAATAATCTGGAATATTTTAGTTGGTCGGAAAAGCGAATGAAATATTTCTGACGAGTGGATCTAACCCTTTACCCAACGTTACGGCCAAAACCGGCCAGCGCTCTTCTCAAAAATCGACAATTAATTTTCATTATTTTTTTTCATTTCTTGTCTCAAAAACATAGGTTATGACCCCTCGTTGGAACGAGCTCGTTCCAATGAGGGGTCATAACCTATGTTTTTGAGACAAAAAATGAAAAAAAATTAGTTATTCAAGATTTTTTTTTGCGAGTGTCGTCTGCTTTTCATGTTTGGTAAAGGGCTAAAAAACAAAATACCATAAACATTGATTTTCTTTGAATCAATGCAATAAATATGTTTCAATCAAGATTTGGTTTGACCTAATCATTGATAACATTATTATTATGAATGAGGAATCACTACAACTATGGTTCTCTTGTCACCCTGCGAATTTCCGCTAATTGTGTTAACATATTTATGGTTTCAAGGTGAATATTTATTTATTGGTGTTTAAGGTCACATATTTCTGGGCAATTGCTAATCATGACCTCGACAGTTTTACGGGTGGAGGAAGCCGGAGTACCCGGAGAGAACCACCGAGAAACGGCGAGCAACTGTCAGCTCCCCAACATACTAACTCCACACAAGCAGGGTTAGCATTTGTTGAAGACAGGTGCACCATCGACGTGCAGCACGCCTTAGTACACAGCGTCACCGTGCCCCCATGAGCGCAATGGGGGTGAAGTGTCTTGTCCAAGGACACAACGCGATTGCCGCAAGTGGGATTCGAACAGAGGACCTCTCGGCTTGCAGCCTGAACCGCCACCTACCGAGCCACCGCGTCCCCTCAAGGTGAATTAAATACTTATTGATTGGTATATTTGTGACTGCAGCATGAAAGGATATCTGCGTATCTTTGTGAGTAAATGTACGTCACAGCAAATGAACGATAGGTAGTCCAAAACAGCGTCGAATTCTGAACAGACTTTCACTGGTGCTCTGAGAGGCTGATAGTTTTGTTGCGCATGCTCTCAACCAGACGACATCGCCATGCACAAATGGTAAATAATCAGCCTGACTTGGTCCATCTTTTCCCTACAGCACTTGATATTATAAGTTATGGGGCTTTCAGGGGGCGGATATGGTGTGATGTAAGGCTCAGAGAGATCAATATTAGCCTAATATTGATCTCCGGGAGCCTTACATCACACCATATCCGCCCCCTGAAAGCCCACATAACGTATTTATTATGCCAGTCCTTTGAAAGAGACACAACCAAAAATGTAATTTATGTTCGATATATATCAACCTTCAAACCAAAACAAAACGATAAAATTTCCAGTCCAAGGGGAATAACTCGGAAATGTTTGCATGAACTGGGAAGGGCAGATTATTCGGGTAAGGATTCTTGCTTGAGTTCATCTCAGACAGTGCCAGATGGCTTCTATACATGTCGTTTTAGTGGTTTATTTATTGTATTTATTTACATTTGTTTATTAAAATTCTCAAAGACCGGAAGAAACGTATTATAGTTGTACGTTGCTCAACAGACACACACGCGAAATTATCTGTTGTTCGTTCAACATGCGAATTTAGGAAAAACATAGAAGCGAGCGATGAATGTCAAAAAACAAAATGTCAGAACTGACAGAATATAAACTCTATATACGGTCAGCTCGATGATACACAGTCTCATATACGGTCACTAGATATTGAAGCTGATTGGTCAATAACAATTACTGGCATAATAAATACTCTTGGTATCCGCCGTTATTGTCATTGACTCTCAAATCGTTTTACCCTTACGCATTTAGGCAGGTGAGAGAACTGAGTGTCCATGATGGGAATATTGTGTGGAGGTTAAAGAACCTATGATCAGAGAGCGGAAAACTGACAGGGGTGTGGGGGGGGGGGGCAGAGTTAGAAACAGGGTAGGATGATGAAGCAGGGTAGGGTCCCCAGGGGAGGGGAGAACTTAGGTTTCGAATTAGAAATAATGAAGCTGCACCAATTGAGAGTTCGAGGTGTAAGAAGTTGAAACAACTAAGGGTCTTAGTTAGTAGCACCGTAGGAAGGTGAATCATC
The DNA here is from genome assembly GCA_031216915.1 of Pictodentalium vernedei. Lineage (NCBI taxonomy): Eukaryota > Metazoa > Mollusca > Scaphopoda > Dentaliida > Dentaliidae > Pictodentalium > Pictodentalium vernedei. The sequence continues at coordinate 833,734,409 of CM062296.1, read as the reverse complement.
TGAAAGTTCTGATTCCGGTACTCCGGGAGTCTGTAACAACTGAGAGTCTACGTAGGGAGGTGCATAACTGGTGTTTCAAAGCAGAAATAATGTGGGGAGGTGCACAACTGAAGTTTCGAATCAGGATCACTGTTGGAAGGTGAATCGTCTGAGAATCCGAGTTTGAAATTTTACGGGGCAGGTGAAACAACTACGGTACCCAGTTATTAATAGAGTAGGGAGATGAAATTGCAGGAGATCCTAGCCAGGAATACTGCAGGGAGATGGAAAAACCGAGAGTCTGTGTAAGAAATATTGTAGTGTGTACCAACTGTGTGTCCGCGTTAGAAAAAATCTGTGTGGATGTCAAGCAGTCGATGGTCTGAAAAATTGCGTTGAGGAGCAACAGATGACTGTCTGAGTTGGGAATATTGTAGGTGTGTCAGTCAATTGTGAGACTGTTTTAGGAATGTTGTTGGTAGGTGACGCAACTGGCCCGGGTTGCTTGAGATGCAGAAGATGAACTGGAGGCGGGGCTGCAATGGCCGATGACCCGGAGTACGGTTAGACACACCAAAGAAGCAATGTTGTTCATTGCAATTCATCTGCATGCACGCCCGAAGTTAACCAAAGTGGGTGTTGGCTAACAAAGTATTTCCACCAAATGACGACCTAAACACGAATGCTGACGTCATTCATCCCACGGAGCAACGGTGATGGGCTATGGTATTTAACCCATCTAAGTTGACCTCGGTGGCTGACATTTGGCACCTCATCGTTAAAATTGCAACTGTTAATTAAATTCCTGGGGTATGCTACTTCCATTTCAGTGTATCTTGATCTTTCTATATTCTGTCGTAGTAGATAAGCTTCAGACAAAATAACGCAAAAGATAGATTAAGTCGAGGATATTACTTTTTCCACTGTTGTAATTTACCACAAACCGCTAAACAAAATTGTCTATGTTTTGTTCTATTATACTTAATGACAACCAGAGGTAATCATTTACACGCACAAGTTACAAATGCGAGTGTCATGAACCCTTTGAACTCCACAGGCGTTTTTTTCCGGCCGGGTCACAAGCTACGTCATAATGTCGTTAAGGGGGATGACTGCAAGGTAAATGTTTGGTGTAGACCAATCCAAATTTTCTAAGACTGCACGTTGACAATATTAATTGGTCTACCCCCAAATAATAAATACGGACTCTTCCTATTGCTACCGTGGAACTGACATGGAAGATACCACCAGGGTTCAAAGGGTTAACAACAACAAAAAGCTGAATAGAATATGTCACTGATGATTGTGATATCAGATCTGGTGAATTTTCCATTAATAGCAGCTACGAGTTGCTATTAAGGTCAGTCGTTGAAACAATATTCCGAGGCGAGACAAACCTTTGGTGATCTTCGACAGAGACGTGTGTTGATTTCCGATGCTTCGTAGTTTTCGGAGTCGATAAGTTCTAATCCAAACCGACATCAATCATAGTCATGATTTAATATGTATTCCTATAAGACTGAAATACTAGCCCTCTGATTGGACAAGAGCTTGAGTAGTTTTGTCTTTGTTTACGGCACCAAACGCATATGCTACCACATGACGCCACAATGCGAGCTGCTTGGGACGAGGGTGCCCGCTACGCAATTGTACCATCAATTGAGAGACTTGCAAACCGCTTCATTTTCTAGATTGTTCACACGTACAGCAGATGATGTATCAAATGAAGTGTTGTTTAAATTCCCAGTCAGTTTACGATTTGAACTAAGATGGAGAGGACCCGACTTTTATCTGTTTTATTGGTTATTTGTCCAGTGACATCATGGAGGTAATTATTTACTAAACTTGTAATCCTTAAAAGTTACCTTGCCCATTTTACGATGCGAGTTTTGGGGTATGGGTAGGGTCTCATAGGAGCATCATATACCTTTTTGTGATGATCAGACGGTAACATAGGCTGAGGTTTATGAGTTGTGACTTTTGAGTTCCGAGTGGCGAACAGGGCCGTGGCTAGAGGCTTCCGATTGGGATGCGTGTGTGTGTGTGTGGGGGGGGGGGGGGAAGGGTATTGATTTTCCAACTAGGGGGAGGGACCGGAAGGGGGAAAAACCCTCCCACGCCCCCCCCCCTCCAGTTGGAAATTCAATACCAAGAACAGTTTTGAAAATAAAGCCATGAAAGTGGGCATGAATTGATTCTAGTAACTGAAATGCCAACACATTTATGATAGAATTCTCGGGTTGTTACTATTATTTGGTATTATTCTGGGAATTTAATATGTGCTAAACAAATGCTCCAGCTGAGAACTTTGAGCAATACACAATGTCAAGGTGATAGTTTGTATTTTCGGTTTTGTTTTATAAAAGTTAAAATATTTTAGATAATCTTTCTAACTGGGTAAAACATAAACGTAAAGAGAGGTATACAACGGACCCCGAAAACTGATTTGTCACTTAAACAGAACAGAAATAAATCAAGCGCTGCTAACTGAGCATGAAGTTTAATGGCCATTATTGCGCATTTGTCGAACGCCACATGGGCTATTTGATAAAGAGTGAAAGTGCGAGGGAGACCAGTGTTCTCCTACTCTCATTATCTATGTAATTATGGCCAGTTAATATGTAATTATGGTGAGAACAGTACATCCCACATGTTCTGGACTCACACTCATATTATGCATCTGATCTGTCACGAATGTCAGGAAATATCAAAATTTAAGTCTTTCCAAGGAACTTTAAAGCGAGTATTAAATTAAGATAGATCTGAGCCGCCATGTTCAAGAGCAGCGATTGAACCGAGAATTAATGTTCTGGCTATGAAGATAAATATCAGGGGGTTTCTCGAAAACTTCATTCCAGTCTGAAAGTGTGTAAGACTGTGGAAGTAGATGGGGATGTCCCGTGCTACAGGTTAGAGGAGGTTCCGCATCGGTGCGAAAGTATAGGCACGTTTTGATGCAGAGGGGCCACAGAGCTCATATTTAGAATAGGAGCAGTCCCGGGCCAAGTCGGTGGACATATATGAGAATAAGATCAGATGAGGAGGCGACCAAGGAAGAAAAAACAGCGGAAAGGAGGGATAACCAGCGACAACAGAGAATGCGGGCCCGCAAGTTTTTTGTTGGAATTTGGGGAAGTTAGGGAGCCATCAGCATCACCAAAAAACCGCTAAAATCCAGATAGATGGAGTTTCCACTTACTCATGACTTGCCCTCCGAATTTCCAACTGTGGGAAATTTCGGCAAGGATTGGGGGGGGGGGGTACACACCCCACCCACCCCTCTGATGCCACGTCCCTGCTCGCGAAACTCAGCCCATGTTACCGTCATATCATCACAATAACTTAAAATGTTGTTTTGGATGGGGAGGGCCGATGAGGGTAATCATCTAATTCATTTATCACCAACTGTCAAATACGAAGTCCAGAGTATGCATGAGGAATAATAAAGGTATGATAACACGTAATTCTAAACCGTAGAAGGCAACGGAAACATTGGTTAAAGACATGTTTAGCCATCGCTATATTATGTGGAACTAGTGAAATCTATGAAATGAAATCAAATGTGACAAGATAAACGTGGTTCAGTTCTGTTTGGCACACTATTTATAGCTCATAATCTCATTGTTTATTATGTCTAGGTGTCACGTCGTGTTTTAGCTAAAATGCGAAGATCCCCACTGCAGCCAGGATACACTACGAAACTTATGTTCAAATATTGGTTGAGACTGGCAAATTTTGAACTTGAAGGATTATTGTATACAAGTTATAATACTCTGAGAACAGTCAAAACACCTAAAATGGCTTTATCGTGTCAAAGAGAATGTTTGCAGTCATGTCTTTGGGAAACGTCTGGCTTTAACCAACTTCTGTTGATCAAAATAAATTCCCAGGTATTATTTTCGAACGCCAAAATGATTTAAAATACAGACATGTAAATCAACAGATTACAAAGGGAGCGTTAGTGCAGAAGGAAAACGCGCTTGTATTACGGTGTATAAACAGATTACAAAACGGCTGAGTTTTTAACAACCCTAAATTTCAAAGAACATACTTCTGAAAGTAAACTGTAACTCGGTTATCTTGATATCAAAATTGAAAAATGACGTTACGCAAAACGCAAGTGTGCTCGTAATTTGTCCACAGTCTCTGAGAAACCATATCTATCATATCAGTTCTAGCGATTTTCCCCCGGTTGTCGTAATCACGAGCCGAGAAACGTGCCACAAACACTGAGTTGTGTATTATCTTTAGCATGCCGGTTCATCTTGTTGAATACTATTCAAAATCGAAACTAGATGTTATAATAAGTGGCAGTATCATTCGTCCAACATAATTCCTAAATCACGCAGATTTTCACCTTCTTCCTCCCAAGGTATGCACGCCCAACAAGTCGACGTTGTTTATTTTTGGAAACTTGAAAACTAGCCAGGTGTAACACTTCATTGTGACGTATAAATGCAACGAATCAAAGTCAACGTACTCAGTGGATATATACCTTTTAGTGATTACATTCCCAATCTCATAGTTAACCGTGTCATAGCTTTGCCGTTAAAAAATTCAACCATCTAATTGACTTACCACGCTTCATATCAAATATCCTAACTGCAAAATCATGGTGGGTGGTGATTATTCTGTCACTATCCAGGATGGTGAGTTTATCAACTCCTAAGTTTTCCTTGCTTTCCGTTGCGTAAATTCCTCTAACATTGTTAACGTTGTCGTAGTCTTCCTTGTCTATCATGTACACTGGTTTTTCCTTACCTAAAATTAAATTTAAGATAGACATTAGTAAGTTGATAAAAATGATATTCCTTCAGTGAACTACTGCAATGCTAATGCCCCAAAGATGGTTCGATACTGATCTCATATAGGGCTTGGTTAAAACAAGAGCCAGAATAGATATTTTAGGCTTTTTAATACATTGTTGAATCTCCTGTTTGTGACTTAGTTGCTGTTCACCTGAACCAACCTGAACCAAAGTAAGTTTCTAAGCATTAGAAATAACTTTTATAAAATTTCTTGGGGAGTGTTAATTTACAATTTTTAAAACAGGTTTCCTGATTTCGATAACAAAATACTGCCTGGGTAACTAGAGGCAAACTGAAACTATCGCTGGGGGAATGAGTCGTGAAATATACAAAACGCACGGGTTAGAGTTGGTGAGAATGCGCAATAAAAAAATAAGCTATAGCTAGTAATGTTTTTAAGTTTGAAATTGTTTTGTGTTGACGATTGATTTTTTAACAGGCATGCACGTGTTATTGCATTGACGATGAGAAAACAATGGATGATTTGTGAATAATAACTTAATTGTACAGCTCTGATGGTCTGCCTAATTAAATTAAACTGACCGCAAATCTTTACCCAACGCAAACGATTTCTAAATCTATTGTTATTTTTTTTTACATTTTTGAACAAATTTCAACACAACCCTATCATAAGACCTCTCATTGGAACGAGCTCGAGGAGCTCGTTCCAATGAGGGGTCATATGATAAGGTTTTATGGAATTCTTTTTTAAACATTTTTTTTCAACTGCTAAATGAGCGTCACGGATGGCCATAATAATCTTCACTGACTTGGTCGACTTGAATTTCTTGGGTGGATGAGAAGTGTGTTGCCACTCCATTGATTGATGTTTTGTTTCAGAATCATAATCGTAAACCCATGTCTCATTTTCAGTCATTAATCTGCCTTTGAATCATGGTTTTCTTGGGTGAGAGTACTACCTATCTATCCTGGAGGTTTTTAGATTAATGTGATACAGTGTCCATACAATAAGCAATTTGATGTCACATAGACATACGTGTATACCTGTTTCTAAGTTGCTTCACATGCTGAAATCTTTTGACCAACCTTCGTAGTTATTATGATCGTGACTATGTTACAGTTGAAACTAACAATCATGTCACAATTAGCGCAGAAAATGCTCGTTAGTGAATGCGCTCCTTACTGCAGAAGAATGAAGTAGTATGAAATACACAAGAGCGTTCGCACTCAAAATTAAATAGGGATTCACGGAAGGAGCAAACACAGAAGAAACACGCGTTACTAGATTTATATCCAGCACCTTCTGCGCGGCTGAGTCGGGTCCAACACATGTTTCGGCCTAGATTATTTCCGTTCCAAAGTAAAAGACGAAACCTAGCAAGGCTGCCGGGAAGATCGCAGATCGAAACGTTTCGGCATAATATCACCGCGAACACACCACAGTCTTTCACAAAGTACTCTTTTGCATTCGTTAACATAATGCTGCCCAGAACAACAGAGGCAAGCTGGAGCAGTCGCTGGTGCACAGGGTGGCTTAAAATATACAACACTCACTGATCGGAGTTAGAATGAGAAATGGTAGGGATGTGGGACTGCCCGACACGAATGTTGATGTTATCACAAAAGCAATCAGTTCGAAGATCTCGTGACAATGTAACATCTCGTCTATCGAAAGAAAACTCGAGACGATCGAGTTTGTGATAGTCTTTTAGTTTGTTTTTCTGGATGCAAAAAACGGCAAAATTCGATCTTCTGGTGTAGATTCTGAACGGGAAAGAAACCGCTTTTGTATTAAAAAATCTGTAATGTTGACCAACGCAATTCAAAAGCATTTTCGGGAAAATTGTAAAGAAAAAGTATAAATTCGAACCAACGTTTCGTCTTCCGGACTCAACGCATAAGTACTAACCAAGTGCATCTAATCTTATGGGACAGTTTAATTCTGCAGGCTCTGTTGGCTTTGCAAATGGTGGTCGGACTTTTTCTGTCACCACTATGTGTTCATCATTTGTAACCAGTACACCAAAGTAATCAGTGAAGGATTTAACTCCAAGAATACTGGCATCTATCACATGAATTAATCTGTGCGCTTTCAAATCAAATATGCTGATTGGACCATTCACTCTGGAAGCACAGGCGATTGTCTCTGTAGTATTGACCTGTAATTAAACATATTTATTATTATATTTATTATTATCCTTACAAATCAAGGACTACGTATGGACTACAGCCGATGTTTGAATTTCATTTGAACAGGGGGGCATGTAGCCCAATGTGTTGTATGTGCCTACTGGCACATATAACACATTGGAACTAAGGAATCGTAGTAACTAGTGAGACTGGAATTAACATGGGTGGCGGCATGGGTGATGACAATGGTGCTGATGCTGTTTATGCCAATATAGCAGAAGCAACACACAGGCTTTATTATCAATATTATTAATGTACAATTTCCGTTTGAAGTTTACATTTTGTGAGATGACTAAGATGAATGACAAGTACCATGCTGTATCCCGCCAAAGATTCGAAATGAAACGAATCGGGCGGCCGGTTTCGACTCGAACTGAATAACGACTTACGATTTGAAATTGAAGCGATGTTTCGCGCGCCCTTTGAGTATCACATTCATATTTGTAATTCTATTCTTGTCAGTTTGACTTTAGTAAATCTTCGCTCAGTTTTACTAGTTCACTTCACAGATACTTTTATGTGAATAATTAACCCTCATGCGACAGTCGCTCATGCGACAGTCGCCCCAAGGAATTATATAACAGTACACACAACATTACAAATTACAAATCTGATCCATCTGCGAAGTAATGGTATTTTACGTCTCATAATAATTCAACATGACACAATTCAATCAGCAAGTTGTCATATTTTGTGGCATAAAACTCACGAGCGTTACCATTGATTTGTATATTACTATCTAAGGTCGCTTTCCGTTTCTGTGGCCCCAGCATGACCGCAACATACGTACACAGTCAGGTTTAGCCAGTTGTTGATACGTAATGCTGCCCACGCCAGAAAACATTACACCGCAGGCTTTGATTATCAGGTCCTACGTGTATATTTACCGGTAGAACGGAAACTGTTTGCAAAGTAAACATGTGTTTCTCCATTTCTTGGGGTTCTCCTGAGAAATTACGTTACTACCTCTGGGCTCAGGGTGCAAGGCGTGATCTTGCATTCCTCACAGAAATGTGATCTGTAGTCCACACTTTCTTATTCTAGTACCGAGTCGATGGGGTCAAAATCGGAAAAAACACTTTCCAATTATAACTTAATCAAGTCGATAAAAAATGCATTATGATTGATTCCCTCCTCTGATGGGTGTTGAATTATACTTTTTGCCTCATGTAGTTACGAGGGAAGCATACCCTATCATATTCACAGATATGAAGAAAATATGTACAGGTAAGAGAAGACGGGCGTTCTCTTGTGTATCTGCTACATCGGCCAGCAGCATGGGACCATTAGAAGAGTTTGTATCCTTGTAACCGACAAACCAAACTGTGTTGGCAAGCGTCTGTGCCAGTATATGGTCGTTCAACACCATCATATGCCACTGCCAAATGTTGGGTGAGAGGTGTGTGGCACGCTTGAGGGGACCTGGAGGATGCTTCCCGCCCATGAAGACCGACGATTCTGACTCTTTAATTGAACAATGCTCCATTTCACAATGTGGTGTTTAAAAGCAGACAGATTTTAATGACTGAGTTAAATAAGATTATGAGTTCTCTGGAACATGCTTATATGAAATATTAATCCGTGCGCCCAATTGTGTGCGTGTTGTGTCCTGGAAATGATGAGATTGAAGAAATATGGTCAACACAAGCAATTATTCTCATCAGCTACAATGTAAACCTGGAAGAATTTCATCTTCAACTTGTAGCATGTAGTAAGACATTAATCTAACACAATGATCCCGTGAGCAAACTAGACGGGAGTTATTGGAGCGGACACATCGTCGCCTGAGTGCTAGAATGTGCTATGTCCCCTATGGAGCTATATATTATCTCCCCTGTGGGACATATGAAATTCTAGCACTTAGGCAGGCGACGACATAACGGAGCTCTAAGGATTAAAAAGTTCCAGACATCCAAATCCACGAATAGAATATTGGCCCAGTATGCCGGGACAGTAAAGTATGATCCATATTATTTATCTGCCTTGAGGGACAACCAAAGCGGTTATTAATACTTCTGAGGACCGCTGGCTAGAGTTCGACTGTCCTTTAAGAAGGGTCGTGGAAGACTAAGACAAAGTGTTCTCTTCCATCAGGACAATTTATCCATTCACACCAACAAACATAGAGATGACTGCGAAGAACTTATTATCTTAACACCTTATTCAACCGATCTGATACCTGGCGACTGCCTCCTGTTTTCAAATTTAAGGAACATGTGCGTGGAAGATTTAGTGAGGACAATAGCCTAAGGACTAGTTATGGAACCTTGATGAAACCTTCTACAAATCAAGATATAGCAACCTGAGCAGAGATGGCGCAAATGTACAGAACTACAGGAGAACTATGTTGATAAATAAAGTGTAGATCCATTGCTGAGCATAGTCTATATTAAGCTCAACCCTTTTGAACAGTCCTCGAAAACTATTCTCGTGTGCAAGGCTGCTATCATAAATTGCCCAAAATATATCTGACCTTAACATTGAAGATATTTTCGAGTAGAATGTTGATTTCTAATTTTCGACATTTTCCTCATCTAGTAATGATAGTCTGTGTTTTTGTATGCAATGGTTTTGGAACAACCCAAACCTTTCCTTGCATCTACCCTTCCTGCTGTCACTTAACCCTCTAATTCATGTTGTCTGCTTTTGAAGCTATAACTCTATTACATATTTGATTGCACCATTCCTTGAAAACAGACTGACCTCCACAGTTGATTTATTGTTTCCAACCTCAGACAGTTTTCTGGATCCTGCTTCGTTATTATCCCGTAACCTTTATTTCTCATATTAATCATTTACTAAACGCAAATGCCATAGCCAGCCATTTTGGTGTGTTTCGTTTTTCAACACTTGCCTCCAAAACGTAATTGTGACCATCTGTTAGGATGTGCTTATGGAACTCGTCCTAACGGACATTCGACTATGTTTTGGAAGCAAAACAAAAAAAAGAGATAGAGTTTAGTTATTCAATATTTGTCTCCTCTAGTCCTGGTAGGCAGGGAGTTAACCCTTTACCCAATGTAACGGCCAAAAACGGCCAGCGCTATTCTAAAAAATCTCCAATAAATTTTCATAATTTTTTAATTTTTGGTCTCAAAAACATAGGTTATGACCCCTCGTTGGAACGAGCTCGTCGAGCTCGTTCCAACGAGGGGTCATAACGTATGTTTTTGAGACAAAAAATGAAAAAAATTAGTTATTCAAGAATTTTGTTTGCAAGTGTCGTCTGCTTTTCATGTTAGGTAAAGGGTTAAACTAGCAATAATGTTTTTAAATGAGTACCTCTTTTGAATGGGAACTTCATTCTCAGTTTTTTTTTTTCTGTGGATCGCCCATTTTGAGGCCAAAAGTGGAATGCGGCACTGATGCTCTCTAAACACGAACTACTAGGTCAGAGTTGGGTGGTGGTACACTGGACAACGCTTACCGGAGCAAACTTATCTAAACGGATAAAACCATTATACTACGATTACCGCATCCATTCGACGTTACCGATAAGTACACACAACGACACACGCGTGCGAATGGGTTAATCGATATGGCTCTAGTGCCAGCGCGGAAGGATAGAGCAAGAGGCCGTACATGTGCCATATCGATTAACCCTTTCATACACGCGAGTCATTCTGTGTTTATTACACACCTTCACATATATAAAAACAATTATTAGAACACTCAGCAATTGATTTGACAACTAGCAATAAGAAAACAATTTTTTATCACCAACCAAATTTGCTAGGGGAGCCCGCGTTATTCGATATGTACACAGAACGAAACACGCGTGTGAATGGGTTAATCGATATGTCTGTAGTTCCAGCGCGGAAGGATAGAACGAGAGGCCGTACATGTGCCATATCGATTAACCCTTCCAAACACGCGAGTCGTGCTGTGTTTATTACACATCTGCACATATATAAAAACAATTATTAGAAAACTCAGCAATTGATTTGACAACTAGCAATAAGAAAACAATTTTTTATCACCAACCAAATTTGAGAGGGGAGCCCGTGTTGCTATTTTCTCCCTGAGTTCCAATGTGTTCTACAGTTAAAACTAGAAGTCCTGTCATGAAATGCGCACAAATAGCACGTTGATATGGGCGTTAATGTGCGCGTTATGACCCAAGTAAAGCTATCAAATTATGTACATATGGCCTGTGCACAAGCAATGTTTCAGCCAATGGACCTCCGGGTAACCCGGAGGTCCATTGGCAGATACATTGCATGTGTTTGCTATGAGTAACCAGGAGAACGTGCCGTGTTTTGGATGCCATTCAATATGGCAATTGTGCGCAATTCCAACGCGCAATTAAGCCAAGATAAGCGCACAATTCGTGACAGGACTTCTAGTTTTAACTGTATGTGCCTTCTGGCACATAGAACACATTGGAACTTAGGGAACGATTTTAGGCTATAGCTAGGGATTCAAATTGTAATTGCGGTGCATGATTTGTAAAAAAAAAGCCAGTGAAATTTCGCTTCTATTTAAAAGTAGTCCGTCAACGATTTCCGTCTAGCACATATGCGGATTTTCATTTTCCGCATGGTTTAGTGGTTTAGTGTTGCTGTAGACGGGGGTATCATAGAACGGGCGTGTAATAAAATACATGCATTGAGAACTGCTGCGGAAATACCATGCGTGGAATCTCGCTTACGTGTTAGAGAGTCATGTAAGAACACATCTGATTGGTCGGCATGCATCCATGTGACGTTATGGCGTGAGTGAAATACTTACCGACACAACACTTTGTCAAGCAAGAATGTAAACAGACCGCTTAAAGGTGATATTTTTTATTTAAATATATCGGCTTCATCCACATAATTTAAGATTAATTGTGGTATAAATACTGAACATAACTCGGAGAGTGTACAAGGGGGAAGACATCAACGGCCCTTGGAATTCTTCCTGCATTTCACGCGCGCCTTAGGCGCACGTGAAATATAGAAAAGACTCACCACATGTAGTTAATTTCAGTCCCCCGTACTCCATCTTCATTGTGTTCTGTCCAAAGTGTTCTCTTCTGCAACGTGTTAATGTTCGAAACCCTAAACTCAACAACAGTGTCGTTTGAATTGCAAGTACCATTGTGATACTGCCTTGCGTCCACTTTCCATGATACATTACACTACTACATTGTTCTACATCTGATTTAACAACATAATACTCCAAGTTTATATGCCCTCATGCAACATGGCATGGAACGCTAGCAATATTTCTGGATATCATTCGACTAAATAGTGAGATTATATTTCCCTGTATCGCTGAGTTGTGCCACATAGTATTTATGTTATCGTTTCAGATTTGAAGGCTCGGATTTGATCCCTTACCGAGCACAGCTTTAGGATGACACATTCAATGTTCTTTTCCAAATCACTGACTATTGTTGTTTTTGTTCTCTTGTTTTTTATTTTTCTTTTGTTTTTTCTTTTGCTTACATAATAAAGCTTATTACCCCCCCCCCCCCCCCACCCCCTATACACGTTAACATCCTTTGGGTTAAAAATCAACTGAAATCAACCGGGTTGAGAGAATATAAACACAAATCAACCAGGTTGAGTGAATATAAACATAAATCAATCGGACTCAGTAAATATAAACACAAATCAATCGGACTCAGTAAATATAAACATAAATCAATCGGATTGAGTGAATATGAGTACTAGAAGAGCGATAAACCGTGCCTGTTTGGCTGGAGGGAGAACCGGAGGGTGATGTGACGTTATAGTCATGTGACTCAGTGATGTCATGTTGGCTGTCATGGAAACCCGCGTGAGCGGCCATCTTGTGACGTCATCGACATAGTGACATGTTGTGTTAGTGCGCATGCGCGGCGCGTGTTGTTAGGGTGATAGTGTTTCCGTCGACCATTTTGTATACTGGAGGCCGCCATTTTGGTTTCTATGGTAGCACTTAGTTGCTATGTTACCCAAAGGCATACAACAAGACGGGGGTATGTTTGGATGGTATGTTCGATTGAACAGGAGTAATTTCCCGATTCGTAAAATTACCCAAATAAATCCGACAAATTGTACTATTTCGAATTATTTCAGAATTCTTTGCTTCTATCTATCTATGCAGTAGTTTTCGTCTACCCGACCATGTTCCTTTGTCTTGGAGCATAATCCAATAGAGTAGAAGAGCCTATCCGCTGGAACAGCTTTGCTCATTGTTACTATGTTTAGCCTTTCTGGTCTGTTCTTGTTAGTTTTGACCCTATTCCGAGTACTCCTGTTGTTTCACTTTTCTAGATCCCCCAATCACTTCATTTTTCTGGCGCTAACTAACCAATCAGATTGCTTGATTTTCCATACTCTACATGCAGAGCTATCTCCTTCTATATAACAGAAGCCTATATCATTCCCAAAGCCAGTAGGCTACCCAGCAGTTACTGAAACGTCATTGCTCGAACGACAGGAAACCCATCGAGCAAATGAGCTTTAGAGCAACTGCTCGATCGAGTGACTCGCACATACTTCTCGAACGACTCGAAGCCCATCGAGCAAATGAGCTTTAGAGCAATTGCTCGTTCGAATGACTCGCTCATATTCACTCAACCCAGTTGATTTGGGTTCATTTTTAACCCAACCTGAATTTCAGCGTAGGACGAGTCCATCGTTCTCAACAAAGGAGGTATAAATAACTGAACCTGCATTCATCTCCATAAATTTTGAATAATTGTACGAGGTGTGTGGGGGATTATTGTACAAAACGATACCGTTAGTCTCTAAATATAATGCTACAGCACCTTCAAACATTTGATACGCTCGCTGTGTTCCCCATTCAAAATCTGTTTGACTTTTCCTGTTTCTGCATTATATATCTTGAGATTCATTCTTCCTCTGGTTACTGTAATCAGCTCTGTAACAAGAAATGTTGGAAACACAGTTTGGAAAAAAAATGAAACAAAGAAGCGAAAGGTAAATTCAATATGAAGAAAGAAGGGAAAGAAAGTAAAAGGAGACAAGCAAGTTTTAAAAAAGTGAGCATATTATTTTTACGAGACGTTGAATAAAGCTTTGTAAAATAAAAACAAACACGATATACAACGTGTGCAAAGTATAGTGTAGTTTTCAACATGTTTTGCCATATTTGTCTTTTGTTTGGTTCCTCCCGCTCTTCATTAGAGCAAATATTAATGGCGGAGAACTCCCCTGGGCTTTTATCTGACAAGATGCATTCTCGCTACCAATAGTGCGGACATCTTTGTCAAACAACACTGTTGGTGTGGGGCCAGTGTTGTCAAAAAAATACCTGAATCTCATGGTGTAACTGTGAAGACGTGTTACCGTTTTATCTCCTTACGTTACGTAACTTCCAGCAACCTGGCATCGCTATTCGCAATTATCGCCTTGCAAATTGTATTATCTGTTCACTTTTTATTTTTAATTTTTAGTCAAAAACAAAGGTTATGAACTATCATTTGATCGAGTTCATCCCTTTAATAAAATAGATGGAAAAAGTGTTATGGAGGCAAAAGATGAAAACTTTCATCTGTCTAAGAAATGTCATTGTAAGCATCATCCTCTCCATGGTTACCCCTTTACCCAACGCATATGATATATAAATGTATTATTCCCAGTAGTGTAATTTTTAAATTTTCAAAAATCATTATCATAACCATATCATAGTACTCTTTCATTGGAATGATCCAGATGAGCTCATTCCAACCAGGGGACCACATGATATGGTTTTATTGAAAGTTTTTGAAAAAGTTTTTTTCTGCCACCTGCAGAATTTGTGTATTACACGGGGAATACGGCGGATTAGTTGGGTAAAGGGTTAAAGAGATATGTGTGTGTCTTGTTGTCAGGAGAATTGGTTAGTAACAACGTTTGATATCGTTATCGAGCAAATACCGGCTTGCCGTACTGAAGGAATCCCAAAATATCTAAATCTTGGTAGAGAAAAATATTTTTGCGACAATTAGTCAAAAAATAAAAGGACAAACAAAAGGACATTGCGAAAAATCCATACCAAGCAGCTCCCATTGTTTATGCATTTCTAACGGCAATCACCACCGGTCATTACATGTAACAGAGATAAATACCCAGGGGATATTTTCCCTCAGTGTTTTGTTACATCAAATGACTGATGGCGAGTGTCTGTGCAGCGTCCAGCATTTTGACTGTTCGGTGGCTTTGTGTGCTGTACAACGGTGAACTATAGCCTGTCAAGCTACCAAAAAATACTATTTCTTATTTGTGTCGACGTGGATACATTCATGTAGTTGACACCTAATACCATACGGAATCATTCTAAAAATACAGAAACCGAAAGCGAATTGAAATTTCAATACCGCCCCAAATGTGTTATCCACCTTGGTACGCCTTAGGATAAACAATGACACGACACCACGTTAAAGGGCTATAGCAGTTTTTGTAAAACAAAACAAAGGTTCAGGCAAAATATTCTTGGTTTACCCACCTTCAATATCTCCTCTCAAAGAGGGAGCTCATCTTCTAGGCGCTAGAAAAAACTGCTGGCTCAAAGAATCCAGTGCTGCTGAAACTCTACATTTAAAACTCTGTTAGCCTTCCTTACCCCTTGATGTGCCAACTTATGAGTGATGCAATGAGGATATTTTCAAATAATGAACACGTGGTCTGTTTTGGTGCGAGTAAAGTGCGTATCGACATTGTAAAGTTGGCGGAGTCCGCGACAGAAATTAGCAAAAAAATTGACCGTTACAGACAATACACTACAGTGCTTTTTGCCATATTCTGTCAACGTTTTGAATAATGAGGTGGTGTTACAAGGTTACTTTCATATCGACCGAAATATCAACCCGATGTAACTTCATATCAGTCGTCGTTATGAAACTAATTAATATATCTTTATTTGTTACAGTTTTCTGACAGTGTTATTGTTTCTCATTCTTTTGATAAAGTACGAAGTTTCCTCTTCTCCTAATGCAGCTATTCGAACGTTCGGATAGCTGAACAAACCCCTCTTGCACTTCGACGAATCTCCGCCTGAATCAGAATTTCGTGTTCAGTGCAAAACTCTTTTCTTTTTCTCATCATCCACCCAATCTTTACTCATTGTCATTATTAAATCCTCACCAGAGAAAAAAATACTTCCTTTTGAATGGTGATGCCAAATTTACTGATTGCTTTCGACAAATAACGTTGTTCCTATATCCCGATGAATTCTGTATTTTGATTGGTCAGAATGCCTTGGACAAATAGCCTTGGGAAAGGGTACATCCAACATCCAAGGCGTATGAGAGCGTGCAACATCCAGTGTATAAGCGCACGCGAAACATCGGGGGTATATGGTTTAAACGAAAGCTTTCCGCTTTTGCTCGCCTCGATATAAATATCACACCAAAAAAACCTGAAAATAGTCACAAATATCATCAGATTTCCGACAATTCAATCATAAAAATAAAATAAAATAAGAGGCAATATATCGTCCCTCGAGTACCAATGTGCTCTGTGTGCCAGTGGGGACTCAGAGGACGATATATCAACAAAATACTGTTTACTCGTTTCCTTAACGACCCAAGGGGTGTAACTCTATATGTTGTCTTCTGCTATTATAAAAACAAAACTTTTATCACGAATTTGGCCCAAGTGATTGTGGAGCTGAGAAATGCGTCCACAAATGTATGTCCACTATGTTTGTATTGAGTTTCAAACGGGACAAAGACGTTATCTCTGCCAACATGTGTGGTATATGGAGATTTAATACCTGGATGTCTCATTTAAACGGCTTTAAAAACAGACACCTAGGTATCAAATCTGCATATACCAGACATGTTAGTTATTAGTACGCAATGAGTAAAGAACTGGGGACCCAAAGACACCTAACAAAAGTTATCCTTAGTCTATTAGACGGCGAAAAAAAATGGTTGTTCAAGTCACTACTTGCTAGTTTATGTGTTCGATAAGAATCTAGTCGTTCGAGGTCACTGCTCGATTGTCTTTCAAGTTTAATATTCAGAGAGACCTTCGTAATACACAAGGGATACAACTCTGTGCCGGTAAATACAGACTACAGGAAATGGAGCAGTCAAATTTTGGGGGAGGGCAGATGGAGGATCATAGACACCTAAGACGAAAAAGAATGCTAGGATCGTCAGATTATGGTTAGTCATAGGTGGAACAGCTCCAGGAATAGTTGAAAGATAGCAGTAAAACGAGGACGCTGAATAAATGCGAGCAGGCAAAAATGCACCCGTAGAATCGATCATACCTTATAGCACCAATTGCTTCTCATATACGGAAAACTCTCCTTAGATCCAAGTCGTTTAGGTGATATGGGGTTGCTTTTGGTAATCTGGAGTATTTATCGGGTCTACTTGGTAATTAGATTTACTGTTATATGAAAGAACAACACCCGCACTGTCCTGTAGCACTACGCCATGCTATTACGAAGATAATTCTGTGGAAATCCGAACTAATCATTCTGGGTGATTAGGTGATTTGAATCGAACAGGCAAATATACTCCATTCCAATCGAAGATCTTTTGGCCCTGCTGCAAGCTTTCCAGGCTCATAGCAACCACCCGCCACCATAAAAACCAAAATGGAGGTCTCTATCAAATAAAATGTGCTGCACATGCGCACGGACACCACGCGATGGCGTGACATCATGGCCTCTAACGTGCGCGCTGCCATCATAGCAACCACACATTACGTCACTGGGTCACGTGATTTATCGCCAGCATCTGGTGCCCAATGAATAAATGATAAATTGTAAGAAATTATAATATTTTATTTTCGCTCGTGTTCATGGAACGTGACAATGTCTTTTAAACACCGCATTGTATTATTCCTCATATGCGTACGTTTTCACCACATTGGCTCCTTCCTAGATACTTCGCACCTCATATACCACTGCCTCTTGTATGTATGTTACAATGTTGTTTTTAGGGGGTGGGGCATAAATTGAAATAAAGAGGATTTCCCTCCATAGGTTGTCACTCTCCTGAGTAATGAATAGTTTCAGAAGTAATATAGTATATTGGCTGGGCAGTCATTGTACAAATGCCTGTTGTCTCAGGTGAGATGAACCATCTTCAAATGAGTCCTTACTTCACTCAACAGCCCTATATTTACAGATCATAAATGTTATTACAGTTCCCCTCTCACTATATGAAGATCTATTTTTGTTCGTTCAACAACAGTTCGTCGCCTGAATGCTAGAATGTCCTTTGTCCCTGTATCAGTCTTCTGATTGGTCAACGTGACCGAATAGCCATGGTATCGGCTATCTTCAAACATGCGGGTGATAAGAGCGCGCGCCGTTGTTCCCCGTTTGTGACTCAAGAAACTTCCTGGTGATAAAAATAACCTTTGACCCCCCGACTGGGTCGCATCGATTGCAGAAACTCCTATTAGAACTGTTAAGTAAACTCCAACCTATTGTCGTATTGTAGTAAATGCAAAGACAAATTAAAAAACATCGTTGCAGTCCTATGAGTAGAAGCACTTGTTGGCTGTCGTATTTGATGAGAACTGAACAGATTGAATCGGATTCGCAAATATACTTTTGCGCTTTGCGGGGTGAGAACATCAAGGGGAGCAACTCATCTGTTTATCTTCGATATCGCTTGAGCAGCGCACTTCATAATTTATTTTGCGGTTGCCGATGGTTAGCGTAGAAATGTATGCTATTAATTCCACCTACCTCTTACAAAATTCAATGACTGCGGCTCAATTCAAAATCTTCAAGTTTAAACACAAGTGGAGTCTGAAATTGTGAGACATCTTTCGCAAAATTCAAAATGTCACCTTCCATGTTCCATGTCCAGTGTCGTTTTAAGTGAATATTTAAGCTATTCTCCCAAAGACATGGATAAAACACACAACACAACACACCTAACATGCTAAAGCTTGTTCCATGGAAATACAATACACTCTGGAAGGCTGAATTTACACGATTTAAAAACTTTTTCGACGAATTCAAATTCACCAAAGTGAAAAACGTCTCCATGTGTGACCTGGTTTATAAACAACGATTCGGAAATAGACTCGGTCTACTTATAGTTTTGCTGTGACGTTTGTCTCGCTGTTTGGTTCAAAACCCGAGGCTCAGTGTGGGGTTTAAACTTCGTCGACTGAGTCTTAATGTGAGATCATATTTCACATCTCGGCATTATATCTGTGTTAGAAGGCTATCACCAGCCAGTCCACTAAAATGGTGTATGTTGGAACATGTGTTCTACATCCACATATGAGACAAGAGACTCTCCACAAAGTGGAACAAAACCATTAAGAATTTAAGCTCTTGCAACATACTGAGTCAAAAAAGAAAGTATAATAGAAACAAATGTGAAAAAATAGCATAAAGGATGAAATATAATAGTTCTAATGTTGCAGGTTCGTGGACAAGAAGTCGTGCAAAAAGTTTAATGACATGTTGTTGTCCACCCAACCGCATACAATTTTGCTACGGATTTCAAAATAGCACGTACTACCCGAGAATGTCAATGTGAATGTGTGACCGACGAGTTTGTGTTATGTTGTGCAAGAGAGCCTGAGTTATTGGGAAAGCACGCTAGTTTTGTCTTCTCACATTTTAAAAAAATGCTAAGGTTAAACGAAAATCAGAAAATTACGCGGGCCGAGTCAATTGTAAAATACGCGAATGAGGTACAGGTTACGCAAAAGTAATATAACCTAACGTTATTAAAGAACTATTCCTGCCTGATTTACCAGAAAGACTTGACAATCTTTGGAAACTATCTCGACTCAATGGTTGAGTATTGCATCCACATTATGAATACAATACCATGCTGTGTCCATCTGAAAAGAATTACCGCCAGGTAAATTGCAACAACTTCGGCGAGATTGCGCATTAGTTGTTGACATTAAAATAGGCGGGAATTCCGTTAAGAAGTAAAAAAAATACGACAGGCGTTGTAAATACAGAGACGGCGCTGCAGCATTACAACGCCCGTTTTACTATGAGTTACTACCATGCTAAAAAGTGTAACCTGTCAACGGTTTACGATATAAACCCTTCATTTCCAGGCCTAACTACACCCCAACCCCACACCCACACACAAAATCATCACATCAATCCCTCATTTGTGAATCAAAGTAGCAGGTTTCCGTAGCGATAATGTTAAATGTTTTGAAAGCCAAAAAGAGAAGATTTTCTGATTTTCGCTTCCAAGCCGTGTCAGATAAATGGGTAATTAATTAATGGAGTCAACAAACACCTTTGTCAGCCAGGATCAATCGGTGGTGGGCAGTTTTATTGGTGGAAGGAAACGGAGTACTCGGTTTGAAACGTCAAACAGTGGTGAATAATTGATAACTGCCGAACTATCCAAGCGTGGCCATCATTTGTTGAAGTCAAGTGTACCATGGATGTACCCATACGTTGAAGTACGAAGCACCATATTGTATCCAATTGGAGAATTAGGTTGTGTATCTTTCCCAAGAAGACAACGTCACTGACACGATGAAAGATCAAACCGCCGATCTCTTGATCTGAAATCCAATGCACTACCAAAATCAAGGAACAATCACTCTCCCTTAAAAATATAGCATACATTTGGTCATTGAAACTTGGCAGTTTTCTGGACGACAGCAAACCCGATTATGTCGATCTGCAAATTGGCCAATATATTAGCTAGATGCAGGAATTACTTTGGTGGACAAGTGTTGCTGTATTTGTTGTACGTTAAGTGAATATTTTATTAGAATGGAATTATTACAGAACCTCAGCATCGATTTGTTGCTCATTGTGTAGTCTACTTGTCTTCTTCCTTTTTAAGGTCACATACTTATGCACAATGGCTAGTCGTGACCGTGACAGCTTTACGGGTAGAGGAAGCCACCGAACAACGGCGAGCAGCTGCCAGCTCTCCAACATTGTAACTCTGAACTCTGCACCGCGACACAGGCAGGGTTAGATTGGTTGAAGACATGCCCACTATCGACGTGCAGTACACCTTAGTACACAGCGTCATCGTGCCCCCATTTGTGCAATTGGGGTTAAGTACCTTGCCCAAGGACACAACGCGGGAGTGCAAATCAGTCGCTGAAATGGTCACCCATCCAATTACCAACTGCGCTCGACGTAGCTTAGCTTTGGTGATCTGACAAGAATCGGTTACCGCGACGCCACCGCGACGCCACCGCGACGCCACCGCGCCCCCTGTCTACTTGTAAGCGGTCATTTTGTTTGGACGCAAAAAAATGTGCATACCGATTTGAAAAAGTTTAAGGGGCTAAGACATTCTGACCATGTTAAAAGTACTTTGTATAAAGTTTAGAATGTTTAAGCTCAGTTCACTTTTTTTCAGATACGGAAAATAATTTGAGCGAATTGTTAATATATTTACCTTTACTTTTTGCCAGATATCGAAAGTAATCCGAATAAAAACATGGTTCGGGCATCTTGCCTTGAAATGTCATGGTCAGCTTCCCTGTGATCAAGTCCAGAATTTTTATTCTTCGCTCAGCAACACATATCAGTCGTGTACAATCAATGGGGGCGCAAAACATTTTGCGGCTCTGAAAATTGAGTTGAAATAAGAATATTTAAGATGGTTTTAGTCAGAATATTAGAAACATTACATAGAGAGAAATCGCTTAACTGGACTGGTTACGTGAAATAATTCATGAGAGGTCGGGGACGCTGTTGAAACACGAGTGCGCGAACGCGCACGAGTGTTTTACAATATAGTACATCGCCTCGAATGAATTATTTCACGTAACTAGTCCAGTCAAGAGATTATTCTGTTTATTACTTTTCATTATTAACGATAATTATATTATTTAACCCTTTACCTAACGTAACGGCCAAAACCGGCCAGCGCTATTCTCAAAACTCCCCAATTGATTTTCATTATTTTCTCATTTTTTGTCTCTAAAACATAGGTTATGACCCCTCATTGGAACGAGCTCGTCGCGCTCCTTCCAAGGAGGGGTCATAACCTATGTTTGTGAGACAAAAAATGAAAATAATAGTTAACCAAGACTTTTTTTGCAAGTGTTTTCGTTTGCGCGCACGGATACATGACACAATTGTTGATTGCATAATCCACTTGTGAAGTTATCGTTTATAATCAAACCCGAAAATCCCAGTAAATCACACTTTGGAAAGTAATAAAAACAGATCCACTGGTAATTTTTTTTTTTTATAGAGTTAACGAAATTTTACTTCAAACACATAATGGAAAGATAAAATATAATGGAAGAGCAATTGTCGAAAGAAAATAATCATATCGTGTGCAACGCAAACAGGTTTAGATATAAAGGGCTCATATCCTAACCTGTTGCCAGGTTACGCTACAAAAACGGTTTTAACCCATAGAAAAAATGGTGCTGTGTTGCTTCTCCCCCTTTCTGTTTTACTACACCGGTCACACTGTTATACGTTTTATTACACGCATGTTCTATGAATTCCCGATCTACAGCAACACCAAACCATGCAGAAAATGAAAACCTGATCCGCACTTACGTGCGGAACGAAAATCGTTGACGGACTATTTTTTAAATAGAAGCGAAATTTCTCGGGAATGTCCGATAAATCGTGCACCGCATTTACAATTTGAATCCATAGCGACAGCTAAAACCGTTCCATGGATTCCAATGTGTTCTAAGTGCCAGTAGACACATAAAGCACACTGGAACTCATGGGACGAAATAGCAACACGGGTTTCCCTTGCAAATTTGATTGGCGATAAAAATGGTTTCTTTTTGTTGACAGTTGTCAACTGAATAGCTGAGTGTCCTTCTAATAATTGTTTTATAGACGCGAAGGCGTGTAATAAACACATAACTACACACGCGTGTGATTGGGTTAATCGATATGGCACTTGTGCCATCGCGGAGGATAAAACTCGAGGTCTGTGTTGTTCTGTGTGGGTGCGCGGTGGTCCAGTAGGTAGAGGTGCAGGCTGCAAGCCGAGAGGTTCTCGGTTCGAATCCCACCTGCGGTAACCGCGCTGTGTCCTTGGGCAAGGCACTTAACCCCGATTGTCCACGTGGGAGCACGATGACGCCGTGTACTAAGGCGTACTGCACGTCGATGATATGCATGTCTTCAACCAATCTAACCCTGCCTGTGCTGCAGTGCGGAGTTACGATGTTGTGGAGCTGGCAGCTGCTCGTCGTTGCTCGGTGGTTCTCTCCGGGTACTCCGACTTCCTCCACCCGTAAAACTGTCACGGTCATGAATAGCCATTGTGCATAAGTATATGACCTTAAACACCAATAAATAAATAAATAAATTGTTCTGTGTATTTAATCGGATTTTCGCCAAAATAAATATCCATAACAAATGCGCGATCTCGCCAAAGCGTTAGTTTTTGATATTTATGTTGGCGAAAGTTCTTTTAAGATGGAAACAGCATGCCATTCTATTCTGAAAACAACATGCCATTCTATTCATAATATGGTGGCAATGCTCTACCTTTGAATCGAGATAGTTCCGAAAGATTGTCAAGTTCTCTCGGCAAACATGCGAGATTCGCAATTTATTAATGTTTTTTTTGTATTACTTCGGCACAACCTGCAGTTTGTTGGCGTATTTTTCAATTGATGCTACACTCGCGCAACCTAAACGGTCGCTCGCGGAGCATTTCAAGGCCTGTATAATGTGTGTACAAATTAATATCATGGATTTGTATGTAAATAACAGACGAAAAATAAGTCATTATGTCAAAGTTCTATGGAAGAGAGGAAACAAACTTTTTTTTCGTTTTGTGATATTTTTCTTTTTTTAAATTTCCATAATTCAAGTTATCTTCATCGTCCCCAACAATACCAATTCAATACTTATCATCGGATAGTGATTAACCCTTTACCTAACATAAAAAGCAGACGACACTTGCAAAAACATTCCTGAATAACTATTTTTTTTCATTTTTTGTCTCAAAAACATGGGTTATGACCACTCATTGGAACAGGCTCGACGAGCTCGTTTCCAAAGAGGGGTCATAACCTATGTTCTTGAGACAAAAAATGAAAAAAATATTGAAAATTAATTGGCAATGTTTGTGAATAGCGCTGGCCGGTGTTGGCCGTTACGTTGGGTAAAGGGTTAACTGTTTTAAGTTTTTAAAGTACTTCATACAAACAGGTGGGCAATGGAGAAGAAGAAATTCCATTTTTCCAAATAAAAAATTATCTTCCAAAACACTAGACAGGCTCCTTGAGTCAAACGTAATCTGAAAATAATATGGGTCTGTACGAAAACGTGCCTCAAGAGCCATTTTCAACACATATGAGAGTTTTTTTCTCACATCACGCATACCTCTATCCTATGTTCTGTGCGATGCGCTTCGGATTGGGCCATTCCCGTTCGCCCTGCAGCTACCGTTTCCAGTTCGGGTGTGATAATCCTCAACATCGAAGACTGGCCGACTATAGTTTTGTTCTAATTAGTTGGGAAGCTTAAACGAGAGTGAATTATTCACTTCATTTTTCAGACTTAGATTTGTATTCAGACAACCAGGGCTAAAATTTCGACGAGAATCCGAGAATCGATTCGCACAAAGATTCGCGCAATAAAACCGGCGAGAATCCCTGTAGATTCTCGCTGCACCTCTGCTAGGATTCGCGTGAAAAAAATTGGGTCCATTTAACCCTTTAACTAACACAGCGGCAACCAATACAATGTTAACATGACCTGAAATATCCTGACACTTTGTCAATAAAACCTTACAAATATGGCTGTCATTGGAACCGGCTCATTGAGCCGGTTCCAACGACAGCCATACTTGTAAGATTTTATTGGTAAATATTGTTCATTTAATTATTTTATCATTTATTTATTATTTATTGTTTAAACATTATCAAAGTTAGTTTTAAAAATTAAAAAAGTGTGTTGGGTAAAAGGTTAACATGTGTTATCAGTATACAACAGTGGTTCAACCTCGGTGGCGTCATGGGATCCTGGGACCCTAATAGTAGGTATGGATTCTCGCTACCATTTTCATGAGAATCCAAATGGATTCTCACAAATTTAAACGAAATATAAGCCCTGGACAACGATGTCAAACAAATATACATTGTAACCAAAGTGACAAATATACATTAGGGTTTTACGATTTTTTAACAATAATAATACTAATTGATAATAATAATTCTTTAGCCTTTAGTTTTGTCGCGGTCCTCTTACGAGGAGGCCTACATCGACCCATTCCCCTGCCGGGCTATTCCTCACCCACTCTCCCTCCTCATACCTGAAACACACCGTAAGCTCCGACTATAGCCCAATAACACTCAGAGACTCGTGTTTCGTAAATCTGATGCACACCATAAACACCGCATTTACCAACAATGCAAAATGTCTCATTCTACAAAACAGGGAATCACAATGTTGAGCCCTCACATCACAGAAAATACCATTGCTAGTTCTGATCCATGAACCTTCAACCCAACAGCGGCTGACCTGAGGTTTATCTAAGGGGACCATACTTTAAACTGCAATCACAGTTACCTCCAATGGAAGATGTGCCAACCGGCCTCCAGCCCTAAGCTATAAACAGTATGAATCACACTCCCGCAGACCACAGGACGCGCCACTTTCAAATCTGAGTCCTGAATCTCCGACCTACTAAGGGGCTGATCTAAGATCTATGTACGGTGACCAATACATTAAACACTTACCACTGTCACCTCCTATGGAATTAGTAACCACGGGCGTCCAACCCTAATATCAATACCATGGCAATGCTACCACGAGGCCCCACGACACCCGGGGCCACTTCCGCACGCATAGGGCCACCATCGCTCTTACACACACAGGTAGGGTAACCACGATTCCACCTGTCTCGCACTACCAATAGTTGTCCACACCTGAAGCAGGGGCGAAACTGGTTGCTACTTTCCATTTATCATCATTGTTTTGATACAGACTATAACTTGCTTCGATAGATTAATTAACATTGGTTTGCATGTTGAACAGGAATAAGCCCTTTTTATTACTTTCCAAAGTGTGATTTACTGGAATTTCCGTGTTTGATTATGAACCATAACTTAACAAATGAATTATGCAATCAACAATTGGGTCATGTATCCGTGCGCGCAAATGAAAACGCTCTGCCGTGGATGTAATGGGGACTTCATTGTTTTTTTGTTTTTTTAACCCTTTACCTAACATGAAAAGCAGACGACACTTGCAAAGAAAATTCTTTAGTAACTATAATTTTCATTTTTTGTCTAAAAAACGTAGGTTATGCCCCCCCCCCCCCCCCCCATTGGAAGGAGCTCGACGATGAGGGGTCATAACGCATTTTTTAGAGACAAAAAATGAAAAAAATAATGAAAATTAATTGACGAGATTTAAGAATAGCGTTGGCCGGTTTGGGCCATTACGTTAGGTAAAGGGTTAAATAGTATAATTATCGTTAATAATGAAAAGTAATAAACATAGTAATCGCTTGACTGGACGGGTTACGTGAAATAATTCATTCGAGGCGAGAGACTATATTGTAAAACACTCGTGAGTCCAGCCAAGCGATTACTCTCTATCTATTTATACAACTCACATCCATTGATGAATTAGAATTGCAGCTCAAAGAATGTAAGGTTCGTGTTTCAAAAAGCATAAATATTGAGCCGAATTAAATGTCATCAACAGGGACGTAGCTAGAGGTCTTTTAATGGGGGTGGGGGTGGGGGGTGGGGGTTAGACCCTTTGAAATTCTAACTGGGCATCCCGACACATGAGCACCGTAGGATGGTAGGCGCGAAACTGCGAGCGCCAAAGGCGCGATTCTTTAGCTGGGGTCTGGGGTCCTCCCCTAGAAAATTTTGAGAACCCCCCCCCCCTGTCGCGACGTTCCTGGACTCATAAACTAAAACTCATTTAATATTCCACTCGCATTAATAACTATACATGGCACAAAGACGGTGAAGTACAGGGGGACTAAAATCATTGACATGAGTTGGAGTTTAAACTGTCACGAGCGCTAAGTTGGAGTTTTGTCTGTATTTCGAGACCACCGAGAGCGTCGTGAAATAGAGGATGAACTCCAACAAGCGTCTTTGATTCCCGTACCCCGTACCCTATCGAATGCTGTTCCTTGTGTATATCACGATTCCACATGAATTAAGAGAATGAGCTGATATTTTGTTAAAGAAAAGTATCACCTTCGGCGATCTATTTAACCCTTTACCCAAAGCAGACGATATCAAAATTTATTATTTTAAATATAATTTGTTTAAATTGTTCAAAAAATTTCAACAAAACCATATCATGTGACCCCTCGTTGAAACGAGCTCGACGAGCTCGTTCCAACGGGGGGTCACATGATATGGTTTTGTTGAAATATGTTGAAAAATAATATTTTTTCAACTGCTGAATTTGCATATTACGCGGACGGATGCGGCCGATTCGTTGGATAAAGGGTTAAATGATTTTTGCTTGACAATGTTTTGTTTCGTGGCATTGCTTTCACGGCGTAACGTCTCTCAGACAGAAACCATCAATCTGATAATTTCGTACGCATGTCTGATTCTTCGCGTGATGTACAAAACTAAGATTCGTCTCATAAGCGGAGATTCGTTGAAGTGAGACTTTGGGAGAAGAGACACTTCAGCTATCCGGACTTCTTGTTTTCCCCCGAAGACTGCAACAGATCTGGGAAATTTTGTAATTGTTTCTTTTGGTTTAATACATAAATGGGTTATCACTTGGTTAGTTTCATATCGGCCGAGATATGAACCCTCTGTAATTTCACAACAGTCTTCTACCTTCGATCTCAGCCTGCAAAGTCAACATTTGAAAAAGCATGTAACAATTCATTTTCTGCACCGTGTAAATTCTATGCTCCTTAATTTCACTGAATCAAAAATGTTAAATTTTTCGAGTACTCATCCTATTTCCCCCCTTAACAGACGAGCTCGATATCTAATAGCACACTGTATCCGGCAGTAGGGCTGACACGGTTGGCTCATGTTCGTAACCGACTAACCAAGAGCTAGAACCGGATAATATCCAGTTATCCGTGACCATTATTTCACCGAATATGGGATCAAAACTATAGGAATTGGAAAGCAGTTTTCTCAAACTATTCCGTAGTGTGTATACAAACGAACGTTATCGAGTATTCGACAACGTTCGTTTGTACACACACTACGGAATAGTTAATGCGATTACTCATCACGCACGGAAACTGCCGATTATTAATGAAGTCTTGAACGCCAAAGTCGACTATTTCTCAATATAAACAACGCGGCTTCGATGTGAAATCAATAACAAAGGAGAAGCGACAGATTCACTACGTTTTAAACGTGGAATGACGATCACTGTCGATATTTCCAATAACCGGTGGACAGTTTTTTTAATCGGTTAAGTATTTAACTGGTTTCAAACCGATTAACTGGTTAACCATTTCAGTACTATCCAGCAGAAGCCGCATCACGTTTGTCTTTCCTATACATAAACGAAACAATATACTCCAACGGTTTGACAATGGTGATAAATTTCCCGTGAAGGATAATATACCAGGTCCAAGATATTCATCTGGACAATGATAGAGGGCGAATCCAAAGAAGATTATCTGGGCGAACGTCCTGGCTCCAATATTTTCTGACTTAAAACCCATATTACATTACACCTGTTTATTTATTAGGTGTGTTTTTCTTTTCAAGAATGGAAGTATCGGACTGGGCTGATATGGGTTCACACCCGGTGAATATGATGCCGATCTCGGCCGACATGAATCAAGCTAGAGTTGCGGAACATGAAACGCTAGTAGGCGCAATCAATACGTTTACTTCCAAATGTTTACAGTTATTCGTCGCACGCAATCGGCAAAACTGCCCTTGCATGGCATACGGAAGCTGAGGTTTTTAACCTTTTACCTAGCGTAACGGCCCAAACCGGCCAGCGCTATTCACATAAATCGCCAATTAATTTTCATTATTTTTTTCATTTGTTGTCTCAAAAACATAGGTTATGACCCCTCATTGGAACGAGCTCGTCGAGCTCGTTCCAATGAGGGGGTCATTTCCTATGTTTTTGAGACAAAATATAAAAACAATTAATTATTCAAGAATTTTGTTTGCAAGTGCCGTCTGCTTTTCATGCTAGGTAAAGGGTTAACAAAAACTAAGATTCAGCGCCGTAAGCGGTTATCGTCAAAGTGGAAGAAGGGGCGCTCAGAGATGTCAGAACATCGCGGCGTTCCCAGTGCAGAAACCGAAACGTGCGTCTAGCTGAAATGGGAGAAGAGGACACTTCGGGTTTTGTGACAAGACTGAGAAACGATATTTATTTATTTATTTATTTATTTATTTATTTATGTATTGATGTTTAAGGTCACATATTTATGCAAAATGGCTAATCATGACCGTGCCGTGACAGTTTTACGGGTGGAGGAAGCCGGATTACCCGGAGAGAACCACCGAGCAACGACGAGCAGCTGCCAGCTCCCCAACATCGTAACTCCGCACCGCAGCACAGGCAGGGTTAGATTGGTTGAAGACATGCATACCATCGACGTGCAGTACGCCTTAGTATACGGTGTCATCGTGCCCCCACGCGGGCAATGGAGACGAAGTGTCTTGCCCAAGGACACAACGCGGTCGCCGCAGGTGGGATTCGAACCGAGGACCTCTCAGCTTGCAGCCTGCACCTCTACCTACTGAGCCACCGAGCTCCCTGAGAAACGATAACACGGTAAGTCATTCGGCCTCGGGCTACTATGAAGTTACGCCCAGTTGATTTAATTGGCATTATTAGATCAATAGATTTGGACTCTTTTTAATAACGCACACTTGTGGTTCCGATAAAACCCACACCACATTCATCGACAACGGCAATCCCAATCAATTGTAAAAAGAATACTTGTGTTCATAATCAATTACGTCGAATATGGACAATGATATTGCAGTTTCTACTTTTACGGACGTTTCTGTGAGTAATCGGCCGAAAAAAAAACGTCGGTAGCATTTTTCAAATATCCGATAATTCTCGCCTTGAAGTTCATCTATCAAATAATAGATAAACATGAGGGTACTTTTGCATAACGGAAATTGTTAAATGGTCATCTTACTTTTTCAAAACTGCGCCTTAAAGGAAGTAACACCTAATTTTCAAGTTTTCTTAATTTCTTTTGATTAACAGACTGAACAGAATTTCTGAAATGAGTGTAGGGTATTTAAGATAAATTCCTTACCGGAAGAATCGTACGAATAACCTCCCTTCTGACAACATCATACACTAAATATCCTGTCTTTTGTTCTAACGCTGGTCTTTTGTAGCGAACATCCAGCAAAATGTATCTTGGATTATCAAAAACGATAATTCCACTGCAAAATAAGTAAAACAAAACACGCATCATCAGAAAGAACATACATTTTTGTAAGGCAGTGTGCGCCCCGCGCATTCTGCTGCAAGATTTGAGGTTTGTTCCAGCATTTCGTTGAAATAATGGGGAGGTATTGTTTCTATTATCGTGGTCTAATAAAACGTTATAGCGACTGGCGTGGGACCGGCAAGCAGTGCATAACGAACACAAACACTCAAAAACTTGCAGCACGCTAGCACAAGTGTTCGAATCACATAGTCTGGGAGCTTAAATTCTCAGGTCACCAGTCACGTCTGTAAGGAATTCGACGCAGTTGTGTGCTATTTATTGACCCACATTCAATGAGTTCGCCCACATACTACCCTTGATGGAATGTGATCTCCCTTTAGTCAGGAAGATACAAGCGTTCTTTCGGCGCCCTTTATGGGTATTCCAATCAAAAAGTGTTCAGTTCTCCCCGAAAAGGAGATTTTGACACAATTAGTGGAATTAACCACCATAATCTTAATTATAATACGCATGTTCTTTGACATACCCATTTGCAGCACCACTAACGCATGCGGAAAATGAAAATCCGTTCCGCACACATGTGCTGAACGTTAATCGTTAACGGACTATTTTTAACTTAAAGCGAAATTTCACTTGAATTTTCTACAAATCGTGCACCACAATTGCAAGTTGAATCGCTAGCGATAGCTATAAATCGTCCCTTGGGTTCCAATGTGTTCTATGTGCCAAGAGGCACATAGAACACATTGGAACCCAGGGGATGAAATAGTAGCGGCCTCGAGTTTTATCCTTCCGCGATAGCACAAATGTCATATCGATCAACCCATTCACACGCGTGTGTCGTTCTGTGTATGTCCAGTAACAATAAAGAGAACTCTCCAATACATTTAAACGTACGATACAATTTGTCATGGAATGTAAACCCCTTGTGCTGACATACTATATAGTATATACTAAGTCTATAACTTCCCAGAACAACTTTCATCTTACATCAGTACCTGCTCAAATAATAACCCCAAGACTAATCTACGTCTTACACCATTTTGTACACAATTAGTTATGTGCAAAATTCTATCGGGTTCAAACATTGAAAATCACTTTGAGAGCACAGAGAGCACATTGGGACTCAGTGGACGAAATAGTTGCACGCGTTCCCTCCGCAAATTTTGTTTGTTGATAAAATGTGTTCTTTTTGTTGACAGTTGTCAAATAAATTACTGGGTGTCCTTCTAACAATTGTTTTTTTTATAGACGTGAAGGCGTGTAATAAACAGAGAACGGCACAGGCGTGTGAATGGGTTGACCTCGATATGGCACTTGTGCCATCGCGGAAGGATACAAATCAAGGCCTGCGACCTCTCATTTTATCTTCCGCACTGGCACTCGTGCCATATCGATTAACCCATACACAAGCGTTTGTCGTTCTGTGTATAACTGAAGCTGTGATGTGTATTCATTCCTAATGGAAAAATTATGTTCTTGTCAGATCACCGCAGTTAAGCAACGTCGAGCTCGGTTAGTTCTAGGACGGGTGACAGTCTGTGCGATCGATTCGGACACCCGCGTTGTGTGTTTGGGCAAAGCACTTAATCCCGATTGTCCACATGGGTGTGTACCGCACATCGATGGTGCGCATGTCTCCAACCAATCTAACCCTGTCTGTGCTACAGTGCTGAGTTACTATGTAGGGGAACTGGCAGCTGCTCGTCGTTGCTAGGTGGTTCCCTCCGGGTACTCCGGCTTCCTCCACCCGTAAAACTGACACCGACACAATATGACCTTAGCTGTTAAAGTGTCGTTAGCCTTAATAAATAAATGGAAAAATCATCAAAGAATCGGTCAAATCAAGTCTAGATTCAGAAAGATTTCTTGCGCTGATAAATTAAATGTTTATGGGTTGTTATAGCATTTTTAGACTCAATCGGATAGAATATTTCAATCGAACCGTGATTTGCGTTAACCCTTTACCCAACGTAACGGCCAAAACCGGCCAGCGCTATTCTCAAAAATTGCCAATTAATTTTCATTATTTTTTTCATTTTTTGTCTCAAAAACATAGGTTATGACCCCTCATTGGAACGAGCTCGTTGAGCTCGTTCCAATGAGGGGTCATAACCTATGTTTTTGAGACAAAAAATGAAAAAAATGAGTTATTCGAGAATTTTGTTTGCATGTGTCGTCTGCTTTTCATGTTAGGTAAAGGGTTAATGGGTGCAACCAATTTGTTTATTTGGATCTCATTTACCTTTATTGATCGAATACCTATCAGAAAATTGATATTTCGCATTATGTAATGGTAGGAATTGAGTAGACAGAAAGACGAACACATAATATCTATAAACTAAAGACAATCCAAGTTATAATATCAGCGTGCATAACAAGTAAACCGATGTAAACAAAAATCATTTTGTCGATGGTGTTTCTGCCCTAGTGTACAGCTGTAGTATGTTTGAGAATTATGCCTTAAAGAACAGCGCATACAAAGAAATCAAATATCCCAGTTTTATTTTAATCTCCCATTCTTATTTGCATGTCATTAAAAAGCCAGTGTCCTTTCCCAAGTAGGAGCAATTGACTACTGTCATCGGGGAGTTTCTATAGGTTGGAACTCTTTGTCTTACTTTCAAACGAACTAATGCAGTTCTAAATACTAATGTACAATTCCCCAATATCGGATTTGGATGGGGCCGTACACCTTTTTTCGACTCACCAACAGCATATCGTTTTTTTTTTACATTAGTCTTGTAAAGATGCAAACACTGTACTTATGAAAAATACACTGTTACTTTCTATTTGGTAAAACGGTGATACCGGACTTTTTGAGATCTGCCTTCAAAATCGTATTTCCAAGTTTGACAGCTGCGGCGGACTGGGTAGTTTTGTCCACGGGCACTTTTGTCCCTCAGTAATCAGGGCGTCTTTTATGCTCTCAGTTGGACTCTCCAAGTGAAGTGGCTTTTGTGAGAGGATATCCCATCACACACTATGCGTCACCAGAGGGAGTCTGAATAATCTTCCACAGAGAGAAACAATAAGAGAAAGAAGAAAGATTCAGCAACCAAGCGCCGAGATGCCCGGTGACAGACAGAGTTTTTTTAAAAAAAGGAGGGAGAAATAGGAGAATGGGACAAACACTCTATTCTCTACGCTTCGCACTCAAGATACACCAAAACCCTCCCGGTCCTCAACTTGCACGAGGAAGAGCCGGAGGATAACGAGAAAGAAATCCATGGAGCAACAAAGTGACGCTGACGAAGACTTCTTGACACCACCTATTCCGATGAATTCCCATCCTCTGATACCTCGAAAAGGAAGCGGACACCTCAAAATTTAGATATCTTCATCAGCTTGAGAAAGAGAATTACGAATAATGCCTCCGTACAATTATATGATAACGGGGAAATAGACGCTATGGACCATCCTGACAATCAACTCCAACAATGCGTACTATTCATGAGTATTACATACACATCTGTAAGCAGACCGCCACATGTAGGTCATAGCCTTACAGTGTGTCAACAAAGCCTCCTCCATGCAAGAAAAAAGCTTCATCAAATCAAAATCTTCTAATCGATGATAGGGAACGTTTTCTTCCTGTACCTTTCCTCCTCTACCTCGATCAGACATTTTGGAAAAAAACTGATAATTAAACATTCATGTGGAGATCTAACGGGGCCATTTAATCTCAGTACGCTCCATGGGCGTCATTTTATAGTTACAGTCGAAACTAAAAGTTCTGTTACTGTATTGTGCACTACTTTGAAGTAACAGCGCGCTGTGTAAGCGCACTTTTGTCCTTCTCAAAGTGTACCATTAGCGCAACTCAACGCTTGGAGAAAAACAACGTGCCCAACTCTGCATAATTCTATACTAGTACATAGAGATCATTAACATCATTCCTAATCTTCTCTGGGTTACATGTACTGCATATACAGAAGACAGTGGATTACCACTGAATCGCAGCGCCATATAATCTGCACTCGAAAGATATTTTTTTATATTTTTCATAATAGCACAAGAAACACGTGCAAACTGTCATCACATGGACCACCGGGGAAAACCTGGTTGACAATGTGATGATAGTTTATAGGTCCTTTTTCTGTTTTGTCCTCAGAAATTGTTAATAATTACTAGAGGAAAATCTACCCAACAGCGATTTAGTAGTACAGTTAAAACCAGAATTCCTGTCACGAATTGTGCGCTTATCTAGGCTTAATTGCGCGTAGGAATTGCGCGCATTTGCCATATCGAATGACATCCAAAGCACGACAGGTTCTCCAGGTTACTCATAGCAAACACAGGCAATGTTTCTGCCAATGGACCTCCGGGATACCCAGAGGTCCATTGGCTGAAACATTGCTTGTGCACAGGCGATATGTACAGAATTTGATCGCCTTACTATGGTCATAACGCGTAGATTAACGCGCAGGTCGACGTGCTATTTGTGTGCATTTCATGACAGGACTTTTAATTTTAACTGTAATCAACCACCCACATACTGCAGACTCAATATTTTCTTTCTGTTTGATCGGTTCAGTTCGTGATTTCTCAACTGACCTCGCTAAGAGCACATTACAGTTTGCATTGCTCAGCGCAAACGCTATTTTGTATTTCAGATGTCTTCATTCTTCTGCAGTTAGGAGCGCATTGGCTACAAACGAGCATTGTCTGAGATATTTGTGATAGGACGTCTAGTTTCAACTGCAGATGAATGTTTCAACCGACCACTATATCAACTAAACCGTCACTAAGATCTCACGGCTAATGAGCTATGAAACCCCTTTCTAGGTGCAAATAAGCGACAACACTCGTACAGAAACATATTTTAAAACTATACAAAATTCGTCGTTTGCATTACAAAACATAGCTTATGACTCATCATTGGATCGAGTTCGCTGAGCGCGTCCCAGAGAGGGGTCATCAACTATGTTTTCGAGGCAAAACGTGAAAAACTAGAAACATAATCGTGGTTTAAACGCCTTCAGTGATTTTGCTGCCTTCCAAATGCAGTGCATGCCTCCTTCCCGAGGGATATCCTCATTCCAATGAGAGGTCCTAAGCTATGTTTCTGAGGCAAACATTGAGAAAAGTTATAAATTTTGAATGACAGATTCGTGAATAGATTTGGTCGGTTTGGGTTCTTACGTGTACAGTTAAAACTAGAAGTCCTGTCCTGAAATGCGCACAAATAGCACGTCGAGTTGCGCGCTAATCTATCAAATTCTGCACATAGGGCCTGTGCACAAGCACAATTTCAGCCAATGGACCTCCGGGTAACCCGGAGGTCCATTGGCAGGTACACTGCTTGTGTTTGCTATGGGTAACAAGGAGAACCTGCCATGCTTTGGGTGCCATTCGATATGGCAATTGCGCGCAATTCCTACGCGCAATTAAGCCTATATAAGCGCACAGTTCGTGACAGGACTTCTAGTTTTAACTGCAGATTAAATGGCAAGACCGCTACACAGCAAAGAAACTGATTTATGGCCTTACTCACCACAGGTGACTATCTGTATCCCCCCTCCCCCACCCCCCAAAAATAACAAAAATAACAAATACAAACAAAAACACACACTCACACAGCGCTCTCAGATTTAAATTGCTTCCCGCACGTTTGCCTGTAGCCAGAAGTTCAAAAATACACAAGAAACGAAAAGTTATGTTCAAAAGATGTTCATAAAAATAGACTTACTTGATGAGTTCAACATCCTCGAAGCCTTCCTGATTCTTCATATGTTTAGATTCAGTCAAATTTCTTGTAACATTCCATATCCTGACGGTTAAATCGTAGCCAATGGATACGTAAGTATTACCATCTACGGTTGCGACATCATTCATCCAAACATTGTTTTCAAAAACCTCTTCCCTACTCCCGTCTTCTAACTTGTATCTAATTACAACCTTGTAGTTGGAATAATACACATATTTTCCATCAGGGGTGGCGTGGAAATTTTTCCTTGAAACATATTTCTCTCTTCCTTCAAGATAAAAATTAAATAATAAAGCAGACGAAAGAGCAACACAGAGGGCGAATCTCTAGATTATTCTAGACGGCGCAGGTGTTATATCTTGGTTACACCTGTTAGAGAAAAGCCGTTTTAAAAAAAAAAACGACCACTACAAACAGGAGTGGTTCTCTAATAAAACATTTCTTGGTGCTAGACAATGTTGGATTTTTCTGCTTTTTAGCAACTGAGGCCTGTATTTGAATAGGAATTCAGACAAACATCCAACAGAATAAGAGTTTCTTTCAAAGGAAACCCTTCATATTGTAACATTACCGTTTCACTCCAAGGTAAGGCATCAAGATAAACGTCCTGCAAACAAACGAGAACACCTCCCCCACCCCCCCCCCCCCACAAAAAAAAACAAAAACAAAAAAAAAACAAAACAAAAAAGAACCCCAACACCCCCGAACAAACCAAAGGATGAAGACAAACAAAACCCGAAACATGAGGAAAATGAATGAGGTGGACAACAAGGATCAAATATATTTTTAAATATTTTTTTTTAATAAATATGTCAACTTTTAAATTTTTCATTCCATATTTAATATATTTCCAATCTTTCACTTCCTAATTTTGAATTTTAACTCTTTCAATACGAGATGCCGCTTTTCCGGTCCAGGAACACGATACGTTATAGACCATTTTTACATTCCACCATCTTACATCCGGGTCTTCATTATGAGAATAAGCGCACATTAGGTAAACTGTCGAATTTTAATTGATAAAACGGGGACGAAAACGAAGCTTTCAATGCAGTTCAGTACACGTGTGATCAATGTTGATCAATAAAGACCCAGATGTAAGATGGCGGAATGTAAAAATGGTCTATTTCATTAAGTAAGGTGGCTACTAATTGAACGTGTGTGGTAGAACAATTAATATTTTCAACGTGCAGCTCAAGGCTGCATATTGAAAATATTAATTGCTCTACCCCCAAATAATGGATATGGACTCTTCCAATTTCTGCCATTTAACTGACATGGAAAATACCACCAGTGTTCAAAGGGTTAATGTCAATAAGTGTGGCCATAAATCAATAATAATTTTCGCTCATCATGGATGCCGATTGAAAAAATTGATTTATCTATGATACCCCACGAAGCCATTCAATTTCAAATTTAAGTCTGCATTTTTATGGAAGAGCAGAAGGCATCCACTTTTCTAAGAAATGGAGGAGGGATACGAGATCTGCCAATAAATAGGTTATTCCAAATGATTCTAAGCTCTCTTCTGAGCTGTGGAGATTAATACGAATTACTTCGAGTTGGTATGCGGAATTCTAGAGTGTACATTGGTATACACTGTGCTGCCATTGAATAATGCTGTAAAAACTGCAACCATACCGGTGAAAACCCCCTACCACTGTAGGTTATGACATGTTGTCATAACCTGATTATGCTGGAAATTGTAAAGGTGTCAACGACCATGGCCTCGACTGTAGCAACAGATGTCATTTGTCAAGTTAGTTGTCGTGCTCATTTTGTCACACCCTGTGACACTCCTCAGCAACCCACCCTTCTGGGGTGTGTTTGTGGAGGGGATTTGCTCGGTGTTCTCCCTTAGTGTAATTCGAAATTGTGATATCAAATGGAGTCAGAATGTTTATATTATCGCGAATACCAACCGACTGCACAGTTGACGCTAGAAGTCCTGCCACAATCAGCGCTGAAGATGCTCGTTAGTTAATGTGCTCCTTACTACATAGGAATGAAGTTGTCTGAAATACACAAGAGTGTTTGCGCTACGCAATGCAAAATATAAAGCGTTTTTAGTGAGTTCAGCAGTGAAATCACGAACTAAACCGATCAAACAGAAAGTAAACATTGTGACTGCAGTATGTGGAGGGTGGATCACTACTAAGTCGCGGTGGGATTAGGGCTGTCTCGATTTTTTAATTTAGGAATCGATTAATCGTCGCAAATAATAGATGATAATAGATTGATCATACCTAGATGACCTCCATCTCCTTCTCCTTGAAGTCGATAAAAATGAAGTTGAAGTCAGTTGACCTACCTCAAGTTAACAACGAAGACGATCCTCTTTTAGTTACATTCAAAGCTTTGATGTTCTGAACTTTTGAACCGTCAGTGTAATAATCAAGACCGGTCTTGATTATTACACTGACGGTTCAAAAGTTCAGAACATCAAAGCTTTGATGAATGTACCTGAAAGACAAATGCTTCCAATAGCTTCTTGGGGTTTAACATCGATGTTCTTAACTCTTTACCTTTAGAAACAATAGTGTTTTCAACATATTTTCTTTTAATTATTAAACGTCTAAAACGGGATATAATTTACCGATTATTCGACAACGAAAAATACTAATCGATTTCGTCGTGACCGATCAACAATCGATTAATCTATTAATTGTGACAGCCTTAGGTGGGATATATTTTTCACATGGTAATTATTTACAACTTCAGAGCACAAAATACAAGAAACGCTTGCAGACATTCACCACATGGACAACCAGGTTGCACTCGGTGATCGATGTGTGAAAGTTTGCACGTGCTGTTATGAACACTTATAAAGAATTTCGAGGGGGATCTGTAGCGCTGCGATTACACAGTAATCCACTCTCTTTATTTGTACATGCAGTAGAATTTTAATATCTACTTTCATCGTTACAAGTGCATGAATCCCAGAGGAGGTTAAGAATGGTGCTAATGCTCTTTGTTTGCAAGTATAGAATTACAAAGATTGGTACGCTGTTTTTCTACGGGAATTGTGTTACGCTAATGGTGCAGTTTGATAGGAACAAACGTGGACTTACTCAGCGCGCTGTCATTTCAACATAGTGTATAATACAATCACAGGACTTCCAGTTTCAACTGTAGTGAGTCTGAGAATGACAACTCGCTTTCTTTTAGAGGCTATACCATGTGCAGATCAGACTGAATGTGTAAAAGTGATACATCGTCGCGTGAGAACCATAAGGTTCTATCTTCCAAGGGAAGATAGAACCTTATGGTTCACACACGACGACATGGTACTCAGCTGTGTCTTTCAATATCAAATTATACCATGTGCAGATCAGACTGAATGTGTAAAAGTGATATATCGTCGCGTGAGAACCATAAGGTTCTATCTTCCAGGGGAAGATAGAACCTTATGGTTCACACACGACGACATGGTACTCAGTAGTGTCTTTCAATATCAAATTAATATTGATATTTGATTTTTTATCTTTTTCGTGTGTGATTCTTAATATTGTGGTTATATGTCCTGGTTTATCATGTATTATGTATTATTGGATAGCAGTAATAATAAGTAGTAGAACAAACTGACTTCATTTCTTTTTTCTTCTATTTTAAATCGAACGATAGAGAACTATTCTCTGAATGAAAATAAAGCTGATTGCTTCTCCCCACCTTTATCATTTCTCATGCACGCTTTTCCTTGGAACTTCTTGTCGTTGTGGAATTTGTTCACAGCCTTATTTTTAATCCCTTCGCCAAAGCTCGTGTGATGTTTATCTGGAACACACACACCCATAATTCACTGTACAGTATTTAACACAAAAAAATTCCAAAGAAAGTGTAGCTTAACATTTTAAAAGTTCAAAAAATAAGCGGATTAATATCACTTCTTATTCTTTCACATTCGTTTTCACTTCTTCATTATATATAGCAAGGCAGTTCTATATTGTGAACGTTGGGCAATTTTTGTGTAACCTTTGTTGGAAGATTGGTACAGTGTGAATACGTACCGTGTTTAGTGCATGGTGAACACCAGAGTGTTTCGATCGTCGATAAACAGGACTCCATCGTGAGGTTTGGTTCTGGAGCAAAAATGAATTGTGTATTGTGCGCTGATATTCAAGCAATGGTATGGAGATACGTTTTTGTGACGATAATAGCATATTTTCTATACTTTAAGGCGAGAGTCGGGGAGCTCGCCTAGAATTAAATTTATAAAAAAAAAAAGACTCGAGTTTTGCAGAAAGTTCACCTTACTCATCATCAGTTAAAACTCCCTGAACCATTTTAATCATTGATACATAATAGAACTAGGGATGAGCTAGCAATAATAATAATAATAATAATAATAATAATAATAATAATAATAATAATAATAGAAATAATAATAATAATAATAATAATAATAATAGCTAAACTAGTTTGCCTCGAATTTCGACTTATGCTCGTTTATTGGGGCAAACTGGTCGAAACCATAATCCATGTCTTGGGAGCAAAACTTGAACAATATAAAGAAATGAATGTAGGTCTTTTTGAATTTAGCCTCCGTTACTTTGGTTCAAGTGTCAACCATAAGCATATAAACAGGTACACCTTTTCCAGACCGACCATGTTTTAAGTTTACACTATTTATATATTAATTTATATACTGAGTTTATTTTTAGTGTTCTCCCGAATGTCCTCCGGACAGGCTTCCATGAGTCATACATTTTCTGAGTGTCCCCACCATAGACCGTATGACAATAAGCAATATTTCATGCCAACATGTCTCTTGACATTTTTATAAACCTGAGTCAGTTATTTATTTATTTATTTATTTATTTATTGGTCTTTAAGGTCACATACTTATGCACAGTGGCTAATCGTGACCGTGGCAGTTTTACGGGTGAAGGAAGCCGGAGAGAACCACCGAGCATCGACGATAGCAGCTCCTGAACATTTTAACTCTGGTCAAACTCCGCTCAAGCATGGTTACAGCGGTTGGAGATGTGTGCACCATCGACGCGCAGAACGCCGAAGTACATGGCGTCATCGTGCCCCCATGTAGGCAACCGGGATAAAGAGCGTGCCCAAGGACACAACGCGGGTCGTCCCGGACGATCTTGAGTCAGGAGAGCAACATTAGCCTCAAAGGCCGTAATATTTATAATTTGTTGTGGTGCGTCCTCAGGATGTATCTCAACAAAAAGATACATCACGATCTTTGGATCCAGATGTAGGCTACCTGAGCACGTGATAGTCTATCACAAATAGGAACATAAGAACAACTGTACCCCCCCCCCCCCCCCACGCCCACTCAAAGTTATACAAGAGTCCAACTCCTTTCGTCGGAAACCTTACAATCCCATATCAAAGAAATATAGATATAGAGGATGTGAAATGAGTGCGTCTTCAATATGGTATTTATGAAACAAGTCTAGAAGTTGTCGGTTTGTCAACCTTTGACATGAAAAACGGAAAATTCGCACGTGACGATGTGTGCGCGTGCGTACCCCTGTGCCGCTCGTTTCCGACATCTGGTCCAAAAGGTGTTCCACAGGGTGGAATATCGCCATAATAATAGAACTTCAAAGGGTGTACGGTATTATTTTGAGTGTGGTATCAGAGAAATTGGTTCACCCGTCCCTGTTGATTGGATACCGAGATGGATTTCTCTGGCCGGGTTCCAGCAGCGTGCCAAATGACAGGAAAATGACAATAACTTAAATCTTTATCCCGGGCTGAAACGGCTGACGCATTTTCACAAACAGCTAAATTCGGATATAATTATATAGATAATAGCCGGTCATTCAATCCAATCCTTACAATTTCTATAAGCTTTGCGATCGGAACAATCAGGATGTACGAGAGATGTTTGAAGAAACTGTCCCTCAGTACATTTTAAAAAATAACGTTATAAAGAGATTCTGAGAATACACAGTTCGCATTGTCCCCGAACCAGACATCAAACAATGCAATAAACATCAAAACACTTGGATATGAAGCCGCCAGATTGTCAAGGCAACAGATACCTCTAAAGTGGGCTTGTAGGTTTTACATGACACTTAGTGATTCGAAAATGGACTTGTAGGTTTTACATTCCTCCCCGTGATTCAACAGAATTCTCTGCAGTTTTGAGAACTGAATTGATGGATAAAGCAATTTGGGACCGGTGACTCAAAGAAACATTCCGCGTGAAATGTTGCTCGCTATATTGTGACCGGTTATTAATCTGCTCTCTCGCGATGCATAATCATTACTAACATAAGAAAAATAAAAGACAAATATCGCCATCTAGATTTTATCAGCCAAAATTAGGCTATGGTCCCTGGAGGTGCTAAATCTTCCAGCTTGTTCTGTTAATTTTGTTTTGGGTAACCTTTTAACTGGTTGCGAGCTGGATTATTTGATGGCCTGAATTTGTTCTATTACAAATTATTGGAGAGTGCCTATAGGCACTCTCCAATAATTTGTAATAGAACAAATTTATATAAACAAAATATTATTTGCATTTGGCTGAATATGAAACATGAGCAAGGAAAATGCTGGCTTTTGCTCTGTTACCCTCATTTTTTGAAAGTCCTGATAGTGGCTTCTAGCACTCAACCAGTTTCCGAATACACTTTTGATGTTTAGGGGTAACGGATATGCCAATGATGTGCGGCAAGAGATGTTTACAGCAGATTCTAGGAAATATTAACAGAAAACAAGTGTCAATGTTGGAAAGTTACAGTGGTACTAGTTCCTTGCTAGGCATTTATTTATTTATTTATTTAATTATCTCCACAGAAGCAGTGTTAGCATTGGTTGAAGACAGATGCACCATCGATGCCTTAGTACACAGTGGACAATCGGGATAAAGTTTCTTGCCCAAAGACACAACGCAGGGATGGAACCGTTGAACTCTCGGGTTGAAGTTCAATATCGTAACCACTGAACCACCGCGCCCTTGTGCTGGGCATTCCTGTGATGTTGAATGGTGATGAGGTTGTTGTGCTATGACAACAGTCACGTGTAGCGGCTTTCACAGCTTCAAATGCTATCGGTGGTAGGATTTAGCTCATCGTGTAACTTGGCGCCATCTAGGAGGGCACATGGAAATTGGGTTGCAACGTTTTTTCGCTGGTGTTCCTGTGATCAAGTTGTATGGAAATCAGTGTTGCCTCCGCAAATCGTGTTATTTAAATTAATTAATCACTTATCCCACGTAGAAGATATAATATATGTTATTTTAATTATTATATTTCAACAACTTCGAACTCCGTGTTATACAAACAAGCCGGCCTCAAATCGGCAGCCTATCGTGCGTTTTCCGTGGCGGGTCCCTCTCTTTGGAACAGGCTGCCCGACTACCTTATAGTACTCAAACGATTAGTCGACTAGTCGATGTCGACTCTGGGCAAACCAGTAGTCGACTCTCAATTGAGCAGTCGACTAGTCGGAGGAGTTCAAGCTTTTAGGTAAATATCCTTTCTGTGCCACTGTCAGACAGTTTGAACAGCAATATTGGGCAATCAATGTATTCATCTATTGCCATCTAATAGTAGCGACAGTAGTTTGTTTTAACTGGTACTAGTAGGGTTCTGAATTATTTTGGGCTATCAGGATATGTTATTAATTTGCCTTGTTTCAATTGATGGGAGAGTGCCTATGGGCACTCTCCCATAAATCGCAACAAGGCAAATTAAATAAGACTATATAATTTCACTATTAGCATAATTAGAAGCACATTAACAGAATAATGTTCCAGTAAGCTGGTATATGAATGCCCAAGTGAAGCCAAATTTGGACCTTCTGCACTCTACCGGAACACCAACACTGTTTTAAGGAGACAAGTTATTACCAATGCTTAGTCGAAGGCGACTTGACTTTTGCGTATTGACTAGTCGACTTTGGAATTCACTAGTCGTTTGAGCACTACTACCTTAAGGCACCACTGACGCTGGGAAGCATTCAAAAGGCATTAAAACCCCTCTTTTTCGCCAGAATTTTCGGTGTGCGTTAGTAGTGTATTCTCCCCGAGTTCCTGTTACACCTTTGCTTTTCACTAAAACAAAGCATTTTAAAGCCCCAGAGCCCGTAATTTTATGGCGCAAAACTGTAGTTATTATTTTTATTAATTCTTTTTTAATGAGGGGGTCACATAATATGGTTTTATTGACATTCGTAGATAATTGATTTTTTGTTTGTTTTGGAGGCAACAGGTGATATAGCCTGGCAGGCCTATTCACAACAACCTTTCAATGTTTGCTTTCGAATTTTAGTTGCAGGTTCTTATTGGAACTAACCTGTTCACGGACATCCCATAAGTTATTTGTGGGGCAACAAATGGAATGTCTTCAGTGATAACAAGGAAATGTGTTACAAGTCTCGCCCCATATTCGTGATATGCAAAAGTTAATCTACTGTGTTGACGCTATGGTTGTAACAATTTGTCATCCAATTCGCTGATATAATCCCGTATGCATATCAAAGGGGGATAACTATAGGACGTTACAAATATAAGATATGATGCCCTGGACAAACCGTATAGAGCATTTCACAACAAGAATACTCGGAAAACTCGACATACGATATAAATTGAATCTTCCTTGACCTGTTAACAGAAAACTATGCTGCTCTTTAGAATAATTTAGGACAGGATCTCAAATAGTAACATGTGGCATAGAGAGGTCATCATATCAGTTCCTTTCGTATGGTAATATTCTTCCCAGAACCGAATTATACGTTTCAATCAGGTATTTTTGAAATTCTACACAGGAATTAGATAACGCCTATTTGTTTGTACCTTCTATGGTCCTTTCAATTTCAAAACTCTCCACTCCAATCAACACCAAATCCTTTCTCTG
Organism: Pictodentalium vernedei; assembly: GCA_031216915.1. Classification (NCBI taxonomy): domain Eukaryota; kingdom Metazoa; phylum Mollusca; class Scaphopoda; order Dentaliida; family Dentaliidae; genus Pictodentalium; species Pictodentalium vernedei. The sequence goes on along the minus strand of CM062296.1, from coordinate 833,689,703 downwards.
CATACTAGCAGCAATTATATGTTTTTCGTCCGTTGTCATCTCTACTTCATCAATTGTTGCTATAGGTTCTTTCTTATCATCGACAGTTGCCTTCAGCTGAAATCTTTTGTTTCTTGAAAATTCTTGTTTGTTCGTGTCAAACAGGATGACCACTTGTTTAACTTCATCAGTAACAGCTATAAAGTTGTTTCTTCCTGCAAGAATAATAAATAATTTGAATCTTGCCTGCCTCACCTTCTACTTTTCCCGTTTATGTTGACAAGGGGGAAGTTTAGGTTTCTGAGGAACAGAACAAGTCGTCTCTGGAGTAATTTACTGGATATTTATGTGAAACCACAATTCATTTTAGAAAATGTTTAATGAGATGGGGAGTATCATGATGCTATAGACCTTACATAAAAGTTTTGAAACTGGGTTTGGATTTGCAATCATGACGATCCAAAATTCCGAGGGTACGAGGCGCCCACAACATAGTAATCAGATTTGAGCCTGACCCTGCATTAGAGATGGACAATATACCGAAAAACCGAACCGATACCGATATCATGGGGACACCGAAAAACCGAACAGACCCAATCTTTGAATACCGAAACCAACGGTATTTTCAATTTTCCCTGTGCATTCGCTATTTATAAGGCCTTGATGAGGATTGATAGCAGTTGAAGTGTTCATTTTCTTGAAAGAAGTGACTGATTTTATTTTTCAGTTTTGTTAAGCCCTAAGGACCAGGGCAGTTGTACTAAATAATCAATAGTCTACGACCTGTACATGTCCAGTTGCTTAGCAGTGATTTCTAGCCAAGTCTTGGCTGCCTGTTAAGGCAGCCAAGACTTGGCTAGAAATCACTGACCAGATAATTTTACTACTGACATCAGGCCCACGTAAAGATGATGACATATTCAGGACACACATTCTATGATTACAGACGCCTTAAGTGGAGCTTGAAAAGTTAAGGCGTATTTAGAACAAGTCACCAAATTACTGTCGATATGATCTGTGTTGACAAAAGAATGACAACGTTGAGCCCATCAACAATGACATATGTAGCACTGCGATAGAATGACACAAGAACAACTTATTCTGTATTTTTCTGACATGAATTCGCCTTTGGTACTATCAGTGAATCTGAAGTCACATAACGAATACCGAACCGATACCGCGGTATGCCCACACAAAAATACCGAAACCGATACCGAACTCAAAATTCCGATACCGCCCATCTCTACCCTGCATTGGCATATACTAATTAGACCAATGAGGACGTTATATTTACGTTTCTAATATCACGAAATTGTATCATTGAAATAACAATCCAATTCACATATTGAAAGATGACTTCAACGACTCTCGCGTAACCATGACATTTCGGGCCATGTTTTGAATTAATGTTTAAGTTTGAAGTGTCCCAAGCATGTAAAATATTAAACATAAAGGCAATCTGAAAAGAGGTTGTTTCTCTTTTCCTTACAAACAGTCATCTTTAGGAAATCCCCATCGCTGATATGTGTTTCATAGAAAAAAGGTAAATGTTTCTCAGTTTTTCATTGACAGTTTTCATCGGTATATGACCTGTTGTGATTTAAAGCACTATTTGGAAGGGATATTCCTGACAACAGTGTTTCACATCGCAGATGCACGCCGAAGTCTAATAATATTTATTATGCCTCACGTATGTAACATCAGCCGTAATTGGTTAATTTGATACCTTCTAAAAGTCATAGTACTAGAGTTTTGGGGCAAAACACGGGTACTATCGGAACTTTCTTCCCTGGAGACATGAGAACAAAGAAAATGTAACTTGTAAGCTCCACGTCCATTGATCAGCGTCGATTACGCCCGCTCTGATTGGAATCTCTCAACACCAAACGCTGGCGCCGTGTCTGTTTAACTGTTTTAGTCACCGACAGACACAAAGGTACCAACAAATATGTCATGTTCAGTGGGTGTTGTCAATTTTAATTGCAAACAATGAATTCAAAAGAATCAGAAATATTAAAAACTCACGTGTTGTTCGCTACTTTAGGGAATCATGAATGTGACTTCAAGTTCAATCAATTATATTTCCACAAGTTTAGTAGTATTACTCCTCAGCCTCACTGAGTCTCCGCCTCAAGTTCAAAATAAATTGTTTCACTCCGCTTAATTCCGACAACTGTCGTCGTCCAAGAAACGTGAATTTATATTCCACGATACTTTTTATCACACAAGCATTAATACTGAATTTTAACATGAACAGCATGATGCAGTTGTAAACATTGACATGTGGTGATATAGAAACTCCCAAAGCGACGGCATTTTAAAAAAAATCATTTTCGAGTTTGGTGATCTAGAAACTCCTAAAGAGACGTCACTCGTGCGAAATGACGTCACTAAAATAGTGTTTCTGGAATCGACTACATTGTTACAAGATTGATGGCTTGTTGCAGTAAACGCTTAAAAATGAAAGATATTTTTTGTTCGGCGTAATAAAATAATTAGAACGTTTCTTTTCATGTTGTATCGGTCGATAGTACCTGAGTTTGTGTGATTTCTGAAATAGAACCTGAAGCTTTCGCTGCTTCGGGTTTCATTTCAGAAATCACACAAACTCAGGTACTGTCGACCGATAGAACATGAAAAGAAACGTTCTAGTATTATATTAGAAGTACTACATGGTCAAGTTCATATCTGTCGAGATATCAACCCGAATTAACTTCATATCACTTGAGACCGAATATCGAAGGCTGATGTAACATTACTAAACAACCAAGACTTACAGACAAACACAAATTCTCTAGAAACTACTAACAATTTCCATCAGCTAGAACACCAAATGCCTTTATGTCAAAGCATGTGTCCCACAAATACACATAAGACACGGAACATACCAAAACTTGAATTAGGCCCTTTATGTTTAATCCCTAGTAAATATACGATGGGATAAGTACTAGTTGTACTTACACGCGGATAAATGTATTCTTAAATTCAAAATTATTTGACCATTTGAACCCGACAGGTCTGAATTTCATTAAAGGAGATGGCTGTTAAGTGAATGTGTGAGTTGACTAATCGATATTTCCAACGTGCAGCTCTAAGGCTCAATTGGTCTAGCCCCAATCATGAATATGGGGTATTCCATTTGCCATATCAGAAATTATAACACGCGATTTTCTTCCATTCGATCACTTCGGGCAAATTCGTTTGTATCTTCGCAATGTCGTATATTTTGCAAATAAGTCGGCTTGGAAGTGTTTCAATAAGAAATTTAAGTAATTTTTTGTTGCTTCTGATGCCTAAAATAATGCTTTTTAACATGTTCTTTCCCATATAAGCAAATTCTAAGAGTCAATATGTTTTTCAAAGTAGCGGAATATTGTCCCTTTAACGGTTAGCTGTGTCAAAATTAAATCCAATGATTATATACTCCAAGATGTAACCTAGGACTGCACGTACAAAATCGGGACCAAAACGTAGTTTGGAAGTTTGTAAAATCAGAAGAAATAATTTTACTCTATCGAACAGCGGGAAACTGTGACGTCGCTTCTGGCGTGCAAAGACCCTTATTTTTGGTTGTTTCATCATAGTCGCTTTTATTGTGATTGGATTAAATGTATGTCGTGAATCAGAGAGAAATATGTCAATGCATTATTTCACAACGTTACTTTATACCAATACTATTTCAACATCAGGGAAGGGCACTCAATTATTTACGACTGAAGCAGCGTCGAGTGTTATGGTTTCATTTTTCTAGAAATATCTACGCCATGTCGCAAGATAAACGAGACGAAGCAGCCCCAACCCTTTGTGACATCACTAACCCACAGTCAGGTCATGTGGAAGGCACGCACCTATCCACCGTCAGACCCGAAACTACTATCTTCGAACGCGATGGGGCGACAGCTCACATTTTCCGACAGTGCTGTCATCGAAACGAACTTGAAACATCACTCAATATACTTCTTTACAAAGTTAATAAACGAGACGGGTTCGAAACATTCGCGTTTCATACGTTATCTCCGCCAACATGTATGGTATATGCCGATTTAATACCTGGATGTCGGTTTTTAAACACCAAGCCGCAGGCGAGAAGTTTAAATGAGACATCCAGGTATTAAACCTCCATATACCAAACATGTTGGGAGAGATAACGTTTTTGTCCCGTTTGAAACACAATACAACTTCGTGGAAATAAATGTGTGGACGCATTTCACAGCTCCACAATCATTAAGACCAAATTCGTGATAATAATTTTGTTTTTCTAATCGCAGAAGACAACAGATAGAGTTACATCCCTTGGGTCGTTAACGAAACGAGTAAACAGTATTTTGTTGACATATCGTCCCCTGAGTTCCAATGTGTTCTGTGTGCCTACTGGCACATAGAACACATTGATACTGAGGGAACGAATTATTTGCTCTTTTTTATTTTTATGATTGTATGGTCGAAAATTTGATGATATGTGTGACTAATTTCGTTTTTTTTTTTATTCGAGTTTTATAATGAGGCGAGCGGAAGTGAAAAGCTTTCATTGAAACCATATACCCCCGAGGTTTCGCGCGCGCTTACACCCTGGATGTTGCACGCTCTCAGATATCTTGGAGGTTGGGCGCACCCTTTGCCAGGGCTATTTGTTCAAGGCATTCTGACCAATCCAAAGACAGAATTTATCGGGATATAGGGACAATACTCTATAATAATATTCCACCGTTTTATTACCCATGACTACTAGTTTGTCATAAACCTATAACGGGAGCTCGGGTGTTCTTTTGTTAGAGCCTTGAAGTTTACAGTGAAAGACGGATGGTTCGATCCTGAAACATGCCATCTGTGTACTTGAGCAAGGCACTTAAATCCGATTATCGTCAGCAGGACACAGTGGCGATGTGTATTAAAGAGAACAACACGTCAATCGTGCTCCTGTCGTCAACCGTTGAGATGAATTAGTAGTTTTGTATTGACCATTATTTTTATTTCCAAGGCTGTTTAGCACAATTACTCTTCTGTCAAATTGTTATCAGGAAATACTAATGCCGAAAGATTTTCTTTAATCGTGAATTTCGGGGTATACACGCTGCTAAATATCGTCGATTAAATACTGACAGATGATTCGCAGCTCAGTATTATGACGTGGAAATCACGCGTTACGTTTACTGTGGCATCGCATAAGTGTTTTACACTGAAGTCATCACCAAAATCCATCGCGATTTTCTGAAAAAAACAAAACTTAGCTGTGTGATAGAAGTGTTATGCTCTGAGTATCTCAGACAGTCACTTTAATTTATGAACCGTGAATTGGAAAAACAAGGGAATGATGGACAAACTCCGTCTACATGCATTGTAATTGCAGTACAGTACGCTACAAAGGAAAAACTCTCAATGCAGTATATTTGAATCAAGCTTTCAAAGGAACCCTATTTGAAACATGACTCGAGTGTCTCTGATGGTTTCAGCTATTCTCCCAACCATTTAACCACATCCACCTGTGTGATTTACATATTTCGCAGTATATCTATCAAAAGGTTTCGACAAAACTGTATCGTGTAACCCTCATTGGAACGACTTCGTTCCAATGAGGGGTCACATGATATGGTTTTGTTGACATATTTTGAAAAAACAATAGAAAAAATTAAAAATAACGAAATTTTCGTATCGTTAATCAGATTATTTCGCAAAGTGTTTACGTGATAGTCAATCCTACTTGGACTTACATCATATGACCTGCATTGAAAATACAGTAGGCTGGAATATTTTGCTATTTTTTGCTTTTTTGTTGTTGAATTGTTGGATAAAAATAAATGAAGCCTAAACCCGTACCTGCAGGTTTTGAGCTGACTCCGAATCCATTGAAAAACAGTTCGTCTGGAACATAACGTTGAGCTAAGATGTTCCCTTTCAAGCCGTCTAGCACCAATACCTTTAAATCCGTAAAAACATACACAAATTTATTTCTCTCTAATGGCACAAACGCCACTGTTTCCGTGACTATCGGCATTTCCCACAATACCTGTCCTGTTTTCACGTGGTAGCCAAGCACACCATAGTTATTAACTACAGCCACGATGACAGATTCATCATAAGAGAGGTGACAACTAAGTACGATTCCTGGTGTGTCTATTGACAGAAGCAGTCTTCCCTGTTTCACACTCCATGTCTTTATTGTGGTGTCAGCGGAACCTATAAAAGTACAAAAAAGAAATGATGAACATTCGTATTCTGCTGTTAACACCGGTAAACAAAATCAATCTCGAACACAGAACAAAAAAAGTTATGTTGTGTCATCTTGCAATGACTGAGAATCCACTTCAACGGAGCAGTTTCTACAGAGTGTCTTGTGGTTTGGGTAGAAACCATACAGGAGACATTGCGATTCACAACTTTGGCATGATCAGAATAATATGCAGATAAGGACATAATATATGTCAGTCATTTTTTCTAAAATTAAATAGATAAGCGAATTGAAAAATAAAAAAAATGCATAATTCGGAACAGCCTTCACGATAAAAAATAGAAATACTAATTCTGCCATAAATGTTCATTTATGCGAGTGCGCTCCAATTCGAACACTCGAGTATTATACAGAATTCAATACCTTACCCATCCTGGAACGGGAACTCCCATAGTGGGGTGCAAAAGTGGCCCTCTAGGTGGGCGGAATCAGAGACTTCCCGTTTGTATAAAAGATTAGGCCAGAGATACATTCGCGATTAACCCTTTACCTGAGGAATCGCCCGCATCCGCCCGCGTAATATGCAAATTCAGCAGTTGAAAAAATATTATTTTTCAAAAAATTTCAATAAAACCATATTATGTGACCCCTCGTTGGAACGAGCTCGTCGAGCTCGTTCCAACGAGGGGGTCACAAAATATGGTTTTGTTGAAATTTTTTTTAAAATTTAAAAAAATTATATTTAAAATAATTAATTTTGATATCGTCTGCGTTGGGTAAAGGGTTAAAGTCGACTTTCAAATCAAATTCGTCGACATTTCAGTCTACCCCAAGATAAAAGATAAACAACTTCACAGGTATTCTATTTTCTATGTCACCATACTTGGCTCCACAGGTTTGTTTTCTAGATGAGACTGGATGTTTCCAAAAAGGCGGAAACTCCACACAACCATTTCTGCAACATTTATGTGTATTAGAGATTAACCGCTTCTATGCTCTGATCTATACACACCGCTCATTGGTCACACACTGAACAGAGTTGAAGCTTGAATTACCTTGAGCGACAGGTGGGGAATGGTCCAGTGATGGCGACTTTACAAGAAGACAATGCTCGAGAAGATGGCTTTGTGATACTGTTTCTTTGACCAACGCCTCGCAATTACAAAATGCATTATGAAGGATGTAGCTTGGTATCTGCGAAGAAGTAGTATTTTTTATGGCGTGTATCTATCACGCAATACATGATTGAATATTCACAGCATAATTTGTTTGTACCTGACAAAAGAAGGAAAAACAGGTACCGTCATGGGTACGCCGACTTCGCCTACTACTTGTCGTGCATCGCGGAAGGCTTTCGCAAAACACTGTGACTTTTGATGGGGTGAACTCTGTTATGCTGTCACTGCAGTGGGAGGAGTGGCGGGGGGGGGGGGGGGTGGAATGGATTTACTTGACAACAACAGCATTGAAAATAAAATTGCAAATAATAAAATACCTGGCTCTGACGGCTTCACTGCCGAGTTTTACAATTTTTTTCTGGGAGGACATTGGTAGCTTTCTACAGTTAAAACTAGAAATCCTGTCACGAATAGCGCGCTTATCTAGGCTTAATTGCGCGTTGGAATTGCGCGCAATTGCCATATCGAATGGCATCCAAAGCACGGCAGGTTCTCTTGGTTACTCATAGCAAACACAAGCAATGTTTCTGCCAATGGACCTCCGGGTTACCCGGAGGTCCATTGGCTGAAACATTGCTTGTGCACAGGCCATATGTACAGAATTTGATAGCTTTACTTGGGCCATAACGCGTACATTAACGCGCATATCAACGTGCTATTTGTGCGCATTTCATGACAGGACTTCTAGTTTTAACTGTAGTTAAATCCCTAAATTGTGGTTATCAATCGGGAGAGCTCTCAATTGTCCAAAAAGGAAGCATTATAAAGTGTATCCCAAAACAAAACAAATCAAAACTGTACATGAAAAATTGGAGGCTAATATCGCTAATAAATGTCGATGTAAAAATTGGATCAAGTGCAATAGCGAACCGCATAAAAGCAGTTCTGCCCAAAATCATTTCAGAAACCCAATTGGGCTTCATGAAAGGTAGATATATTTGGTGAATCTAATAGGTTATGCTTCAATGTAATTAAGAAGTGTGAGCAGAAAAACATACCCGCGATCTTAATTATGATAGATTTCGAGAAAGCTTTTGACTCATTAGAATGGCGTTTCCTTGAACGCTCACTAAATTTTTTCAACTTTGGACCATCTATCACAAAATGGTTTAGAACGTTTTAGAATGGGATCTATAGTTGTGTTTTGAACAATGGCCATTGCTCAGATCGATTTGCACTAGGCAGGGGCGTGAGGTAAGGTGACCCGTTATCTCCCTATCTGTTTATTTTGTGCGCTGAGATTCTCAGTGCCTCGATAAAACTCAACCCAGACATAAATGGAGTTAATATAAACAATTCCGAATTTCTAATAACACAATATGCGGACGACACAACGCTGTTCTTAAGCGATGATGGTCATTCACTCAATGCCGTTTTAAGTGTCATGGATGAATTTTCCAAACACTCAGGTCTGACGGTGAATTTCGAAAAAGCACAAGTGATTTGGACTGGATCAAAGACGAGATGCGGTGAAGTAATTCCAACAAGTATATTGAAATCACCAAAGTTCATTCACAATTTTAAATATTGAATACGATCTACATAGTGATAGATTTATTGAGAAAAACTATCTGAAAAAAATGGAAAAAATTGAAAACTTTTCAATGATTGGTCTTTCTGGAAATTATCCGTAGTAGGTAAAACCTGCGTAGCGAAGACCATGGCCCTTCCAATATTAATACACTGCCTAAGTGTTCTTCCTGACCCGGCAGAAGAAATTATTCACCGAATGCAAATAATTTTTTTTAAATTCCTGTGGTCTGGAAAAACAGACAAAATAAAACGAAACGTTATGATAAATACGTTTGAAAATGGTGGAATGAAATTCCCTCAACTACAAACTCAGTCGGTCGCTAAAACTAACGTGGATCAAGAAATTATTAGACGCCCAGATACTTGCCCCCTGGAAGACACTTCTCTTAGCCGATCTTGAGAAATATGACGGATATAAAATGTGGCACCTTAGTAAAGAAGGATTGGAAAAGATAAGTAAAAATCTTACCCCTTTTTGGAAAAATGTGTTTAGTGGGTGGTCGGCCATAGGCTACACGAGACAGAGAGACTGTCGGAATCACTTTCCTACAACAAGAACATTAAGATTGAGGGGAAACTATTTTATAATCAACACGGGTGTGACCACGGTGTCTTCTTTCTAAATGACCTCATAAACAACGACAATTCTTTCCTGTTATACACCGAGTTTTGCGCGAAATTTGATTTAAAACCACCCTTCACTGTCTACCTGGGAGTGATGAACGCGATTCCAAAAAGCTGGAAAGGCTAACTAAATACCTTCCAAGATGTACTGATATTTCAAACAGTCATCTCTCGAGAAACTGCACATCACACAAAAAGTAAATCGAACGTTCTACCCACTTTTCCTTGAGCTATTCAGTGAAAATCTCCAAAATGCTCAAACTAGATGGAACAACGTGTTGAACACTTCTCTGCAAACTTCTCTGCAAACTTCAGATTGGGAAGTGATCTACAAACTCCGTTTGTGACCACAGATGATCCAAAGCTGCAAGCCACGCAGTTCAAAATTTGTACAAATTCGATGCTTTTTAAAACGAAACTTGCAGAGACAGGATTGTGGACCTTCTGCGGTTGACTCAAAATAAACTATAAAACATTTATTTTTTGACAGCCCGTTCTGTAACACAGTTCTACTGAACTGGCTTTCAAAATTAGAGGCATGTTGTAACTTGACTTTTCCCATGACCCCCGAATACATTATTTTACATTTAAACAATCAAACCATGCCTCCAATCATTCATCTCGGTATTCTTTTATTTAAACAATTTATTCTCTCATGCGGAACAACGGGGTGTACCCCTAATTACTCAAGTTATATTGCACGGCTGAAATATTATCAACAGATCGAATTAATGTCATTATATGCATATTCCACCAAAAATAAAACTACCATTCAAGAGAGGTGTAACTCATTAGCTACTGTTGTTTGATCTTGCATTATTTTTTAAGCAATTTTAGCCAACACGCCGATGTAAAGTCAATTATAGCAGAGTATTGTTCACGTAACTCTTCTTCCAGACTATTAACGAGCCAGTTTCAAACCTCACTTCCATGAGATTGAGACAGAAATACCGCCACGACAAACACTCCTGAAGTGACTACTGTTTCATTGAATATGAGTTTTTTTGTTCTTTTTTTCATTTGCACAATTGTGCATATTCCTGTTGCTTATTTTTCTTTTGTAAATCACCTATGTGAATAAACTATTGTATCGATTATCACTGTATATTTCTAATGTAATACTATATCTGAATAATAAATGAAAATAAAATACTTGACAACATCTTGACGATCAACCAGCCTATTTATATAGATAACAGTCCTTTGTGATAGAAAGTGTAATTGTTATCCGCCATCGATACGGAATATATCACACGATACATCATTGTTACTTATTCTATAATAAATAAAAAGGCAATGACAAAAAATTTAGCTTTTTACACCTGCCGTGATGAACATGCCAGCAATGGGATTTCAAGAGTTACAGTTTACACCTACAGTAGAACTGCATCCGATATGACCTCTGTTGACCTCGCCTCGAATGCAAACGTGTCTAAATTTATCACTCGTCGTCTCGTAAAGAAGAAAATGAAACCGGTAATTATTTATTTAATAAGTTTACCTCATAAGATACCAACAATTAACAAACATACGATGCCTCATGTTAACAAAGCATCCATAATTCGAAATAGTATGATATTATGTTATTAAAATGACAAAAAGGCCCCGTAATTTGTACGTTTCGTTTTCAATTTCGTTTTGGTGATAAAATTGCCAGCGGAAGTACCGCCCACCGGTGCTCATGTAAACAAAAACAGATTCGGACGTGTGAATATTGCTTCATTTAACATTTAAACGCATATTAATCTGACGATCATGGTATAAATAAAATATACCCTTTGTACCAGTTGTTCACCACTCATGGAGAAGTGGTGTTAACACCGCTTCACAGCTCGTGGTGAACATTTGGTACACCAAGCTACTATGGATATATTCTATATGCACACAGATGACAGGGCACAAGTAATATTCGCTATTCGGAAGCCGGTACATGTGCAGTGTGGAAGGTGTTGAAAATTAGATGTCGACAAATTGAATGAATTCAACTGGAAACGAGATCAAAACTGCATTTCAAATACTTACATGGTCTCAAGTAACTAGACTTAATTCATACTATGAGAAGAGTGTCAATTAATTAGAATTAATTTAATCATTTGCCCCGCCTCTGCGTTTGATTGGTTGAAAGCATACAGCGTGAAAGTCGTCAAAATCGTATAAACCAAATCACGTAATGATTTAAAATGTCTACACGTTCGCACATCCGGTCCAACTTTGAAGACTCTGGAAGCCACGCCCACTCAATCCAATTGTCACCATGAGGGCGTGGCGACAGACTGATAGATGGATAAGAAGCTTGTAAACAAAGATCAATGATCGATTTTTCATCACCTCCAGTCAGCGAGAATATAATGTTAATTTCTCGGGAACAATTGAATTTAATAAAATATACCGAAGTGGGAGACGAATAAAAGATCATACATCCAAACATGATTTTGAGGGAAGTTAAAAAAAAATGTTTTTAATGATATTGTTACGTGACTTGCTAAATATCTGTCGTCAGCGATCGAAAATCAAAACAACAAACAATTTGACAATGATTGACGTGACCTGTTTGTGACACACCTTCCTAAGTTTGACTGTTGTCTTTTGCGAAAATTAAAAGTGTTTCGTTCACTTACACATAGTTTTTATATTTTAATATTACCGTCGGATTAAATTATAAGAAATAACTGTTGTTTTCCTTCGGTTTATGCGATATAAACCGAAAATTTTCAGCACAAGCTTTATCTACTCGAGTTATGATTTAGTTTGTGCTAAAAATGTTCAGCACAAGCTTAATCCATACTATGAGAAGAGCGTCATGCTTGTTTTCCTCCCAATTCATCACAAGCGCATTATTTTGGTTCCTCGAAGGGACAACAAGCTGCGGAAGTGAAACGAATAAATTAACCATTTTGGAAAAACACAATTTTCATTATGCAAACATATGCTTAAATTTTCACATATCCCTCATGCGAAAGTTTTCATATCAATTGTATAAATTAACTTGAGGGAGAAAATTTATTGTTTTCTTTCGAAACAATATGCAGCATCTTTGATGAGGATCTGGTTAGGCGATCATGCGTTGTATTTGTAAGGTATACGTCTATGTTATTTTTTTAAATTATCATTCATTCGCTGAACATGTGCGTTGAGTTTTATTGGAGCGTAACTGATTCATTGCAAATATATAAAGTTTTAACCTAATCATGTTGCCTTATTGGTAAAATAATGTTTCGTTGTTGTTCGTGGCGTTCATTCAATGGGACAGCAGGAACTTGGTGGTGAAGGCTGTTGTCTTTACGTTTGATCACCTTCGGGCACCTGCGCTCATTTCTTGCAGTTAAAACTAGAAGTCCTGTTATGAAATGCGCAGAAATAGCACGTTGATATGCGCGTTAATGTGTGCGTCATGGCCCGAGAAAAGCTATCAAATTCTGTACATATGGCCTGTGCACAAGCAATGTTTCAGCCAATGGACCTCCGGGTAACCCGGAGGTCCATTGGCAGAAACATTGCATGTGTTTGCTATGAGAAACCAGGAGACCCTGCCGTGCTTTGGATGCCATTCAATATGGCAATTGCGCGTAATTCCAACGCGCAGTTAAGTCTAGATAAGCGCACAATTCGTGACATGACTTCTAGTTTTAACTGTATATCACATCCTGATAATAAAATACGTTTTTAAAACATAATTTTTTAAATCAATTTTAATTACACACAGTATACTTTAGGAACTATGGTTTGAGTGGAAGATAAAAAAATAATTCATTCCGACGGTCGATCAGTTTTGAATGAGGTTGAATCGAAGGATTTATGTTATTCGATACTTGTCGCTGTCGATCATTGTTCTATAAATGAGCTCGATTTGGTTCCGATGATTAAAATAGAATAGAATGTCAAAAAGAATGACCATCCGTAAAAGTCGGACATTTGACGTTAAACACACTACCCCGATGCCCACACGCTACAATTATGACAATAATCTCGCGGTGCAGACTTTATTATGACAATAATCTCCCGATGCAGACTTTAGTGACGGGAACCAGAAAGGTTTGATGGGGCTATATTTGGCGACATTATGAGATAGGGTCATACAATATTTTTTTGCATTTATAACTCCTTGTAAATAAATTATTTTATGAACACGTGCACAGGCCATATGCTCGAACAGTATGCATTCGGCGTTACCAAATATAATACAGGCATGAAATCTGGCCTACGTGCACGAACGTCATGTAAGACTGTATTTGATTGACCGTTACGCATCTAACATGTCTTGAATTAAATGTCTCTAAAAAAGACAGTGTCCAACAAGAATGTAAAAAAAAACGTCGCTGGATGTGATATTTTTCTTTAAAGATATCACACCAATTCTCTAAATTCAAACTGAATCGTGGTATAAATAGAAAACACAACTTGGGCAGAGTATGTACGACAAGAATCATTTACTCTTTATGAACAAGAAAAACTCCAACTCGTGTAGCTGATTCCAGTCCCCTATACTCCCACCTCATAATGTTCTGTTTGAAACAATTTAAGTCTACAACCCCCGATTACACGGATCATTAAATGTTAGCTGTTTAGTTAACTAATAGTCCCTTGAGTTCCAATGTGTTCTAGGTGCCTACTGACAGCCTACTGGCACATAGAACACATTGGAACTCAAGGGACGTAATGAACCGCTATCGTTTTCTTTCTGCAAATACATAGAACGACCCGCCTGTGTTTATTAACAGCCTATAAAAACAATTATTAGAAGGACACTCAGCAATTCATTTGACAACTTTAAAAAAAAAAGAACACATTTTATAGAGGGAACCTGTGTTACTTTTTCTCTCCTTGAGTCCCAGTATGTTCTATTGTGCCTCTTGGCATAAAGAACACATTGCAACTCAGGGGACGATTTGTTTAGCTATCGCGAGCGATTCAAGTTGTAATTGCGGTGCACGATTTGTAGAAAACTTAATTGAAATTTCGCTTTTATTTAAAAATGGTCCGTTAACGATTTCCGTTCTGCACATGCATGTGGAACAGGTTTTCATTTTCCACACGGTTTAGTGTTGCTATAGATGCAGACTTCGTAGAACGGGTGTGCAATAATTAATTTTATCATATGACTCGTCTGTTTTATTAACTTTAAAACATTTGATATTTTGTTTTCATATTAATCAGTGGCAAATAAAGCCTTCGTCAATTTCATTGGTCAGTTTCAAAATTAGACAATTTGATTGGCTGAACAAAATACAACTGGGCCTCATTTTCATAATTTGCATAATTAGAGTTGGGAGCTTTCATTGGTCAATTTCAAAATTGGACAATTTGATTGGCTAAACAAAATACAACTGGGTCACATTTGCATAATTTCAGTAGGGAGAATTTACGTTATCTGTCCTATTTAGGGTAGATTATATATTGTATTAATCTTTTACCTACAAGAAAACGCCATTCATTTTTTTTATATTTTAATTTTTGCTTCCAAAACATAGGTTATGACCCCTCATTGGAACGAGCTCGACGAGCTCGTTCCAATGAGGGGTCATAACCTATGTTTTGGAAGCAAAACATGAAATTGTTTAGTTATACGAGGACGTTTTTTCCAGGTGCCGTCTGCAACTCAAATTCGGTGATGGGTTAAAAGGTCATACTAAGTGGCTAATTTGTGCGTGTGTGTGTCATATGAAAAATAAAATATGAAATGAGTGTTTTTTCATATAATATTTTTGAAACTCGTCCGAATTTTCCGTTTGGGCTCGCCAGAGGCTCGGCGAAACGGAAAATTCTTAGACTCGTTTCATAAATATTATATGAGAAAAACACTCATTCCATATCTTCATAATCTCTAGATAAAATATACTTGAACGAGGGGATATTCAAATGTTATGACATCCCCACTTAATTCCTAAAAGTACTTAAACATTCTGTATATCTAAATTTAAAGCATACACGGAGGAGGAGGGGTGTCAAAATGTGACATCTCTACTTGGATACATTTTTCAGAAATACTGAAGCATTTTGTTACCACCCTCTCAAATCTGTGAGAGGCAACTTAGAGAAGCCTTTGTGAGAGTGAAATGAGACTGGTTTAACATCAATGTTTTAGGCAATGTCTACACGGATTTTTAATATGTCGTTTTTCTTATTTTTGCATAAAACAATGTCTATTTGAAAACTCCCAAACAATGCATATCAAAATACATGGTTGTTTTCGTAAAAAAATTGTAAATATGCTAAATTAACTTGCGATTGATTCTTAATGCAGTCACTATAATTTTACGTCTAGAAATTATTTATTTAATTAAAATTTGTTGTTCTAGGACTCTCCAATCAACATTTCACCTGCTCAATTATTACGAATGCGAGAGAGAGAGAGAGAGGGAGAGAGAGAGAGAGAGAGAGAGAGAAAGGGAGAGAGAGAGAGCGGTCGAGTGGAGCGAGGGAGAGGGGGAGGGAGGGAAGGAAGAAGGGATGGGGAAGGAGAGGGAGAGATAGAAATAGATGAGAGATAAAGAGAGATAAAGAGAGGGAGGGAGATGGAGAGAGAGAGAGAGAGAGAGAGAGAGAGAGAGAGAGAGAGAGATAGCGGTGGTATAATGGTTACAACATTAGACTCAAATCGACAAGTCCACAGTCCGATCCCGACACTCACCATTTACAATGCGACCTTAGACAACATCCTTAAACCCAAGTACACAGATTTGACGCCACGTACTATGCCACGATCACGACGATGGTGCATTTAATTCCAACCACTGCTAACTATGCTTGAACCGAGTTATTACGCGGGCGGGTCTGACAATTGCTCGTCAATGTTCGGTGGTTCTGTCGGGCAACTTCGGCTTTCTATCCCGAACACTGGCCGACCATTTTACCAATACTACCGCACATTATTTGTTAAACGGTCCTGAGTTCGATCCTTTGGGCAAGGCACTTTTTTATCCCGGTTGCCTACATGGGGGCACGTGAGCGGAGCTTGAACAGAGTTAGAATGTTGAGGAGCTGACAGTTGCTCTCCGATGCTCGGTGGTTCTCTCCGGGTACTCCGGCTTCCTCCAGCGGTAAAACTGTTACGGTCACGATTAGCCATTGTGCATAAGTATGTGACCTTAAAGACCATTAAATAAAATAAATAATTCATTACACGCCGGAAAAAACGCATGTGCGGAAGGGAAATCGTTGACGGACTATTTTCAAATAGATGTGAAATTTCACGGGAATTTTCTATAAATCGTGCACCGCAATTACAATTTGTATCCCTCTTGATTGCTAAACTTTATTCAATGGGTTTTAACGTGTTCTATGTTCCAGGAGGCATATCTGTCCTTTTAATAATTATATTTTAAAGCCTACTGCCTCTCGTTTAATCCTTTCGCGCTGGCACTCGTGTCATTTCGATTAACCCATTTACACGTTTGTGTCATTCTATGCATTTATTGCACTTATTGTTTTGTATTAAGAAAGATCACACACTGCAGATGAGTGACAGTTGATACAAAAACATTGTATTTTGTCTCATTTTAAGACAAAAATTCCAAAAGATGAAGAACAGAATTTTATGTCCTCCTCTTACCCCACATATCTTACATGTACGTTTATCGGTTTTTGTTCCCTGCTTACGATTCTCCTCCTGGCATAGCAGCGCGTTCAGGTGGTTGTATGGTGTCGACAATGTTCTCGTCAGGTCACCGAATATAAGCAGCAACGTCGAGCCCGGTTAGTCCTCGGATGGGTGAGCGTCTGAGCGATCGATTCGGACTCCCGCGTTGTGTCCTTGGGCAAGGCAGTTAACCCCGATTGTCCACATGGGGCATGGTGAAGCCGTGCACCAAGGCGTACTGCACGTCGATGGTGTGCATGTCTTCAACCAATCTAACCCTGCATGTGCTACAGTGCAGAGTTAGAGTGTCGGGGAGCTGGCAGCTGCTCGTCGTTGCTCGGTGGTTCTCTCCGGGAACTCCAGCTTCCTCTACCCGTAACACTGTCACGGTCATGATTAGCCATTGAGCATAAGTATATGGACTTAAACATCAATAAATAAATACATTTTGTGTTTGATGTTACTTTTTAATATTATTTTTCAGATCGAAAATTTTAGTGTTGAGCCATTCGTAGTGTCCTGGCTCTATCGGCTACTTCCGAAAGCCTCACCATCAATTCAGAACATTTACGCCTCCATACAGACGGCCCAGAACGCAAATGAGACGGGTCATCTCCGAATCACCAATCGATTCCCTTACAACATATATACTGCCTATAACTCTAGAATTATACATGTAATTGACCAAAATAAAAAAAAAACAATCTATTTCTAGTCATCGTTACCTGTAACTGCTATGTTTCCATCTTTGGTAAGTAGAAGTGATGTTGGAAGATCCACGTGATCACTGAGACAGTGAACAAGCTGTCCTCCTGGAGTTTGCTGCACTTGACAGTCGGCCTCTATGTAGACTGTTGGTGAATTGATATACTTTGTAATAAAGTCTCCAAGTTTCTGAAATGAGCAGGACGTGATTCGATTAATCGTGACAAAAAACGGGTTTTGTTTTCTACCAATGCCTTTCTAAACGTATCTCAATATGTGTACAGTACTACGAGACTTTCATTACCGGCAACAATCTAATAAAATTAGATTGTGAAAATATATCAAGATCCAACTGCATTTTCGTGGAACAGAATTACAAAGAGGAGAACGATTCTTCTTTCTCACACTGCTATGGTTGCTCAGACAGACCGCCTATGTATTACGCATGCGGAGCATGGTGATTGAGTGGTTAGAGCATTGGACTTCAAACCAAAATGTTCAGGGTTCGATCATGACAAGCGACTACTGCGTTGAGTCCTTGGGCAAGGCGATTAAACCCAAATGCACATGTGCCATGTACTACGCTCTACTGCGCGTCAGTTGTGCACCAACCAATGCTAACCCTACTTTGCAGAGTTTGTACGATGGGGAGTGCTCAGTAGTTCTCTCGGGCACTCCGTATTCCTCCGTGCATAGCTGTTCAATCTGTGGTAACCCTTACTATTAATTTGTCGTTAACCCCAATAAATAAATATATAAATAAATAAATAAATGAGCTTATAGAATTATCACAGAATTTGAGCCCTGGACCCATTATTGTCAGCCTCCATTGCTGAATTCTTGATTACGTGCAGAAAAAATTGCAGCATGTTACGATGACAACCAAGATGGAAGCATACAGAATACCAGTGATATAAGCGAAGTCTAAATAAAAGTTCATTAACTGCTACCTTTTAAGATAACTGGAAATGTCTAACAATAAAATTCTGGCATTGATTATAATGGGGGTCCGCGGTGTTTGCATATTTTTAATTTAATTAGAAGCGGCCTTAATTGCAACTAGCGAGATTGGTTTCCTCAATTTTAAGACAGCATGGTACTTTGACCAGTGTCATTCTACTGTTAAAATACACATTTATAAAATCAACTTAATCGTAGTCAGTTGCAAATTTAACAAATATAGAGGAATTGTAGTGATCTATAGTTGTGACTTTTTGATCTCCGTGGGGCTTCGCTTACTGAAGTAAGTAAGTGTATGCTGTAATGCATTCTTGGGCTCTGGCCATAACAGGAGGTCCTCGGATGGCATCCGTTCCAACACCTGTCAAACCTGTCCAAAGAACCGATCGCTACACTGGACACTGAATAAGTCCTCTTTCGTGCTATACTTTCTGCAGATATTCTCTCGTGATATTGGAATATCTCACAACATCTCCACTTGTATTTCACACGTATTCATCATCTTGACAAATTTTGTGCATGTCCAACTGTTACACAGCACAACAGAATATTGTTGTTACTCAGTCCTTTCAATACTTCACTTTTCAATCTCCACAAAGTCGTCCGATATAAAACAAAAATTAATGCTAATCAATTTTTATATGGTGATTACCTATTCTACTATATATAAAAAAGCCTGTGACATAAATTTTAGCTTTACACAACAACCGAGGTGAACACGCCAGCAATGGGATTTCAATAGTTAACATTTACACCGACAGTAGAACTACATCCAATTTGACCTTTGGTGACGTCGACCTGATTGCAAACTTGTCAAAATTTATCATTCGTCGCCTCGCGAAGCATGGAATGGAAGCTGCAATTATTCATTACGTTTTTGATTACCAAAAATTAACAAACACGCGTTACTCGTGTTAATAAGGCATTCGTAATTAACAATAGTGAAAGCCCCGGTGATTTGCGCATATCTTTTTCCATTTCGTTTCGGCGATAAAATTGACAGCTGAAGTACCGCCAACAGGCCCTCATGTAAACAAAAACAGATTCGCACGTGTGTGCGTCAGGTGCTCTGTAAAATCGAGAAAACATAAAATGACGATCATCGATAAATAAAATATACCCAGAGTAACTGGGTGTACCAAATGTTCACCACTCGTGGTGAACAGTTGGTACACCAATCTACTATGGGTATATTCTTTATATGTACATTTTATAGATTTTTGTGCAAATGCATTTTACTTTTTTTTATTTCTAAATGATTATTTAAAAATGGATTTTAAAAACATTTGGTGGCATTTCCTTTTTTCAGTCCCTTCACTTCCAATCCACTATAAATCCATTACAGTTTAAACTAGAAGTCCTGTCACGAAATGTGCGCTTATCTATGCTTAATTGCGCGCAGGAATTGCGCGCAATTGCCATATCGAATGACATCCAAAGCACGGCAGGTTCTCCTGGTTCCTCATAGCAAACACAGGCAATGTTTCTGCCAATGGACCACCGGGTTACCCGGAGGTCCATTGGCTGAAACATTGCTTGTGCACAGGCCGCATGCATACAATTTGATACCCTTACTATGGTCATAACGCGTATATTAACGTGCAGATCAACGTGCCATATGTGCGCATTTCAGGATAGGACTTTTAGTTGTAGCTGTATACATACACACCGATTTTCCTGTTATACATATCGTCATTTCAGTGAAACAAAGTGTCATCTGTAACACTGAACCAACTTGATCCACTGAAGGGACGGTAATAAGCCCTTAAATCCTGATGATATCCATCATGTCGGTCCAATACAATCACATCGAAGAGGCCATATTCGTTATTTAGGTAGACCAATTAATATTTTCAACGTGCGTCACGGTCAAATATTGATTGGTCAACCCAAAGTATTCACTTAATAGCCATGTAATTTAATGCAATTTTGACATACGGGGTTTCCGAACCTAAAAGTATCCCATGGGCCCTGAGAATTGACCTTTTGCAACCATGAACCCCTGCTGGTCAAGTGTCGTTTACCAAGCATGTTTTATGTTGATTTAAATAAAATGTATAGGGTATGTTCAGACTCAGCAGTGTGGAATATTTCAGTTGGTCAAATGCGATAGAAATACATTCCATCCGACTGAATCTGAAAATACGCTATAGACAGCGGGCTGGTCTGGTTCCAGGCCATAACAGTGTCGGAGTGATTTTAGATTTTAACTGGTAAATCGAAAGCTAATGTGAATTCCAATATGAGGTCATAAGCCAACGTTTTCGAGACAGACACGACGTTTTGGGGAGGGTTGGGAGGAGTTAAATTTTTCCTTAACACGTTAACGTGTTAATTAATTCTGCGTTAACGAGCTAAATGTCGTTAAATGTTAAAATGAACAAAATTTTAATAACTTCGGCCATTTTTATTGATTAGATTTTGAATATGATTGAACTTACGTACAGTTCGTCTCTTGAGTTCCAATGTGTTATATATGTGCCTCCTGGCAGCCTACTGGCACATAGAACACATTGGAACTCAGGGGAGGGGTAGTTATTATAGTTCTCTCAGGTTATCGTAAATTCTAACATTCAGCGATGTTTTCATTTAAGAATACAATCGCTGCGGCCATATCCTCAGAAAAAAAGACATCCTCAGTTGCTCGAATACCAGTCTCTACATGGCAAATAGGCGTTCGGATGAAGCCCATATTGCTGTATGGCCAAATATTGGCGGGCCAACTTCGCCAACGGTGGTAGGAGGGCTTCATGGTCTCTCCATAAAATCAATGTGTCGTCTAAAATTGACGGACATCTAAATTATTCGTGATCTTCAATTCTTCAAAATTTGACGTCGTCTGGCTTGGGTGAACACATAAAGACGCAATGCTACATATTATACAATTATAATCTTCAAAGTTAAACGTCATTAACTTGGTTAAATATTGTAACGTTGTAAAAATAATTTAACACGTTAACGTTTGAAACGTTAACTGCTCCCAGCCCTGGTTTTGAGTTATTTGAAATGACGTTTGCAAAATGATTTCAAAAACATAAAATAGTGCTATAATTCAATTTTACTTCCGGAAACCAACTCACTCAAAATGTTACAGCTTCACCTTTTTCCCAAAAGCCACGTGTTTATTAGGTGAGTAGCGCACGGTGTTTCCAGGATGCGCTATTTGATCGTGCCCTCACGGTGAACTACTTCCCAAAACCCAATCGAAATTATATTCTGATATACATGCTCAAAAGTGAGTCTCTATTCGCAACCCAGATCAATGATTTCCTAAAAGTTAATCGCGTAACAATAGTATTTTTATACCACTACTGCTTTCAAAGTGACCGGACAAAATAGAGAAATTTGGAAATGTGCAACCCGCTAGGGGTGAGATCATCCCTACCTGCAAGAACGTAATCTAAGAACGCGTCTAATTGGTAGTTATGCATCAGAGTGAGGTAATGAGGTGATTAAAATGTTTCGTCACGGAACACCGTCTATCGAGAAGATAAGTCGACTAACGAAGGCTTTCTCTTTAAAAGTATCAATTTCAGCCAGTCATTTCAGGCCTTAAAATTCGTGCCGATTCGCAAAAAAACAGTTTTTATTCTCACATCACGATAATAAATTTTCAGTTTTAATTTGAGAGTACTGTTTTACCCTTATCCGTGTGACAGCAAATAGTCTATAATCCCTCATTAAAACAATCCTTATGTTGTTAGTTACACATTTTGTTGGTGGACTAATATGGTATACGAGAGCGAAGCTCGAGTCCAATATGGAATTAACTGACACCATAGATACCATATTAGAGCCACCAACAAACTTTGTAACGAATATATCTTACCGACTGTTGCATCGATGCACAGAACTAATAACAACAGCGATCAAAATTAAATGAGAGAATTCTCACAATGTGTTCACGTGTCTTTGCCTTGTTACAATTTATGGGAGAGTGCCTACAGGCACTCTCCCATAAATTGTAACAAGGCAAATGCACACATACCAAACAGTTTCATTTCGAAGGTAACATGACACACATCCACAGAATATGAAGCCCTTCTTAAGTTGCCTAACCTGCACTTCTGACCAAATATGGGCTTCCAACACTCAATCTTTCAACTTCAAACGTTTATCGGCTGCCGCCATTTTGAATAATCAATGGACAAAGGGGAGATTACACATAGCTGTCAGCGTATATTGATGTTGACAGGCAGTATATGGTTTTATATGCAGTCTGCATGTGACGTCTTTGAACCAATGAAATTCCCAGATACTTGTAGGAGGTAAGATATTTATATATTTTCTACAGTGCAACACTTAGGGGCCGTAGTTCCAGTTTTCGTGAGCTTCATTTCTTGTATAAACACGCAGAACACATGTCCCAAGATGCAGGCTTTGGGTGGTTCTGCTGATGGAAGTAACATGAAGAGCACTGTGTCGGTAGTACCAGTAGTGTATAATGGCGTATTGGCTGCTTTACAGGCAGCCAATACCTAATTTGAAACCACTCACAAGTTAATGTGTTACCTTATTAGGAGGGCGCAAAAAAGTAGAATTGTCCAGGCCATTAAGGAAAAGTTAGAATCTATGAAGAGAATCAAGCGTACTTTTTACGAGATTCAAAGATAATTTTCAATGTTAACCTTGCAAGAATCATTTACGAGAATCGATTCTATTCTCGCATGAATTTTATGCCCTACATTTCAATTTTAATCGTGGTATAAATACATAACATAACTCCGATAAAGTAGAGAGGCGCAAAAAAGCAACGCCCCTAGATGAAGTTTTTCCTGTATTTCACGGGCGCCAAAATTCAGAAAAAAAGCTCAAACTGGGGCGTGGATTGCAGTCCGCAATCCTCCCGTGTTTCACCCTCGTTGTGTTGTGTTTTAATGTTTACCTCTGGTTCTGTAAATCTGTTTACCAGTTGGGATAGAAGTTGATTCGGGTCATAGTATAGTGCTTTCTCCGATAGTCTAAGTGCGTCGTGGACAACTTCTAGATCAACTTCATCTCCAGGAATACTGTCCATTGTGAGTTCAAAGTCATCCAGTATGGTTCTTTTTTAGGAAAATGGAAAATAGGAAATAGAGAGTAATCACTTGGCTGGACTAGGCACGTAAAATAATTCATGAGAGGTGAGGGACGTTGAACAAACACGAGTGCGCGAATATATAGTCCCTCGCCTCGAATGCCTTATTTCACATAACCAGTCCAGTCAAGCGATTACTCTGTTTATTACTTTTCATTATTAACGATAATTATATTATTTAACCCTTTACCTAACGTAATGACCAAAACCGGCCAGTGCTATTCTAAAAAATCGCAAATTAATTTTCATTATGTTTTCATCTTTTGTTTCTGAAACGTCGAGCTCGTTCCAATGAGGGGTCATGACCTATGTTTTTTGAGACATAAAATGAAAATAATAGTTATTCATTTTTTTTTTTTTTTGCAAGTGTCGTCTGCTTTTCATGTTAGGTAAAGGGTTAAAAAAAAATAAGGTTCCCATTACACCCACGCCAAAGCCTCTTCGTTTGCGCGCACGGATACATGACACAATTGTTGATTGCATAATTCACTTGTGGAATTATCATTTATAATCAAACCCGGAAATCCCAGTACATCACAGTTTGGAAAGTAATAAGAACAATTAACAGACTACCAGCCTTCTGCAGTTGAAACTATAAGTCCTATCTTGAATTGCCCGCAAATAGCACGCTGCCCTGCTCGTAGATCTGCGTGCTATGAGGATAGTAAGTCTTTCAAAAGATCTACATATGCCCTATGCACATGTAATGTTTCAGCAACCCGGAAGACTGTTAGCGGAAACATTGTTTGTACTTGCTATAAATAACCAAGAAAACATGTCGAGCTTTGGGTGACATTCCGCGGAAAAATTTAACGCGAAATTATGACTTCTAGTATCAACTGTAGGTATAGTCGATTCCATGGGTGAATGGTGAAATGCTTGCTTCACAGGACAACTGCTATTGGAAAGACTGCGTGAACATATAGACTGGACAAAATAGTCCGGCGCACGGTACCAAACGACGCCGCCAAGTTCTCTTTCATCTCACAAATATTTTAGTTGCAAGCGTTCTCTTTCATCTCACAAATATTTTAGTTGCAAGCCGGCTGAGCGTTGTTAGTGCTGTAAGATCAATATTCTCAAATGTTTGTTTGTTGGCGTTTAGAAACTTGTTAAACAGCCATGTCCATGTCATGTCATTAAACCTACTAACCTTGAACGCACAGGGTCGGCACCAGCTGAAGGCAAGTATACCGTCGCCGTGACCTACGCCCGGGTACCCAGAGCCAGCATGCCCCCTCCTGGTATCAGGATGCAGTGTGTTGCAAAGAATACAACACAGATCCGGATTGACTTTTCTATCTAAAATCTGATACATGTACTTAAAACGACTGCGATTCTGAATTAGCCGAAATACAAGTCAAGTCAACATAACAAAGAATCCACTGGTGGCGTCTGTCCTTTCCAGGCCCTTGTTCGTTCCTTTACTCCATTCAAACGAACACAAAGTTTATTATCGTTCGAAAGATTCGTCCGCTTGGAATAACTTGTAAGTTGAAAATTCTCCTCCACTATACTTTTATCCTACGAAAATAACTTAGGAGTAGAGCACGGGCATAGAAGGGTACCAGCATACTGACAGACCACAATAGTGGTGACCTAGTGGAGACATTTGTTAAACAAGAGCAATAAATATAAAATATTTTTTTACTTTGAAGTCCGCAGAAGAAACAAATCAGCGATCAACATTTAAGAGAAAACGTCCCCTAAGTTCCAATGCGTTCTATGTGCCAGTTGGTACATAGAACACATTGGAACACAGGGGAAGAAAATTCTCCTTGCATCCTCACACTCCTTCCCGCCAGTTCCCGAGGATAATGCGCTGAACTGAATATAAGAGAGAAATACAAGGTTTAAGTTTGAGTCGTGAGTTTCGAACTCACCCCACTTCCATCCCGCCCTCATTTTCTGCTGCTACGTTTACAATATAGATTAGCAAATACATCGTTGATCTAATCTCTCTCCCGCTTCCCTACTGATAGTTATACACATGGTAGTGATTTACTGACATTGCCTTCGTAACTCCCCAGCATACTAACTCCATACAAGCAGGGTTAGCATTGGTTAAAGAAAAGTGTGCCATCGACGCGAAGTACGACTTAGCACATAGCACCAGCGTGATCCCAGGTGGGCAATCGGAATTAAGTACCATGTCCAAGGAAGCAATGCAGTTGCTCCTGGCGGGGGTCGAACCATGGACCTTTTGGTTTAAATACCAATGCCGTAACCACTTAGTCACCGAGCTTCCTATTGTTACGAAAAAGATGTGCGCATATAACGTTGTTAACATGTCAAAATATGGCAAGTATGCACAGGCTTAATCATTAGTTGCAGGCGGTTCAATGCATTACCTCATCGACCAGTTGTCCAAATTATTTATTATTGATTTATTTATTGGTGTTTAACGCCACATCAGCAACCTAGGGTATATCGTGGCGAGAAAATGTTAAAATGAAGTAGAAAGATTGAATAAAAACACAAAAGTAGTCCAAATAAATTACTTTAACCTTTGACAGAGTAAAATATTTATAGAGCTAAAATCGATAAAGTATTTCCAAAATGTCCTAAAGTTTAACAGATTTTGAAGGACACCTGTACGCTGTAATTACATAGAAGTAAGTAAATAAAGTATATTCAACTTGGCCGTTTGAGAAAGATATTCTGAAATTGTCGATGTTTTAAAATTTAGCCAACAACTTCAATCGCATCGCACATCTCTAATAGAGACAATCTGAGTATCATGTTTCGGGACTTTCTTCTGTATCGACGAAGTCGAAGTCACACGGTTGGCCTTTAACTTGCAAAATCATCAACGTTTTATTTGATAAGAGACTTGTAACGTTCAACGTTGAAATACAAGTTTAGATACCTAATAGAGTGAACTACTTTTTATCACCCCTCTCGTGGCAAGCATTGTTAAATCCTCTTTGTGTGATGCATACTTCTTTAATATACTTATTTTATTAAATGTTTGTTTTAATCGAAGCATTTGATCTTTCTCAAATGCGCCCATCAGAACTGGCAGTTTGTAAAATAGAGAAGATATCGTTTTATGTGTTATTGTTTTGGCGCTAGACTAACAGTAAATGTGCTTTATTTTCATATTCTCCCTACGTACCAGATTAGTCAAGTTACCACACTCTAAACACAGTTGGGTTAAAATTGGGTTCATATTTACTCAACCCAGTTGATTTAGATTTATTTTTAACTGTTGGGTTCATATTCACCCAGTTGATTTGGGTTCATTTTCAACTCAGCTAATTTTAGAGTTTAGGGCAGGGGTGGACTTTTGTCAGCGAATCCTTGGTTCCTAAAGAAAGGACACCAAATATTTTCACTAAATGTGCATATATTTTAAGGAACACTTCAATTTGAGTGCATACCTCAATTTTGTTGCTTTTAGTTTCGCTAAAAGAAACTCAAAATTTAGAAGGCATTCCTTCTTTACTTCTGTAAGTTGTTTTGCCATGGCTCTGTGATATACGAGATTGTTGAGTTTTCTCAAATTATAATGTTGTCCATACATCAAGGGTTGTGTGGATACATGCCGATCTCCGGTAAAACTGTTCCCTTCCTTGTCTTTGTATGGCTTGCAGACACCTATAATACAAGTATGTAATCATTGTTTACGAAGATGGTGGAGAGAGAAAATACATAATCATCCGTTCTTTACTCAACAAGTACACAAAGTTATTTTTTATTATATTGCAGAAATAAATCTGGTAATTTAATTGGCCAAAACACTCGTCAGAAGTGTTTTCTGATCGACCCTACGTTTATCGAAATCATTTTGATATTTCACCGCACTGATTCTTGATAGAAAATGATACAAACTCTTCTTATTTGTATGGTATCCCAACGAAATGACAACATTCGGCCTGTGCTATTGAAGAAAACGAATGCTATTATCGTTCTAATAGTTATCACTTAAACCCTGAAAACACAGTTAACTATCTTACAAGGGAATGATCTCGACGAAATGGGGGCGCGGTGGCTCAGTTGGTAGAGGCGCAGGCTGCAAGCCGAGAGGTCCTCGGTTCGAATCCCACCTGCGGCAACCGCGTTGTGCCCTTGGGCAAGACATTTCACCCCCATTGCCCACGTGGGGCACGGAGTCGTTGTGTACTAAGGCGTACTGTACGTCGATGATGCACCTGTCTTCAACCAATGGTAACCCTGCTTGTGTGGAGTTAGTATTTTGGGGAGTTGACAGTTGCTCGCCGTTGCTCGGTGGTTCTCTCCGGGTACTCCGGCTTCCTCCACCCGTAAACCTGTCACGGTCATGGTTAGCCATTGTGCAGAAATATGTGACCTTAAACACCAATAAATAAATAAATAAATAAATAAATAAATAAATAATCTCGACGAAATCGTTCCAATGAGATGCCATGAACTATGTATTTGTAAAAACCAGGACATATTTAGTTACATGAGAAAGCTTTCATCATTTATTGCCCGGGTAGATTTTAGATGTATGATAACGGAAAATTGGAACTTGGGAAGTCAGGCCGGAGGTACTTTAGCTAAAGAGATACTTTTTGAAGCAATGTTTTCTTAATTAAGAAAATTCGATCTTGTAGTCAGGGTAAAATAAAAACTCACTCTCCATATTCTAGAATACAAGCATAGAGTACTGACCATTGGCCCATCGGCCACTGAAGAAATCTGCCACACCAGAATGCAGCAACTGTGTTTTAGATTCATCACTGCAATATCGTTCTCTAGCTTTCTCGTGAAACTGCCTGTGATACCAATTAAACACTTGAATATTATCAGCTCCTCTATCAACTGTAATAAATAAATAAATAAATAAATAAATAAATAAATAAATAAATAAATAAACAAATAAATTCAAAATACTAAATAATAAATAAATAAACAAATAAATAAAAAGAAAATACATCAATAAAAAATAATTTCAAAATACAGAATGTCGCGGTGGACCAGTCACTTTCCACGAACGCAATGATATTAGATTCCAAAAACTAATTATACAAATAATCATCAAACATTGCATTAATGAATCACCTGGTGCAACCTTGTGCTTTATTAATTAAAATTTGGCTGCTGCTGATTTTTATTACCTAGTAAACACATGCGTGGAAATCATTGCCCACGTGTGGATTATAATAAGTCAACTACAACTGTATTGTATGTCTGTTGAGCTATATCTAAAAATGTAGATGGTTTTCCTCAAACTTAAACTATAACGGCAAAATTAAACTCTGTATCCACTTGTGTCGCATGCTAATAACACGATAATGTGGATCGTTCATTGTGTGAATACTAAGACCGAATACAACTAGGGTGGAGTACGAGGGGCCGGAGTCAACGTTCCATGGTGGAACCGCGCGTGAAATACAGGAACAACTCCAACAAGGATCGTTGATTCGTGTCTGCCGTTCTCTGTCCAAGTTGTATGCTATGTTTATACCACGACGGTTTGTAATAAGTGGTGAGGCTGATATTTTGTAAGAAAATGTCACCTTCTTAGGTATGTTTTTCATTCTTGTTCGATGCCGTTATTGTGTTGGAGCAGGTTATTCATGCCATGAC
Source organism: Pictodentalium vernedei (assembly GCA_031216915.1). NCBI lineage: Eukaryota > Metazoa > Mollusca > Scaphopoda > Dentaliida > Dentaliidae > Pictodentalium > Pictodentalium vernedei. The sequence goes on along the minus strand of CM062296.1, from coordinate 833,660,349 downwards.
ATCACTCTAATTCGTGACGACCAATCAGATGCGTTCTTCTCATAATTAGGCCGGACATTTGGTGAACTCTGCACATTTATTTATTTACTTATTCATTTGTTTGTTTGTTTGTTTATTTGTTTGTTTATTTAGTAGTGGAGAATAATGTCAAACTCTTCAGCGCCTCAACTCAGCACAAGTGGGTCTACAATTGGTAGAAGGCAAGTTCACATCGACGTGCAGTGCACAGTGCCAGCGTGCCCCCACGCGAGCAATCGGGATTAAGTGCCTTGCCAAAGGAAAGAACGCAGTCCCCACTGGTGGAAATCGAAATATGGACTTTTCGGTTGGTCTGAAGTCCAGTGCTGTAACCACTTGGCCACTGCACCCCTTGAACATGTATTAATATCTGTATGTTATCGGACTTCTCTTGGAGTTGGCACGCAAACTATCGCTGATGTACAGTGATGTATATTCACTCACAGAGTTTGAAAGATTTCCTTTCGTGCCCAAGTCATAGGTATTGCAATCAGTAAGTATTTAAATCTCCTTGAAACCATGAAGATATTAATACTCAACCAGTAGGTATATAAATCTCTCTGAAACCTTCAAAATATTAATACATTTGCTGGAACTACATGACGTAATACCTGCCATCTAACATTTTGTTAAATTACGTCTGGATGAAGCAATGTTTCCACTCGGGAGAGTGGTGGCCGAGTGGATACGTGCACTGGTCTCTCATGTCGGGGGTCCCGCAATCGATTCCCGGTTAGGGAAAGTTTTCGAGGTGTCAGAAATTACTCTGTCAGCAACAAGTGTGGGCTATGAAGTTGCCGCTACGAAGGCAATCCCACACATCTGCGCCATTGGGCCAAGGAGATGCGTTAATATAAGTTGCATAACTTGTTCTGCAATCCTTGTAAAACAAAGAAGATTAAATAAACATTTCTTGTGTTCATACAACAAAATGAATATTAAAAATATTTTTTAGATACTGCTGCCTGGAATACATCAGTTGGCTGAACTAGAGGTTCGCTTTTGCGACCAACTGAGGTATTTCAGTCAAGCGAAACAATAAACTGATGGACCGAGAGCTTGTTATATGCTACGTTAAAATGTATTATCAAACCAATATTCATGTTTTGACACCAATACACTGAATAGCGTTCAGGGTGCCAATGAAGTTTCAAAAAAATGTCTGCGTGAGTATAAACCAAAATATTTCTTGCACCTGTGTTTTTCTCTCATGAAGTTGGGCAGATAATACGTGAAGGAAATGACCTCTCTGGGTGAATGCCTAAATAAAGTTCCATCCACCGGGTGGTGCAAGTCACGTCGAGGCGAATGTTCTTTATGATAAAACGCATGAAATTAGTTGAAATGTAAAGCGACAATAGAGAATTCCGAATCGTATGTCTGATGAGTTTAGTTCAGTGTAAATATTGTGCACCATAAAACATGTGGGTGTCATAACAACAGCGGAGTATAGAAGGAGTGACTTCAGAGAGAGAGAGAGACGTTTATTGTGTGCAAAACTTACCCAAGTACTCTTCCAGATCTGTCTTTATTCTGACCAATAGAAGAGGTGGAAGTCTTCTGATTGGTGGGGTCCAGTACATATACACGTCATTCAGTACATCCTCGTCACATGACAGGATGTCTTCTAACTCAGACTCAGATAAACCACACCTGGCTGTATAAAGAAGAAACAAAACAACCGCAATAAAAAACAACAAAAAGACACCCCTCCCGCAAAAAAAAAATAAATAAATAAATACAAAACAACAAAACAAAAGTATTTTGAAATTATACATATAGTGTTGTTTCATATTTCAACGAGTTGTATAAACCAAATTTAAAAAAAAAAAAACACTCTATATATATTGTTTTTTTATCTGATAACAAACAGCTGTTTCACTCGTTGAAGCTTGTATTCACTTCTATGCTGATGCCCATGGGCCTCCGTAGAAAATTAGACAACACACTTGGGACGAGACAAACAAAGTTGCGTCCCCACAAAATCGATGATGGCGATTGATTCACACTTTCTAGGATTTCTAACTACGCTGAAACAAAATAAAATTTAACTATTTTATTAATGACGACAAACCGATGTTTTAATACAGTTAATATTTTCTTGAAAAGTTTCTGATTTTCATCGATGGTTTACGCACGAGTGAGAATATCGCAAGTAAAGTAGGACTTTTCAATGACTTCATTGGGAGATTTCGTAAGCAGCATCAAATTCAAAATCAAAAAGTTACCATGTTACATTTGTGTGAAATCGGTGAAAAGTTTATTGTTTATTTACTTTTTCATTTGAAATCTGACAGTATTGGAGTACAGTTGAAACTATAAGTCATGTCACGAACTGTGCATTTATCTAGGCTTAATTGCGCGCAATTGCCATATCGAATTGCATCCAAAGCACGGAAGGTTCTCCTGGTTACTCATAGCAATCACAGGCAATGTTTCTGCCAATGGACCTCCGGGTTACCCGGAGGTCCATTGGCTGAAACATTGCTTGTGCACAGGCCATATGTACAGAATTTGATAGCCTTACGATTGTCATAACGCGTAGATTAACGCGCAGATTAACGTGCTATTTGTGCGCAATTCATGACAAGACTTCTAGTTTTAACTGTAATTTTCGGGAATATACGTTTTCTTGGTGATTTCATTGTAGGATTTTCTGTGAACTGGTAAGTGCACATGTTCATATTTTGTACATTTAATGTTGCGCTCTGTAGAATAATTGCTGAACATTGTTCGTTGACATTGTGATTTCTTGGTGATATTGAATGTTTAAGGGCGCTGCTAGGGCGGTGTAATTATGACACTTTGTTTATTGATTCGGTGATTTTATTGCTGAAGCAATTGAACTTGAAGCTGAAGGGCACGTTGATTTTCTACCGTGTTCAGAATGTATGTTGGAATAACGTTTCTGCTGATTTTCTGTTATTTCAGATTAATTATTTTCGAAGAAACATTTTTGTGTGCATTATGTCTGTTGGGGGATAGTTTCACTTCTTAAAATTTTGAATACAATACTTACGAGTGCCTGTGCTTTCCGGAATCAGCGAACACATATAGAATAAACGTATAGGGCAGTGTCATGAATTGAGCCTCTGGCGAGTCGGTTTCATTCTTAATCCTACGAGTAGAATATTTTTTTTTACTTGAAAACACTATACGCTTATTTTATTTATCCCATAAATCTTTAACAGGGCAGTCGCGGCGACATCGTGCTGTACTCGCTGCAAAACACTGCGAGAAGTGAGGAGCACATTGGTCCAATTCGATCGACAAGCAAGATTGGCAAGAATAAACAAGGCGCGGTTATACATTTCTGTCTGAAATTAATTCCCCTTCAAACTTGAGCTAAACTTACAAAAATACTTTATTAAATGAATAGTTTGTGGTGTTTTCTACTGGCATCGTGTAATGCTTTCAAAAAGGTTTAAAGAAAACAACAATTGAACCATTAATTATGCTACACGAATGCGCTAGAGGTCAGAGGTCAAAAAGTTCGTCTCTACTGCAGGAATAAATTCTTTCAGTGTAAATACTGAGGGGAAAATTGATCACCCTACTAGGTGAATAAAGCAAAAATTTATCCAAGGCTTTTATTGTTCGAATAAACGGTCATTTGTGGGATAAAGAACATTTAGTTGCAACGTTTTTCATAATTATCTCTAGTTTGTTTATTCCCAGCCTTTGCTTCATGAACCATTTTTCACTTTTTTCTTCATTTAATGGAATGGTTCTAGTGGCTATGCAAAATGAGTCACTGTCATTGCAAAAATCTTGTGGCCTTAATCTTGCGTATTTCTTATAAATTGCAACTGTGTTGTTATCACCAAGGGAGGGTTGGGAAATATTTTCCCATGTACTTGACGTGTGTCACCAATATTCTTTCCTGTTCCTGCTTTTGTTTGTCTTTCATTGTGTTCTAAATATTCCGTGTCATCGGGAGTTTCTCCCAATATGATATCCCTCCAGCACAGATTGTAATGTTCCTGATGACCTCGGACACCTAGGTGCACAGCATTATTAAACCGAACAGTGTATAGCAAGGATTCTGGGCGTGCCCCCTAACACCCCTGTTTCGAAAAGTATTCTAATTTCTTCATGACCCATCGCATCTGATTTGTTTGGCTTGTTACATTTTCCCTTTTGCTTCAAATCTTTTTGTTTCGCATTTAATGTATGTCTTGTAGTTAGGAAAACACCCAACTTCATTCGTTCCCATTATATTATGTGGATACCGGTGACGTTTTAAATGTCTGTCAATGCTAGATACTAAACTCCTTAGCGAAACTGGTTCGAATTCTGAGCCGTCTTTTTGCGGAAACTTAAAACGAAATTAGCGATAGGAACATCGAGTTCACCCACTCGAATATCTTCTACATTACGTGAATTATTTTTGCTTTTGATAAATTTCTTGAACAGTAATAAATCATAAAATGTTTTTCTAATAGTGTTTTGTTTTTTTTTGTTTTCTTTACTGGAAATAAAATCATCAATCCGTTCATCGTACATTTTTATGAATCGCTTCTCCGAATACATTTTTGTTTCCAACTGTCGCTGTCATCGATGTCACTGTCGGATCCACTTTCAACATAATCCGATCCTTTGTCTGTTGCTGTACAGTCATAGACACTGTTTGCAGTTGATCTATTATTCATGTTTTTTTTTCAGCTATTACTGGCGACGATGATGATGCATATTCAATCGAGAAGTTTTCAATTTCCATTAATTATGGTCCACTTTTGCTTTTGTTTACAATTCGTTCGAAACGTTTTTCAGGTAGCAGACGAACTTGTAATTAGGGCAGTACGTTGATCATGGACGTAGACGTAACTATAAATGACGCATAACACATCATTGTCATTTCAGTAATTTCTATGTAAGGTTTTGAACGAAGTTGGTTGTAATTATTTCTTATTCTAGCAAAATTAACAGAAAATTTACCTGTTTATACTTATTAAAGATATGTCATATAATTTCGATAAAATATCACTTGCTCCTTCAACATAGAATTCAAATCTGCATTTGAAGTTTTTATGAATGACTGAAAATGGAATCGAACGAGGTCAAAGGTCGTTCACATAAATTATAACTATATACAACACCTGTTGTATATACTTTAAGTATATGCAACAGGTGTTATACTCAACGGTTATCAGATAAATATATACACCATTGAATGCTTTGTGATGGACAAGAATATCCATTCAATTGAATTGTCACACAGCATTTATAATGTGAAATGTTTTTAAGAGAAATAAGAAAAAATACAATAAAAAAATCAAACACATCAAAAAACAATTCATTTATTCAATATCTGGTGACGGGCAGATGTCCCTATTTAATTGACATATTGCTCAGCCTTCCAAACATGAAATGTAGATTTCACTTCAGAAACTCACTATTTTGTCGGATTAATGAACTACAATGGTCCAGGAAACCTACGTTAAGATGTGTTTAAAATTCTTTTAACTTGGATATATTCTCCGATCAAACCTTTCCCACTCGTATTGAGCAGCGCAATATTCGCTGGGTATGAAATGGACTGAATGCTAGTTTTGTCTTTAGTGAAGATGTTCGTTTTTCTGGATATTGAAACTGGCACAATGAACTCGGAAAGCAAAGCCATTGAGACTGAAGCATCTGTACTCATGTGTCCATCTCATGTGATGTCCGGTATCAGTGCCTGATGAGTATAATGTTGCCTGTTAACCAGTTTGAATGGCTATCTATTTTTGTTTAAGGTCATGTTCAACATGCAATATATGCAATATAAGTTATATAATATCCCTTTGCTGCCTGGATTGACTATGATGTGATGGATGATATCAGTACGTGTTGGTGTGGTAATACAGATATTCCTTCTCCATTTTAATTGATGGGGCAGCCATCTTATAGACTTAGTCATGAATTGGAATGTTCGAATGGATTGGGAAAATGCAGTAGGCGAAAAATCCGACACTAATTGCGCATTGGATCCCACGCCATGCTGTCCATAGTGCAGTGTTCTAGGTTTGGGTCCATTATCTCGCCACGCTTGGTCTGATCGCCCATTTTTGTTAAAACAAAACTCACAATATTGTTTTTGAGTTCTTAGTTCGCTTCCCATTTTGAACGCGGATATACCTCGTCAGTGTTCATCGCAGTTGTCTGCATATATTTTAATGTAAACTTCGATTGGTGCCAGGGAGGCAGTCAAGCTCTTAGCCACCGGTCTATTTCAGTTAAGAACTCGTCGCCGGTATGGGCTATTTGTTTACGCCGTTTGTGGAAATCTGCGTGAAAATTACCGTTGAGGTAATGTGATGTTTTTTAACTCACAAACATATACAGAATTTATTTTGTGCACCAGTAATAGATATTGCAGCCAATAAATATTTCATTCGCCTGATAGCATAAAAACACGAACTCAGTTATTGAACCCACGCAACGTAATGATAAGCTTGCTGCTGTGGTAGTCTTCGTTACTAATGGTAATGTCATCCTGTCAAATCAAGACTCCATTACGTCACGATTCACGTCACGTTGGTTCGAAGAAAATGAATGTTTATGATGTTTTTTTTTTAAAATTCAGTCGTCTGAAATATAACAGTTGGTCGGAAAAGTGAACCGCTGGATCACTTTTGCGACCAACTAACACATCCCAGGTGAGTGAATTTAAACAAAGGCGATGAACTATGTAAGGGCTAAATTGTCCACAGGCCAAAAAAAAAGAGAGGAATTTCTCACAGAAAGAACTCGGGCACTGTTTGTGAAATTTGGGAGGTGGGGAGTAGTGCTCAAACGACTAGTGAATTCCAAAGTCGACTAGTCAATAGCCAAAAGTCAAGTCGACTTCGACTAGTCATTGGTGATAACTTGTCTCCTTATAACAGTGTTGGTGTTCCGGTAGAGTGCTGAAGGTCCAAATTTGGCTTCACTTGGGCATTCATATACAGCAGCATACTGGAACATTATTCTGTTGATGTGCTTCTAATTATGCTAAGAGTGAAATCATATAGTCTTATTTAATTTGCCTTGTTGCGATTTATGGGAGAGTGCCTATAGGCACTCTCCCATAAATTGCAACAAGGCAAATTAATAACATATCCTGATAGCCCAAAATAATTCAGCACCTTACTAGTACCAGTTAAAACAAACTACTGCCACTACTATTAGATGGCAATAGATGAATACATTGATTGCCCAATATTGCTGTTCAAACTGTCTGACAGTGGCACAGAAGGGATATTTACCTAAAAACTTGAACTCCTCCGACTAGTCGACTGCACAATTGAGAGTTGACTACTGGGTTGCCCAGAGTCGACATCGACTAGTCGACTAATCGTTTGAGTACTAGTGGGGAGGGGGGTGTTTATAGTTGGTTGGTTGTCCAACATGATATGTAATGCGATGTAAAATGATATCGAAATTTTCCTACAGCTGTTCATTCTTACGGGAGTGCACATTATGCTGTGAAGATATTATTATTATTGAGTTGTCAGTTTAATCTTCCTCGACTGAGGGTAGTATTCCGGAATTAGTTCAGTTTTACCCCATAAGAGTCTGTGCGGGCTTCGGTTTTAAGGCTGTCGCCTGAAATTGTGAATTAGTTAAATGATTCAGGCTTGTCATTTTCAAGAGAGCGATCATACGTTCCCTTGATAGCCTGCAAGTCAACACAGCGATGTTTTGAATTGGAGTTATAATCAAGTTCAACTGATCGACAAAATTCGTCCCCTGGTAGACATTAATTAGAATGAGGTTAGCAGACACAGAAATATATCAACACTGAAAACGTGTATTTCGAAGTTATGTAGGCATTTTATGCAATATACTCAAAGGAATCAAACGATGTCATCATCTCCTGTCTGTGAAGTACTAAGTAATGCGCTGCAATACTATCAGGCACGTGAATTCAACTTTCATTGTACTCAGAATACGTTTGACCGAAAAGTACATTCGAGAATGTTCACAGATCCAATATGAGTGTGTCGTCGCAAGCATGGGAGGAAAAACCTAAAGATTTTCTGTAGCTGCCTGCGCATTTGCTTTGCTTCGATTAAAGATCAAATCAAGTCAAACACAATAATCAGTGTTTGATGGGTGTGCAGGGGTGGAGAGGCGTTGGTGGTTAAATTTGTACCAGGACGTTGTATCCAGCTTCATGTGATACAAAGACCCGAGTCCAAGTCATAGATCCATGGAAAGGTTTTTAGTTCGAGAAGGAGAATACAGAAAGTCTATGCGTCGAAATAAATTTTACCACACAATCACCATCAAATAGCTCCTTACGGAAATGTTGTTCACAACACGTGACCTCGGCCGGGACCTCGGAAGTAACATCATAGTTATGTGACCTAGTTACGTCAAGTTTGATTGCATTGGCAGCCCGAGTACGCGGTCATTTTGTGACGTCATCTCCACAGTGATATCTGGTCTTAGTGCGCATGCATAACATGTGTTGTTAAGGGTGTGATATGTGTTTCCGTCGTCAATTTTTTCATACTGTACGTGGTTGCTATGTGACTAAATGGCCTGCAATAGGACAGGAGTATGTTCGGATGGGGCGTTCCTTTATACAAGAGTAGGCTGCTAGTTCGGTTACTCCGTAGAATTAATCAAATAGACCCGACAATCCCCCTAAATCACAAAAACACGACCTGTTTTGTCGGAATTACTGGATAGTGCACTCCAATAGAGTAACCCGTAGTGTTATGTGGCCGCAATAGTATAGGTGTGTCTTCTAAGAATGCGTTCGAATGAATAAGAGTAGAGGGCTAGTTCGGATACTTCGTAGAATAACCCAAAATAGACTCTACATGTCCCCAAAACTTGAGAACCCTCGATTCTTCAAAAATCCTACTATTAGAATACTTAGAATACTAAGAGTATCGGGTAGTACTATTTGACCCTAAATGGCGCGGGTGTGTTCGATTGAACTAGAGTACATATAATTACTACTAACAACCCATTAACCCCCCCCCCCCCCAATCAGCTCCAAAGAACCCACCGAAACGGATTCATCAGAATCCTTGAGTTTTTTCCACCTATCCCGATCTATCCTGTGGCCTATTTTTCTACTCACGAGACTGTTTTGGTATTACTTTCCCCCTATTCGGACTATCTTAGCAGTCTATCTAATCTTAGCTCTCTGCTTCTGACCTCTGCCCTCGTCCATCGCTTATAATCACCAGTCAGATTGCTTCATTTTCCGTAATCTGTACATACCCATACAGAGTTATCTTCTTTGTGTACAACAAATCATCTATGATTCTCAGACCCAAAAGACGATCAAGCAGGGATACGTATTACTTGAACGACTCGAATCCTTTCGAGCAAATAAGCTAGCGAGCAGTTACTGAAAAAATCATTGCACGAACGACTCGAATCCTATCGATAAAATGAGCGATCGAGCAGTTGCTCGAACGAGTGACTCCGCATATTGTTTTATAACTTTTCTCGGTATATGAGGATATCTAATACATGGTATTGTACGATTTGAATATACATTTTGAGGATACGTTTTAGAGGATACTTATTAGAGGATATCTGTCTGAAGACAGTTATGGCTCCTATCATCTGTTCAGTTCCTTGCATTTAGACCTACAGTTAAAACTAGAAGTCCTGTCATGAAAAGCGCATACATATCGGGTCGATCTGCGCGTTCATCTACGCGTTATGACCATAGAAAGCCTATCCAATTCTGTACATATGGTTTGTGCACAGACGATGTTTCAGCCAATGGACCTCCGGTTAACCCGGAGGTCCATTGGCAGAAACATTGCATGTGTTTGCTACGAGTAACCAGGAGAACTTGTCGTGATTTGGATGTCATTCGATATAGCAGTTGGGCGCAATTTCTACGCGCAAGTAAGCCTAGATAAGCGTACAGTTCGTGACACGACTTTCAGTTTTAACCGTAGCTTCTACCTACTGTAGTCACTATAGTCTTCTTCCACCCGTGCAGCCTTGTACTAACTACTGAAGTATCGTACTACTGTTTGCTTGCTAACTATCCCTAATTGCCCGAACGACTAGAATCCCATCGAGCGAATGAGCTATCGAGTAATTACTCGAACGAGAGACTCCAGACTCTTATGCTCATCTAGGTATTGGGGGATACTTATGTCATGATGATTCAGCATTGGAGGGTACCTTTTTAAGCCTTTACCCAACGTAACGGCCAAAATCGACCGGCGCTTTTCACAAAAATCACCATACAATTTTCATTATTTTTTCATTTTTTGCCCCAAAATATAGCTTATGACCCCTCATTGGAACGAGCTTGTTGAGCTCGTTCCAACGATGAGTCATAATCTATGTTTTTGACGAACAAAATTAGTTATTCAATAATTTTATTTGCAAGTGTCGTCTGCCTTTTATGTTAGGTAAAGTGTCAAAGGACATCTTTTGGAGGATACATATTGAAGGAAAGTTATATGGGGATGCATGTTAGGCACATACCGGAACACCTTCCGCATCTTACAATGGATATATGCAAAAGTAGGCGCCTCTCTTATACATCCGGGTATTTCAATTGCGAAAGGTATAAAAAAGGAGGAATCTTACAACTTTATCATTTTCTTCTAACCAGTGATGGAATAACATTAGAGGTCAGAGGCAAAACGATGGAATGACACATTGGGTTTGCTCAAACAACATTTTCAAGCTTCCAGGGCTGCACGTTTAAAATATTATTTGATTTATTGAACTGACCTGGAAGAAACCTCGAGGGTATAGGGGTTAAGTGAATATTTTGGGGGAAGTTCGTGTAAGTCAATGGCCGAAACATGAGGCTGACGTAAGGAATATTAAAGACCACGAGCTCCAGAGATGGGGGAATAGTGGTCCTTCTCGAAATGAGTGGAAAAGATTGTTGAGAAACAACCCAGAACTATATTTTCTCTCATATCATCCCAATGTGCTCCTCATCACCCAATTTCATGATATGTTGTTCAATGTAGTGGTCTCGGGACGTTACGAAACGTTTACTATGCCACGGAAAGTATTTTATCTGCTTTATGGGTCCCACTGAGTCTGCAATATAGTCGCAGTTTAAATGTTCGATGTGGAGTCCTGGGTGAGATATATGTAGAGCAGAAATTCTATCCCGGTTTGAGACCCCTGCCCTCCTACTACACAAAATCACAGTTCACATATAATACTTGCAGTAACGCGGCGGTCCGCCTTAATTTGAGATTGTGTTTATGTGTGAAGATATGTATGGGGAGGGGATGGGCTAGTTAGATGCAAAGACATCGGTGGCCAGGTCCCTGGATTTCAGGACATAATTTTCTCCCAATTCATTGGACGACTGATAACTGTACTAAAATCGTAAACGTACCTGAAAGTATATTCCATTGGTGTATAGTTGGGGGATAAAAACAAACCTATTGATGTTATCTATTAAATTTGTATTGAGTTATGTGTTTCTGCATTTGTGTTAAAGTATATATTGTTACTTTTGCAGCTTCCTTAACTCTTTCAACACAAGAGGCCGCTTTTCTGGTCCAGGAACACGATACGTCATAATTCCATTAAGTGGGAGGCTACTAAGTGAACGTGAGTGGTAGAACAATGAATATTTTCAACGTGCAGCCTTCGGGCTGCACGTTGTAAATATTAATTGCTCTACCCCTAATAATGGATATGGTCTCTTCTAATTTCTGCCATTTAACTGACATGGAAGATACCACCAGTGTTCAAGGGGTTAATGGGTCAGCCACCGCGATAATCTTTCCAGAAATAAATGTCCTATATACTACTCCTGACTTTCACTCGCAATTTGACGGAAAAACAAAATTCTGTTACGGGTGCCCTCTCACCGTGCCCCCTTTTATCACAAGACCACGAGGACCAATATTACTGTCACTGTCGCCCAGGTAACCAAATGATGTAAATAATGAAGACGAAAAAAATTACTTACATACAGTGAGATACCCAAGTGCTCTTGATACAAGAAGCGGACCATGAAGAATCTCCAATTTGCTGAACAGTGTCTCGATACTTTGTTTCACGGTCTCCTGCAAGACTGTCTGATCAGTTGGTGTGAACGATGCCCATCTACATGCCTCGTCAAATGACAGTTTCAAAAATAGAGGTATAGGACATTTCTTGAAGGCATTTAACACAATTTCTCTTTGTTGTGTTGTCAAGCTCCGCTTTGCAAAACTCAACCAGCAGTCCAAAATACCATTCACGTCATGTTCTGGAAGTCGCGGTACTTCCAGAAAGGAATCCTCTTGTTTGAGTATGAGCTGAAATTAATGTGAAGAAGTATAATGATATATTCTCTGCTATATCAGCAATACTTTCCGAATAACTGGCAACTGCAGCTAGGAGAACTTATTTATTTATTTATTTATTTATTTATTTGGGGGCGCGGTGGCTCAGTAGGTAGAGGTGCAGGCTGCAAGCCGAGAGGTCCTCGGTTCGAAGCCCACCTGCGGCAATCGCGTTGTGTCCTTGGACAAGGCACTTCACCCCATTGCCCACGTGGGGGGCACGGTGACGCTGCGTACCAAGGCGTACTGCACGTCTATGGTGTACCTGTATTCAACCAATGCTCACCCTGCTTGTGTGGAGTTAGTATGTTGGGGAGCTGACAGTTGCTCGCCGTTGCTCGGTGGTTCTCTCCGGGTACTCCGGCTTCCTCCACCCGTAAAACTGTCGTGGTCATGATTAGCCATTGTGAAGAAATATGTGCCCATAAACACCAATAAATAAATAAATATAATTTATATATTTATTAATTGGAATTTAGCGATACTTTCTACAGCCAGGATCATGTCAGACAGATTTACGGGTGGAGGAAGCCGGAGTACCCGCACAGACCCACAGCTAGGAGAACTTATAGAGGATATCTAGTATTTTTGAGTGGATACCGAAACTTATCTCATGAGTGACCGAGACAAATGGAATTATCAGATTCTTATTGTTTTCGGTTGCCTCGGTCACAAGTGAGATAATATTTGGTATCCACTCAAAAACACTAGATTTTCTTTCTATTATACACTTTTTATAAGAATATGATAATATTACTCGCTTCAACCTTGAATTGATGCATGAAAGTTAACAGCGCATTAAATCATTGATACGCGGGAGTGATTTGATCGATACTCGGAAAAGATAGCGTCTTCCGATCTGATTCATCTTGCGGGTTTTTAGATCAAACATGGTCTGAAAGTCCGTTATATAAGTTTTTGGTTTCGTACGTCCTTTGAAAGGACGTACCAAACCAAAAACTTATATTATGAACTTTCAGGCCATGTTTGGACTAGCGGGTTTTGTGCACCAATTCAGGGTGAATACATGTTGAATTCTTGGTAGAAATAATCGGTATCCACTCAAAACCCCTAGATTTCCTTTTCAATATACGTTTTAAGAACAAATTGGTCATTTCCAGTGATAATTTGACTCGTATTCACCTTGGAGTGATGCTTTGAAAGCCGCCGTTTTGACGGATACCGTGAAAGTGAACATTTCTATATTACCACAGTGGGGGATACGATTTCTATCTTTCTGCAATATCTTCGATAATCTATCGTTTAGCGTGTAATAAATTTATTTATTTATTTATTTATTTATTTATTTATTTATTTATTTATTTATTTATTTATTCATTGGGATTTAACGACACTTTCGACAGCCAGGGTCACCGCATGTCGGACAGATTTACGGGTGGAGGAAGCCGGGGTACGAACAGAGAACCACAGAGTAACGAAGAGCAACTAACAGACCCCCCAACGTACTGACCCCAGGCTTGCGGAGTTAGAATTGGTTGAATACAAGTGCACCATAGACGTGCAGTAAGCCTTAGCACAGAGCGACACCGTGCCTCTACGTGGGGAATCGACATTAAGTGTCTTGATCTAGGACAACGCAGTTACACCTTCGGGCATCGAACTGTGGATCTTTTGGTTGGTTTGAAGTCCAATGCCGTAACCACTTTGTCACCACACCCCTTGCACATGTAATAGACCATTTCCGTAAGCACTGCGTCTCTATGCTCCCAATAGAGGAGAATTATTTAACCTGCAAGTACTCAGATTAAGTTTACGTAAATAACTACCCCATACGGGCTGCCAACAAACTGATGTCAAGATAAATGTTCCCTACCAGTAGGTTTCCCACGGACAGTTGCGTAGGGGATGGGCCCCAGGACCCCCATTGCGAGGGGGGGGGTGGGGGCGGCTAGAAGGGGGCCTCGTCTGGAAGGACGTCCCAAAGCTGGAAGAAAGACGGAAAGGGAGAGAGAGAGAGAGAGAGAGAGAGAGAGAGAGAGAGAGAGAGAAAGAGAGAGAGAGAGATAGTAAAAAAGAGAAGAGGAAGAGAGATAAATAACGACAGCAGGAAATGATGACAGATAGAATGAAACAAACAAATAGATTGAACGAATGGGGTTGACATGTAAACATATCCATACATATACAACCTGGCACATATAACAGATAACAATAAGTGCTACACCGTTATCAGTTATACGTGCCAGGTTGTGTATGTATTGATATGTTTACCTGCGTGACTGTTGCACAGTCCACAGTGTACCAAATACAAATAATTTCAAACTCTCACTGCCACACGACGTACTCTCTATAGTCTATGTATTATTCTTTTAAGTGAACGCTACATTATTGCAACTGATAGGGGTGAGAAATGAACAATATACATACATGTTGCCTCTCAAGTCACACATGTTGGGCATGCATGTGTGTATCGTTTGATGGTGGGGGTGAAACTTAAAACATGTAATGAAAAAATCTGTAGAGTCGTACTTTTAGAATCGATCCTATCGGCTATACCTTCATTTAATTTATGGCGTATGTACTACGTGAAATACTGTATGCTAAATTTGCTCCCGTTTTAAAGGCAACCAACCACCATTATGAAAGGGGCCAAGATCCCCCGTCTAGCGGGGGGGGGGGGGGGGTACAAGATTTGCCGCTACGCCACTGCCCACGGAGCAATATAAAGTGGACATGCTGTGGCTGTATGAGGGCTTAAGGAATAAATAGTCTCGACTCAATCATTAAATAAATTTGTTCCGGCAAATTTTCGAAATCCATTTTTTACACATGTTAGAACTGTGTGCTCAGTGCTACATATACGCTAGTATGTTAAACTTGTGCGCGTAATGTTACATGACACCTTGATAGCAAAAGTGGAGAGAGGATTTCTCTTCTATTACGCTTGCTGTACTCAAAAAACTGACGCGATATTTATATATTGTTCTGGACTCTTTGTAATACCAGTATAATATGGATGGAGAATGTTTAATTTAAACACCAATTTAAACACCAATACCCTGTAGACAAGTTAGTAGAGATTAAAGTCGAAGACAGTCCGAACTGCGCCAGGGTATCTTCCCCTTGCACACCAGGTACTCATTCCACAAGACACCCGCGCGCTAACACAAAGCGCCATGTATATTTATTCCAGCTTGCATTACAAACAAATAGTAGTATAATTTAGACATCTAGAGCGAGAGATCGAGATACAGCGAGATAGAGAGAGTGGGAGAAAGACAGATGGAAAGCGGGAGAGAGAAAGAGAGAGCGAGAGAGAGAGAGAGAGATGGGGGGGGGGGGGATCGGCCATTGAACTGTCTTGTATGTAAAAAAGAATAAAAGTATAGCTATTAAATCGTAATTTTTGTCCAGATTCGTGACATTCAATTTGAAATGGTGACACAGGACAGACTGGGCAAGACAGATTATAAGTTGCTGGCTTAACAGTAAAAAGACAATCATGGCTGTATTATGGGATGTTTTATAGACCTAGTTAAGCATATGTTCCCATTTCATAACGAATGGACGTACTGTCCACGGAAGCTGATCAGGACTTCAGGTGCGCAACACATGTTTGACTGAAATCATACTAATAATAGACTTAATTCAAATTTGATTTTGCGTATTCAAAACAGCTGCAACCATGACATTCAAAATAAATAAATTTCTATAGAGAGATAAATAAATAAATAGATAAATAAATAAATAAATTCAGGCCCATATTTGTCTCCGTAAATATTGTGTTTGGGAAACAATATATCATATTAGGATTCAGTGGGCTACAGTTAAAACTAGAAGTCCTGCCACGAAATGTGCGCTTATCTAGGCTTAATTGCGCGTAGCAATTGCGCGCAGTTGTCATATCGAAAGCCACCCAAAGCACGGCAGGTTCTCCTGGTTACTCATAGCAAACACAGGGAATGTTTCTGCCAATGGACCTCCGGGTTACGCGGAGGTCCATTGGCTGAAACATTGCTTGTGCACAGGCCATATGTACATAATTTGATAGACTTACTATGGTCATAACGCGTAGATTAAAGCGCAGATCGACGTGCTATTTACGCGCATTTCATGATAGGACTTCTAGTTTTAACTGTATCACTGCACAAACGTCTCACTAATACTATCATAACCCTTTACCCAAGATAACGGAAAAAAAACCGCCAGCGCTATTCACAAAAACTGCCATTCGACTTTCATTATAAATTCATTTTCTTGTCTCAAAAACATGTATTATGACCTCTCTTGGGAACGAGCTCGTTCCAATGAGGGTTATAAGCTATGTTTTTGGCACACAAAAAAATAATAAAAATAGTTATTCAATAATTTTGTTTGCAATTGCCGCGTGCTGTCCATGTTAAATAACGGGTTCAACAAAGGAACTGCAATCAATAGTAATTGAAGCGTGATTATGATAACATCCATGATTGTATTGTAGTGAGTTTACATATCATGATTTATGGTGGACACATAATTAGGAGAAATCAGACGAAAGAACTTACAAACTACACCGATCTCTATTCCATTGGATTGATGTAACGTCAGAGGAAAAATCCGCAACTCGATCTGTCTCCCTTAAGATGGCCTCAAGTTAATCAACGCTGTAGCTCCTCCCATCTATGGCGACTGATGACGTGAAAGCCGTTACGATGTGACTGTAGTGACTACAGTCACATCGTAAAAACGTTCACTTCAAACAAGTGGATATCGGTGGTGTTATATCTGGTACCAGTCCGGAAAATATTTTTTCAACATAAAAATAAAATTTTCAAAGCTGATACTGTCATACTTGTTAATAGCCATGTGTCATTACTATATTCAGAAAGGGGACACATTCTTAACTAGAAGCAACAGTGCTGGATACACAACTCTTCCTATTCACCATCCCCCAAACCGTCAGTACCCGAACACAGCCTTACACGACCAGAGAAGAGTAAATCACAATACAGGCTTCCCGGCATTAAAGCTGTGCAATCTGTATCACAATTTCTCCTGGCGTTACCTTATTCAACCTGAACTTATTAAAAGTTGACGAGGCAGACAGTTTAACGAGAGATTGCGAAATATCCAAAACAGAGAAAAAAAGGTTTTTATATGAGGAAAATGAAAGAAACGACCCGAGTGAAAGACAAAACTCTCGGACGACAGCTATAAATCAATAATGTATCCGACGGTTTTATGGGCTATAGTTTAATTTCTTTCCTCACTTTACGTGCAGCTTACGTCCAGTCCACCACTGTTAAAACTGTGATATCTCTTTACTTACAAAGATATTCAAGTATTATTTCGTGCTCACGTTTTAGATATTCCAATCATACGTATTACATTCAGATTGAAAACACCTCAAGATATTAAAACAATAAGCGGATCTACGTGGCGACATCGTAAAACTAGACCTCAAGTGTGTCTTCAGTCAAAGGTAATCATTAAACAAACCTATCAGTGATTGTACTGCCAGCGCTATTCTCAAAACTCGTAAGTTAATTTTCATTATTTTTTTCATTTTTTGTCACAAAAACATAGGTTATGACCCCTCATTGGAACGAGCTCGTCGAGCTCGTTCCAATGAGGGGTCATAACCTATGTTTTTGAGACAAAAAATGAAAAAAGTAGTTGTTCAAGATTTTTTTTTCAAGTGTCGTCTGCTTTTCATGTGAGGTAAAGGGTTAAACAAACATATGTCAGGGATGGTACTGTTGAATTCGTTAAAGATTCGATCAAATTAAATCTCGATTGAGAAACAGTTTTTGTTTTCATTAATGAAAATGAGTGATTAGGATATATTTTAGATTGAGTTGAAGTCGGAAAAGCAAACCGTAGCTGATGACTAAATCTAAACGTAGGTGATGGGCTATTTATAATACAGTTGGCGTGGACTGGTCATATTCCACGCATGGACAGCGAGGTCCATGCATGCATTTACCAGGTAATACAAATCATCATCAGCGAAAATTTAATTAATGAAGCAACGGGCGGTACCAGGTGCTTCATTAATTACATGTTTGATGATTATTCCTACAATTGGTGCTTGGAATCTAATATTAATGCATCCATGGGAATATTGACCATCCGTAGAAAGTGACCAGTCCATGGTGACCGAACTGTAAAGGCTGGTTTCAGGACATACCAGCGTTGAATTCTCAACATAATCAGACTGGTGGCCTGAGTGCTTTAGTAATAAGTAACAGTATTATTCTAAACTTACTCGTAGCATTGGATAAAATTCATAGATCTCTCCGGGTAGAGTAGACACAATAATTTTCACAAATGGCGGCAAAGTTTTAGGTAACCATTTCAGCTGTCTCACCCCGCCAAGAGGATCAAACTGGTCGAGAGAATCCAAAAACAACACCAATGGTTTTTCTTTGTCTGCACTCTTTAAAGTAGTCACAAATCTTTTCAGCAGAGCGTTCACGTTCTGAAAATAAATGTTGCTTATAAAAAATGAGATATGGTGTTTACATATTTACCTTATTATAATGGTTTTACACAAGCTTCTAACTCGAAGCAACATTGTCGACAAGAAAGGGCTGCACGGTATATGGATAGACCGATACACACCGGTATTCAAACCAGTATCCATTGAATACCGGTGTAATTGCAAAAATATCTGTTTTTCGTCATTATTATTTACCCACAGTTCAATTTTCAAGATTCCCTGGGTTTTTTAAATGTAGTCCTGAACGAATAATATTATCCCTGTACCCAACAAATTGGCCGCATCCTCCCAGGTAATACCCAAATTGTACAATTGAAGAAATATTATTTTTCAAAAAAATTCAACAAAACCATATCATGTGACGAGCTCGTTCCAATGAGGGGTCACTTGATAGGATTTTGTTGAATATTTTTTGCACAGCGCCAACGTATTACACACTACTTCATTCTTCTGCAGTATAAGGAGTGCATTAACTGAAAAGAGCATTTTCTCACAAAGAAAATCATGTTTTTGGCTCCATATCAATATTGTATGGTACATTCCCATTCCCTGTTCTGTACAGCAAAAATGTATAGGGCCTCCATATTTTTTTTTTCTTATGTATTTCTCCATTGTTCGACAGTTTTCTTGATTGTGTATTTGGAATCTTTTATCAACAGTAACTTGAGACATCACAAGAGACATCACATTTGAAACAAATCAGGATGACACCCTCTAGCTCCCACATTTCCAAGAATGTTTTGAGTACTGCTGGTCTCCAAATGGACACAAGCAACCTCTTATTTGTACCAAATGTACTTATTTGTACCAAATGGGAGCGCGTTGGCTTTGTAGTTATGACATTGGACTCAAACCGAGGGCTTCACAGTTCGAGCCCTGTCAGGGGTGGCTGCGTTGGATTTTTGGGCCGAGGCACTTAATCCCAATTGCTATGTATTTAGGCATCCTGCACGTCGATGGTGCACATGTGAGGAGTTGGTACGTTTGGGAGTCTGACAGTAGCTCACCGCTGCTCGGTTGTGCTCTCCGGGTACACTGTGTTCCCGCACCCCTAGAACTATCTTACTGGAGGTGAACCCGACTGTGGAAAAAAGTTAAACTTTAACACAAATTTAAAAAAACAAATCTGAACCAAATGAGAATCAAGGCGCACATTGACTTGACAATATTAACCCTTTATCAAAACTGAAAAGCAGACGACACTTGCAAACAAACTACTGGAATAACTAATTTTTTTCATTTTTTGTCTCAAAAACATAGGTTCTGACCCCTCTTTGGAACGAGCTCGACGAGCTCGTTCCACAGAGGGGTCATAAACTATGTTTTTGAGACAGAAAATGAAAAAAAATAATGAAAATTAAATGGCTATTTTTGTGAAGAGCGCTGGCCGGTTTTGACCGTTACGTTGGGTAAAGGGTTAACATTTTTACTGAACATCCCCACGAAAACAAAACGACTCACCCATTTTGACATACATTACACACTTTAGGACGATACCATAAGGCGAGCAGTGCTGAAAGCAGTGTTGAAAAAGTAAAATAACACTTACGTCTGGTATTTTCTCATGCTCTCTGTTATAGCATACATCTATTTGTTTTATTAGACTACCTAGTATTGGCACTAATGAAGAACTGTCGGGTGTTGTGCCAATAAACCTATAAGATGTGAAACAAAATGTTATTTCGACTGACGTGTTTTGGGTGATACAACCGCGTGATTCCTGTGCAATAGATAAATATATTTCTATATCATAATGTTCAGCAAATATATAACGCTGGTCGGTAGGGCTGCTACCTTGGTAATAGATTAACAAATCGGACAGATGTTTTTATTGATGAGTGTGCGATATAATATAAGAATTAGTGCATGTCTTGTCGATGGCTACGCCCATATAGTGCCCAGTGAGGTGGTGTAGTTCCCTCCGCTTCGCGTCGAGAACTACACCACCTCTCTGGGCACTACATGGGCGTAGTCAACTCCAAGCCATGCACTGTTCCTTAAATATATCTACATCATAATGTTCAGCAAATGGCAGTATTCTGATGGAAGTGACAGGGGACATGTAGAGCATTTGGTACAAGCCTCATTGACTCACACTGCAGATGACTTCCACTGATAGGTTTTAGAGAAAACACACTTGAACTTCAATCTTCCACTTAAAATGCCAGATATTATTTGAATCGCGGCTTTCAGTGAAACGTGGAATAGGGACCTGCGAATTTCCGATTTTCATCGAATCGAATATCGAATCGACTTGGCGAAAACGAATCCAATTTCGAAATCGAATTTCAAATCGAACTTCGAATCGAATCACAAAAAAATTGACACGTCGTCGAAAGAAAAGTTTTTTTTCTA
This sequence comes from Pictodentalium vernedei, assembly GCA_031216915.1. NCBI lineage: Eukaryota > Metazoa > Mollusca > Scaphopoda > Dentaliida > Dentaliidae > Pictodentalium > Pictodentalium vernedei. Next base: position 833,639,274 of record CM062296.1, on the reverse strand, counting down.
AAATATTACCCCCGATTATTAAAAGACACCCATTTATGTGTAGTGCATATTTCGCCTCACCACTTCCCAGCTATTTATTTATTTATTTATTGGTGTTTAAGGTCACATATTTCTGCACAATGGCTAATCATGACCTCGACAGTTCTACGGGTTGAGGAAGCCGGAGTACCCGGAGAATACCACCGAGCAACTGTCAGCTCCCCAACATACTAACTCCACACAAGCAGGGTTAGCATTGGTTGAAGACTGGTGCACCATCGACGTGCAGTACGCCTTAGAACACAGCGTCACCGTGCCCCCACGTGGGCAATGGGAGTGGAGTGTCTTGCCCAAGGACACAACGCGATTGCCGCAGTTGGGATTCGAACCGAGAACCTCTCGGCTTGCAGCCTGCACCTCTACCTACTGAGCCACCGCGCCCCTTCCCACGCTATAACGTTATAAACTGAGATATAAACCAATATACTAGCTACTGATTGTGACTATTCGAATTGTTGACTTTGTAGCTTTTAAATAAAAATGCGGAATTTCTAAAACGAAACAATAATTCAACGACGAATAGAGTCGATCCGCTTAGGGATATTCTTTCAGTAAACCGTTGCCTTGGACAATGTATCCAGTAACTGTAATCGAACAGAACAATACTCAATATAAAATAATGTGATCATGTTGTGGAACAAAGCATTTATTGAAACTGAACAGCTGAATAACTTTTCAAAGTTCGAATCTGAAAATTTTCGTAAATGGTCATTGGCCAGTATTGAAACGAACAGTTGAAGCGGTAACAGTGTTTGCAGAAATCTAGCAACAACTGTTATACAGTTGTAGCAACATCACTACAGACACTGTTACCGATACATGTCAGTTACGTTTCTACTACAAACTGTCACAAACTTATGGCCGAAGTATATTCGAAAATAATCGAATTTCCGATTTCGAATCGAATATTGACTATCGAATCGAAACTCGAATCGAATTTTGAATTTTCGCAGGAGCCTAACGTCGAATAACATGTTTTATTGTCCATCTAGATGTCAATTCGACTCGTCTACCCGCCCATTCGTAAGGTTATCGTTACACAGGCTGTCTATCCAGACGTCCGGTCTATTAGTCTTCCATGCCCTTTTTAATTAGAACTCTATTTTTACACTGGGTGGATATTCTGAGATGTAACTACTTAAATCCCACTTAGTCGCCAATAGATGATAGACGTGAATAAAATAACTAAAAACACACAATACACAAAGATGAGTGACAGCGTCATCTGTGCATGATGCATATTTAGCACCTTCCTCTCACCCCCATACACATTGCATACAAAGAGCCTACTTTACAGATGCATTGCTGGGACATACATGTAAGCGAAAGACGTCGCACCCAATCAGGTCAATCAACGCGCTTACTCCTACCATCACTGGCGTTTGATGACATGAAAGCTGCACATTATCAAACGTCAAAGGAAATCCTAAGGCGGGATCGAGTAACACGGTATTAGCTTTTCAATATCACAAATTGTTTTTTTAATATAGGAGATCAAAAATATCTTGTAAATATTCAATCTGTTCTGTCGTAAAAGAGGGGAACACTATGAACATTTTCATTGTTCACAGAAATCAAAGTATATTTTTGATTGCTAGACGGCGAAAAGGTGAAACCATTCGAGATATTTTTGTTGTTGATCTTGGCCCATTGGCGGCAACAATTCTCTCTCCAAGATGGCTGCAGTTAAGACTCTTTTCTATATGTGACCACGGAGTGTTTCAGCAATCCAGCTGTTTAGGTATGTCGCTGTACAAAATGATTGTTGGTCATGGATTCTGAACGTAAACAACACAGATACAGTAGAATCCTCCTAATTGAATATCCATTTTGCCAGTGAAAATTATTCAAGTAACAGGAGTATACAATTAACAGGGATTTGGTCAGTTTCCTGTGTTCCGGAAGTAAACTGAGCATTTATTAGAGCTCTGTCAAACAAGATGTAATAGAATAAACGCCTGTATTGGATATAGTGAGGCCAAAAAGGTTGATAAATAAGATGAATTTGGCGAGTGTCGCAGTAATTGTTTCGACATATTGCAAATATTTATATACAACTGACAGGAGTTTACTCTACAACCCATATGCAATTAACAGATCAAATTTGTACTGAAGGTATGGTAAATGGTTTTGTGTTTGAAAATTATATTCAATTAACAGGGATATACAATTAAGGGATATCCAATTAAGTGGGATCCACTGTAATATTTTTTACATTATTTATACGTTTCCAGGTTTGCAGCCAACATAAGCTACGTTAAAGAACAATGCACTGAGTGTTCAAGTGAAGCTTGATGTCGTCTGCGTTGGGTAAAGGGTTAAACAAAGGCAGGATGTTGGTGAGTTAGTAACCTCGTGGTTGGCACTTAATAAGATCGAAAAACTGGCCATTAAAATTGTGCCGTACTCAAAATACTCAATGCACAGATACAGTTAAAACTAGAAGTCCTGTCATGAAATGCGCACAAATACCACGTTGATATGCGCGTTAATGTACGCGTTATGGCCCATGTAAAACTATCAAATTCTGTACATATGGCCTGTGCACAAGCAATGTTTCAGCCAATGGACCTCCGGGTAACCCGGAGGTCCATTGTCAGAAACATTGCATGTGTTTGCTATGAATAATCAGGAGAACCTGCCGTGCTTTGGATGCCATTAGATATGGCAATTGTGCGCAATTCCAACGCGCAATTAAGCCCTGATAAGCGCACAGTTCGTGACAGGACTTCTAGTTTTAACTGCATTATGTTTATTTTTTATTTTTATTCAATCTTTGACTTCATGATTGATAATGACGTTTTACATACCACCGTTTTCTTGCCACGATATAGCCTTAGTTGCTAATGTGGCGTTAAACTCCAATAAATAATAATAATAATTCGTGAATTGTGCTTGCATCCTCCAAATATCGTGAAATTTCCCTGATTTTGTAATACAGTTTTTCATTCTGTGAAAATTCATACTTACTACTGAATTTTAATCCAAATATGTGGAATGGCGATGTGATTACCGTGGGAACAAAGTTGAGAGATTCATACTGAAATTATTTATGTCAGGGTAGAAAAAGTGGATGGAAACAGTGGCGACAGTTTGGTTCTGGTTAAGCTCGTCATTCTCCGTGACACAATTCATAATTTATACTCAAAATATACTATTCAAAAAAGTAGGGGATATTTGATAAAAAAAAGATATATGAAGAGATATATTTATATTTTCATCAAAAAGACGGGTGAGGCATTGCACTGTAACATCTGGTGAATCATTTCAGCGATAGTTGACTGTCTGACAAGGACACAGTCCAGCACTGAAGTGTATAATACATGGACGGTCAGTCAGAGAATTTACCACGTTCAGCCCAAGACCTCAATACCTTGTTAATCCTCCTCGGTTTTCGAGACAAGTGCGGATCCGCCGTAACATACTTCTCACCAAACGTCAAATATCAGCTTGCCTGATGTTATTCCATTCTTCCTGCAGTGCAGCGGCGAGTTCCTGGACATTAGCAGGGGGCTGGTAACCCGGAGGTCCATTGGCAGAAACATTGCATGTGTTTGCTATGAGTAACCAAGAGAACCTGCCGTGCTTTGGATGCTATTTGATATGGCAATTGCGCACTATTCGTAACAGGACTTCTAGTTTTAACTGTATGTGCGATAGCGTTTCTCGGTCATGATCATTTTTATCATCTTTCGTTCTCCTTCATAGCCACAGTATAGAGAGATAACCGAAATTATAGAGCAAGCCTTTGAATTAACAAAATTATTGAAATTATGATGATCGACACTAGGCGCCAAAGACGTGAATTTGCAAGGTTATAAATATTATTGAGCTTTTTGTCTATTCGAGGTTTGTGACCAACGTTAACAATCCAAGAGAGAAATGGACGGATTGTCAAGTTTGTTCATGTTTTTTATTAACAACCCCCCACTTCTCTCTTTTGTGTTTTGGTGATCGGTAACCCACAAGAACTGTGTTCAAGTAACTCGAAGACCCTTGGTTCACTGAATACAACGGGTCAGAGCTTTTGAACAGAGGGCAGGGTTATAGTCTGTTACCAACTTTGCTGTCGGTATTTCATTAGTTGGAATTGCATACATTTTGCGGTAACACTCAAACTTATGAAATACTGCTATCTCGATTGAACAAACATGTATATGAATTGCCAACCTGGCTGTCAGTACGCTCGGATTTGAATAACACGCAAACTATTGTGATAAATCGCGTTCTCCGATTCGGCGTCACTGTCAGCACATTAGCAGGTTGTTTAACTTCAGTAACTTCAGGAATGCATGTAGTTATGTTGATAACTATCATAGACACGTGGAACTTAATTAAGAACCCACTGAAATGTTTCATGACTGTGAAGTTGCTGTTACTGATTATTGTGTTTTAATGATTGCTATGTCTTGCAGTACATCTCATCTAGTGAGACATGATGTTTTTGGGTTACAGCGTACCCCAAACACATCCCATCGTCCACTTGAAGCATGTTTCCAATAAATGTCACAAAACACTAACATCTACATGCAATATCTGGGTATAATGTGTCTCTTCTTTTATCAATAAATGTTGACATGTCAAGGAAGAGACTGTCAGAGGCACTAAGATGGAATATTGGTGGCACGCGTGCAACATGCATCTAATTCAAAGCTATTGGAAGGCTGCTTGGCTATAGTAATTCTATCATTAGCAGAATTGTCCGAAAACATCAACAAACCAACGATGTTAAGGAGCGACCTAGGCCTGGATAACCCCAAAATACCTCTCCTCGGAAAAATTGTTCCCATGTTATGAGAGCATCCCTTCACAACAACGCTATATAACACTACCTTGGCCAGCAATGAGTCCCGATTTGAATCTTAGCACACATCTGAGACTTTCTTGCACGTCGTGTGTAAGCAAGGGGTCTGTCTGTACAGAATTTGACCGATTTGGAAGCTGCATTGCCTGAGGCGGAGTGGCAGCAGTTGCCCCTGGACCGTATCAGAAGGCTCGCTGGTAGCATTAGGAGGAGGGTTCAGACTGTCATCCGGAAACGTGGTGGATACACTCGCTACTGACGTCAGGCACTGCAATTGTGTTCATGAGGTCACAAGTTACATTTTTTTGTCAGTAATTACCAGCATTGTTTCATCATGGACCATTCTAGCACCATACTGGTCGAGAGAACATTTTTCCATCAAAAACATTCTTGATAGATATGTGTAATTAACGTTACTAAAACACTGCAAAATCAACTGGGTTGGATGAATATAGATTCGTATTCACTCAGCCCAGTTGACTTCAAAATACATGTGGATGGTTTTTGTTAAATTATATAGCGACTGTTACTGGTCATCACAACTCGAATGAATCTTTTTCCCCGTCACTCTGATGACCAAATAGGCCAGGGGAACTGTACAACAAATGACTGTCATTTACAGAAGAATGTAATTATGCGTGAGTCGAATTCCACGTTTCGCATTTTTTTCAATGTAGGGTATCGTGATGCATAAAAATTGCAGCGCGGTGTTATATCGCTTAAATCACACCATGTGTACTTCAGTTATTCCGGCTCGAACTGTCGGCAAGCGTTCCAATAATCTGAAGTTTTGAAAGCGAAAAAAACTCCAGAGTATCCGACTGTAGCTTATGTTTGCTTTTGATACACTAGCATATGACATATATGAATAGCAGTTGAAACTAGAAGTTCTGTCACTATACTGTACCGTGGACTATTTTGAAGTAATAGCGGACTAAGTACATTTTTATTATCTAACACAAGCTGCCAAATTAGCGTAATTCAATTCCTGTAAACAAAAAACGTGCCCTAAAATTCTACATTAGAAAAAAGAGATTATTAGTATCATTCCTTACCTCCACTGGAATACAAGGATATATAATGACCTAAACATCGACTGGATATAGAGAATGAAGAGAGTGGATTACTTCTTAATCGCGGCGCCATGGACAGTTAAAACCAGAAGTCCTGTCATGAAATGCGCACAAATAGAACGTTGATTTGCGAGTTAATGTGCGCGTTATGGCCCGAGTAAAGCTATCAAATTCTGTACATATGGCCTGTGCACAAGCAATGTTTCAGCCAATGGACCTCCGGGTACCCGGAGGTCCATTGGCAGAAACATTGCATGTGTTTGCTATGAGTAACCAGGAGAATCTGCCGTGCTTTGGACACCATTCAATATGGCAATTGCGCGCAATTCCAACGCGCAATTAAGCCTAGATGAGCGCACGATTCGTGACAGGACTTCTAGTTTTAACTGTAGGCTCTACTCAAAAAGTATCAATAACTGTTGATAACTGTATAAGAAACATTCGCATACTTTTGGAAGTTTGCAAATGTTTCTTGTGTTTTGCCCTCATAAATTGTGAATAATTAACATGTAAAAAATCTATCCCACGACAATGTTGTAGTAATCCACCCTCCATATACTGTAGTCTCCATATTTTCTTTATGTTTTTATCGGTTCAGTTCTTGATTTGACTACCAACACCTTGATAATAGGGCATTCTATTTTGCAATGCACAACACAAACGCTCGTGCGTATTTCAGACAACGTTATTCTGCAATAAGGAACGCATTGACTAACGAACATTGTCAGCGCTAATTGTGATAGGAGCTCTGGTAACACTCAGCTCAGATCAATTTTAGTTAACTCAGGTCAGAAATTTATATCAAATCGCAACTCATTAGAAATCATCTATTTCATATTTACCTGATCATAACAACAGCATTCGGGTTGCACCATTTCAATGTAGATTTGGCTGCAGATGCCATTATGGACGTCTTACCACATCCTGATTCGCCGTACAACACTAAAGGCTCGTCTGACTTTCCCAAAATGTAGTCCTTGATTTTCTGAAAAGAAAGAACTTTTTTTTAGTAAAACGTCGTTTTTTTAACGCCATCCATAACTCGTATAGTTATTGAAGTCATCCTACACAACTGTTTATTACACGCCTATTATTTTCCTCCTGTTCCGTATTAACAAATCCAAAGGGAAGACGCGATCCATACTGAATTCCGTTGACTGACTATTTCCCCCTGAGGTCATTGATCCAACAAAATAATGAAACTCCGATCATTTTTTTATAATTGGCCAATTAAAATGTCGCATTATGACGCAGATCAATTCGGAAGCTGTCGCGGAAGCCTGATCGGCTTATGGAATGTCAGTTGGATAAAATCACAGAGACGTTTAAAGTTTAAAATTTTCTCTGTGTGATGTTTGAATTTTTAAATGTATGGATTCTTTACCATAGAGGTACGGGATAAACAAGGAACACTGCGATGTGTGATTTTGTTCGTCAGTACGGCGTTCATACCATCGCCGAAGATAAGAACACGAGGCAGCGCCTTTCGTTCTATCCTTCCGAGCTGGCACTCGTGTCGTAGTGACGAACGCTTTCACACATTGTGACGTTCTGTGCTTGTATGTTTCAAAGATCGATGTGTAAGTGGTTTCGAATAATGGGCAACGATGACCATGAGCACCTCACAAAACTTTCGAAATTTTGAAGGATCAGACGTTATCGAAATCAGTATTAGTACTTTACTTCGTTTGTTTGTTTCAAATGTTAACTGATCTTCAATGTAAATAATAATAGTAAAACTCCAAACCATTTCAACGAGTAATGTTCAAAATTGTATTAGTTTTATATGAATGGGTGCGTACGTATATACGTCTCCCCGCAAGCACACATTTCGAACCGTTTTTGGTCTAACTTTAAAACTTTCGCAGAGTAAATTTGATTTTGTGTGCCATTTTTAATATATACTGTTTAACGAACAAAGTGTGAAGTGTATCGCCAGATCTCAAAACGATAGGCCCGTAAGTTAGAGAGTGGCAGAATCACAAGGGAAATGAAAATAAACTGTGAGGCAAATTATTTGTTAGCGAGTTTGGGACAGTTATTACGTCACAACCATTTTCAACGAGGAAAATTACACTGAATATTGAAACTAAAGATACCGGTATCGATCAGTATTCTGATCGCTGAAGGTTTCGACCTGCAACTAATTGGTAATAAGCTGAATTTGCACCTTAAGAAAAACAGCATATCCAAAATTCGCTGAAATCTGCTTTCAGAATTATTTTGTAATATGGTTTCCAAGATGGCTGTAAATGCAAACGAATTTCGCAATAAGTCATTTCGCTTCCCTAATTAGACACCGAAATGCCATAATATCTGACCCAGTTTCTTTAGTTCGTGTTGCGAAGGTCTCAATAATCCATTTGATACACACACATCGACAACGGAATCTAAAATAACCACCAAAACGGCAACTGCTATGACAGAAGTGATTCATAAAATGCCGAGTTCCCTGTCCCAGCTTTTAGATACACACCCGGTTTGGGGAAGCTTTTGCGACTCTAATCCTGTCTTCTCCGATAAAATAATTTTCCATAGGCTGTGCATAGCTCAAATTGAAGAACGCATGCAAGGAATCTCGCGAATAAATCAAAACGATTCTCGCGTATAAATCGCCTATCCTATCCTGATAGGGCGCGTGCACACCTGTCAGATTTGCTTGAGTTCCAAACCATCTAACAACATCTGTGAGAATCTCTAGCTTGGTGCATCTAAAACATATTATCGTACGTATTGTATGAAAGGAAATCAGATTTAAAAAACAAAAGACTGGTGACTCAGTAATATGATATCACTGAAAGGCGGGAGCGCGGTGGCTCAGTAGGTAGAAGTGCAGGCTGCAAGCCGAGAGGTTCTCGGTTCGAATCCCACCTGCGGCAACCGCGTTGTGTCCTTGGGCAAGACACTTCATCTCCATTGCCCGCATGGGGACACGATGACGCCGTGTACTAAGGCGTACTGCACGTCGATGGTACGCATGTCTTCAACCAATCTAACCCTGCCTGTGCTGCAGTGCGGAGTTACAATGTTGGGGAGCTGGCAGCTGCTCGTCGTTGCTCGGTGGTTCTCTCCGGGTACTCCGACTTCCTCCACCCGGAAAACTGTCACGGTCATGATTAGCCATTGTGCATAAATATGTGACCTTAAACACCAATGAATAAATAATAAATAAATAAATCACTGAAAGGCGTTTTGGAAAACGACTTTCAATGATATCATAGTACTGAGTTACCAGTTTTTTCGACACCTGTTTTTGACGCCAGTCGCAAGGGGGGGGGGGGGGGGGGGGCGGGGCACTAAAAATTTGCAAGACGTGACGTCCTACGTGCAAATTTTCTACTACCGTTCCCAGACACCCACCCCCACTCTCCCATTAAAATCCAAAATAAACTTATAAACTTAGTAGGCACAGCTGTCTTTAGGGGGTTTTCATAATGTTCTTAACCCTTTACCCAACGTAACGGCCAAAACCGACCAGCGCTATTCTCAAATATCGCCAATTAATTTTTATTATTTTTTCATTTTTTGTCTCAAAAACATAGGTTATGACCCCTCATTGGAACGAGCTCGTCGAGCTCGTTCCAATGAGGGGTCATAACCTATGTTTTTGAGACAAAAAATGAAAAAAAATAGTTATTCTATCATTTTTTCGCAAGTGTCGTCTGCTTTTCATGTTAGGTAAAGGGTTAAACTGGCACCACCAATTTAAACCTCTGTGGCTGCTGTGGGCCCCAATCTACAAATGACAAGCTGTTTATTATCAGGCTTGGCCAGAGCAGGTGTACATATACGTGAACAAATTTTCATTTGAATTGTTCCCAAAATATTGTCTGCACATTTTCTACATTTCGAACAAGACACCCACCCCCTACTAACGTGTGACATTTTTCAGCCCAATATTCTCACATATAATGCTTCCTGATGTTGTATTTATGTTAAGAGTATGATGTACAACATCATCTTTAAGGTTTGAAACGCAAATGATGGTATATATTAGCTGATATATAGATATATTTTTAAAAAATTCAAAAAATTGCACAAGTTGGAAATGCACATTTTTGGCGAACTCAAGATACCCACCCACCCCCACGTCACGTCTTGCAAATCTTTGGTGGCCTCCCCCTGCCAGTCGGGAGAATTTTGATGAACGTTCCAACATATGGAACAGGAGTTCTCTCACTTTCTTTTGGCAGTGATACATCCACTTTTTGACCGATTAGTGTGAATATATTGTTGTAAATTATCTCGCATGGCGTTTGATACAGGTGCAATGCACATGAACGAAAATATTTACCACAGGCTTCCGGAAAAGAAATGTTTTGTGATTAGAACATGTCATTCGTTATATTTTTTCATCCAACTAATATGTCACATAATGCGATTTGTTATTCATACAAAGTTGAAAACCTCATAAGTAAATATTCAGACCAAGAAGGCAAGAACAACCTGCCCGTTCACACCGCAAAACTATTCGCTCTCTGCATGCTGATCTGAAATTGGGAAATTGCAAGCAGCATGTTTTCCTACAATGCAACTGAGCTCTTAGTCAGTCTGGAAGTGTGATATTTCAACATTAGTGCGTAGGGGTTGACAATGAATTTGCTAGTTGGATTTTTAAGGCCATGAACTGATAATGCGGTTGGCCGAATGTCCCATTATTCCGAGTTTAACATATCTCATTTTACGTTATGGGAATTTCATACTGATTAAACAATTATGGTGAAATTAAACAATTTATTTGTTCATTAATTTTAAAATATGAAGCTATTCAAACATACTCATTGGATCTTAACTATATCCAGATCGATGAGGGAGGGATCAGGTTCCCGACCTTAACATGAAAATAGTAGACGGTTCTTGTGTGCAGTGTTGACACACCTATTTTGTAATCTATCTATTCAGCCAATGAATTTACTCATTGGACCATAATTATATCCAGATCGATGAGGGAGGGATCAGGTGCCCGACCTTAGCATGAAACTGGTAGACGGTTCTTGTGTGCAATGTTGAAACCTATTTTTTAATCTATCTCTTCAGCCAATGAATTTACAAATACCGAAATCAGCCACGGCAATGTTGTTTTGTTCGGGTAAAAGCTGCTGAAAACTATCCCAATTTGACTTGGGCAATATGCCGATTCGTACCAGAATTAGCCAAGCTGCAACTCCTTTTTAATAATAATAAATATCATTGGCAGCTTTGTTTTCTATTTGGCTGTCAAGGATTATGTACTGTTTTTCTGCCTCGGGACTTTGGTCAAATGATTCATTGTGTTCATATTGTCGCTTTGGCTACTCCGCCACATGACATTAGTTTTCAACACGATGAGGAAAATATATTTTGAGGAGTATCGCACCCATCATTCAGAATTCCTTCACCTTTACATCCCGTGTCTAATGCTGAGCGTAAAAGGGGACATCTTGGGATGTAGAGCGCATTTCGAACTCAGGATGTCGAGGTAGGGGAGGCACGGCCATACAAGGACACCTACTCAGCGATATATTTATCAATGGCTGGCCTAAAGACATAGCAGGAAAACAACACAGTAAAGAGACCGCACACCACCTTCCTAAATTCTAACAAGATTACAATGACGGGTTGGTAAACTAGCCAAAACACCCACATGTACACCCTCTCCCTATATATAATACTCTACCCCCCCCCCCTACACACACACTCTCTAAACCTATTTCTGCAAAATGTTGTACTCACGTGACCCCATGTCTCAATTCCGGTTCCTAGGCAAATGGACACATTACACTCTACTTTACATAACGACCCAAGCCGATAGGAATTCAACTCCATTATGGGCTATTTATTAACCCAATTTCCATGCAGTTTGTGCGCAGATTACCAATGATGTAGCATGGTACCACTTTGATACAAATATACAGATATTCATTCGTGTTCCAGTTATAGGTATTTAAGCAGTATAATTATCATTGACCCTATATCCCGATAAATGCTGTCTTTTGATTGATCAGAATGCCTTGGACAAATAGCCATAGCAAAGGGTGCACCCAGCCTCCAATTTGAATGAGAGCGTGCAACATCCAGAGTATAAGCCCAGGCGAAACATCGGGGGTATATGGCTGAACCGACAGCTTTCCGCTTTTGTTTGCCTCGATCTAAAAATTGAACCGAAAAAACTGAAAATAGTCACAAATATCAACAGATTTCCGACAATTCGATCATATTTGCCGTTATATATTAAATAGTGGAGTAAATGAATGAAACAACTTGAGAAAAATAAAATAAGAGCAAATATCGTCCTCTGATTTCCAATGTGTTTTATGTGCCAGTAGAAACTCAGGGGACGATAGGTCAACAAATAATGTTTACTCGTTTCCTTAACGACCCAAAGGATGTAACTCTATCTGTTGTCTTCTGCGTTTGTAAAAACAAAACAATTATTCACGAATTTGGGCCAACTGATTGTGGAGCGTGAGAAATGCGTCCACAGATTTGTTTCCACTCTGTTTGTATCGTGTTTCAGACGGGACTAAAACATTATCTCCACAAACATGTATGGTATATGGAGATTTAATACCTGGGTGTCTCATTTAAACACCTCGCCTGCGGCTCGGTGTTTAAAAACCGACATTCAGGTATTAAATCTCATATATATATATATATATACTATACATGTTGGCGGAGATAACTTATAATGCACCTTGAAAACTTCTATATATCTAGATATTTACTCATTTAGTGGGGTCACCCTGTGTAATGATAAAACTGCAGCTGTAGTAAATCTTCTTTGATGATAAAAAGAAAACAAACGCGTCTAATATATAGACATTAATTACGTCATGTCTTCTTTTGCCTTGATATCAACCCTTTGATACTTTTGTACGTCTTATGACGCTCGGAATCAAACAACGCGTTGATACTTTGTAGTCATTTGTTTTGTTATTTTATTCGATCTTTTAAAGTTTTAACCCCAAATTCCTATTTTCTCCTGAATAGTGCTCAGTGACAACCATTGCGCCAAATGTTATCGTCGCCTAAAATACTAATATAATCCTCCTGTCAAGGCTTCTTAACTGGTTGAGCGTTAGAAACCACTATCCTGTGGTCACTCTCTAATAATTTGTAATAAAACAAGTTATGAATAACAAATTCCGAACACCAAAAATAATCTAGCCCTCAAGCAGATATTCACTAATGTGAAAAATATATTGTTATTTGTACTTTCCGACGTTTGACGTCACATTTTGAAAAACGTTGAAGAAATATTCACAACCACACTTACGTTTGAATGGGTTAACGATTACTGGACGAGAGCGTGTGACGCAGGGATACCACGAGAGCCGTTAGTCTCGAGTGGTATCCCGGCGTCACTCTCTTGAGCCCAGTAATCGTTAACCCATTCAAACATAACTATGGTCCTTTATCTACTACACACCCAACCCTAAAAAAGAATTCACAGTAATTAATCGCTAATTGAATTAAATAGTCGACAATGTGAACGGTTGAAAGGATTTCACTGAGAAACGGGCAATTTTGTCAGAGAACCAGTCTTCAGTTTTTTTTATCTTGCCACCTGTAGAATAGCTGTTGATTCATTTTATTTGCCGAAAAATGTCGGTCCGAACGCTCAAAACATCAAAAGATTGCGTTCAGCATCAGAGATCGGAAATTGTGAGCTCTGAAATGTGTTTTGAGGAGTGTGTGTGCAGGCATCATTATAACCGGACGATTGAATATGTACAAGGATTTTAATTTAAATACGATACGAACTGGTCGCTCTGTTTAAATTTCGTGCTTTTTAAACTGAAACTAAAGTAATACTCGGGTTGACTGTGCATTAGGCTATCGTCATTTCTATTTTGCAATGTAATAAAATTACACTCTGGACGAGAAAAGACATTTTTGTGCTATAATTAACCAGCCGGTGCATCCATTCGAGCAACTGGGAAGTTTCTGGTTGAACTCAGCGGGCTTGGTAATTTAGCACTTTATTTTTCAACATTATAAAGTTTCTTTTCTGACTTGAAATTTAGTCTTTTTTATTTTACCTCAAGTCTTGATAACTTTTGTTTGAAATGGACTGCACTTACAATAAAGGCTTTACATAGTCCACATGCACTACATACAAAGCGAGAAACAAATTATACGACAACTGCAAAATAAATGTCATGTCTCTTGTCTCCACAAGTTTATACACCTTTGCAACCTTCCCACCCCCAGCATCATCACTAACCAGACAGCATTTTCTGAAAAGTTCTCGAAATGAGAATACAAAAGTCTTTGTCAGAGGCTGAAAGAGAAATAAAGGGGGTGGGGTTGTTTTCACCAGTAAGCTCCAACTTATTTTTTGTTGATAATATTTTTAAAGATTGATTAAAATTTTCATTATTTTGTACAACTATACTTCACCACTTTGTTATCTGAACGGTTCTATCAACATTTTTGTCTTGTTGTCTGGTTCAAAACAAAAATAAGTCGTTCTTTGTCTGGTCCTATATCTTGTCAATCTTAAATTGTTGAATTATTTTGAATTTGCATTTCGTAAGTAGTTTTAAAGCGGACTAATAGAATATGGCTAATGATAGGCTTTTGGAGAGCATTTTCTTGGGAATCATCCCGGGGGGCTGACCAATCAAACTGACCTGAATTTTTGTTTCAAAATCAAAATGCTGGTCCTTACCTCGAATTTGCTCTGGTGGCCCATGAAAATTCTCTCCCCACTGCCATGATAATTGCCAAAAAATAAAAACATACCCCTCCCCCTGAACAATTTGTTCTGAAAATATCAATCCTTTGCAATGAAAACTGCAAAATTTGCATGATGTTGGTGGATGGGGATGAGAGTAGGGCTGTCACGATTTTTTAATTTAGGAATCGATTAATCGTCGCAAATAATCGATGATAATCGATTGATCGTACCTAGATGACCCCCATCTCCTTCTCTTTGAAGTCGATAAAAATGAAGTTGAAGTCAGTTGGCCTACATCAAGTAAACAACGAAGACGATCCTCTTTTAGATACATTCAAAGCTTTGATGTTCTGAACCTTTGAACCGTCAGTGTAATAATCAAGACCGGTCGGCAGTTGCGAACTTCGCAACTGCCGACCGGTCTTGATTATTACACTGACGGTTCAAAAGTTCAGAACATCAAAGCTTTGATGAATGTACCTGAAAGACAAATGCTTCCAATAGCTTCTTGGGATTTAACATCAATGTTCTTAACTCTTTACCTTTAGAAACAATAGTTTTTTCAACATATTTTCTTTTAATTATTAAACGTCTAAAACGGGATATAATTTACCGATTATTCGACAACGAAAAATACTAATCGATTTCGCCGTGACCGATCAATAATCGATTAATCGATTAATCGTGACAGCCCTAGATGAGAGTGCAGACCCCCCCCCCCCCCCCCCCCCCATACATGTGGCATTTGATTTAAGTTTTGATGCTGAGAGTTAAAGCAAAATAATATGCTTGTACAAAACAGAAATAGTAGCAAAGATGCTTAATTAGTCACTTAAAAATTCATATAAATCTATGTCTGGTAAATATTGTCATACTGTCTATTTTTTAAATATTCTAATAATTATTTGTTCATGGAAGTCGTCTCATAAAATTGAAAATATGTTGGATCTGACCGCATGTATGGACCTCTCCTCTCCTCTTCAAGCCTATCCAGTAGTGAGTACGTGGTAAAATTTGTTCCACTAGTACAAACTACAGAAAGTCATATTTCAGCATTACTACATTGGCATCCCCCACCTCCGAAAAATCTCCCCCTCCCCCCCCCCAAAAAAAAATCATTGGTTCCACAAATGTAACCTACTGAGTTTTTCTTAAACCGGTCTTTTCATTCTTCCACACTATTTTCTTTCTTCAACTAGTGTTGCTGTGGAGGGGGGGGGGGGGGGGGGTCACCCTGTAAGGCCTACCACTACAAGTAAGGATGGAATCGATGATAGTTAATCAGTATATTAGCTGTCAGATATCTGTAGGCGGCACTGTCGGTATGTCGCAGTCGGTCTTTCGAATAAGATTACACAGAAGACCTCGTGTCGACTCATCGACAGCACGCGACGCTGAGGGGAACAAGGTTACACAATTCTACAGGAACTGTACCAGTACCAGGCGCCAATATCGAACCCAAATAGGACTTTTTTGCTCCAAATTAAGTTTTCCTCGGCTTTCAATAACGAAAGCAAAGATGGAGTTTCAGTGTTCATTTTCCTGATAGACATCATGTATCTAGGATGATTATCGATAGTTTTTAGCAAAGTTGTGCATCAAACATTTTGGAATGAGAATCTGTAATTCCGACAGATAAATATAGCTGATGGTTCTCATTGGTAATATTCCACTAAACGCTGCAAACTGTTAGAACCTGTCTGAAGAGAGATCTTGTGTACGCAAAGGGTACTTTTTCTCGGATCGTACCAGAAAGTCCAGGTTAAAATTACATTACCGCATGTCCCTAAAATCCATGTGATCGCGAGAAATACAGTTACGGTTGTGTAATAAATTGAACTCCCAGCGGCGTTTGAACGTCAGGATAAATAAAGTCTCAAAGGGTTAAAATGAATGTTTATCGTATTTTTAAATTTAATCAGTTGGAATACTTCAAGTTTCTGACCAACTGAAATATTCCATCTGATTGAATCTAAAAATAGGCGATGTACCATTTCAGTCTCCGACATGTTCCAGACCAAAACAGAGTCAGCTTCGTTTTAGAACTTGATTTCTGGCTTGAGGGATAACAGTTGAAACGATTTTGAAGTAATAGCGCAGAAAGTGCATTGCATCTGTCAAATTGCACCATTCGCGTAAACTCAATTCCTGTGCAAAAACCGTGTTTTTTTTTTAATTATGAAACCGTTGAGCAGTAAGAATTTTATTTTTTAAATATGTTGCTGGTATTTTTTTCCATATTTTCTTTGTTATGTAAAGGGTTACGAACCTGATAGAAACGGCGTTAACCATTCACCACAATCACTACCAAACACTTACCGAAAGAGTATCTTCACGCCCGTAAAATTTCTCACACTTCGACTGACAGAATGTTAAATGCTCCACGATTTCTACAAACTCTTCGCTGTCTTCTTTTTCCATTTTGCGTGCCTGAATTCCTTTGTCCACCATTTCCTTCATCTTTTTTTCAAAATCCTGGCATAATTTATCAATGTATTCTCTATGTTCTTCACACTCTGTCGGATTTAACCCTTAAAAAAGAATGGTATCACAAGTCTAGGTCAATATTAGTGAATGCGAATCAGGAAATATCGGGCAATGAAGTAGGGCCAACGACAAGGAGGAGATGTCGGAATGATGTTGACAATGATATCACTTAATTTCGACTTTATACAATGAAATTTATTTTTTGACGTTTTCGGAGTTCAGTCGGGTTTAACGCAGGATATATTACACTACGACGGCCGTGGATTGGTCGTAATCCACGCGTGGGCAGTGATAACCACGCACGCGTTTATCAGGTAATAATAATAACCATCATCAAAGTTTTAATTAATGAAGCACCGGGTTGTACCCGGTGCTTCATTAAGTAAATTGTTGATGATTGTTCCTGTAATTAGTTTTTGAATTTAATATTTTTGTTTCTGTGGAAATATTATCCACCCGTGGAAAATGATCAGTTCACAGAGGCCGTACCGTAAGGCAATTTGAATAAGAATGTGGTGTTCTAGCACCGATCTCTATAGAACTGGTGGAACTCTCATTGATCATATATAGAAAAGTGTCTTCACCCCTGAAATCTTGTGGGTGTGGTGCTGCTATACATAAGCTATGCACAACAACAAAATTTTCGGAGTTGTTTAGTTTCCTGACGCCTCGCAATTTCGCATCACTGTTTAAAAAAATAAAATTTGATGTGTATGAAAAGGAATTTGTTAACCCTTTACCAAACATGAAAAGCAGACGACACTTGCATCT
Source organism: Pictodentalium vernedei (assembly GCA_031216915.1). Classification (NCBI taxonomy): domain Eukaryota; kingdom Metazoa; phylum Mollusca; class Scaphopoda; order Dentaliida; family Dentaliidae; genus Pictodentalium; species Pictodentalium vernedei. Next base: position 833,621,438 of record CM062296.1, on the reverse strand, counting down.
TGAACAACTAATTTTTGTTCATTTTTTTTCTCAAAAACATAGATTATGACCTCTCATTGGAACGAGCTCGATGAGCTCGTTCCAACGAGGGGTCATAACCTATGTTTTTGAGACAAAAACTATAAAAAATAATGAAAATTAATTGGCTATTTTTGAGAATAGCGATGACCGGTTTTGGGCGTTACGTTGGGTAAAGGGTTAAAGACGTATACATTTTTCGTGGCAATACAAACTGAATATTTACAATATATTATAGTTATTATTAACAAACAAAACAAGTGTTTTTAACTTCCATGCGATGTAACGACCATGATGTTTGATAAAGAGAAAGCTGTAACAGCCTTTCCGTCATCAAACGTCGTGGAGTCACCAAGAATCGTTTTCGCTTTTGCCGTGTCACACGCAGTGGCGACCGATCCATAGGGCCTGGGTGGACAATGGCCAGGGGCCCCGGGCTCGAGGCCGGCCCCCATGGGCTCAACGGAAAAGGAAATTTGTAGGTTGTTTGGGGGGCCCCCTATTTAAAAAAATTGGGCCCCCGCAGAGAAGTTATTAGTATACAGGCTCATGTGCATAAATGAAATTTCTCCGCGCGCTCCGAGCGCTGGAATAGAGTTTTTCATCAACACGCCGTTCCGTAGTCTCCGCTTACAGTAAACCGAAAGTAATACACGATGATACCTAGTCCAACAAATCAAGAAGAAGCCAAAGGAAGAATCAAAAGTTTCAAGTTTTTATAAACTATAATCCCAAAGCCATTCTTCCATTAATAGACAACTGAATTCTCCTCTCTAGGGTGAAGGATTTGGCGTTTTTCATCCATAATTTTCAAAATGGTCGGCCCAGTGCGTCCTGTGTCCGAGGGCCCATCATAATTATGGCCAGGGGCCCCCAGGGCCTCCGGCCACCACTGGTCACACGGTGTGTGTGTTGCCAACTTCGCCAGGAACTTTCTCCTTCAAACACAGTAGTAGTGATTTGATGACCGACATTGTGTCCGTATCAATTATATGAATATTAAAAATTATAGTCTATGCGGCGTGGAAAGAATGAGATTCCCAAGGTGTTTTTATGGACAATGTCCTTTTTACGGTCCTGGAAATAAGTCACGAACGATACGTTCAGGTTACTGGGAGGTTAAGATGATTGAAAAAACCGTAACCTCCGAACCGTTCCCGATCGCATTTCACCGCTAAGAAAATAAAAAAAGATCATCACTTCACTGTTGTGTCAAGCACCTCAACTTGAAAACGGTGACCAAACACCTGACAAACTTCTTTCATAAACTGTATGGTCCAGACCCATCACCTAAAAGGATTTTCTATGGAAATGCTACGGGCAAATGCGAAGAAATCCATTCAATTAATCATTTGAAATTGCTCTTTTCTCATTTATCTCGGGAATGGCAGACTGCTCCGCTCGATGGTCTGTACTCTAAGCATGATAGTTAGCTCCCTAGATATGCCCGAATGTGATGTTTCACCAATGTTGACATTGCCACAGTTTGAGTAGTTTTGTTGTTTCAATTTTCAATATTTTTGGATATCTAAAGAGAAAAAAATGTGCCTTGAAATTTAGATGAGATATGGCCGCTGAGGCGCACAGATGCGAGTAAATGGGGGGGGGGGAGGCGGGGGGGGGGGTGGTGGACCCAGAAATTCAAAATTGTCATACCGCGGGCTGAAATATCGTCGACCCGTCGTACCGACGACCATTGGTCGCCCCATGACTTTAAACAGGTTACGACGATCAATTAGGCTTAACCTGCAGAAACTCATTCCTTATTTCCAGGCCGGTTTTTATACTATAATTGTCTGAGATCGATAACAATGGAAGGACCTTTGCCCATACTCTACATCATTTAGACTTCCATCATTCAAAGAAATGAGATGTTTAAAACGCAAAGAAGTCATGAATATGATGCATGCCAGCTGTAAACCCCAGACCTCCAATTTGTCCCGATTCGCGAGTATTTGTATTGAATCGGGCAAACTATTACTGAGAGGAAAACGTTTCTGTTCTTAAATGATCCAAAACACTGGGACACACGTACATGTAATGACGTAAATAGATATTAAAATTCGACTGCATATATAGAATGAAGAGAGTGGATTACTACTTAATATCAGCGCCATATATTCTACACTCGATATTTATAATTGTTCATAACAGCGCTCGAAACACTTGTAAACATCCATTACACGACCCACTGGGTGCAACCCGTCCATGTGATGAACGATTGCAAGTGGTGATCCTTGTGTTTTGTCCCCAGAAATTGTAAATAATTACTTAGTAAAACTCTATCCCACCGCGATTTAGTCGTAATCCACCCTCCTCCACATACGGTAATCTCAATATTCCCCCTCTGTTTGATCGGTTCAGTTCGTGTTTTCACTACCGACCTCGATAATAGAGCATTATATATATTTTGCACTGTACAACGCAAACACTATTCTATGTTTCAAACTACTCCATTCTTCTGCAGAAAGGGGTGCATTAATTTACGAACCTTTTCTCCGCTAATTGTGACAGGACTTCTAGTTTTAAACTATACTGATTATTGCGATTGGTGTTTTCCATGAACAAACGGTCCTTTGGTGCTCTTGCTGGTGGAAGTTACAACACCCGGGCAGTGGCTTCTGTACAGGCAGACGGGACTTCACTACAGCCCATTGCTAAGCCAATGTATTCCCTTTCCTTATAGATAAAAAACTAATGTAGAATTGGCCAGAATTTAAGGACACTTCTGGAATATATGATAAGAAACAAATAAACATTTTGCGAAAACTCAAGTTAAAGTTTCTTTGCGATAATCAATAGTGAGAATCTATTATGAATTGTAAGCCTTAAAACTGCAGTTGTCTGACATCTAGACTAGTCCAGCCTGAATTAGTACATGTAGGAGGGTTTAGTTGACTAAAGTGGTCGATAAAGCGTAGAACGTGTGTGGTTATTTTCTGAATTGAGATTTCTGTTGGATCGCTGTTTCCCATCTCAAACTTTGCTTTCCTTCTCCGCACTGGTAATAATACTAATAAGAATTTATTTTCTAGAGCGTAAAACCACAAATTGTGTTCTAAAACGCTTGACAGAATATAAATACACTTTTCTGAAATAAAAAATCACATCTGTTTTGGTTGCCTCTTACAGAGGTTCAGGAGAATGCTTCAGTGAATAGGAAAGTTTGAAGACATCGAGAGTTTCTGAAATTCTGACACTAATTGGCAGGGAATTCCACAATCTGGGACCCACGATAGAGAACACACGATCATGAGCCTGACTAGATCTGCTAAAAGGTACAACTAGTTGAATTTGTTTTTTAGATCTGAGACTGCGTGATGGTTTATGTACAGTGAGGAGCTCTTGCAGGTAAACTGGAGCCAGTTTGTGGATACATTTGAATACCAAGATCAATATTTTGAAATCAATTCTCTGTTTAACTGGAAGCCAGTGTCTTAAAACAGGTGTTATGTGTTCAGAGCGTTTGGTACCAGTAATTATCCTAGCAGCAATATTTTGAACTTTTTGAAGCTTCTGAATCAGGCAATGGGACAGCCCCACTAACACTGAATTACAATAGTCTAGTTGTGAGGTGATGAAGGAGTGCACAAGTTTTTCAAGTGCTGACTGGTTAAGATAAGGTCGCAGTATTCCAACATTACGAAGCTGCCAGTAGTATTTTTGACATATTTTATTGATATGGGTGTCTAGTTCTAAATTTGAGTCCATAATCAGTCCAATATTCCTGGCCGATTCACCTTTCATAGTGATGTTGTTTCCAACCAGAATTGATGTAACAGGGGTTGTAGGCATGCGAACCCCGGATATCAATAAGAATTCAGTTTTAGATTCAATCATTTTCAGTTTAAAGTATATCATCCATTCCCTCACAAGATTTATGCAAGTTTCCATGTTATTGACTGCGGTGAATGAGTCACTTGGAACAGATGGGTTGAATGTGGTGTATAGTTGGGTGTCGTCTGCGTACAGAAGATATGATATGCCATGCATTTTAAGAAGGCGACCCAGAGAAGAAGTGTACAGAGTAAACACGTGCGGTGCAAGAACTGAGCCCTGAGGAACACCACACTCGAACGTCCTGCTTTCTGAACCGATCTTATTGATATATATTTGTTGGCTGCTGCCTTCTAGATATGATGCAAACCGCGATAAAACAGTTCCACATATGCCATGCTGTGTCGTTGTGTGCATGAGAATTCCATGGTCGCCTGTGTCGAATGCTGCTGATAAATCCAAGAGAACAAGCAGTACAGCCTTACCCTCAGACTGATTTAACAGTGTTATTGTCGACTCGCAGTAAGGCTGTTTCTGTACTGTGGTTGGCTTTATATGCAGACTGGAAGGGCTCTAAAAGATCATTTTCATGCAGATGAATTTTGAGTTGTAAAGCAACAACCCTTTCCAATAATTAGACAGGAAAGAGAGGTTCGATACTGGTCGATAATTATTCAGGTTGTCAGAATCAAGAGATGGTTTCGTGATGAGCGGTGTAACAAGTGATTTTTTCAATGGGTTTGGAACACATCCCTCATGTAGGGATGCAGATATAATAGATGTTATGGCTGACAGAAGATAATCAATTGTTTCTTTTAAAAGGAATGTTGGAATTTGATCTAGATCATTGGATTTATTGGATGATGATAAAATCATTTTTCGAAGGTCGCCTTCTGAGACAGACTGAAAATTAGAAAAATCACTTTTTTATTTCAAGATGACCAAACTCTGGTGGCTTACATGATGGTATACTATCCAGAATTACTTTAATTTTCGTTATGAAATAATCGCTGAATTTTTCCAGAATTTCTTCAGTATTTAGGTGATCTGGGAGAATGACCTTTTTTGTTCTTTACCAAGGAGACTATTGGTTAGCGAGAACAGCACCCTTGTATGAGATGACTGCTCTATAAGAGAATTGTAGTACTCCCTCTTCGCCTTTTTGATGATCTTATTAGTTGTATTTCTTTGGTGGCAGAACATCTGCCGATGAACCTCAAGCTTCGTTTTATTGTAAATACGCTCAAGTCTGCAACGCTGTTGTTTAGCAGCTCTAACATCTTCTGTAAACCACTCCACTTTTTCCCTATGAGTTATATTTTTTGACTTGGGTGGTGCATGTTCAGCCATGATGCCCTTAAGAGTTTCTTCAAATAAAGATAGCAATTGCTCAGATGATTCATGACTACTACAAAAATAGTTCGAACACAGAATTGATGAACTGATATCCACTTTCAAGGCATCAATATTTATGGATTTATATTTTCGATAAGTAATTTTCTTGGGAGGAATTTTTGAAGTTACTAGTGTCAATTTGGCCAAGACTGCATAGTGATCAGACAATGCTGGATTTGTGACATTGACATTTTGTACTGACGTGCTGTTACTTTGACGAACAAGAATTAGATACAAGGTGTGTCCTCTCTTGTGGGTAGGTTTTGAGACCAGTTGTGAATAGCCAAATGATTCAAACAAATTTGTGAATTGCTTGGGGAAAGTGTCATTTAAATTGTCAACATGGATGTTGAAATCACCAGCAATAGCTATATCACATCCATACAAGGCATAGAAGGACAGACATTCTGAAAATTCAATTAGGAACTGTGCTGATGTAAGTTTGTTCCTTTTTGGTGGTGGCGGTCGGTAAACTACGAGTAATCGAAGTGAATGGTTGCTCGACATGAGGCAGTCTATCATCTCAAAAGATGGCGGAGATTTGTATAAATCAGGATGCTGTTTTATGTTTAAGGCATCACTGTGGGTAACTGCTGTACCGCCACCTCGACTACCCCGAGAGCTGTGTAAGAGGGAGAAACCCAAATGGTAATAGTTGTCCAATGGAAAAACTGTCACTATCATTTTCTTTCAACCACGTTTCGGTTAGAGGCAAACAGTGAGATTGTTATCTAGTATGAAGTCCTTTAGATCATGTTCCTTTCCAGAAACAGATCTTGTATTAAGTAATCCAAAGTTGTACTTTGTTCCTCACTGATCTGGCATTGACCTTTTAAAGTATTATATTGGAGGTAGTTTTGTGATGAGCTGTATCTTTGCGGATTAAACTAATGTTACTGAAATTCATACCAGAATTGGTGTGTCGTTTGACAGCCTGTATGTGTTATAATTGGACAGTTTCTATTTGGAATACGTTGTGTGATCTGTTGATGGGATGACAAAACTCTGGTTTCAATATTCTTTCTTTTTTCAAGGTTTTGACAACACTAGTTTTGGGTCTATGCTTAATATGGTTCATTGTTTTGTTGATGGAATTGAGATCATCTGAGGTGTAACTGATCGAACACATTTTGCTTGTCCACAATTCAAAACATCAGTCTCTTGTAACATCAGGTGTGAAAAAAACTAGTTTAAATTAGCAGTGAATTAGGTGTGAAATGAATCTAACAGTCCAAGCTAAATTGGAACCAGGGCTTGCCTTGAGTCGGGGCTGATCAGCCCAGGCCCCGGGATCAGCCCCGAGGAGCACTTGCTGGGGGCTTTTTTTTCAAGCCCCGACATTTTCCACAAAAAAGCACTAACAATAATGGACAAAATGGAAAATCAGCCCCGAAAAGGCCCCGACCTCAATATGTGGGGCACTTTTTTAGGCCCCGACCATTTTACTCAAGGCGAGCCCTGTGGAACAATGGGTTAGATAATCCTGGCTAACTAGTGCACTGAATTTTGAAACAAGATTGGAAAAATCTTCAACATGTTTCAAGATTTTTTCTCATAAAAGTACAGAAGTTAAAAATTCCTTTAAAAGTCATATCAAAAAGTCTACCATAGGTACAGAAAAGCTGGAACAAATTTCAACAAATAAATCCAGAGGTATCGACTTGAAAACTCTGAAAAAGCAGGAGCTCAGAAATGTGTGACCACACTTGGTGGCAATACAAATACACGAGTTGGGATGTACCACAAGCACTAAACAGAGAGAGAAGTGTCAGTATCAATGGATAAGAAAACGGTCTTGATATTGACATAAAGACAGAATATCAGGTCAGTGCATTGGTCCATGCTGCATAAATTTCTACAGGGAATTTCATTACCTGCTATGCTAATTTATTGTTCAGCCATTCAGAAACAACTTGCAGATACCTCTTCTTGTAGACCTGTGGTACGAAATGGTCTACTCGGCACGTTGATATCGAGTGCATACGGAAGATAGACAGAACTACTACACTTTAAAATCAGCTGGGTTAACAATTAACCCAAACCAACTGGACTCATTGAATCGGAACCCAAATGGGTTAGGATTCAGGCAACCTAGATGATTTGGTTTGATTTTTTCACAAATGATTTTAGAGTGTACTGTGGGCGTAGTCTCGAAGCGTTTGGGAAGTAAATTCGATTAGAGATGCGACTCTGGTTGGAACCTTTTGTCTTATTCGATTTGAGATTCGATTCGAGCGAATAAGCCAGATTTTCTGGGCCTTAACCTCGATAGTAAAAGAGATGAATTTTAACACTTATCAGGATGAACAGTTAATCACCTTAAAATTGACAATGTTTTGTTTCTCTCACCTCTCTCCTTAATGATATCAGGAAGATCCGCATATTGTATTATTGTGCTAGTAAATTTGTTTATCCAATCAAATGAAGTTACTAAGAGACATAGACTCCGCAATATTAGGTTTAGGATGGCTGAACAGCACCCAATATTAATTTAATATTAGGTGCCCGTCAGCCATTTTGTTTTATCATTATATCCATACGCCTCAGCTTTTAATTTACACGTACGTACCTGCTGCAGCGCAGTCGTACAGGAGACCCACCATATAAAATAGCCCCGTCGTATAAACATTGTATTCGATTGAATGAAACTGTTATAATAAAATGCTAAACCAGCCCAAAACATTGGCGGTTGTAGAACAAGTCACGAATGATTTATTAGAATGCGCAAGCAAAATTACTCCCCTTGTTGCGTATGTAAGCATCGTCTGCTTTGTTTACATTTTTCGAGAAGTGAGCATCATTTAACTATTCGTGGAGTTAACTGCTCCAAAGACATTTTAGCATGTCGTGCATAATAAATACGTTACAGGGCGTTTACTTGGCAGATACAGTGTCATATACGGCTCAGAGAAAACAATATTAGGTGAGGCTACAACTCACCTAATATTGTTTTCTCTTCGCCGTACATGACACTGTATCTGCCAACTAAACGCCCTGTACCTTATAATACAATAGCACTCTTTTGCTCTGAGTAACTGTACATGGCCACCAACACATTGTTTTCGTTTGAAATGGTAACAGAAACAATGCACTAAATCACTCCTATATGGGCAGCGAGGTTTCATGGGACCCCAAACGACTCCCACTAGAATCCAACCCTCTATTAGAACGTACGAGTCTCCCATCAAGGAATGTGGCGTGTGAAGGGGGGGGGGGGGGGGGGGTTAGGTTACCAAACGCAAATTTACAGATCACCATTACAAATCCAGTGACCCTCAAATCAAGCGATACGAGTTCAAGTCTACTACTCGTTCCATAACATCGATAATGTAAAGACTAGGAGTTTTAGTTTTCGTTCTTTGGTAAAGAATGTGACCTGCAGGGGCTGCGGAACCGGGTGGGGGGGGGGGAGGAATTCAGCCCCACCACTTGTTTTGCCTGGCCATGTTTTTTAATGCATATATTTTAACACAACCAATGACTGGTGAAACAAGGGGCGGATCCAGAGCCTCACTCATATTTTCGCCAGTTATGTTTCTCTCGTACTGGTTCAGTTTCAATAGATTTCGGATCATTTTTTTTTTGCAGTAAGTTGCAGCAAAGCTAAATGTATGCAGTCTGTTAAAAAATCGTTTAACTGAAATTGATCGTAATCTTACAGACATGCAAGTACCAAATCCACCCCAAGACAAGATAGTCCACAGACAGTATAATTGCTATTAACGTCTGGTAAAGCATACAGGTGGGGTCTGTTTATCAGCTTTCATACCGACGACCATCCATCGCCCGATCTATTTATCAGCTTTGGTCCCCAAGACAAGATAATCCACAGACAGTATAATTGCTGTTAACGTCTGGTAAAGCATACAGGTGAGGTCTATTTATCAGTTTTGGTCGTTACGATCAAAGCTGATAAATAGACCTCACCTGTATGCTTTACCGACGTTTTTTTAACGGGTCTCAAGCGATACGAGTTCAAGTATACTACTCTAGGCTTCCTGTCACGATATCTAGGCGATCAAAATATATGTGGCATGTATCAGATGTCGAGATATGCCATTTAAACAATACCGCAAAAGCTGAATGAAAGTGTACAAAATTTGTTACTGGGGTATTTTGCGGCAAGCACGTTTAGTGAGTGAGGCGTTCTTTTCAGATATGTTGCGTTTCCGTGAAGCCGGTTCTTCAATACAGGTCAATATGACGCATGTATCAATATTTTGCAGTTCAAAATATTTGCATTATTTTGCAGTATTTTGTAATCGACTGAGCTAAATAGGATCAAACATGGGGCACGGTGGCGCTGCGTACTTGGGCTTACCGCATGTCGACGGCGCACTTGTCTTCAACCAATACTAACACTGTTTGTGTGGAGTTAACACATTGGGAAATCTGGAAGTTGGTCGCCACTGCTCAGTGATTACCTACGGGTACTGCGGTTTCCTCCATCGTTAAATCTGTTTGACTGGCTGTCGTTAAATGACAATAAAAATAAGTTCAAGTTCAAAAATGTGAGGAATGACTCAAAATTATCGGCATTGTCATTGCTTCTTAGTTTCAATGATATATGTTTGTACAGCTGCTCGAATCGTTTTGTTATGACTAAGTTTCCTTAAAATTTCTAAAACAATATTTGCAGAGTTACACCCAACTACGAATGTCTAAAGTTAAAAAAAAATGTATTCCATTTCAACTTCAGACCGGGTACTGCAAATATAATTAGGGATTTACAAACGTTGAAACGGAGCATTACGGCTCATAAATTGTATTCTGTTATTTGATGTCTTGGAACAAGACTCAAAAGACAACGGATGAATTATAATTAAAGATTTATCTGATATTGTAAAAATAAAAATGCTGATAGTCACACACATTTTCGAATTACCCCCTTTGAACCCTGGTGGTATATTCCATGTCAGTTCAATACCAGCAATTGGAAGAGCCCATATCCATTATTTGGGTGTGGACCAATTCATATTTCAACGTGCAGCCGTGTGGCTGTTCTACCCCACACATGCACTATGAGGTATCATGTTTCTCAGCCAGTCAACCAGCCTCTCGGATTCAAAGAGTTAATATTTATAATATTATTATCAAGAATATATTTAGTTCCTACCTTTCTCATGCCAGTGAATATTGTAAGGAGACACTTGCTCTTTGGGCAATGCGGAAGGCAATTTTTCTATCTTGAGTTCCTCTAAGAGTTGTTGGGCTTCTTCGACACCCTCCTTATCTCCCATACATTCTATTGAATGAAAGAGAATTAAAATATTAACAAATCTGTCGATATAAGAATCCAAAATTTATCAATACAACTTGGGAGACATATTCCTCTTTCAAAACGAAACTATTGATTGGTTGATTTGATTGACTAATATTTTATTCATCACTATACTAAACAAATACAAAAATGACAAATGTGTATACATCTGCAATATCCACATTTACAAATAACAACGCGCATAAACAACCTGAAACAATATTATAAGTTATTGTGATGAGTTGACGGTAACATGGTCTGAGGTTTGCGGCTCGAAACGTATGTTCAACCTCGACGTGTGATGAGTTGACGGTAACATGGTCTGAGGTTTGCGGCTCGGAGCTTATGTCCAACCGAGACGCGAAGCGCCGAGGTTGAACATACGTTTCGAGCCGCAAACCTCAGACCATGTTACCGTCAACTCATCACAATAACGGACATGCTCTAATAAGACAGTATCCATAGCCCAAAACCTACACTGTGAAACACGAAGGTTTATTTACTAAACCCGTGATCGTTAAAAGTTGCCTTCTATAAGGCAACTTTTAACGATTACATGTTTAGTAAATAAACCTCTCGGGTACACACGACGGCACTCGCTAAATAATCAATAAACCAGATAAACTCATTCCATCTTAGTTCAAATCGTAAATCGGTTTGTAATTTAAACACTTTATCAGGAAAACCATTTGCTGCACGTGTGAAAAATCCAGAAAAATGAAGCGGCTTGCTAGTCGCTCCGTTGATGAAGCAATTACGAACCAGGTGGCGTCATTTGACATATTTCGCGTTGTGACGGTAACATTTGCCACTAGAGCCGTAAACACAGAATATACTAAGCGAGCTCTCGCCCAACCAGAGGAGGAGGATTTTTGTCTTTTTGGAACATAAATGTGTACTGGCAGGGAACGGCAAAGCCAGGTTGATTTTCTTCCGATCTTTCCCTTTGGAAGAAAAGGAAAGAGAAGTGGGGGTCGAATAAGAATGATGCAAACATGGAAAAGCAATGCATGCACCGCATTGTGCATTCTCAGCACTGTTTATTATAAGCTTTCAACGGAATAAGTGCTCATTGTGCGATCTTCCATTATAACCTGTGTTGCACCACGCAACTGATGGCCGGGCATCAAATAATCATGCGCCGCTGAAATGGCTTCAAACAAATATACTACTGGAAGTTTGCTAAGCACCAAGTATATCTGACTACCTGTTTTACGTTTTAGTTGGAATATTGTAATGAAAAGTGTATATATTTTTTATTTAATTGCATCTTTAATGATTTAAGTGCAGAAATTAAGATTTTATTTGTGTTTGACATTATTTTTTAGCTTTTGAATACGATAACCATGGAAAATGGATATTATTGGTAAAAGAGGAAATTTTTCAAATTTGCCAAAAAGGTGACTGAGCGAACTGGTATGGGTTCAATATCGAGTATGAGACCCTGTACTGTTAATTACACCTTGACAACGCCTTCTCATGCTCCCAGTCAGGTTCCTGGGGGTCTTTGTGGGATGTTGTTCCATTCTTGGACCAACATGGTAGCAAGCTCCAGGACACTTCTTGGCTGAAATTGCAAGCTGCAACTCATTCCAGGCATGTTCGATTGGATTGAGGTCAGGAGATCTTCCTGGCCAGTCCGTACGCTCAATGCCCTCCCTCTGTCGGTACTCCCCGACAGCATAGGCAACTTGAGGACGGGCATTATCGTCCATCAGAATGAATCTATCACCACGGCACCTGTATACAATCTGACGTGAACATCCAGGATCTCATCAATATACCGCTGTGCAGTCAATGTACCACGTCCAAGGACACAGAGTTCTGTACGTCCATACTTGCTGATGCCGCCCAAGACCATGATTGAACCTCCATCATAGCGGTCATGCTCAGCAATGTTGGTTGCATAGAATCGCTCTCCTGCCCTTCTCCATACCCTCGAATGCCTATCTGTGTGGTCTAGGCAGTACTTTGACTCAGAAAACTGTAGAAAGTGCAGGTCTCCAGTCTTCTCTGGTCCATCCAGCGTGATCCATAGCACATTCATATCGAGCCTAGCGGTGGTTCTGGGGCAGCGGAATGCGAATACATGGTCTTCTCGATCGGAGACCACCTTCGTGCAACCTTGTCCAGATAGTCTGCGTCGAAACATTTACCCCGGATGCATTCTGAAGGTCACCGCGAGAGCTGGGTTGCTGTGGCAAAGCGGTTCCTACGAGCCTGAATGATCAAAAAACGGTCTTCGGTCGCAGATGCTGCCCTGTCTCTGCCACTACCATTACTGGTGTGCCATACTGCCGAAATCGTGCCCAGGCTCTGGTGATCACCGTATGGTGCACACCAAAAGGCTTCACCAACCTGACGATGGGTAGCCCCTTGCTCTACCATCCCTACAGCCTGCCACTTTTCTGATTCAGACAAATGTCTTCTTACATTTTCATTTGCCATATTCAATCATTAAATCACAAGGGTTTGTGTTGAAATGAAGATTGAATACCCTACACGTGCCATGTACATGTAGACAGTACACGAAAACGTTATGAAAATCACGAAAAGTCTGCCTGTCAAGAGAGCTAATGTAAACACTGGGGACCATTTCAATACATTCCTCAATCATATCCACCAAAAATATCGTAAATATGTCACAAGCAAATTCCACAATGGTGTGTCAAATATTTGGTGCTTAGCAAACTTTGAGTAGTATATATACTAAAGTACGTGTTCAACAGATCTCCATAATTGTGTATATGTTTGACAGGTTAAGAGGCTGCTTTCGTCAAGCTCCGGTCAATTTTAATCCGAGAACATTAATACACAAAGGAGAGTTGAACCGAAACGTCTGTTGTATGATATCTTATTGACCATTAAGGGATAACAAACACTGAATTCAATCGTTGAGGCTGCACATTGAAATTGAAGTAAGGCTTGATAGAACAGCATGGAGAATAAGAATTTGTCCAAGGAATGTTATTTACATAAGAGTAAAAAAAATGTAGCTGTTAACAATTTTGTTTCAATTCTGAATTCTACCATGTTGGTTAGCTCTTGAAGATCAATATCAAATTCGTTCCATAACATCGATAATGCAAAGACTAGGAGCTTATCAAGCGTTTTAGTTCTGGTTCGTTGGTTAAGAATGTGACCTGAAGGGACTGGGGAACCGGGGAAGGGGGTGAGGATGGGGGGGGGCGGGGGGGGGGGGCTTCAGCCCCACCACTTTATTTGCCGGGTCATGTTTTTTGTATGCATATATTTTAACAAAACCAATGACTGGTAAAACAAGGGGCGGATCCAGAGCTCCAGGGGCTCTCCTGTTTGGAGAGCTTCCACAAGCGTTCCGTTCTTTAACACCATTCACTCTGATGTCAAAATACCAAAATTTCAGGAAGCTGTTTTTTCCCATAATGCATCTAGAAATTTACCCAATTCAATCTCGTTTGACAGAGCTCAATGAGCTCTGTCAAACGAGATTGTATTGGTTGAATTTCTAGTTGCATTATGGGAAATTTGTTCTGTCTAAAATTTAGATATTTTGACATCAGTGTGCAGGGGGTTAATGTTGAAACGACATCAAATGATATTGGGAGGTTCACATTGTGCCAACCAAATAAAAACAGTTTAGGAATGTTGGAAGTAAGATTTTCACTGCCTAGGTATACTCTGGTTTCATGGCGTTTGCAATCCTTGTACTTTTAGAAGGCAGCGTTGTTGTAATGAATTATGTATCGTGGTGTGGATCATTTAGAGACTAAGTATTTTACTTACGGTGTTTGGGTATTAGTTTTGAGGTCTGATTCCTATATTAGCGAAGGAGAATAATATGAAGCTCTTGCGCAGTCTTATTTGGTTCACATGTTGTCGTATTACCAACACGGACGAGTGAAGGTAAGTTACGTTTCCTTTTGTTTAGGTTTAATGCGTTATTTAGGATTTGCCATGTTTTTTGCCTGTTACTCTTGTTTTCTAAAAGCGTTTTTTTCACAGCACAAAGCTGTGCTTTGTTTTTTAATCTTATTGAATAGCTTAAACCATTTTTGGTAATTTCTTATATTCAATTCTGTGGAAGATCATTATTTTTGTGGAAAATATTGTTCCTATTACTGGCAGAGAAAATAAGTCCTTTGTCATCCAGGGCTTTTGCTTAATAAATTTCTTGCTTGGCTTGTGTTTTTTTTCTGGGAGAATGCTGATGCTAAAATACCAATGAAATCTTCCATCGAAAAACGAATGTTTCGCAAAGCTCGTAGGAAGCACTTCGAATTTGGCTAGGCACTTCCATAGACCCCTGGAACACAGAGAATAACGGATTTATATCGTAAACCAGAAATCATTAGGTTACCATGGCAATACATGACTTCAAGACCGAAAAGTCTGCAATATAAATATATTTAATACAACAGTGGCCTACTGGGTCACATTTCGAAAACAGTGATATGTGGTTCTACCCCACGTATCCCATACATACACAAACTGCATATTAGATTACGAACTTTAGAATGACATTTACATCCCGCAGTGAACAAGTCACGTGAATATCTTCAGAATGACAACAGTTATAATACAATTGTTGTATTTTTTCAGTACAACAAAATCAGGACAAAATATTTTCTAATATTTTCACCCCACGCCCCCCCCCCCGCCCCCTCCAGACTGTTACAACCTATTTCTCTCTTTCAGAAATACATAGCCAGGGAACTTATTTGCCAATGCTGTGACACTTGAATCACAGCCCACCTCATAGAGCCACATGTATCCAGAATGACAAGTGACAGCCAGAACCCAACCGAACTATTTAACTATTTTTGTTTTGCATATTGATTACTTTTGGCAATAATTTGCATTTTTAATGTTTTTTAGTAAACTGTGGGCGTGCAATAAATACAGAGAAGCATACGCGTTCGAACTGCTATTTTTTTACCGCACTCGATCGGATTTGGAGGAGAGATAATACTGAACTCGAAGCCTTCGGCTTCTCGTTCAATATTATCTCTCCGGCCAAATCGATCTCGTGCGATAAAAAATGACAGTTCGAACGTGACTGCCGTTCTGTCTATTTGATACTTTCAAATTAATCCTTTATCACATTTCTCCTCTGAAAATAATTTCAACTCTCCTTATCGTGTTGTTGCTGAAGACAGGCTATTTTCTAGCAATTTTCCTAACAATTTTACTCTCGGACCTGATTTTTAAGCTGAAGTCGTCAGAAGATAAGTCACCAAGGTTGCCAAAGATTTCCATGTCCCCCGCTTGGGACTTCCATATTTGCAACGTTGTTTTTTATTCCTGACGTTTGAGTTTGCAGACAGTTTGAACATTATTGTTCAATATTCGTGGTTTGATCACTTGAATAGGATGTATTTGTGTCTGAAGTAATAAATTTCTCTTCGATGGACATCCTGTGGTATAAAAGAGGTAAACTGTCTGGCTTGTACAGCAGCATATTAGCGCCACACAATATTTTACATTAAGTCGTTATTACAAGATGGTTGAGTTGTTATAACAAGATAGTTAAGTTGCTACAAGATAGCTAAGCTGCTATAACAAAATAACAGAGCTGTTATAATAGGAAAGAAACAGCTGTTTCAACAAGAAAGGTAAGTTGTTACAACAAGATAGCTTAACACATTTACTAGCAATCGGTGTTTCAAACAAAAACCTCGGTAGTATATCAGGTTGGGAGAATTGTTCGTGTGGTGGGCCGCAGATAGGATAACCCGTGAGAACCTAGCGCAACTCTGGAAGGAGAGGGACGACGAAGGTGCATATAATATCTAATGCATAGTATGGTGTGCTATGGTATGCATAGTGCCGTATGTATGTTTATTACACGCCTGTTCTATGAATTCCACATCTACAGCAACACTAAACCATATGGGAAATGAAAATCTGTTCCACACATATGTGCGGAACGGAAATCGTTGACGGACTATTTTTATAAAGAAGTGAAATTTCGTTCCCCGAGTTCCAATGTGTTCTATGTGCTACTAGGCACATAGAACATATTAGAACTCAGAGGACGACATAGTAACACGGGTTCCCCTCAAGAATTTGGTTGGCAATACATTATGTTCTTTTTGTGGATATTTGTTAAATGAATTGCTGAATGTTCTTCTAATAATTGTTTTTATAGGCGTGTTTTTAACACAGAACGACACGCGTGTGTGAATAGGTTAATCGATATTGCACTTGTGCCATCGCGGAAGGATAAAACTCGAGGCCTGTGGCCTCTCGTTCTGTCCTTCCGAGATGGCACTCGTGCCATATCGAGAAACCCATTCACACACACGTGTCGTTCTGTGTATACATTATTTTGGTATATTTTGAGATAATGTGACAGGAATGTTTATTACACGCCTTCGCGTTCAGGAAAGCAATTATTAGATGGGCATTCAGCAAATCATCTGACAACACGCTCCCTGAGCAGGCCAGTTGGGGCATTTATTTATTTATTAGTGTTTACGACACTTTAACAGCCAGGGTCATATCATGTCGGTGACGGTTTTGCGGGTGGAGGAAGCCGGAGTACCTAGAAAGAACCACCGAGCAACGACGAGCAGCTGCCAGATCTCCAACATCGTAAATCTGAACTCTGCTCCGCGGCACAGGCAGGGTTAAATTGGTTGAAGACATGCGCATCATCGACGTGCAGTACGCCTTAGTACATACCGCCATAGTGCCCTCATGTAGGCAATCGGGGTTAAGTGCCTTGCCCAAGGACACAACGCGGGAGCGCGAATCAGTCGCTGAAATGGTCACCCATCCAACTACTAACCGCGCTCGACGTTGCTAAACTTCGGTGATCTCACGAGAACCGGTTACATGTCAAGTGTGGGGAACCTTCAAATACATGCTTACCCCATATCTGAAGTTTCCAAGCGACAACGTTGTCTACTTTTCACGCTGGCTTCATTGGAATCAAGGTAACATAAAGTTTGAACATCTCGTGCAGTTGCTAAGGTGTAACTTTCAAAATCACTAATCTTTTGTTTCTCTACCAGATATGTCCTCAATAAGTTATAACGTTTTCTTCTCTTCGCTTAGTAATTTGGTATAACCTTTGTCTTTTTTTTCCAATATTTCTGTATTTGTTTAACAGGCAAAAGGTTTAACATTAGCAACTTTATGTTGTTCCGTTGTTAAAACAAACCATTTCACACGCCAACATAAAATAATTTGTAACAAATAGTTCCCCTACAAATTGGACTGCTATGAGTGGTTGATGAGAATATAAGAAATGAATTTTGATATAATATACTGTTTTTTTTATAATTAATCGTTTGCGTTTTGTTTTTTTGTTTTTTTCTTGTATGGGAAAAATATTGTCTCAGACAGGTAACATTCATGCGCAAGTTGTCTCACACATTTTGTTGTATTCACGTTTTATACTGGTGCAAACAGATGGTATTGATATTTACACCGTTTTATACCACGATTACCTATTCTACGCAAAATAAAAAGCCTATGACATAACTATTAGCTTTACACACCAACCGTCGTGAACACCTCGGCAATGGGATTTCATTAGATAAATTGTACATCTAGAGTGGAACTACATCCAAGTTAACCTTTGGTGACGTCGACCTGAATGCAAACTTGTCTAAATTTACCTCATGTCGCCTAGCGAAGAGTGAAATGAAACCGGCAACCATTTATTGCGTTTTTAAATGGGTTTACCTCATAAGCTGCCGAGAATTAAGAAACATGCATTGTCTTATGTTAATGAAGCACCCATAACTCGAAATAGTATGTTAGTATGTGATTGAAACGAAAAAGGCTCTGTTTCTTTTTCCATTTTGTTTCGGCGATAAAATTGACAGCGGAAGTACCGCCCACCGAAGCTCATGTAAACACAAACAAATTCGCACGTATGCACGTCTGCTCTTCGGTAAAAGAGAGAGAAAAAATAATAGCGACTCTTAATAATCTGACGATCATGGTATAAATAAAATATACCCAAAGTAGCTTGGTGTACCAATTGTTCACCACTCGGGGTGAAGTGGTGTTAACCTGGCGCCAAAGGCTCGCGGTTAACACCACTCCACCAGTCGTGGTGAACAGTTGGTACACCAAGCTACTATGGGTATATTCTGTATGTCACTAGTTAATCAGAACAATATAAGTTATCTCCGCCAACATGTATGGTATATGGAGATTTAATACTTGGATGTTGGTTTTTAAACACCGAGCCGTTTTTGTTCCGTTTGAAACACAATACAAACATAGTGGAAATAAATTTGTGGACGGATTTCTCAGCTCCACAATCACTTGGACCAAATTCGTGATAATTATTTTGTTTTTATAATCGAAGAAGACAACAGATAGAGTTACATCCCTTGGGTAATTAAAGATACGTGTAAACAGTATTTTGTTAACATTTCGTCCCCTGAGTTCCAATGTGTTCTATGTGCCAGCTGGGACATAGAACACATTGGAACTCAGGGGACGAATTATTTGCTCTTATTTTATTTTGTTGATTGAATTGTCGGAAATCTGATGATATTTGTGACTATTTTCGGTTTTTTGGGTTCGATTTTTATTTCGAGGCGAGCAAAAGCGGAAAGCTTCGTTTAAATCATATAACCCAGATGTCTCGCGTGCGCTTGCACCCTGGATCCTGGATGTTGCACGCTCTCATATACCTTAGATGTTGGGTGCATCCTTTGCCATGGCTCTTTGTCCAAGGCATTCCGAACAATTAAAAGACAGAATTTATCGTGTATCGTTTATCGTATTGTTATCTAGTTATCATATGATAGAGGTAGTATTTTGGTATTTTGCTGCCGATTTCTTACCTTTGTATTTGCTAAGAGTACTACTAGGCTGTGTTTCATCTATATCAACAATATTCCTCTTGAACCAATACGTGTGTTTGTCTGGTTCGTCGGCTTCCAGTATTCCGATAGATATTTCCATCTCCGTCACTACAAAATACGAACAGATAAGTAAGCGTCAAACAATGTTAAGCAACACTGGGGACCAAGTACATGTAACTGACATTAGTGGGGAAGATAGGAATCTTCTCAGACAGTCATGGACGAAAAACCTCTAATAACTAAGATCTTTGCCTTTGTCTTAAAAACAAAGTTTGCGTCCATCATTAGACCAGGTTCGTCAGATTAATCGTTCGTAAGATATGTTCCCGAGGCTACAATTGAATCAATGATAGCATTCTGATGGTGATGCTTGGACTGTTACGTAATTACAAGTGTGAAAAAGACATTAGGGTTTTAAAACATTGCTCTTTGAATATCTCAATGGAATAAGATTGTCGCATACGTTTGTTAATAATCTATCTATGTCTAGGTTAGGAAGAACTGATGATAAGCCTTTCACTGACATGTTACTGGGTGGGTTTTCTTGTTTTGTTACGTGAAATACTTTTTAAAGTCTTCCCCGGTATACTCTGGTTAGTGAGGATATTGGTTCTTGCTGGGTTAATACATGTTCATAGAGTCTACTACTGAACTGTGTTTCTTAAAGATACTTTTTTATTTGTGCAGACAAATGTCCAGCGATGTACAATGATCACTGTTCGTTTGTTTATATGTCTGTTCATTTGTCCCCAAGGGCCATTTTCTCTTCCCAAATAGTCAATGGAGATTAGGCTAAAACAGCGTCCACTTCGAATATCCACATCGGTCTGAAACTCGGAGGTTGATATATAGGAGGGAATGTCCATTGTCTACTTTGTTGTGTATATATACACAGAACGACACACGCATGTGAACTGGTTGATCGATATGACACGAATGCCAGCGCTGAGTATGAAACGAGGCCACAAGCCTCGAGTGTCATCCGTCCGCGATGGCACAAGTGCCATCTCGATTAACCCATTCATACGTGTATAACGTTCTGTGTTTATTGCACGCCTTCGCGTCTATAAAAAGCAATTATTAGAAGGACACTCAGCAATTCATCTGACAACTATCAACAAAAAGAACACATTTTATCGCTAAGCAAATTTGCAAGGGGAACCCGTTTTACTGTTTCGCCCCATGAGTTTCAGTGTGTTCTACTGGCACATAGAACACATTGAAACTCAGGGGACGATGTTCCGCAGCTATCACTAGCGACACAAATTGTAATTGCGGTGCACGATTTGTGCAAACCTGCAGTGAAATTTCGCTTCTATTTAAAAGTAGTCCGTTAACGATTTCCGTTTTTCTCACGGTTTAGTGTTGCTGTAGGTGAGGTTTATATAGAACGGGCGTGTAATAAATAAGCATACGTTATTATCTACAAACGTCACGGTGGACAGACAGGCCAGATAAGTTCATCATAAGATGTTCTGTTCAGTGTCTTTTTTCAGGTAGTCCTTCTAGAATGTTTAAGGTCATATGTGGGAATTGATTTACTGCTGACAAACGTATGACCTAAATATCTTACGTAAATGGAAGTACAGCTTTGCAGAACCGTACCCTGCATTCAGCTGCAAACTAACGAGAAATTATGCTGGCATATCTGTATGTATACGTTTTTGTATTTATATATGTACGCATCTTATCCTAGTACACTAGTTACTATAAAGCAACATAGGCAAACAAGACACGCTTAGAACCGCAGACATTCGTATTAATTGTGAATTTCATGATCAATTGGTCAAAGTACGGGGACATGTTTATCAGTCATTCTACATTCTCACAAACATGAATTAAAAATGAAGGTTAAGGTAAAATAAAATCAAATATTACTTTTAAAAGTGTGATTTACTGAGATTTCCGGGTTTGATTATAAATGCTAACTTCACAAGTGAATTATGCAATCAAGAATTGGGTCATGTATCGCGCACAAAAGAAGACGCTTTGCCGTGGGTGTAATGGGGACTTCATTTTTTTAATATGAAAAGCAGACGACACTTGCAAAAAAACAGTTCTTGAATAACTATTATTTTCGTTTTTTGTAACAAAAACATAGGTTATGACCCCTCATTGGAACGAGCTCGAAGAGTTTGTTCCAAAGAGGGGTCATAACCTATGTTTTAGAGACAAAAATGAAAAAAATAATGAAAATTAATTGGCGATTTTTGAGAATAGCGTTGGCCGGTGTTGGTCGTTACGTTAGGTAAAGGATTAAATAATATAATTATCGTTAATAATGACAAGCAATAAACAGAATAATCTCTTGACTGGGCTAGTAAATGCATTATAGGTACATTAGAAGGAGAAATAACCGGACCACCACAATTGCAACGATTTTATTGAATTAATTTTGCTTTGAATAGATAGAGAGTAATTGCTTAACTGGACTGGTTACGTGAAATAATTCATTCAAGGTGAGGGACTATATTGTAAAACACTCTAGCACATTAGAGCGCTCGTTTTTGTACAACGTCCCTCGCCTTGAATGAATTAGTTCACATAGCCAGTGCAGTCAAGCGATTACTCTCTATCTATTCAAAGCAAAATTAATTCAATAAAATCGTTGCAATTGTGGTGGTCCGTCTGTTTCTGCTTCTGATGTACCTATAATGTACACACGAGGGAATGTACCAACTGTCGACGCAGTACTGGTTAGAAATGAGTGTCGACTTCATGGTTAATAGGTTAGGAAGGTGAAGGAGACATCATATTTGTTTTCATTTTCGACAGCCATGACAGCATTCACAAACTATAGCTTCAATATTCGAGAAAACATAAAACTGGAAAGACGTCCCGATTCGATTCCGACACTCCTCAACAGTGCTCACGCCGTCGGGTGCCAAATTGCGCTAAATAATTCGTTTGGCACATAAAATACAGGGCTTGACACGAAAATTTGACACCGGAAATATACTTTTAGAAAGTCGCCAATGCTATGTGATTTATTTTAGTGTGTCGTTTTCGATAAAAAACACCGTCTGGCAAAATAGGCGAGGCAGAACCTACGCCCGTCAAGTAACCAACAGACATCAAATATACATGTAATATTGTTAATTTTTATGCTCATCTGCAAATGATAACTATTTTATTGTTAAATAAAAGTATATCTGTTTGATATAATTGAACTTTTGACAAATAGAAGATTGTTTTCTTTGAGGATGGTGTATATAATATTAGAGTTATGGACTTTAGAGGTGGTAAATATGATGTGATATGAACTAAAACAATTTTATAAGTGTTTTAAGTTCATATCACATCACACCAAAAGTCCTTAATTGTTTATTGTCGAAAATGCCTGATATGATTCTCACTGGAAGGTAAAAATATTGTTGACTACAAAATTTACCTAGCGTCGATTTCCTGATGATCCACGTTCCGTAGGTAATTTTACCAAAGTTTCGAAGAAGCTGAATTACTTACACGAATCATGAATTGAATGTGTAATGTTTTAACTGATTGTTGGGAAACATGTCATGGTGCTACCCTTTTTTGTCATTAATGGCGATATTTCTTTTGTTTGGGTTGATAGACTTCTGTAAGGAGGAACGTGGGAAACGTCCACGAAACGGAGATCAACAATTGTCGAAGCTTTAAAATTGTGCATACCTATGTTTTAATGGATCAATATTCAGATGAGCTTGAAACGTTGACATTATGCATTATGGTTAGAAAAAAAATTTTTTTTTATTTTGTTTTTTCTTCAATATTTATGGAACAGCTTTATAATTGTTATAGCCGTATTATTATGTGCAATTATATGATAAAATAAAATAGGTTTGAACATCATTTGATTCGGATATGGTGTATTTGTATAATTAATACCTAGTTGTGGGGCCCGAGATATTATGGGGCATGTGATATGGACATAAAAAACCTTATATTGACACTTGTTTGTATAATGATAGTTTTATTATCTATATTTTTATTATTTGTAGTTTTTTTTAAGTACAACTAAACCACTTGGAACGCCAGTAACACTTAATAAAAATATTTTACTTTGAGTGCAACAAGGCGAAATCTACAATGCTTTAGTTTCACATAAACAACAATACATGGTTAATTTGTTCTCATTTACAATCAGATTTCATTTGATACTAAACTGTTTTATTTGGCATCAAAACAATTTATTTGGCGGTTATGAACCGCTGAAAACCGACGTGTGTTGGCCACGGAAGACAATTCCTACGGTTGCCCTAAGTTGTGGCTGTGGCGCCTAATGAAGATCTAAGGAAGCGCTAAGGATGTATTAAGGCTGTTCAAAGGGAGTACCAAGGATTCGCCAAGGATTTTTACGGTTATGTGACGATTTTCCTACGGTTACCATACAGCTTGCGCCGGTTAGTCACGAACATGCTACGGTGAAGCGGATATGCAATGGTTCTTCTACGGTCTCTACGGTTATGATGTGACTGTCATGTTATGGTCTCCCATGGTCGGCCCAAACTATATATTTGGCCCCAGAACAACTTTCTCACCGGGACAAAACCTTAGTATATCCGTAGTCTATTCGGCGCGTTCCGTGGTCGACCGGCACCCCATTTCTGACCAAGGTTAATGCCGGATCGGATACGGATATACTACATCTGTGTATCCGTGTCGCTAAGTGACGAAAAAAATAAACTTTTCAAACGAAAGCAAAATAACGTACATGTATCACGGAACACTGCGGTCATGGCTACGGGCCCGGAACGGATTTACCAGGGATAATCACTGATTAAAACTGCGAGCTTTCGGCACCCCGAACCCTGAAAGTAAGATCCTCGCAAAACTGATGAAAATTCATAAGGTTCAACTTGAATGCGCAAACTGGACACTAGCGATTTAAAAGCTTTTGAGATACCACACACACGTGGGTTAAACAGGCATGTAAACATAAAGACAAGCGATACTGATTGACTAATAAGGTTTAATACATCCCGATTTTCTAGGAATCGGGAACGAAAATGAAATTACCCTCAAAACTGGGAATCGAGAAATCTGCCGGCTAACATCCAGACAATATATCTTAGTAACAAGATGCCTTTATTTTCACGAAAATGTGCATTTTTTTATGCAATCTGCTATCTCTAAACGGAACATTTATTAATCCATCAAATCACATGTTCATTTTCAGAATCACTAGTATTACCACCACTATACTAAGAACCATAACTATCTTCAAATATACATCCTCCAAAAGTACATCACCTTGCCATACAGTACAGTGGCCGTGGCTTGGTCGTAATCCACACGTGGGCAGCTATGTCGACGCATGTGTTTTCCATGTAGTAACAATCATCATCAGCAAAATTTTAATTAATGAAGCCCGGGTTGTACCCGGTGCTTCAATAATTAAATTTTTAATGATTATTCCTGTAATTAGTGTTTGGAATCTAATATTATTGCGTCTGTGGAAATATTACCCACGCGTGAAAAGTGACCAGTCCACGGCGACTGTACTGTACGTATCCTCTAATACCCAGATGAGCTGTAGAACAGTATGTCGAGTCACTCGATCGAGCACTTGCGCTATAGCTCATTTGCTCGACGTTAAAGCAATGACTTTTTAGTAACTGCTCGATAGCTTATTAGGAGAACTTGGAATTAGTATGCCTTGGGGTGGCCTAGAAGTCCAGATTAAACATTTAATAGGATTCATAACTACCCTCAATTAGATACCCTCAGATAAGTATTCCCCAAAAGGTATTGTAAAGGGGTATCACCAAAAAAAAAGCATTGCCGTGTTATAATTAACCTCAAATTCCCAAATGAGTCGTTCTAGCAGTTTTGTGGAGTCAATCGATCGAGCAATTGCGTTATAGCTCATTTACTCGATAGTTTTGGACTCGTTCCATTTACTGCTCAATTGTCTTTTGGGGTTTGAGAAGCATAGCAGTCTGATTGGTGATTATAAGGCTTTGATGAGGACAGACTTCGAAACAAAGGGGAGTCAAGAGTAGCTAGGACTAAATGAACTGCTAGTGCTGTAGTAGCTAGAATAGCGTCTGGAATAGGAAAATCTGATTCTGGGAAAATCTTAACCAGTACAGACACTCCCATTGAATCAAAGGCACCCACGGCACTACGTTCTACTCCTACAAACCAAATATAGACCTTCTACGGGTCCATTTCGGAAATTTGGGGTGATTTTGATAATTTAGAGGGATTGTCGGGATGTTTGAGGTAATTAGCTTTACTCCCATTCAATCAAGAAAACCCTCCAAACATACCCCTTTTTCTATTGTAGCCCTTTCGGTCACATATCAATTAAGTTCTAGCATATAAACCAATATGGCGGTCTCCAGTATACAAAATGGACGACGGAAACACGCATCACCCTTATAACACGCGTTGCGCATGCGCACTAACACCACATATCACCTTGGTAATCCCGTCAAAACATGGCCGCTCACGCGGGCTACTGCGGCGACTAAACATGGCGCCCCTGCGCCACGTGATATGTCGTCACTCCCAAGGGTCCCTATTGAGGTTCCCCGGATAAAGGTCGAAAACCACACTACATACTACTCACGTGTCAAAATTTCATAAATAGAGGATCATGGATTCGCGTTTTATTTGATAATTCTGTATCGAATTCACTAAGACGATCTGAGCCGGTTTACCGACGCTCAGTTCGATTTTAGTGAACGAGGTTTAGAAATATCATGGCAAAGCATGACGAATTTGACTGCAGTTCTTTTTATCACATGATGTGTAATCAGTGGCACAGCGCTAATACAACGTCTTATAAGAGTCCCTAACAATTGCTCGTTTTATGGGGCTCCTAACCGTTCCAACATTTTGTGGAAAATCATTATTGAGGGTCTCAAAGTAGTTTTGTAGTTGAAGAATTGAGGTTGACTGCTTCAATACAATCTTGCATAGCGAATAGGGGCGATCTTCTTTGGAACCAGTTACGGAGTTGTGTACGTGGCACATAAAACATGAGACAGTTGTTCAAATGACGAAAACAATTTCAATGTTAATTGATTTACAACTGTGGATGCATTCTGCATAAGTTGTTACATCAAACCGTCAAAGCAGTATCCGAAACCAACCAGTGACAACATGAATCTCTTTCGGTTAAGGAGCTGCCCAACTAACGAAGGAACGAACGAAGGGACGAAAGAAAACCACAATCAGCAAAATTGTAATTAATGAAGCAACGGGTTGTACCCGGTGCTTCTTCAATTAACTTTTTGACTATTACTCCTCTAATTAGTGTTTGGAATCTTTATATTTTTGAGTCCGCAGAAATATTGCCCACCCGTGGAAAGAGATCAGTCCACGACGGCCGTATTGTAACACTAACCTTCACTGGAACATTTTAAGCTAGCCATGGCTGGACGGATATTATACAATACGCTGTAGCCACACCAGACGAAGATTCAACGATGGTTTATTTATTTATTTAAAAATAAATAAATAAATAAATAAATAAATAAATAAATAAATAAATAAATAAATAAACCATCGTTGAATCTTCGTCTGGGTGTGGCTACAGGGTGTTTAGTGGGTCTTCGGTGGAGAATATTGTCAACTTCAAACTTTTAAACAGCACCCCACCCCCACCCCCTCCCAACCCGGGCCAGACAAAATTTCCAATCGATTGGAGATGAATTTGCGTTAAGCGCACTCACCCCCAATCTTTGGGATATAATTTTTCGACTGATATTTCAAGTGTTCTAAGAGATGCAAAATTTCAACCGCACGAAATTTTCAGGAAATTTTTCAGGCTAAATTTTTGCTGGAAGAAGGAAAATTAAAACGAGTGTTTGATACTAATTACTATGACAGCTACTCTCTTTGCAGGGTGAAGTTTCAGCAATTTGGCATGTCCCGCGGGAACTTCTAACCGTTCAAAACCTGTGTCCGGATTTTGTGTGGCGGGGCGTGAGACCCCCCCCCCCCCCCCCCGTCGTAACATCCATGTTCTTGCCCATTGCCTTGTTTCAAACAGTGTACATATTACACCACCACCAACCACCCACTCCCCCACCACCACCCCCTTCAAGGTGTTGCGTCTTGCCTTATTTTGATCGACGAGATCGTTTCAATTTTCCAAAACGTGGTGTTTTCGAAGATTTATTCTCGCCTTTACATTTCTTCAACAATCTGCACAGTCACTGTTAATACTGGTAACAGGGCTGAACATTCCGGGAACCTCGCAACCATTCTGTTCACATTTCTTTCTAAAGCTTCCAGTCTCATACTTGCTGTTGAAACAGATGCTTCGTTGATGGAGGACTGTAAAGTACGGGTTACCGTAGACACGATACCGCGAGCGCCTCCAAGAAAACCTTCCAGATTCATTTTTATATCGGTCTTCCATTTGCTTATCGTGTTATTTAAATGTGGCGCCAGAAAATCTAGCGTGTATGTATCGGCGCCACTGATTGGTTAGAATGTGTTGATTGACAGGTTTTCAGTATGATACTCAATTAATTTAGCATCATACTATATTATTTGTGTATGATACTGAATTAATTCTGTATGATACTTAATTAATTTAGCATCATACTATATTATTTGTGTATGATACTTAATTAATTCAGTATGATACTCAATTAATTTAGCATCATACTATATTATTTGTGTATGATACTTAATTATTTTAGTATGATACTCAATTAATTTAGCATCATACTATATTATTTGTGTATGATACTTAATTATTTTAGTAAAATACTCAATTAATTTAGAATCATACTATATTATTTGTGTATGATACTTAATTATTTTAGTATGATACTCAATTAATTTAGAATCATACTATATTATTTGTGTATGATACTTAATTATTTTAGTATGATACTCAATTAATTTAGAATCATACTATATTGTTGTGCACGATTTCATGAATGCAGCATAAGTAAAATAGCATGATACGGAAATCAGGTTCACGTACGGGAGGGTCATAATTGTTTTTTTAGTATGATACTCTAATAATTTGGTATGATGCTATATTATTTGGTATGATTTCATAAATGCTGCATAAATAATTAAGTATGATACTCAATTATTTGAGTATGATACTGAATTAATTCAGTATAATACTGTATTATTTGGGTATCATACAATTTTAATTGAGTATCATACTCTTTCTTTTAGCATCATACTTAATTCACTGATTTATGATCCTGTTCGTACGTCATAATATTCGTTTATTTCCAAGATTTTTCTTCACAAATTCACTGGCTCTAGTCTATGAACTATTTTACCAGTGATACAATACAATGTCAGTTTAAGACTGTCAGAATTACAGTGTAGCGGCCAGCCAATTTTGTGATCCGACGTGCTCTCCTAAAGGCTAAATACCAGAACCACTCAGAACTCCCATTTAAATTACACTTCCTCTGTGTTTTGGTAAACAATGTTTTAATTCCTGGATGTTTTAGGCTTTGCAACCAGAATAGAACTGAATTTATGATCCTCAAACTAATCAATGCCGTCGCGCTCCACGTCTGACAACATCTGGAGGTGGGGATTCTGATAATTAGTACATGTATGTTTCTCCAACAATGGCAAAAATCGTTTAAAAAGCCTAAATACCAACCTCCCCAGAACCGACCTCTAAATAACATTTGCTCACTCATTCCAGAGAAAATATTTCATTTCTACTAATTCTAGTTTGTTTTAGCATTCAAAAGGAAACTGAAATTTAATTTATTACAAAATGTGTGACGGCATTTCTGTCTGTCCATCCATCCATCAGTGAGTTGGAAAACTCATAGCCTGGACGATTCGTACGTCTGGTAATTGGTACCTTTTGCTGGACAATTCGTACCCCCGATGCCTGGACAATTCGTGCCTCTTCCCAGGACAATTTGTACCCCTCCTCTGGGTAGTATCTGACAGTTCGTACCCACTCTGGACAATTTGTATCCGCTTCTGCAAATTCATACCCTGTTTAATTAACCCCCTCTGAAAAAATATACATGGAGATGGGGTTGGGAGAGGATTATAAACTCGGAGAAAGGATAAAAAATGCGATGTCATTTCTATTATTTTAAAAAGACATAGAATATCAAATTTCATTACTTAAAGTAAAAAGCAAGTAGACACTTAAAAGATTCATCGTCACGACGGCAAAAAGAAAATGCTCTATTGAGGTAGCTCAGAATTAAATATTAAGGCGACACGCTCTTTAACTTATTATTTGGGACGTCATAAAATTATTTATTGTTAGATCTTCACCAATTTAGAGAATTATTGTGGCTTCATTAAAAAAATAGTGTTTTAACTGTAAAACTACATCCATTACTATCTACTATAAATTTTCTTTTACCACGTACAGACCCGAAGTTGATAATACTAGAGATCGCTTTTTCACTTATGCTGTTAAGCGATGGCTCGCCCATCGAAGTTGCACTTCTATGCATAAATCATGTTTTGCTTGGTTGTTTCATGCATATGTTTATGTTTGTATTACCATCACTCCGTCGACTTTTCATTTTCATTTCACTCAGCCAAAACATGAGTCAAAAACATTTAAATAGTTAATACCAGGCCTGAAAATAAGCAGTCTGACATTCACAGAATGAGGTTCACAGAGGGTGAATTTGATGATGCTATCCCATATAGTGGGCCAATTTATCCTCTGGGCACCTCTTTCTGTTTAGTTTTGAGACCCTGATTCATATTGGGATTCACAGAGGGTAAATTTAGTGATGCTACCCTGCTGTGCAGGGTACCATCATTAAATTCACCCACTGGGGACCTCATTTTGCAGATGACAGGCTTCTTATTTTCTGGATTGGTTAATGCATGAGACAGTTTAGTACACCTACTTGAGACAACTTGTACCAAAATGGAGACAATTCATAACTTTTACTGGGACAATTCGTACCTTTTGTCTAGACAATTTGTACCTTGTTGTCAAGACAATTCGTACACCTAATTGTGGTATGAATCATCCAGGGTGCAAGTTGTCCAAGGACCGTCCATCACAGACCGCGATTCTTTGCTTTTCATTTACCCGGTTGTACATGTACATTTTCAGTAACTGGCTTCTGACTATTTTTCACACTGTACCCCCCCCCCCCCTCCACCTTACACACACACACACATACACAAATATATTAAACATTAAAGAGCACTATCTTTTTGAATATCTGATTCATCCTCTCTGGAAAACATACATGTACATTGTAGTTTTTTTAATTTTACTCTTTTTATCAAAATGTGTCATGAGTGTCTGTAGGGATTAAATCCAAGGTTGTGTAAGTGCCTTTACGGGTATTTGCAGCATAAGCACCACACTACAGAAGCAATATTTGATGGTTTTAGGCATTTTTGTGGTGCTATGAGATGCCACATGAGCTGCACTGCCATGCTGTTGGGAAACAATCAATGTGTAATGTTTTGTCAGAGACATACCAATGATCTAGGTGCCTTAATTAAGAAATCTGAGGGATTTTTTAAAAAAAAACTTTTTTACAAAAATTGGAAAATATTCATCAAACACATTGTGAAATATCTTCAGAAGCCAGAATGTAATTTAAAAACTATCGCAAATGAGAAATTTAATATCATAAGAAGTTTGTTTTGTGTCAACATCAATTAATTTATGAATAATATCATAGTTTGGGATGGAAGTGAGTATGCTGGGGGTCTAGGGGACACATTCCGGGCTATATTTTACCACATCAATATGTACATGTAGAAGAAAATTTGACATCATTTGTTAGGATAAAATGGCACTAATCTACTGATATTGGGGATTTATATAGCTGCAACACCAGTTTTTGAAACAAAATTGACATTCATTTTGTTTTGTGTGGAGTGGAATGAGACAGATTTTTCCCCAAACTATTGTCTGCTGATGCAAATTTTAGTTTTATTTTGGGATTGGGGTAGTTTTCAAAGAAAGCAGTGAATTCTCATGCAGAAATGACTCTTTTTATCAAATGAAAGAGGTAAAATGTATCTTTGGAAGGATTAGAATGAAGCTAAAATCCCTCCCAATCATTTTTACACACTTAGCAAAATCCCCCCCCCCCCCCCCCTACAGTTTTTGAGGGTAGTACCACAATCTCCCACATTATTTTAAGAGCAGTTTTAAGAGCAGTACAAAAAGCCCCCTCCCGGCCTTTTACACCAAAAGGTTAAAAGGCAGTCCAAGAGGATTTAAAAACTTATGTATTTAATTTGTAAATTACATAAACACTCATCACTATTTACAAGAAAACATGCCTCAATAACTATTTATCAAGACAATTATTTATTTATTTATTGTGGTTTAAAGACACTTTCAACAGCCAGTGTCACCTCATGTTGGGCAGTTATATGGGTGGAGGAAGCTAAAGTGCACTGAGAGAACCACTGGGCAACAGTGCTAACTCCACACAAGCAAGGTTAGCATTGATTGAAGCGACAAGTGCTCGGCTTCGAGTGGTAAAAAGCTTTGGACATTTTTGTATGGCTTTAAATATACTTCTAACAAATTAGGGGGGGGGATTTTTGTTCACCAGAAATTATGGAGGGAGGAATTTCTGTTCACCTGGAAAAAAACATGGAGGGGGGGGGGGGATTTTTGCGCATTGTGTGAAAAATGATTGGGTGGGGGGGTTGTCAGGTAAAAGTTTTGTAGGTTACCCTTTGGAAGGTTTGGTGTTGATTATAGGAAATACATACATGTAAATGTACATGTATTTTGGCTTCCAACACTGATTTAATTATTATTTTTTGGATATTACACATATTTCACATTTAAATGTTCATTCAAGAAACACAGACCGAATAATACTGTTTTATTTTTTGAAAAAGTTATATTTTTGTCACAGTCAGCAATAAAGGCCATATATTGCCAAAAATAATGCAGTTAAATGCATCTTGAGCAAGTGTGGCATCCAGAACTGAGTAGCACACTATAACCTCTGGCAGATACCAAATACACATGTAACCACCTATTTTACCTATTAACACATTTAATTAAACCATGGTTTCCCCTCATAGTACTTGTTATAGAGGGGATTCCAATTATATTCCAATCCTCTCCCAAATCACCATCCAAACACTCAGCCAGAAAACCCATATTTCACTTGTATTCACTGGTATAATATAAGTATTCTCCATATTATGATTCCCCGTGGGAACCCCGGGAAGTAAGCGGCGCTTGTTTACTGTTCCTCTTTACTAGTAAAATAGGACCCAGTCACCAATGCTTGGGGTGAAAGTCCTCTAAAATGGGCAACACGAAGATCAACGATTGACTAAACTTGTCTTCATCTCCATGTTGTGTCACGATTAGCCATTGTGCATAAATATGTGACGTTAACCACCAACAAACAAACCATATTATGATAACCCTTTACCTTACATGCACATGAAAAGAAGATACCACTTTTGAATAACTAATTTCTTTTCATTTTTTGGGTCAAAAACATAGCTATGCCCCCCTCCCCCCCTCACTGGAATGAACTAAACAAGCTCATTCCAATGAGGGGGTCATTAGCTATATTTTTGATGCCACAAAATGCAAAAATAATTAAAATTGAATGGCAATTTTGGTGAATGGTGCTAGCCGGTTTTGGCCATTACATTGAGTGAATGATTAATAGAAGCTTTCTCCATATTATGATGTTAACCCTTTACCTTACATGAAAAGAAGATAGCACTTTTGAATAACTAATTCCTTTTTATTTTTTGCGTCAAAAACATAGCTATGACCCCCCACCCATTCCTGAACTAGCTCATTCCAATGAGGGGCCATAAGCTATATTTTTGATGCAAAAATAATGAACATTGAATGGCAGTTCTGGTGAATGATGCTAGCCTGTTTTGGACATTACAATGAGTGAGTAATGAAAAATGTTAAAAAACAATTTCTTCATTCACAGAGTATTTTGGAACATAAATTTGGGGAAAGGGGGTGGGGGTACATTGAGAAAAGTAACAAAGTTGCAACTGTAAATGAATGGCTTTTGTGCACATACCAATATAGTAGTCTGATACTAGTGTTGTCGGGGTCCCCATGTTATAGCACAAAACTACATTAACAATTGTCCCTCTACCACCCATACGGAACCCCTCAGCTGATGAGAAAGTTAACAGCATACACTCTCAGTTTCCTATGATTTGCTTTAGTACTGCAGCACTCAGGGTCCACAACCCTGTCCTGGCTCTTCTCACTATATTTTTCATTGTATGTCAGTCATTATTCTTATGTACATGCAGACTGCCCTGAAGCAAATATCTGAGTCATCCTCACTGGGTACCTGGGAAATTTAATATCACAAGAGGTTTGTTTTGCGTCCACGTCAATTAATTTATGAATTTTACTTTTTGATAAAAAGGGGCATACTAGGGGGACACCTTCAGGGCTATATTTTGCCACATCAGTATGTACATGTAGAAGAAAATGTGACATCAGTTGTTTGGATAAAAAAGGTACTGTCTATTGATATTGGTGAATTATATAGCTGCAACCCCAATTTTTGAATCAAAATTGACATTCATATTGTTTCGTGGAGTTGGAATACCACTCTTTGTCTTGGTATATGGTTAAATGAGACAAATTTTTCCTCAAAGTATTGCATGCTGATGCAGATTTTAGTTTTATTTTGGGATTAGGTTAGTTTTCAAAGAAAAGCTAGATGAATTCCTTACCTCTCAGCTTACTCTTTAGGTAACAGAGTAGAAAAATGTATTGGAGGCAACAGCAGTTTTTAAGCCATTTGACACAGTTTGGACGGTTTTCTTTAAAATAACAAATTTCCTATGTTTTTAACTCCGTGGAAGCCAAACGTTGAATTCTCATGCAGAAATGACTCTTTTGTCATGTGAAAGAGGTAAAATGTATCTTTGATAGGATTGGGATTGATTAAGGAAATACATAATTTGGCTTCTGAACCTGATTTAATTATTATTTTGAGAGATTATTTCACATTTAAAAATGCATTGGTGTACCACACACCTTACAGTACTTTTTTATTGTTTTGAAAAATATGTTTTTGTCAGTAAGGGCTATATATTGCAAGCAAATTCACATCTTGAGCAAGTGTAGCCTCCAGTGGCACAATACAGCCTTCAGCAAATGCCAAATAACAACCAATTTTACCCTACATGTACACATGTATTAACAAATGTAATTAAACCATGGTTCCTCATCATAGTACTAGGGGCAGAGGGGGTTACCAATCTTCCAACCCCCTTCCAAATCACCATTCACCCACAGCCAGAAAGCCCTTATAGCACTTTTATTTGCTGGTATTTAGATGTTTGTCTGAATTATGTTGTTAACCCTTTACTTAACATGAAAAGCTGATTACCTTTGCCCACAAACTTATTGACTCACTAATTCTTTGTGTCAAAAACATGACTTTTTACACCATTGGAATGACCTCATTCCAATAAGGGGTCATAAGCTATCTTTTTGACACAAAAAAACGAGAAAATAATGAACATGGATTGGCAATACTTGCGAATTGCACCAGCAGCTATTGACCGTTATATTTGGTAAAGGGTTAAAAAATGTATAAAATAATTTCTTCATTGAAAGAGTATTTTGGAACACAAATTTGGGGGTGGGGTACAGTGGAAAAAATAACACAGTAAAGTTGCAAATGTGAATGAATGTTATTTGTGCACAGCTACCAATAAAGCAGTCTAGTACTAATAAAGTAGTCTAGTACTAAATTTTTCCTCTTATTTGATGCACGACCCTCTGTTTTTAGGTCGGTACGAGTTCTCTGAGGGTTATACTCGACAAAGATATTTGAATCCCAAAATTAAAGTGATGCGATCAAATTTTGTTTAGTTCGAGCGATGTGGTCACGGTTCCCATGTTACAACACAAAACTACAGTGTCAACTGTGAAATATTGTTCTCTCCTTGAATCAAGTCCCTACCTCCCACCCACCCATATTGAAGCCTCAGTTGATGAGAAACAATTGGAAAGACTGTACAGTATGTTTGGGGAATCTAAAGTCATTCTCATACACCTCTCAGGTTCCTATGATTTGCTTTGGTACTGCAGCACTCAGGTCCATTGAGTTTTTTTTCCGTTTGACAATCTTGTCCTGGGCTCTTCTTACAAAATTTTCCATTGTATGTCAGTTTTTATTTCTGTGTAGACTTTCAATTTGTGTAACTGCATGTCTGTCTGTGCACCAGACAGAGTGTTTCTTTGCTTTTCATTTGCCTGGTTGTACATTTTCAATAACTGGCAGCTGACTATATTTCACCCCCCCCCCTCCCCCCCCCCCCCCCCATTCACACACAAATACATGTATATTGAACACTAAAAAAACCCAATTTCTTTAGCAAATATCTCATTCATCCTCCTTGGAGACATATTTTCCACAATTTCACTTTTTTTATCAGAATGGGTGTTTGTGGGAATTAAATCCAAGGTTGTCAAAGTACCCTAATGGATACTTGCTGCTCAAGCAAAGCACCACAAAATCAATATTGAATGCTTTTAGGCATTTTAACAGTGCTATGATATAACGCATGAGCAGTACTGGTCATACTGCTGAAACAAGCAATGTTTTATGTTTTGTCAGTACCATACCAATGACTCTAGGTGCCTTAACTGAGAAAACTGGCTTTTTGTTTTTTACCAAAATTACAAATGATTCACCAAACAAATGATGTGAAATGTCTTCAGAAGCCTGAATGAATGTAATTTAAAAACGATCACAAGTAGGATATTTAATGTCACAAGTTATTTGTTTTGTGTCAACATTAATTAATGTATAAATTATATCATGTTTTTGATGAAGAGGGGTATATTGTAGGGGGGGGGGGGGGGCATTTTCATTGAGGGCTATTTTGTTTTTAAATTGTTACCACATCAGTATAAATTTCCCATTTGTGATAGTTTTGTCGCAAGAAGTTTGTTTTGTTTCAATTAATTTATGAATTATATCATAGTTGTTGATGAAAAGGAGTATGGGGGGGGGGGGGGGGGGGGAGGGGGTCACATTCATTGAGGGCTATTTTTTACCACATCAGTATGTGGAAGGAAATTTGACATCATGTGCTACGTGGGGTGGGGAGGGGAGCGGGGGAGTGCAATGGATGCAAAACCAGTTTATTAAAGGATATGTGGACGTGTGAATGGCATCAATAATTAGGCCACATTAAAACTATTTTTTCAAATTTATTTCCCCTTCACCTTGCGTGAGGGCAATAATAATCCTTATGAATCATTGTATTATGATCAATCACGAAACAAACGTCAACACAACAACTCTATGAAATGGTCCGCATAGATTTTCGAACTCGACCAAGACATTGTTCCTTGAAACCCATGTGCCAAATATCTGTCAAATCGGTTGACGTTTGTTGAAGTATCGCGCTATCAAGCTCAAAATTAGTAGATTTTAACAAAGGGCCATAACTCTTGATAAAAAGCGCTGACGCGCCCCATTTTGCGTCATCGGATGTTGCACGTGCATATCAAGCTACATACCAAATATCAAAACCCGTCCAGAAATAACTAAGTTTTTTTAGCAAAAAAGGCCGACACTGCCCGGCGTCCGGCCCTCGCCATACCAATAGTCAAGTTTTTTTTGTTGTTGAAAAATTCGACTAAAAATAGGAAACTTATTGAATAGAATTAAATAAGTATGCCTAATGATATCACACAAAATAAAGACAAATATGCTTTTTAAACTGGCAGCAATTGCGTATCGAATAATATTAACGTCTTACTTTTGTTAACGATTCCTTCGTTTTCCTATCGCCCTAAGAGATTCAAAAATTTTAAATAGCGAATCCGGACCGGAAGAAACGGATAAATTACAAAATAACGGCGAGGTTATTTCGTAAATCCGGCGACGGAACACCGGCGACGTTTTTTTCTCGAGTCTGACAAATAACTGACAACATTGGTGTCATTAAATTGAGATAGGTTGGATATCACACATCATAAATCTGCTATTACGCACCCCCCCCCCCCCCCCCCCCCCCATATACATCCTGCAAGTATAAATATCTCCATAATAACATTTCTTGCCTAATGTTCCCTACATGGGTCAAATTGGAGGGGGGGGGGGGGGAGGGGGGGGGGGGCGAATGGATGAATTTTAGCTCACCGAAGGGAGCTTAACTTATCACTTGCCGTCCGTCGTCGTCCATCGTGAACTTTACATTATCGATTTCTCCTCCCAAACTACTGGACCAAATTGAACCAAATTTGGTGTGCATGTTCCTTATATGTCAATTCAAATTTGTACAAATAACCTTGCCGCGCTCACAAGGGGCACCACAAGGGGCATTACTCTGATAGCACCCATACTTTTTTTTTTTAAAAAATAAAAAAAAATCTTCTACTCCAGAACCATCATTTAGAATATTTTGATATTTGGTGTATAACATCTCTAGGGGTGGGGGTGGGGGGGAGGGGTGTCAGTCAGATTCAAGTTTGTTCTTCGAGTCCATGGGTTAATAATCGGGCTCCGAGTAGGAGCCCGAATTTTAACTTAGTGAAATATGAGGAAATTTCTTTAAAAATCTTTCATATTTGGTATGAATGCTTCCGTATTTGGTATACAACATCTCTAAGAGGGTCAGATTCAAGTTTGTACAAATCGGGTGCCTCAGTTAGTATTTGGGATCTCTATTGGGGCCCAAAGATTAACTTAATTCAATATGAGGACATTTCTTTAAAAACCTCCTTCATCTCAAGGGGGATCAGGTTCAAGTTTGTTAAATTTGTGTCCCTGGCTTATTATTTGGGCTCTCTACGGGCAGGGCTTGGGTGGCACGGTGAGCATGATAGGTTCAGGTTTGTAAAAATCGATTCCTTAGTGTTTTTCCATAACATTTGCCTTTCATGCCTTCATTCCTTTGTAGTGTTGATGAACCATGTATAACTGAATATGACCCCAAATACATCTTTGAACCACGTTGGCAGGTGAGCGATTAAGGCCCATTGGGACCTCTTGTTTAGTCAAGTTGTGACGAAGTCAATCTCGACATATGTACTCTCCCAAAAAAGAAAGTGTGCATGCTAAAAAATAACACTAAAAAAAGATATATATCATTTTCATTCATGGAAATTTTATTCAATCACAGATGAATCAATTTGTGATCAACACGAGAAATTTCATTACGCTACGACGAATACTCTTGGTGCCACGGAGAGTCAAGACACTAAGGGTCCAACACAAATGTCACACACTCAATATCTGGTATGACCTCCGTCTGCATCGACTACTGCTGTGCATCTACGCCTCGTGGAAGCGAACAAGTTAGCATGGAAGTGTTGTGAGATGTTGTTCCATATCGTCGCGTGAGAACCAAAAGGTTCTATCTCCAATTTTCATGTTTGTGGAAAACGGGGTTTGAAGTTTCGTGACCTGATTTACCATAGTAATATGTATTTTGAGGTGGTGATCATGGTGTCCATTGTTCGAGTTGGCTTATTTCTCACTATATATGGAAATTTACAGCTCTATTGGCTCGTTCATTGTTTTTAAAAATACAAAAATGTGTTTGGAGATAGAACCTTTTACACACAAAACTGTCGTTTTGTGTCCGGACCATAGTGCACTTGGAGATAGAACATTATGGTTTACTTCAGCCACCAATTTGGGTGCGTGCTAAAATGCGGCAGCAGTTTATTGTGGGTTGGTTGGAAAATATGCAATAGCGTGTGGGTCGGGGGTGGGGAGAAGCAGGGAGAAGGGGTTTTATTGGACACGCAGGGCCGTTGAGGGGGTAGTAATACCGGGGCCTGGCATTATTGGTGGCTCGCCAATTTTCCC
The DNA here is from genome assembly GCA_031216915.1 of Pictodentalium vernedei. Lineage (NCBI taxonomy): Eukaryota > Metazoa > Mollusca > Scaphopoda > Dentaliida > Dentaliidae > Pictodentalium > Pictodentalium vernedei. Next base: position 833,582,433 of record CM062296.1, on the reverse strand, counting down.
GAATTGCCTAAGAGCAGGATTATTTTACGTGTGGGTCCTTTACAACACGTCTATTTTGGACTTGCAGTGAATTAAGGACCCGCACGTAAGAGAATCCTGCCTTAAGGCAATTAGCCAGAGTTAGGGAAAATCGGCGGGCCCCAATAATGCCGGGCCCCGGTTTCCAAAACTACCGCTATATTTGTGCATTCACAAAACCGGAATTTGCGGTTTTGCGGTTTTGTGAATGCACAATTATAATGTAAGTTTTGCTAATCTCGGTGTATTGCTGGCACACTAAGCTACAAACTTTCACTTTCACTTTCAGTTTTAGAGCCATTTCCTAGAATCTAGTCGAACTTCGACTAGGATTCCAGAAAAAGGCTTCAACAGTAACCAAGGACTACGGTTAATCCCTCCGCCGGGGCTCGGATTTTCTCCAGACGGCCCTAGTGGCAAGTGACTGATTTTATGCAACATTCAGTATGGTACTGCGCGATATTGGGGAGTTGCAATTCCATTGCGTGTATGTTTTTGTAACTTTTTTGTTCTACATCACAGTTTTCGAAGACAAGCTGCTCGATAAGAACATCCTCTCACGACACAGGTGTGAATATGCCTGGCCCGATGTAGTTTCCTTCAGGGATGCAGAAAATCACACACGATATCAACACATAAATTTATTTTTATCGCTGAAATATGAACTTAACAAAGTTCAGCAAACACAACTCAACTTCCAGCAGTTTGTTTTGCCGGCCAGGGCGCCGGAGCCACGATGACAGTGGGGCAAATGTTCCTATTACCTTGCCGTCATGTAGGCGGGTGTCTGGGCAAATTCTATAGCTGTTACTATTTAAGTTGAATATCAATAGAAAAAGAAACAGGAAACAGACCCCAAATGAGATAGGACCATACTTATAGTTCAGTTTGATTCAAGACCGTGGAAGCTCCCAAATCCCTGGGTACCCGCTGGGGATGGAAATCATGTTAATGGGCAATGGGGGTGGGAGGGGAGGGGGTGGGAAGTGGTACTTTCTCATCGCGTTTGTCTTAAATACGGAACAAAATGTTCCAAATCCGAAAAGGGAACATATGTGCTCGTTTTACCATGGTCGAAAATTTAACCCAATGTCCACAATATAATTTTGAGGTTTGGTACATCCAAAGGACGTACTAAAACTGAAAAAAAACTGTATTATGAACTTTGGGTCTAACTTTCGACTAGTTTTACTGTAACTATATTCTATGCTTATAATGACTAGTTGCAAACTTGTAACACATAATATCTCAATAAAATAGATGGCAGCGTCGACAGAAGTAGGTTGCTAGTTTTGATAGAACTTTTATTATCTTATCTAGTCAATAGGGTCGTACGGCTTGTGAACGCTATGTCAGAATTTGTCCTGTTGGGGTACCCATAATTGGGGGAAAAAAACGTTGGTGAGTATATTATACCCCCCCCCCCCCCCCTCCATCTCCGCTGTTCCTGGTCTTATTGAAACTTATTGGCTATTTTGGATACCGGTGCAGCGACGTTTGTGGTATTAACTAGAACCTATCAGTCGTTACGCCCATTTGTTATTTCCCAGCAGAGCAGCAAGAGGTTGAGGTAACAACCTAAATGTTCCAGTCAAGACTAAAGCGCAGGCTTACAAGGAAAACATGGCTGCTGGACCACTACATTTTTCGGGCAAATATGCGGAATGTGATCTGTTCTCATCGTCCGATTTTCTTCCCGGCGTACCAGTCGGCTTGCTGGGAATATTTGACCAAAACAAAAATGCCCTAACTGGACATAAGACATTTTTCAACAAACTAAGCAAAAATTGAAACAACGGAACAGTAATTAACTGCGGACTCTATAACGGAGTTTAAACGCTGGAACGTGAATGTTGCGTATTGTAGACGAAGACAGAAGACAATGATCGGGATTAACCCTTTACCCAAGGTTATAGCAAAAGCTACACAGCGCTTTTCACAAAAGTTGCCATTAAAATGATATTATGTATTCATTTTCTGTCTCAAAAACATAGCTTATGACCCCTCATTTGAAAGAGCCTGTTCAGCTCGTTCCAATAAGGGGGTCATCAGCTGTGTTTGTGAGACAAAAAATGAAAATTTTTAGTTATTCAAGAAATTTATTTGCAGACTTAGTGTCGTCTGCTATCCACGTTGATAAAGGGTTAATAACCCACCTATCGCGGAGCTTTCGGTCACTATCTTGCGTTGCCTTTGTCAACGATGCTTATATGATCGATGCAGCATCGAAAAAATAGCCATGTTACTAAAAGTTTCAGGGAAAGTGTGCCATTGACCTATCAAGCTATCAAGGAGTTACTTCATCTTTCCAAACTGATTGGAGCTTTATCATGAACGCCAGTGACGCAAACATCTTAAACATTTAAACATGTTTCAATAAGGAATCGCATATGATTGCCTTCAAGCTACAGTGGAAATTAAATGTATAAAGGTGGCAATCTTGTACCCAACAAACAAAGTATACGTGAAAGTGTTTCACATAATTCCAATATGTTATGATCAACTGCAAAGTTCTGCTAAACAAAATGAAAGAGTTGGTTGTGACTTTAGACAATTCTGACTAACACCGAACGAGAAGACAGTTACTTCTTAACCCGGAAAATGACATCATAGTATTCTTTATCGATTGATGGCATCCATTTCATCATGCTTTTAATGTCAGTGACCTTTTCCTTTGATAGCTTTTTACATTTTTTGATCACCCGCTCTGGCAGGAGGTCGTGAACCTGTTGCCGTCTGCTTGTGGCTGTCAAATTAACCTCAACAAAATCTGAGCTGGCGAAACTCGTTTTATAGGCACATTTGTGGGGCTTGTCTGCTTCCACAACTAAATCGTCCCCTGAGTTCCAATGTGTTCTATGTGCCTACTGGCACATAGAACACATTGGAACTCAGGGGACGAAATGTTTAACCCGTGTAAATGGGATTTTACAGACTTTAAGGTGTTTAGATGCATTTTGGAAGTCATAAAAAATTATCTGACCTCATCTGCACAATTCGAGTTGATGTGGGGCTAAGATTCGAACGCAGTCTTACTAAACCAAGAGGGCTGAACACTTCTATTAGATTGAAGGCTCTCTGATTATGACAGTGTATATTGTCAACCTCCTGGACACATGAGTGTCCCGGAGTTGAACATTTCTGTTTAGTACGTTTTTCGTGCATCCATTATCTTCCTATATCGAAGTTAATGGAGAGACAGAATAGCACAGGACGCATGATAATTCTGTCCATTATCAAACAAGAGTATCCTTGCCGCTGCATAATTCGTACTGTCGCTCATGGGTCTGTGCATGCAAATTGTGTTTAAAATGGACTTTTTGTTATCCTAATGGTACTGAAAGTTCCAAGTAAAATTTCCTTTATACGAAGATTTCATTATCGTTCACTTGAACATGGAAAATGCCTACCGCCCCCCCCCACCCCCTCCACCCCACACACACATGTACACACTTACGAATAGACTCAGAAGTAAAAACGCACACATAATTGCCCAAGCTGGTGTATACTATAGTCTGTTATTTAAGTTGCCACCAGTCCTTACAACCAGAGACAAACCAGTCCCCCCCCCCCCCCCTTAAATTCGAGAGGTTCACCAAGTCACTGGGAAGCAATATTAGGTTGCACTCGCAGATATTGTCTACATGGCCCTGATACCATTTCTAAAACAAGACATCAGGAGGTCTCAGATGCAGCATTAAATTATTGAAAGGCTACCCACACTAATTGATGGTATGATGACCGGACATTTGTGGCCCATTGATACCGGGTATTCCCCGTGGGAACCCCGGGAAGTGAGGCAGTGCTTGTTTACTATGGTAAACACGTTCTGCTTTACTGGTAAAATAGGACCCAGTCACCAATGCTTGGGGTGGAATTCCTCTAAAATGGGCAGCATTTGGTTTAAACGATTGACTAAACTTGACTTTATCCCCATGTTTTGTCACGATTAGAAATTGTGCATTAATATGTGGCATCAAACACCAATAAATAAATGACACCTGGAATGTTCCGTTGGCCAACTAATACCCCAAAGCCCGCTAGATCGATTTTCACATAACAAGTCCTTTGCACTGACGACTTCCTGGGAGAGCCCATTTAGGTAGGCCTACCACATTTTAACACAAATTCGAGGGGGTGAGTGTTATCTGCACAAAACAGGCGCGTAACAATGAAAACATATTGGGGGGGGGGGGGGGGGAGGGGGGCTATCAAGGCGTATCCACAGAAGGTGCCAATTATGCTGGCAGTATGATAGCAAGCATCGTGCGAGCCGTGCAGCGGGGAGGTGGGGGATGAGCACGAGGGAGGGTATCCCCTTCCGGCAGTGGGGGACTGGGGGATTGTGGGGGGGGGGGGGGGGGGTCTTCCCCCGGGAAATCTTTGAAAAATAAGGACCAAAACTCCTTTCTCAGAGATTCTGGGACTGTTATGACACTTCAAATTTGAATCCCTGATCCTTTTGTTATCAGACCTGCTTCTAAATTTATGTTTTGTCCACCCCTTCTTTTGTGCTATGTATTGGACTGACTTCAAACAACGCCAAGAGTTTAATCGGGACCATTTGTTTTTTGGCGGGGTGGGGTATTCCCCCCCCCCCCCCCCCGGCTACAAATAGATGAAATGGGTTTCCCAAATATTTGTCTCAGAACGCACATTCAAGACTCTTTATGCCCTGGCAGCGTGGAACAAGATTCCGCGATGTGAATAGATGGGCGTTGGAATAAAACAAACTGCACATTTTTATTGAAATATCATTTTATTACCATAACTATTCATTGAGAAAATGTGTAATCACGTGAGAGCCATAATGTTCTATCTCCAAATGTGAGGGCGACATGAATTTCCAACAGTCCATCTATTAGAACCAGAGTGTTCTATCTCCATTTCGTCAAAAAAGGCCGTCTTTGTGGAATTTCATGTCGATTTCGCGTCGGTAATTGCTGGTCGTTTTTTGAATGGAGTTTCACGCGTTCTTTGTAATAGTTTATGAGTAGAATTGAGCGACAAAACGTCAAAATTTTAGACTTTACCTCATAGTTGTTGTTTTCTCGACATCCATAGGTAGCCATTCGTCAAACTTTGGTCACATGATACTTTTTGGACTTCCTATTGGGTCAGGAGATAGAACCCTCTGGCTCGAACAAAAACAACTATTTTAGAGATAGAACCCTTTTGCATTGCATTTTACGCTGATTCTAGCCGCCAGGGGCATGCTAGGACCAGCTAAATCGATAGAAAATCACCCAACGATTCGAATGACACCAATATATCATTTTCGCGCCAAAAAGGAGATAGAACCTTCTGGTTCTCACACGACGATATTGTGATAAGCTGTCTTTGGAGTTCCACAAGCGTTGACGGTGCATGGGGAAGCCGGCGTAGCTGACGTTTCATTTCGTCCCAAACGTGCTCAATGGGTGAAATATCGGGCGAATTTGCGGGCCAGGGAAGAACATCCACTTGTTGTTGCTGTAGATACTGTTGAACAACACGAGCTGCGTGGGGTCGGGCGTTGTCCTGTTGTAGAATGACGCCGGGGCCGTGACATTGCAGAAATGGGACAACAACAGGTGTAAGCACTTCATCACGATATCTGGCTGCATTGAGATTGCCATCAATAATGACCAGCTCAGTTCTGTTACGGGCAGTGATGCCACCCCACACCATGAGAGACCCTCCCCCATGACGGTTTCGGTCCACGACACATGGATCTGCGTAGCGTTCGTTTCGACGTCTGTACACTCTCTGGCGGCCATCTGATGATGAAAGATGGAAACGACATTCATCTGTGAATACAACACGTCTCCACCAGAGTAGGGGGTGCCTGAGATGTTGTCTACACCACTGAAGTCAAGCACGACGATGACGTAACGTCAAAATCGGACGAATTGCAGGTCTTCGAGGACGTAAGCCGTATTCTCTCAGCCGGTTGATTGCTGTTTGAGGATGTATCCGTCTCAGGTTAGGGATGTTCCTGGTTGTCGTCGTTGCCGTGTGTTGCCGGTTCCGGAGATGGACGACACGGATATACCGATCTTGTGCAGGGGTGGTAACTCGGGGTCTCCTGGAGCGTGGTCGGTCTCGAACGTCATCATGTTGTGCATGTCGATGGACTAGCCTGTCTACAGTGTTACGGTGGCAGTTCAAATGCTGGGCAACCTCTCTGTGTGTTCTGCCAGCTCTAATCATTCCCACGGCAAGGAGACGTTGAATCATTGTCAGTCTCAGCATGCTAATGTGGAGTCGTTTTAACAGCAGCGCAAGTTTGAATGTGAACGATAGGAAGGCCTTACTTTAGTGTTTAAATACCCAAGGATTCACACTGCTGCATGAATTGTCAGACTCTCCACGTGCAAAACATGCCTTTTCACAAACGTGCAGCACGTCATTTAATGTTAATGCAATTTTAACGGGGAAAGCTGTTTTTGTGTTCAATATAACTTATTCATGAACAGGTTAACACTCTTTACACCTCCGAAATTATTTTTTTGGTGTTTGATCAATTTCTGCAATGCACACTTTCTTTTTTGGGCGAGTGTAGTTTGGTGAATGGCGGGCGGGCGTAAACAATTGGTTTCCGGATGAAAACTTGATAATGGTTCGACCCACATTCAGGAAGCTCCATAGGTAGGTTGGCATCGGTGAGTGGAAGAACCCTATTTATTTTGGACTTGCTTGGTCAAAGGTCAAGGTCACAGTGACTATGATCATAGTAAATTGTAAACAATTGGTTTCCGAATGATAACTTGTCTACGATTAAGAGGAAGAACCGTATTTATTTCGGACTCGCTAGGTGAAAGGTCAAGGTCACAATGACCTTCAACATAGTAAATTGTAAACAATTGGTTTCTGGATGATAACTTGACTACACTTGAACCCACATTCTTGAAACTTCATAGGTAGGTTGGCCTAGGTGAGTGGAAGACCCCTATTTATCTTGGACTCGCTAGGTCAAAGGTCAAGGTCACAGTGACCTTGAACGTAATAAATCCAATCGGAATTATTTTTTTTGGGGGGTGGATGTGCCCCCATGGCTGCGCCACTGTGCCCCCACTTGGGCAATCGTGATTAAGTGCCTTGCCTAATGACACAACGCAGTTACCCCTGCTGGGGATCGAAACGTGTATCTCTCGGCTTGATGTTAGTAGTAAATCATGTACACGATCGACCCACATTGGCCGTATATCATGTGACATGGCCCAGCTACTTCATTTTTGGTTGTCAATGGGAGCCCGCGTGAGTGTCATCTTGTGACAACATCCCCATAGTGATACGTGGTCCTAGTGTGCATGCACCGCGCGTTTTGTTGAGGGGGGACGAGTGTATGTCGTCCATTTTGTATATCTGAGACCGCCATCTTGGTTTCTATGGTAGCACATGGTTGTTATGTGACCCAAAACCTTCTAATAGGAAAGGGGTGTGTTCGGAGGGTGTGTTCGATTGAATAGGAGTAAATTTAATTACAACAAACAACCTGAAATCCCTCTAAATAATCCAAAACTACCCAAACTACCAAACCCCATCTAGGGCTTATAATAGTAACACGTAGTGCTAAATGAATGATGAGAGGTCTCATGTGGATAAATTTTACGTGAACTAGAATAAATCGAATTACAACGAACATCCAGACAAACCCTTTAAACCATCAAAACAACTTTATTTGGCACGGATTCCTCAATTTTGGACTTAAAAGAGTAGCATGCAGTGCTTTAAGGTGCGTTTCCTGGTATGAGTAATTGTATTTGTTCGAATACTTTGTAAAATTACCCAAATAAATCCAACAGTTCTTTTACTAGTGCGGATTTCCCACTCAATATTAGGTTTCTATCTGTTGTCCCCTAGAATTCTTCTTTTTGCCCAACAATAGACGCATTCCTTTGTGTAAAGTAACTTTATTGTTTCGAATGTGCACCAAAGTCTCGGTATTTTATCTATCCCGATATATTCTGTGGTTTATCCTTGTATTTCCTGGCCCGTTTTGCCCTTTACTGGCCCCATTTCTGCCTATCCCAACAGTCTATTTTGTCTTGGACATCTCAGTTTTTGCCTTCACTGTGTATAGCGAAGTCCTCTATGATCCTCAAACCCAAAATACAATCAAGCAGGGATAGGTATTATCCGTACGACTCGAATCTTATCGAGCGAATAAGCTTTTGAGCAATTACTGAAAAAGTCATTGCTCGAACGACTCACATCCAATTGAGCAAATGGGTATCGAAAGATCGATTTCTTTCACGACTCTTAATGCGCATCGGGGTATAGAAGGATACCTATGACATGATGATGTAGTACTATATATACCTGATGATAATTTAGCTCCTAGCATCTGCCCAGTTCTAGACCTCTCCGTGATCTTCATATCTCCAAAACCACTGTTACTGATTTTCCCAATATTGCCATCGTCTGCCCTATGATTATCTTTTACAGTAGTCACCAAAACCTGTAGTCTTCTTCCACTCTTGCAGCCTTGTACCATTACTAGCACTAGTACAGGCCTGCTAACCATCTCAGATTGCTCGAACGACCAGAATCGAACAAATGAGTAATTGCCTGAACGAGTGACTTCACGTACGACTCTTTTGCTCGTCTAGGTATTGAAGGATGGGAAGGATCTTGGGAACTAACAACGTGATATAACAACCTTAGTTATTGAAATTGACGTACAATCCAGCTCATAATATAGTCTTGGTTTTTGAAAGTGTTGGTAAACTCTAATGAACCAATTTGCAAGTGAATTATGATCTTTCGTCAGTTTAAAAAATGAAGGTTTGTTTTACTATAGCTTGTCTCAACTTTGATCCCTCCGCAGTCTTTCAAAATTTCCCGATTGCCATATTTGTCGCCACATTAACATATGAACATACATGTGTGGTTCTGTGTTTATTGCATGTCGCTGTACAGCACGTTTTGGCAAATTGTTATATTTCACATAACTGCTGCTATTTCTGCGATATATACCATCTCTTTCCTGAAAAATCTTGCTTAGGGCCTGCAATATTTACCGAAATTAACAATATTGGGTGTGCACCATTACGTGTCACGTATTTTCATATTAGATATGTGCTGAATGATATTTTGCGTAAGGAGCTCTTTGAAATCAAGACCGAACCAAAAAAAGCAAACGAAAATTACACCTAAATTCAATATTTCCACCTTTTCCTAGGGGTGAAATGCAGCAGATCAAAGGGTGAAGGGTGGGGGTGGGGGCTGCAACAGGCAATACATTTCATACCAACCGCGAGTCGACATTCTATGTCCGCTTTTGATATCACAGGTCTGTAATGGGGGGGGGGGGGGGGCTTAGTTACTTGGTGCCCCAATTGTGACCAGTCAGTTCTTTGTATAGTTTGGCGAATGAAGAAACTCCCTGTACTCAGAAAACTCTACTAAGTGGTAAGGGTGCGTCAATTTTTAAACACTCTAGGATAGCAATAGCAAGACTCGTTTTCAGATAATATTGGTTCTAATATTGAAAAGCTGTGTCCATGCCCACTTAGCGAAAAACGTCTTTGGAAGTCCCAGCGGACAATTGCATCGACGCGGCTCCGATCTGATCTAACGATATAAAGCAGTTTGCTTTTTTATATACACATAAGTTCACCTCTATTATCGAAATTCTATTGTCAGTCAGTTTCCAGTAAGGATATGTTTTCTCTCAACTGACTGTCAACAGAGATGTATACCTGTGAAAAGAGATGTGTTTGCTCTCCATTGCCCACAAATAAGCACTAACTTTGAACTGCTTAATCCTTCACACAGTCTATTGACGTAATAGCACAGAATAAATTGGCAATCTAAATATAGAATATACCCATAGTAGCTTGGTGTACCAAATGTTCACCACGAGTGGTGAAGTGGCGTTAACCGCAAGCCTTTGGCGCGCGGTTAACACCATTTCACCACGAGTGGTGAATATTTGGTACACTATGCTACTTTGGGTATATTTTATTTATACCATGATCGTCAGATTAATAAGAGTTTAAATAAATATTCGCATGTGCAAATCTGTTTTTGTTTACATGAGCACCGGTGGGCGGTACTTCCGTGGCATTTTTATCGCCGAAACGAAATAGAAAACGAAATCGCAAATTACGAGGCCTTTTTCATTTTAATGACATAATAACATACTATTCCGAGTTATGGATGCTTTTGTAACTTGAGACAACGTGTGTTTGTTAATTTTTGGTAACTTTTGAGGAAAACTTATTTAAAAACGTAATAAATTATTAACGGTTTCATTCCACTCTATACGAGGCGACGACTGATAGATTTAGACAAGTTTGCATTCAAGGCGAGGTCACCAAAGGTCAACTTGGATGTAGTTCCACTCTAGGTGTAAATTTTTACTATTGAAATCCCAGTGCTGGCGTGTTCACCACTGTTGGTGTGTAAAGCGAAAATTTATGTCATAGGCTTTTTATATATAGTAGAATAGGTAATCATGGTATAAACTGAGATAACAGCGGTTAAAATATCATAATACAAGTCAACAACACGGAGAAGACACGGACGAATTAGTCCTGTTATTGTATCATGGAGTAAAGGACTGCAGGGACTTTTAATTTCAATCCGACCAGTGGCGGCGCTACGGGGGGGGGGGGGGCGCATGGGGGGATTTGCCTCCCCCCAACGAAGGCTATATAGTAGAATAGGTAATTATGGTATAAATTTTTGTAAACATCCAGTGTTCTTTCAATAAAGCAGAGTACGCGCTGAACACATGACTTGAATCTGTCAAAAAAAAAAAATAGAAAGGACGAATAACTTTAACTTGACAACTCGACTCTGCCAAGATAATTATCACTCACCTTTCCAGGAAATATAAAATCGGTAAGCCCATTTCGTCCATAAAGCATTTCAGACGGTTTCCCTGCTACACGCAAGAGATGATTTTGGTTGTGTGAATAATATAGGATCCTAATATTTAGAGATGAATATAGCGCCCTATGAACCGTTAACTGGTAGAATGCTAAAACGTCTTTGACCATCAAATTTGTTCACCTGTTTTTGTCTCGATACATTTCATGAACATGAGCATTTGGGAACTCTCCTTACTGAATGAATAATATAACTTCGAAGATAATATGAAACACGGACACTGAATATAAACACTTTAACCCTTTGATACTTCTGTACGTCTTATGGTGTACGAAATCAAACAGCGCCTTGGTAATTTGTGGTGGTTTGTTTTGTTATTATTTTTCGATTTTTTGAAGTTTTAACTTCAATTCCTATTTTCTCTCAAATAGTACTCAGTGACAGGCGTTGATCCAAATGCTATCGCAGCTTAAAATACTAATATAATCCTGCTGTCAAAACTTCTTAACTGGTTGAGTGCAAGAAGCCACTATCAGGCTTTTCAAAAATGAGGATACCACAGCAAAAGCCAACGCTTCCCTTGCTTATATTTCATATTCCATCAAACACAAATAATATTTTGTTTATATAAATTTGTGTTTTTACAACATTAATTAGAAATAAAACAAGTTTTGAATAACAAATTCAGACCTCCAAAAATAATCCATCCCTCAACCAGATAATCACTAGTGCGGAAATATCTTGTTATTCTTCTTTTCCACGTTTGACGTCGTATTTTGACAAACGTTGAAGAAACTGAATTCCCAGTGACGTTTGAACATCAGGATATTTAAAGTCCCAAAGGGTTAAGTTGCGGTAACCACGCTTCAGAATAAAGCCAAAATATGAGCTTCTAGAACTTAACCAATAAAGAAAGTCCAGACCAAAAACACAACGAGAAACACGAATAATTACTAATCTGTAGTTATTTTCACAGGTAAGCTCGCTCGGTTGGGGTACACACCCTGCACGTTTGCTTATGAATAGGTTTCTCAACCATTCAAAGTATAAAAAGAACTTACCAGACATATCGTATCTGTCAGCTACGTCGGCGGGTAGCGCTCTCTTGGCAGCATCTATCAACGCATCTTGTATTTGCTCATGTTCACTCCACCACTGATTCTGGGCAGCCTTCTTTTCGTCGACATTCCGACTGATGAAATTTGGTATGTGATCACTGACTGAATGGAGTACATGTGTTGGAGGAACCGTGTTGTAATCTTTTTTATACCATCTACAGAAAAATAAAATACAACTGCATTAAATATTTATTAATATTTATTAACTGGTGGAGTGCTAAATTGAAAACTGGAACGCATTTTCATTGGATCTTTCAGAATTACCAGAGTGGTTTCGTTTTCTGACCGGCACTATTCCTCATCCTTATAGCTTTTTTTGTCTCTGGCAACCAACCAACAGCTTTAAATCAAATACAACGATAAGCGTTCCATGTGAAAAGCTTCAAGAATATCACTGCTTCATGCACTTTGTACTAGCTGGACCAGAAATCGGAGGATTGTGTGAACTACAAGATCAAGTCAGTTGGTACACTGCAAAGATGTGTAAAGGATGGGATGAAAGCAGGTATTCTCTAATCATTCGTGTCCTTGATGTGCTTCCGTATTTGACATATCACTACCATTATTGTACTTTTAGAAGAAGCAGCAACAACAATGTTAGTAACAGCAGTAGTGCAGTAATGTACAGTAGCGTAGTTGTTGATTGCAGTAGTAGTAGTAACAGTAGAAATAGTATTGGATGAAGTAGTAGTAGCAGTGGTAGTATTAGTAGAAGGAGGAGGAGAAGGAAGAAGGACGATGGTAGTAATGGAAGTGTGTAGTGAAGAACAAGTAGTAGTAGTAGTAGTAGTAACTATGGTAATAGTAGTAGTAGTGTTGGTGTTATTAGTAACTGCGGTAGTAGTAATAGTATCTATAGTTGTAGTAGTAGTAGTAGCAGTAGTAATAGTGGTGGTAATTGTAGTAGTTGTAGTAGTAGTAGAGGTGATGTTAGTAGTAACGGCAGCAGTAGTAGTAGTAGTAGTTGTAGTAGTAGTAGTGTTAATGTTAGTAGTAGTAGTAGTAGTAGTAGTAGTAGTAGTAGTAGTACTAGTAGTAGTAGTAGTAGTAGTATAGTAGTAGTAGTAGTAGTAGCAGTAGTAATAGTGGTGGTAGTTGTAGTAGTTGTAGTAGTAGTAGAGGTGATGTTAGTAGTAACGGCAGCGGTAGTTGTAGTAGTAGTTGTAGTAGTAGTAGTGTTGATGTTAGTAGTAGTAGTAGTAGTAGTAGTAGTAGTAGTAGTAGTAGTAGTAGTAGTATAGTAGTAGTAGTAGTTGTTGTTGTTTTTGTTGTTGTTGTAACAGAAGTAGTAGAAGTAATAATTGTAGTGTTGATGTTAGTAGTAACCGTAGAAGTAGTAGTAGGGGTAATAATACTACGAGTAATAGTGGTAGTAGCAGCACAGGTAGGATTTTTAGTAGTAGCATCAGTAATAGCAGTAGCAGAAGTTCTAGCAGTAACAGTAATAGTAGTAGTTGTAGCTTAGGTAGTAGAATTAGTAGTAGCAGATAATGACGGTGGTAGCAGAAGTACAGGCAACGGATGTAGCAGTACTTTTGCGCAAGTAGTTTGTTTATTTGTTTTGTTGTTCTTTAATGGCACTTTCAACAGGCAGTGCAACATCGTGTGGGGCAGTTTTAGCAAAGTCAGCATCAGTTGGTACAAAGTCACGACGTGACACCACCCCCACCACCTCAACCCCCCCCCCCCCCCAAGCATTCGAGCTTAAGTGTCTTGCCCAAGGACACAATGTAGTTATCGATTGGTCGGGATCGTAATGTGGATTTTAAAGTTAAATTCTCTAACCACTGAGCCATCGCACTCCCAACACCAGTAGTAAAACTAGTGAAAGTAGTACATGAAGTATTACTGATATGAATAGAAATTCTAGTTGTTGCATTTGTGGTAATATCAATTGAGAAGTGCCATTGGTACATGTTGAGGCAGTAATAGAGTAGTATTAGTAGGAGTAGTTGTAGGAGTAGCAGCACTAGTATAGCAGTAGTAATAGTAGTAGTAATAGTAGTAGTAGTAGTAGAGTAGTATTAGTAGTAGTAGTAGTAGTAGTAGTAGTAGTAGTAGTAGTAGCAGCAGCAGTAGTAGTGGCAGTAGTAGCAGGTAGCAGTAGTAGTAGTAGTAGTAGTTGTAGTAGTGGTAGTATTAGTAGTAGTAGTAGTAGTAGTAGTAGAGTAGTAGTAGTAGTAGTAGTAGTAGTAGTAGTAGTAGTAGAGTAGTAGTAGTAGCAGGTAGCAGTAGTAGTAGTAGTAGTAGTTGCAAAAGTGTCAAGGTGATTATTTTACAGACAATTAATCCCTCTGAATTATGTCCCCGATAAATTATTTATTTTGTGATAGGAAGCAGCAGTTTTAATATTATTTATTTAGAGTTTAATATTTTTGATATAAGTTCAATAGTATTTGATTGGGAGCATTTAAATTTTGATTCGCAAAAGAGCCCAAAGATTATTCCACTAGACTTAAACTAAATGTTCATAAATTATTCAATTAACGGCGGAGTTTCCTTTAAAATCCACTGACATGTTTGCACGGTTATGTCGTCCCATTCGTACTCTCCGATTACGGTTAAAAGTGAGCAGGAATGAAGAAAAATGAGTTAATATATTTCTCTAAGAATAAATTAATACATATCGACGGTGATGATTCAACATAACGTCCCCTGAGTTCCAATCTGTTCTATGTGCCATCAGGCACTCCAGTACGCACTCCACTAGGCTGCCAGTAGGCACATAGAACAGATTGGAACTCAGGGGACGATAATATCGGCGTGTAAAAACTGTCAGAGAGCAATAAGATGACACAGTGCATAACAAATCGGTAGTGAGGAAAATTCATAGCTTAATCCTAGAGTTGTAGGATTAAATTATTTCTGAAACTTTCTAAAAATGCCCATTGTTTTCGCCCATTTTTCACCCGCAGTCATTTTTCAGACGATATTGATACCACTCCTGTGAACGGCAAGGGTGAACTTCTGGTGTGCAAAGTTTTTTCCGAAAGTTTCAGTCACTACAGTACGCTTGTCATGAAATATCAAAATCCACTCGTGGGTAATATTTTCACGCAAACGTTACCGGTGAATCTCCGGCATAACACCATGGAATCGCCTCCAAATTTTCAATTCGAATATTTGCTGAAAACTACTGATTAGTGATTGGCAAAAGTGCCCGTGTGTAAAGCTGCCCTTGCGTAGATTTTGACCATGCCACGACGGTTGTACTGTACATTTGACAGAATCCATTGCTCGTATTTTTTTCAACTTTTCCGACCGGTCTTATTTGGGATTTAAGTTTAGCGATACTACTCAATCCCTGAGGGAGGGGAGTTCGTATATGTCTGTTTTATCGTCGTGAAATTCGTAAAGAGAACAACTAACATCCGGCAAAGGATTGTTGACTGCTGCAACTTTCTAGCAGACCCCACTTGCGAGAGAATGATTAAATCAAGTCAACGGCGTTGCTCGGGTTACAGTTTGAACGGCCATGTCTGCATTTGAATTTATTCCTTTCCGTCAAAATCCTAGTGCACAACTTCATAGGTTATTCTTTACACTGATTATACTTGCCTCTAAATTGGTGTCCAACGTGGGTTAAAAATGCAGTAACTTACTTTGTCAACAGCGCCACAGTATTTTCATCCTTGATTGCTTTTAAGATGGTCTCAAACTCTGCTGACTCAATTAAACGAGGAATTGGTCTATATCCAAACTTGTGTGATAAAAACGTCTGAAAAGATAGGTGTTTCGTGTTAATAATATAGACACGTGCAATAAGCTTTGCCCCACCTCAAACAATAAAGTCGTGTTGTGATCGGTCCTATGTCGAGACCTGCAGTTTTGCCGATGTAAATAAAAGCACGCAACATTGAACATCGTATCTAAGCTGTGTGATCCAGGTGAAATAAAATAAGGTTAACCGGGTCGCAAGGGATTTGTAAATTCCACATCGTCCCTGGGCGCATTCGGCGCGCTAAAACCTTCCATTCATCATCGTATCTAAGATAAATCTTTTGAAAAATGTACGGGGGAGACGAAACCCTCTAAAATAGTTATTTGTGGTTTGAAAAGAGGCAATTCACGTGAACATGAACATTACGACATAACACAATGAAGGTGGAGTACGGAAGACAGGAGTTAGCGACCCGAGTTGGTGTTTTTCGAAACACTTCAACAAAGGTTGTTGATTCCCCCCCCCCCCCCCCTCCCTCCACCACCATACTCTACGCGAGTTATGTTCTGTATTTATACCGCGTATAAACTTGCATTAACTGAATGGAGTTGATATTGCAAAAGAAAAATAAACCTTGGGGGACCGTTTACCATCTTTCTTAACACTGTTTTGCATCGACAAAGGTCGTTGATTCCTGTCCCTCCCTGGAAGCCCATATTTGGGCTTTACTCTGAACTGCACGTACCTAAAATTAAAGGCTTCATGTTCTGCAGATGTCATTGAAATTATCTTGGAAGTACAATTACATCATCTCCATCGATTCGCATTGTTAAATTTTATGGGAGAGTGCCTTGAGGCACTCTCCCATAAATTGCAACAAAACAAAAAAAGTGCGAACTAATCTTGAGACTGAGAAAAAAAATAGCACTCTACCAGATAAAAATCAGTATACCTTTGACGTTCTGTTTACGTTCTTGCTTGTCACTGTTTTGCGTCGAAGCGTTTCATTAACGTTTTAACGTCAACGAGATGAGCAAGGACCAACCAGATGTATTCTTACATAACATTCTTACATGCAGGCCGGAGTTCCTAACATGTTTGGAATTAATTTAGCACATTTATCAATTTATGTATTGTACCTATCACATTTCTCAATGTCTGTATTATATCGGGCAATATTGATTACAAAACGCAATCGTCGTACACTGCAAAAAATATAGATTCTCTTTAGAACCAAAACTGGTTCTAATCTTGTCCCTGAGATGGAACCAGTTCTGTTTAAACATTATTTATTTCAAATCAAATAAATTTATAAAGATTAACATTAAATATTAACAGAATTAAACATAACTTGAGGGGGTTTCAGCCGTAAGTTTAGAGCTCATACGAGGTTGGCTCAGATCATTATTAAGCAAAGGAGATATGAACAGTTGGCATATCGAACCAGTTTTGGTTCTATACAGAACCAAAACTGGTTCGATATGCCCACTGTTCATATCTCCTTTGTTTCAAAATGTTTGGCGACTGCGTTGAATAAGCTTCAAGTTTACTGCTGAATCTACTTCAGTTCATGTAATATTCTGTTAAAATTGAATGCTAATCTTGGTAAATTTATTTGATTTGAAATAAATACTGTTTAAACAGAACTGATTCCATCTCAGGGACAAGATAAGAACCAGTTTTGGTTCTAAAGAGAACCTATATTTTTTGTAGTGGATACATTTTCGAGACAAACAGACCAAATCTACGTCCACTTAAGTTAAGAGAACCTCGGCAACTGAAACTGTTGCTCAGTGCAAGTACCTTGAGAAAGGGTATTTGGTGTGGTATACCAACCAGTGATCTATGCAAACAGTAAATAATTTATGTGGTACAACAGGCTCATTTTGTAATTATTATCATTATTCCATTTAGTAAATGTATCAACTTGAAAAAAATATGGTAACCCCAACACAATTCCCAGAGAAGTCAGTTAGATGGTGGAGTGCACGATATTATTCCACCGTAAGCCTTCCATAGTGTATGCATATTTTTGCGTGAAAAGAAACAATTGTTTGCCATTGTGGTGGCAATAAAATTAATACAAAATTGGTAAGGATGTTCAGAAATAATATAATTCTACAGTCCTATAGGGCGGTAAGATTAAATTATCGCCGAGACATCCTTAACCCTTTAACAAACATGAAAAGCAGACGACACTTGCAAAAATAAATCTTGAGTAACTATTTTTTTCATTTCTTGTTTCAACAACATAGGTTATAACCCTTATTTGGACGAGCTCGTTCCAACGAGGGGTCATTACCTATCTTTTTGAGGCAAAAAATGAAAAAATAATGAAAATTAATTGGCGATTTTTGAGAATAGCGAATAGCGCTAGCCTGTTTTGGCCGTTACGTTGGGTAAAGGGTTAACATATAACAAGTACTCACCCATTTTTCTATTACCAATAGTACATAAAGTGATGCCACTCACTGCGTCAGAGTTCAAAGGTTTAATACTACAGCAATGCTGATATATTCCTATAAACCCCTATGTGTTCCACTGAATTTGCAGTGGAACATTGGTGGGAAGGTTTTTACAAGTAAATTCTACCAGCGTTATTCACCACAAAATGACCATCCATTCCCTGTAAACATTGCTTTATGCCACAAATGTTTCAGGCTTATCCAGTTTGATCGAATGCCGGGGACATAATAGAGTCATGTTTTGGGGACAAAATTTAATATTTTAATTACTCAAGAAATGCTCGTGTAATTACCGGGCTAATAGTGTTAGATGAATGGATAAACGTACTATTTCACACGCCAGGATGAATCATGGGCAATATTATGACACACAGTAATTCAATTTATAATAAATGGCGACTCAAGAAATTCAGGAGGGAGATTAACTAATGATTAACTAATGTTACAATCTGGAGTCATAAATGAAAAACTTGCGGCGAAACATTTTATCATTTTTAATAAAATGTACAGATATGGAATGAACTAGTCTAAGAATTTTCCATTTTGGCGAGCGGAAAATTCGGACGAGGTTCATAAATATAATATGAGAAAAACACTCATTTCATATTCTATTTATCATATGACACACACACACACACACACATACGCACAAAGTAACCACTTAGTATAACTTTTTAACCCATCACCTAACTTGAGTTGCTGACGGCACTTGGAAAAAACATCCTCGTGTAACTCAAAATTTTAATTTGTTGCTTCCAAAACATAGGTTATGACCCTCATTGGAACGAGCTCCCTGAGCTCGTTCCAATGAGGAGTCATAACCTATGTTTTGGAAGCAAAAAGTGAAAATATAAAAAAAAATGAGTGCCCTTTTTCTTGTAGGTAAAAAATTAATACAATATAACCGACCCCAGATAGGACAGATAACGTAAATTCTCCCTACTGAAATTATACAAATGTGACCCAGTTGTATTTTGTTTAGCCAATCAAATTGTCCAGTTTTGAAATTGACCAATGAAAGCTTCCAACTCTAATTATGCAAATTATGAAAATCTGGCCCAGTTGTATTTTGCTCAGCCAATCAAATTGTCTGGTTTTGAAATTGACCAATGAAGTTGACGGAAGGCTGTATTTATCACTGATTAATATGAAAACAAAATATCAAATGTTTTAAGGTGAACAAAACGGTCGAGTCATATGATAAATATAAATACAAACTGGTAAAGTTTATAAGACTGAGCTGTTTGAGTTCTATATATAACTTCGTTCGGCAGTTTGGACGAAGTTACAGAGAGAGAGAGAACGTCCATGTTTGTATGCACTTGCACGTTGATGCCCTATCAACTTACATCACCTCCTGCGAATATTTGTCGATCGACGAGTGGCTAATAGGAAAAATTCCTATAAAATCTCCCAACTTGCTTTGTTCTTTGGACAAGCTGGTGACTATGTTTAATGCAGTTTCCATGCAAGATGCGTGTCACACACAAAAAACCACTCCTGGCGGGGATTCAATTCCTGGGAGGTTTATGCTTTCATAGATTGTATACATTTGAAACTAGAAGTCCTGTCACTGTATTGTGCACTACCGTTACGTAAAAACGCGCTGAGTAATGACACCATAAGCCTAACTCAATTCCTGTAGAAAAACCACGTGCCCAGTTCTGTACAATTCTATTCCAGTAAACAGAAATCATTTACATCATTCTTAACCCTTTACCCAACGCAGCCGATATCAAAATTTATTATTTTAAATATAATTTTTTTTAAATTTTTCAAAAAATGTCAACAAAACCATATCATGTGACCCCTCATTGGAACGAGCTCAATGATATGGTTTTGTTGGAATATTTTGAAAAATTATTTTTTTTCAACTGCTCAATTTGCATATTACGCGGGCGGATGCGGGCGATTCGTTGTTTAAAGGGTTAACCTCTACTAGGATACATGTGCATGTAATGGCATAAATAGATATTAAAATTCGACTGCGTATACAAAATGAAGAGAGCGGAGTACAACTTAATTGCAGCTCCATATATTCTCCACTTGAAAAGTATTTATAATTGCTCATCAAAGAAAATGAAACGCTTGAAACTTTCGGGGAGCACGGTGACTCAGTAGGTAGAGGTGCAGGCTGCAAGCTGAGAGGTCCTCGGTTCGAATCCCACCTGCGACAACCGCGTTGTGTCCTTGGGCAAGACACTTCATCTCCATTGCCCGCGTGGGGGCACGATGACACCGTGTACTACGGCGTACTGCACGCCGATGGTGCGCATGTCTTCAACCAATCTAACCCTGTCTGTGCTGCAGAGCGGAGTTACGATGTTGGGGAGCTGGCAGCTGCTCGTCGTTGCTCGTTGGTTCTCTCCGGGTACTCCGGCTTCCTCCACCCGTAAAACTGTCACGGTCATGATTAGCCATTGTCCATACATATGTGACCTCAAATAAATAAATAAATAATAAATACTTGAAACTTTCATCATATGTGTTGCACCCGTTGGTTCGTGTGATGGAAGTTTGCAAGTGCGTCTTGTGTTTTGTCTTCAGAAATTGTATATAAGTACTAAGTGTAAAATCTACTCCACAGCGATTTAGTATTAATCCACCCTCCACAAACTGTAGTCTTAATATTTTCTTTCTGTTTGATTGGTTCATTTCGTGATTTCACTGGCAACCTCGCTAATAGCGCATTATATTTTGCATTACACAGTGTAAACGCTTTTGCTTATTTCAGACCACTTCGTTTTTCTGCAGTAAGGAGCCCATTAACTAATGAGCATTTTGTCTCCTAATTGTGACATACCTTCTAGTTTCATCTCCATATATCACACATTGTTTCCGGCTGTTTCAAGCTGTTTCCCACAATTCCATCAATTGCCCTACGATTATGTAATAACAACATTGACCCTTACAGTTAAAACTAGAAGTCCTGTCATGAAATGTGCACAAATAGCACGTTGATCTGCGCGTTAATGTACGTTATGGCCATAGTAAAGCTATCAAATTCTGTACATGTGGCCTGTGCACAAGCAATGTTTCAGTCAATGGACCTCCGGGTAACCCGGAGGTCCATTGGCAGAAACATTGCATGTGTTAGCTATGAGTAACCAGGAGAACCTGCCGTCCTTTGGATGCCATTCGATATGGCAATTGCGCGCAATTCCAACGCGCAATTAAGCCTAGGTAAGCGCACTATTCGTGACAGGACTTATAGTTTTAACTTTAGTTAAAACGTTATCAGTAAGAGGTTTTAGTTGATTCTTACCACGAAGCTTGGTCCCGTCGACAATTTCTGACAAAGTTTCAGTTCTCTCATACATAAATCTGTTGTCATGTGGTCGTTCAGTGCTTCATCTCTCACTCCCCACCTCATGTCGACGATTTGGAATTCGTATCCTTGTTCCTGGCAGTACTGCTTCAGTCTGGGATATACCTTTTCCATCAAACTATTCCTCTCCTGTTTGGTATCTAAACGATCCATTAGTTTCAAAATAATGAAAAAACAAAAAAAGTTATCAGAAGAACTCTATATGAGAAAAAGAGTAAAATAAAGTACGTTACCATGATTACAAGCCGTTTCTCGCCAAGCCGTTTGATACTCGTCGTCGTGTTTGTAACACCACTATAGGTTGATAGCTACCTCATGTCAATTATATTATTGAATAGAAAATGCTTGATGCTTGCAGTTGACCGGCATCTGTTAAACATGAACCCAAATATATTGATGTGGCACTCCTGTTCTGAAAGGTGTGTACACGTGCCCCCCTCCCCCTCCCTGCACTCCTCTTCCATCCCACAAAATGAAAATATATGTTTCAATTATACTTTCACCTTACATCTCTAAATAATAAAAACAATGTTAGTGAATCGAAAATACAACAAATCAGATAATCAGAAACCAATCTGTTTGCGCCAATGGACTAGCACGATGTCATCCGCGATGCCTGGTGGTTCTTTTTTGTATTTCATGGGGACACCTTATTTTGTGTAATGAAGCCATGTTAATCGTTCTTGTGTCGGTACACATGCCACGTATTGCCTCTTTGATGGAGGCCGTCGTGCTGTTTTTCGGATAGTTCAAAGGTGAGACTTGCTGGTATGTGCGATTCAGACTATATACAGTTAAAACGAGAAGTCCTGTCACGAATAGTGCGCTTATCTAGGCTTAATTGCGCGCAATTGCCATGTCTAATGGCATCCAAAGCACGGCAGGTTCTCCTGGTTACTCATAGCAAACACAGGCAA
This sequence comes from Pictodentalium vernedei, assembly GCA_031216915.1. Taxonomy (NCBI): domain Eukaryota; kingdom Metazoa; phylum Mollusca; class Scaphopoda; order Dentaliida; family Dentaliidae; genus Pictodentalium; species Pictodentalium vernedei. The sequence continues at coordinate 833,560,105 of CM062296.1, read as the reverse complement.
TGTTTCTGCCAATGGACCTCCGGGTTACCCGGAGGTCCATTGGCTGAAACATTGCTTGTGCACAGGCCACATGTACAGAATTTGATAGCTTTACTTGGGCCATAACGCGTACATTAACGCGCATATCAACGTGCTATTTGTGCGCATTTCTTGGCAGGACTTCTAGTTTTAACTGTATATACAGACATTTAAACGACAACTTCTTGCACATGCACGTTGAAATTGCCTGCTTGGCCAGGTTTTCTTTAAATGCCAGTGTGTGCAAGGGACCTGGATGAGTTTTAAAAAGTGCCACACATCCAAAACGGATCATGAATGTATGAGTGTTGCTCTAGGATATACTCCGGTACCAGAGAACTTTTACTCTCTTTTTTGTTGTTGTTGTGTCTATTATTCGTTTTTTTTAAAGTTATTCTTACTAGGGCTGCACGGTGTATCGATAAACCGATATGTACCGGTATTCAAACCAATATCGATTGAATTCCGAAGTAATTACACAAATATCGGTTTATCGTCATTATTTATTTACCCACAATTTAATTTTCAAGATGACTTGAGTTGTTTGACTGTAGCCCCGAATGAATAATATTGCCCCTTTACTCAAAGAATCGTCTGCATGTGCTCGCGAAATATATAAATTCCCCAGTTAAAAAAATAATTTTCAAGAATTTCAACAAAACTATATCATGAGACACCTCATTGGAACGAGCTCCTTGAGCTCGTTCCCATGAGGGTTCGCATGATATTTGTTTATAGAAGTTTTGGGGAAAATCTGATAAACTGAGTTTTAAAATAAGAAATTTTGATACCGTCTGCGTTTGGTAAATGTTTTTCGAACCGCTTCATCAAGGAATGCTGATTAGTTCCGACTGTGGGGTCTCAAGTTTCGATTGCGGTACCCATGTTCATATATCTGAGCAGTTTTTGATATACCGGTATACCGCGGTATGTTTTTGAATACCGATACCGGTTCAGTTTTGAATATCGTGCAGCCCTAATTCCTACTTTCAAACCCCTTCCGCCTGTATATGATGTCAGTATTATCAACGTACATCCACTATGATCTGTACTTTCTACTGTAGTTTGCATATTCTAGTTCATATTCCAGTCTTCTCCCATTCTCCATAATGATGCCTGGGACTGATTTTATCCTAGCTACCCCGCACTATTTTTAAGTTTCTTTCTGGTTCTCTCCCAAACTTTCGTTCATGTGCCTCTAAAAATATTGTCAACTAGAGCTGATCCATTGGGACAGAACAACCAGCGACAGTGGACCTGGAAACGTAACACCTCCCACTAACAGTCCGCACATTGTTATATACCTTGACACATGAGTACTACTATAAAGATAGAGACATGGGAAATTAGTAGCATTTCGTGTTTTTACGATCGTATTGAGGGGGATTATCAGCTCATGGGAAGATGTTTTAACAAGACGTGCCTCCTTTCCCTCGTGTGTTAAGGTGGTCTTAGATGAGATTAACTCTCTTGCTCTGTGTGGTATTACAGTGTTTGCATTGCATGCACGCCTTGACAATGTTGTTGGGACCATTCGGCCAGTCCGAATATTAGTATTGAAGGGGGTTATCAACTCCATGGGGAGATATTTTAACAAGACGTGCCTCCTTTCCCTCGTGTGTTAAGGTGGTCTTAGATGAGATTAACTCTCTTGCTCTGTGTGGTATTACAGTGTTTGCATTGCATGCACGCCTGGACACTGTTGTTGGACCATTCAGCCAGTCCGAATATTAGTATTGAAGGGGGTTCTCAACTCCATGGGGAGATATTTTAACAAGACGTGCCTCCTTTCCCTCGTGTGTTAAGGTGGTCTCAGATGATCTTAAATCTCTTGCTCTGTGTGTGTTACGGTGCTTGCATTGCATGCACGCCTTGATAATGTTGGTGGGACCATTCGGCCAGTCCGAATATTAGTCAGCCCGGCTTGTAGTCAAAAACGAAAACCTTCTTAGAAATTTATTAGTGAATAAATAGTTCTTAGTTAATTAACAAATAATATACCGGCACTAGGGCTGTCACGAATAATCGATTAATCGATTGTTGATCGGTCACGGCGAAATCGATTAGTACTTTTCGTTATCGAATAATCGGTAAATTATATCCCGTTTTAGACGTTTAATAATTAAAAGAAGATATGTTGAAAAAACTATTGTTTCTAAAGGTAAAGAGTTAAGAACATCGACGTTAAAACCCAAGAAGCTATTGGAAGCATTTGTCTTTCAGGTACATTCATCAAAGCTTTGATGTTCTGAACTTTTGAACCGTCAGTGTAATAATCAAGACCGGTCGGCAGTTGCGAAGTTCGCAACTGCCGACCGGTCTTGATTATTACACTGACGGTTCAAAAGTTCAGAACATCAAAGATTTGAATGCAACTAAAAGAGGATCGTCTTCGTTGTTTACTTGAGGTAGGACAACTGACTTCAACTTCATTTTTATCGACTTCAAAGAGAAGGAGATGGGGGTCATCTAGATACGATCAATCGATTATCATCGATTATTTGCGACGATTAATCGATTCCTAAATTACAAAATCGTGACAGCCCTAATCGGCACACGGAACTGGTGACTTTTAACAACAGCCAAAATCGTGTAAGGCCGACTCTGTATGTGTCACATGTCCCAAAATTTAGCTTTTTAAGAAGGAACATATGGTACAGTCGCCGTGGGTTGGTCGTGATCCGCGCGTGGATAGGGATGTCCACGAATGCGTTAACCCGGTAATAAAAATAATAATCTTCAAAATTTCAATTAATGAAGTATCGGGTTGAATCCGGTGCTTCATTCATTACATTTTTGATGATTATATTTATAATCAGTGTTCAGAATCTAATATTATGGAAATACAGCACACCCGTGTATAGCGACCAGTCCATGGTGGCTGTACTGTAATTACTTACAAGGGAGAACTGATATCTTAGGTAGACTCCAGTGCTGACGAAAATATCCCGGCTGGAAGGAAGAATTATTGACCTTCTCCCCTTATCGATGCCCGTAGGTTAAACGGTTGATGAGGTATCGCATGGAAAACAAATAGACAGCACTGACACCACTAATCACTAAAGCCTCGTTTGATTACAGTTAAAACTAGAAGTCCTGTCACGAACTGTACGTTTATCTATGCTTAATTGCGCGTAGGAATTGCGCGCAATCGCCATATCGAATGGCACCCTAAGCATGACAGGTTCTCCGCGTTACCCATAGCAAACACAAGCAATGTTCCTGCCAATGGACCTCCGGGTTACCCGGAGGTCCATTGGCTGAAGCGTTGCTTGTGCACAGGTCGAATGAGCAGAAGTTGATAGCCTTACCATCGTCATAACGCGTAGATTAACGCGCAAACTGACGTGCTATTTGTGCGCATTTCGGGACAGGACTTCTAGTTTTAACTGTAAGTTGTCACGAGTAATAATTGATAACCAATAAAGTGTAAAGTGAAAGGAAATAATATAACAGCTGAAGATGGGCTACAAATATACTTTGTGATTTCCATATTTACCTGTGAATGTGCTGCTAGTGAATATTCGTACAATTTTGGAGGTATTTGGACATTCTATATCCATGTTTCCTCTGTAGAGTTGTTGATATCTAGGATCCTTTTGTTCTGTTTTATTGGTCATTTTGCCAAATGTTCTTTGTTTTCTTCTTAATTATAAATACTTTGATATTATGTACAACTACTTGTGCATACTTCGTCTAGCAATCCCTTTCCAACAACCTGGTTTGTCGAATATTGCCTTTCATACCTGCAATAAACAATTAACCCTTTGATACTTTTGTACGTCTTATGTGGTCATTTGTTTTGTTATTATTTTTCGATTTTTTAAAAAAAATATCCTCAAATTCCTATTTTCTCACGAATAGTGCACAGTGACAACCGATGTGCCAAATGTTATCGCAGCTTAAAATACTAATATAATCCTGCTTCTTATTCATACGTCTTAACTGGTTGACTGCCAGAAGCCACTATCATGGCTTTAAAAAAAAATGAGGATACCAGTGCAAAAGCCAACACTTTTCTTGATAATATTTCTTATTCAGTCAAACACAAATAATATTTCGTTATTATAAATTTGTTTTATTACAAATTATTGGAGAGTGCCTATGGGCACTCTCAAATAATTTGTAATAAAACAAGTTTTGAATAGGAAATTCAGACCACCAAAAATAATCTAGCCCTCAACCAGACAGCTAATCACTAATGTGAAATATATCTTGTTTGTACTTTCCAAAGTTTGACGTCGCATTTAAAAAAAAAACGTTGAATAAACTGAATTCCCAGTGACGTTTGAACGTCAGGATAACTGAAGTCACAAAGGGTTAATAAATTCACAACATTTATTATACTGAGGCGTTACAGGTACAGTTCGTAAAATTGAAACAATTGGCTTTTCACTCCACTCAAAGACTGTAGTGCGGAGGGAGGTTCAATACCCATCAAAGTATTCTTATTCGTAATTTTGTCGGCATATATTTCAGTTCTTAAGCCCGAAAAACTAAATATTGATTCTTTGGCAACCACTCACTGAAGACGTAACACTTCATTTGACGTTTTTATTGCCTTGCAATATCGTCTAGTGTTACTTCAAAATCTAGGGAAACGAAGTTGTTTACGTTTTTTGATTAATATATGTGACTTGAATCTGAAGAGCACGACAAAAGACAGGCCACATACCGTGGCTTTTCATTTGTTTCTCGGCAAATCGTGACTGACTACACGAATGACCACGACTTGCCTAGAAACGACTACCACTTTGAATGTAACTTGTACGTTTTCCTGAGGACAGTACACTGCAAAAAGATATAGGTTCTCTTTAGAACCTAAACTGGTTCTAATCTTGTCCCTGAGATGGAACCAGTTCTGTTGAAACGGTATTTATTTATCTCAAATAAAATGAATTTATAAAGATTAACTTTAAATATTAACAGAATTAAACATAAATTGAGGGAATTTCAGTCATAAGTTTAGAGCTAAAACGAGGTTGTCTCAAATCATTATTAAGCAAACGAGATATGAACAGTTGGCATATAGAACCAGTTTTGGTTCTGTACAGAACCAAAATTGGTTCGATATGCCAACTGTTCATATCTCCTTTGTTTGAAAATGTTTGGCGACTGCGTTGAATAAGCTACAAGTTTACTACTGAATCTACTTCAGTTCATGTAAAATTCTGTTAAAATTGAATGCTAATCTTGGTAAATTTGTTTGATTTGAAATAAATTCTGTTTAAACAGAACTGATTCCATCTCAGGGGACAAGATTAGAACCAGTTTTGGTTCTAATGAGAACCTATATTTCTTGCAGTGTATGTTTCAGAACCTATTGCTTCGAAAAGTGATCAAAGTCGGAACTAGACCCTTGTGGGTTAAAATTATATGAATTAATTTGTATAATTATGCACTTTATATATATATATTCTGTGTGTGAAAAAAAACAGTGGAAAGTATATCTATCCATGTTCATTATATGCAAGACAAAATTAAAAATAATATAACAATAACATGATTTTGGAGGGCATTATGGTTCATTAGCGACCCTGCAGCAATAATGAACAGCCCGAGAGTTTATTAAAGGCCCGAGACGAAGTCGAGGGCCGTTAATAAGCCCAAGGGCTGTTCATCATTGCTGCACGCCCGCTAATGAATCATGATGCCTGACAACAATCATGTTATTTCTATTATTACCTATGCCGTTGTAACGAACGAACGATGATTTTATCAGTATACTTACCGTGCGACCGATTCACGGTGCAATGAAACTTGTTTCCATCTGATAGTGCTTCATTTCAGCACAGAAATAATCACTAAAGTCGGTTCGATGTTTCTGTTTCGATCGTACATTCGACTTCAGTTCAGAAATACAAAGGGATGTCATCCGAATGGGGGTAATTCATTAGACCATGGAATCTAAAAAAATAGCCGGACCGCTAATGGTTATTTATACCATTATCGCCCGCGTCCCGGCTCCGTCTAATGACGTCACAGAAATTATGGAGTTTTAACGGGCCTTCAAACTTATGTTAATCGACTAGTAACCTATAGATTGAGTGGTAATAATACTCTTTATCTTCCAGTGATTTGGACAAACAATTTCCTGAGTATCAATTAATTTATGTTGTGTGATCTTAGTGTTATAACAAATGTAAAGGAGTTGCGCAATCACAAAGTATTTCATGTATTCAAATATGTCGTTTTCCGCAGGTTTTGTACACGGTGTGTTAACCTCACGTTCTTGTTGGAAACAACGGGCGAATGTTTTCATACAATTACTTTGCTAAGACCGCTGTCAATAAATGCATTTATCATATGACTCGTCTGTTTTATTCACTTTAAAACATTTGATATTTTGTTTTCATATTAATCAGTGATAAATAAAGCCTTCCGTCAATTTCATTGGTCAATTTCAAAACTAAACAATTTGATTGGCTGAACAAAATAAAACTGGGCCACATTTTCATAATTTGCATAATTAGAGTTGGGAGCTTTCATTGGTCAATTTCAAAACTGGACAATTTGATTGGCTAAACTAAATACAACTGAGTGACATTTGCATAATTTCAGTAGGGAGAATTTATGTTATCTGTCCTATTTAGGGTGGGTTATATTGTACTAATCTTTTACCTTCAAGAAAAACGCCATTCATTTTTTTTATATTTTCACTTTTTGCTTCCAAAACATAGGTTATGACCCTTCATTGGAACGAGCTCGACGAGCTCGTTCCAATGAGGGGTCATAACCTACGTTTTGGAGGCAAAAACAAAAAAATGAAAATTTTTTTGTTATTCGAGGATGTTTTTTCCAAGTGCCGTCTGCAACTCAAGTTAGGTGGTGGGTTAAAAAGTCATACTAAGTGGCTAATTTGTGCCTGTGTGAGTCATATGATAAATAGAATATGAAAAGATTGTTTTTCCTCATATAATATTTATGAAACTCGTCCGAATTTTCCGTTTGGACTCGCCAGAGGCTCGCCAAAACGGAAAATTCTTAGACTCGTTTCATAAATATTGTATGAGAAAAACACTCATTCCATATCCTCTATTTCTTTTACATCAATCCTTGATTCTGAGAGTGAGGTGCGAAACGCGCTAATTATTGACTGTTATTAACGACAGACCTTATTAACGCCAATTAGTAACATTAGACAAGTGTCCATGTTTGTCATCTAATTTCAAAATTACTAATGTGAGGTGCGTTCAATTTAAAAAAAAATGCGAAATCTGTATATACTTCTCCCACAATATTTGTTCAAACTTAGACGCTAAGACCTGGAAATTACTTTTAATTTCGTACGTCTTTTGGGCGTACCACACTTAAGATTATGTAACGGTCTCAGCATCGGTATTTTAATGAATATATTGTTTGTAGTAAGATCAGTTCCCTTTACAGGCACGATTATAGATGCGACGCTCACGCGTTCTCACGGGCTCTCGGCCCACCAGTCTAATTATGTCAGGAATTCGACGCTGTTGTGTAATTTGTTACACACATTTTGTGGACGTCTGCGCACAGGCCACCATCGGTGGAATTCGATGTGCTTTCACTTACAAATATATACTGGTTTTCTTTCCATGCACAGTTATATATATTCCAATCAATATGTATTTAATTCCCTTTGAAAATATCACAAGTTATGGAACTTCACGCGACGTAATCATAAAACTTCGATGTGTTTTCATTTCAGATTATAATGTCATCAAAATGTTGATTGAATGAAGTCAGCGGCGGCGCCAGAGTTACAGAAGTGAAGGAGTACAGTTGGGTATTGCCCGCCGCGCTTAAGTTTTAAAGTGTCCCCTCCCGAAGTTGAGAACATTTTTAAAACTTACGTTGTAAATGGTGTTCTCTGGATCATTCTCAGACAATTAAATTAAAACAGTTTTATCCTTTTGAAACTTACTGGTTAGGTCTTTCAGTTATAGAAAACGTCGTACAAGGTGACATTTTAACGGAAGAACGCTGTTGTAAATTGCGAGCACAAAGCACCAAACGACACTTAGATCGACAATGAAAGAAGGCTGCATTCCAAACGGATGCGTTGCATGATGTCGCTTGTAGCATTCCTCGAATACTCTTAAGCGGTATGTTTCAATGTTTCAGACCGTGTGGACGCGGCGCGCCTTGTTGCAGTTTGGGACCTCGACTCTTGTTTGTTGTTTGCAGCTAATGTGTGTGTGTGTGTGGGGGGGGGGGGGGGGGGGGGGGCACACAAACATAATTTAAAAACTTCTCTGATTTAGTGCACTTGGGAATATGGAATTAAGCATACCCACCATTACACCGCAACGTTCAATACAAAAATTAAAATGGTAGTATTTTTTTTACTACGCTTGGCGAAAAAAGTGGAGGGGTAAGTCCCCCATACCCCCCCCCCCCCCCCATGGCGCCGCCACTGAATGAAATCTCGACTGATCAGCATCTCAGGCGTTGATTCAAAAAACAATCTTTATGATTTTTTTCAGATTCAATCATCCTAAATATATCAGTTGGTTGGTAAAGCCAAACAGAAAAAAAAACCTGAAATATTCTAGACGAGTGACTCTAATTTTAGCCTATTTAAGGGCTAGAGTGTTTTCAGTTCATCACATCATAGAATGTCTTACAGAATTAGACTGGTGGCTTGAACGCTTGACATACTCAATGACAATCTGGAGAATACGATCTGATCTGCCAAGCTATTATAACAGGAACATCATATTGTATGTTGTTTTCACTGTGATGAGTTCTGCTATGATGTTTTGTGTTTAATGTCACTTTCAACACCGATGGCTATAGCATGACCCCAACATGTGTATAAACTGGAGATTAGCCAATCGGTATACAGGTGTTGCTCACGTTAGAGGACGTTCATCCTGGGCGTTGGTTTAGGGTCTTAACCCTTTACCCAACGTAACGTCCAAAACCGGCCAGCGCTATTCACAAAAATCGCCAATTAATTTTCATTATTTTTTCATTTTTTGTCTCAAAACCATAGGTTATGACCCCTCGTTGGTACGAGCTCGTCGAGCTCGTTCCAACGAGGGGCGATAACCTATGCTTTTGAGACAAAATGAAAAAAAATAATTATTCAAGAATGTTGTTTACAAGTGTCGTCTGCTTTTCATGTTAGGTAAAAGATTAAGTTTACTAGTACAGTAGAACTTGTTTTCTGCGGTAAACAATAACTGTTCCGCTTCCCGGAGTTCACGCGGAGGACAGTCAAGACTCCAACACACAATGATCAATAAATAACCAATCATTCGGACGACTGACGTAGAAAAAAGTATTAACAGAATGCCTTGGGGCGCGGTGGCTCAGTAGGTAGAGGTGCAGGCTGCAAGCCGAGAGGTCCTCGGTTCGAATCCCACCTGCGGCAATCGCGTTGTGTCTTTGGGCAAGACACTTCACCTCCATTGCCCACGTGGGGGCACGGTGACGCTGTGTACTAAGGCGTACTGCACGTCGATGGTGCACCTGTCTTCAACCAATGCTAACCCTGCTTGTGTGGAGTTGGAATGTTGGGGAGCTGACAGTTGCTCGTCGTTGCTCGGTGGTTCTCTCCGGGTACTCCGGCTTCCTCCACCCGTAAAACTATCGAGGTCAGGATTAGCCATTGTGCAGAAATATGTGACCTTAAACACCAATAAATAAATAACAGAATACCTAACGTGTCACTGCTACAAGGGCATTTGCCTGGGATTGTTTTCCTCTCTAGAGCGATATTGATGCAAATATGTTACGATGTCGGGAATAAACGTTATAGCACCTCACAAGTCTGTTTAATCCGTCGGACATGTGTAGTTCTTCAGTGGTAGCATTACTTGCAAGTTTTCATCACGTGGCCCACTGGGTACAAACCGATGTGCCATGGGGTGAACGTTTGCAAGTGATTATTGTGTTCTTATCATCAGAAATGGTAATTATTTACAATCTCTGATGATTAATACACGAGAATCACTTACAAACGTTCACCCCATCAAAAGTCAAAAACCTATTCCACTGTGATTTAGGAATAATAATCCACCCTCCACATACTGTTGACTCAATATTTGTTTGATCGGTTCAGTTCATGATTTCACTTAATTATTTATTTATTGGTGTTTAATGTCACATACTTATGTACAATGGCTAATCATGACCGTGTCAGTTTTACGGGTGGAGGAAGCCTGAGTACCCAGAGAGAACCACCAGGCAACAACGAATAGCTGCCAGGTCCCCAACATCGTGACTCCTCATTGCAGCACAGGCAGGGTTTGATTGGTTGAAGACATGCGCACCATTGACGTGCAGTATGCCTTAGTACACGGCGTCATCGTGCCCCCATGTGGACAATCGGGGTTACGTGCCATGCACAAGGACATAATGCGGGAGTCCGAATCGATCGCTCAGGTCACCCATCCGAGGACAAACCGGGCTCAACGTTGCTTAACTTCGGTTATCTGACGAGAACCTGGTATCGCAACGCCACCGCGCCCCCTCATGATTTCACTACCACCCTCGCTAAAACAACAATTTGCATTCCACAGCTCAAACGCTTTTTAGTATTTCAGACTACTTCATTCTTATTGCAGTAAGAATCGTATCAACTAACGAGCATTTTCTGCTCCAATTGTGACAGACATTCTTGTTTCAGCTGAAGGCTGTACATTCAGATTGATATCACTGCACGTTTTCGGCTGTTGGGAAGTTTAATTACAATTGCATTATAACTCATTTGCAATTAAAACGTCGCAACGCATATAATAAAAAATACTTGTTTCTTGGTAGTTATCAGAATTATTTCAATCGCTTTCAGCCGCTCGTGAAAACCTATCATTTTAGTCACTTTTGAAATATGTGTGTTATTTATTTTTTTACTTTTTTCGCAAGTCTACCTACCCATATTTTGGAGCGAAAAGCTGGGAGTCACAGTTTCTCGACGAGTAGCCAGCCGTACAGTACGGCCGCCGTGGCCTGGTCACTTTCCACGGTGGGCAATATTTCCACTGATGCAATTATATCAGATTCCAAACTCTAATGATAGGAATGGCCATCAAAAATCTAATTAATGAAGCACCGGGTGTAACCCGTTTCTTCGTCAATTAAAATTTTGTTGATGATGATTTTTGTTACCCGGTAAACGCATGCGAGGCCATCATCGCCCACCTGTGGATTTCCAACAGCCCACGGGGACTGTACTGTACTGTTCCTCCCCGAAAAAGAGTCGAGTTTCGATTAAAAATTAGGTACAAGTGTCATGGACACATACCACTATTATCTGCCTTTCAGTCAACAAAACCCAAAACCATGACTTCTCCAAAATAGTCGTTTACACATTCATGACGTGAATCTGCTCATAAACATACACTTCATCTTCGCGTTGGACCTAAATGTATCCAAGGGGGCGCGTTGGCGTTACCGTAAACGGTTATCGTCAGATCCCCGAAGTTAAGCAACGTCGAGCCCGGTTAATCCTTGGATGGGTGACCTTCTGAGTGATCGATTCGGACTCCCGCGTTGTGTCCTTGGGCAAGGCACTTGACCTCGTTTGTCCACATGGGGGCACGATGCTGCCATGTACTAAGGCGTACTGCACGTCGATGGCACAAATTTCTTCAGCCAATCTAACCCTGTCTTTGCTACAGTGCGGAGTTACGATGGTGAAGTGCTGGCAGCTATTCGTTGTTGCTGGGTTGTTCTCTCCGGGTACTCCGGCTTCCTCCACCCGTAAAACTGTCACCGACACGATATGACCTTGTCTGTTAATGTGTCGTTAAACCCTAATAAATAAATAAATAAATAAATAAATAAATAAATAAATAAATAAATAAATAAATAAATAACAAGTATTAAAAAGCTCGTTCCAATGAGGGGCCATAAGCTATGTTTACTGGGCGAGAATTGGAGAAAATAATAAAATGTAGATGACTTTCTTTATAATAGCACTGACTGGTTTTGATTGTTGCTTTAGGAAAATGGTCAAATTTTAAACAGTATGTGATATGATATTTCTGAACCTTGTTCACGACAATCGATCTGAGCTTCGAAAAACCTGGCGCAGATCGATTTTAGTAAACTAGGTTCAGAAATTTCAAATCAAAACGTCGCTCATAAGTTATCCTCTATTTTCGTTTCATGGTTATTATTATTATTTAGTAGTGTTTAAGGTCACATACTTATGCACAATGGCTAATCATGACCAGGACAGTTTTACGGGTCGAGGAAGCCGGTGTACCCGGAGTGAACCACCGAGCCTGGACGATCAACATTCTAACTCTTTTCAAGCTCCGCTCAAGCATGGTTAGAGCGCTTGAAGACACGTGCACCATCGCCGTGCAGTACGCCTTAGTACATGGCGTCATCGTGCCACCATGTAGACAATCGGGATAAAGTGCCTTGTCCAAGGACACAACGCGGGCCGTTCCGGACGGGGATCGAACTCGGGACCTCTAGCGTAGAAGTCCAACTGTCTACCACTGAGCCACCGCGCTCCCCTTTTATGGTTATAAATAGTTGAAAAAAAAACGACAGACAGGACAATGCATCGACGGCGCATGCCTATTAAAGTGCTAACCATTCATTTTAAACATTTATATAGGTGGAGAAATACATATGTGAAAAAGAAAATCGTGAAAGGTATACGATTGATTACAGAAGCATGGGAACGCCCCCACAACAATCCAGGCGTCTCTATTGTAATGCATGTGCCAAAGGTATGTCCGCCAAAATGGCGGAGCATGTTCTTGGAGCTGATATACCAGCCCAAATATCAAAAATATTGGATTATAAGTTTTTACTTTCAATATCCGTGTGATTGTGGCACATTTTCATTGCATTGCATTGACTATGAGTCCAGTCTCATAGAGTTCATAAAAAAAAAACATTACCACGCGCACTGCGACTGACCTCCGTTGAAACGAGGGTGATATACTCTCCAAGGCTTATTCTCGATAACAAAATGGTATTTTTTTTCTTTTAATAAATACTTCTAATTTCCCAGATTAGTGGCAGACTATTTTAGAGAAAGAAATAAGAATAAACGAAATTATATGGAAGCACTCCAGTAGGATGCCGATAGGCACTCCAGTAGGCTGCCAGTAGGCACTCCAGTAGGCTGCCAGTAGGCACTCCAGTAGGCCAGTAGGCACTCCAGTAGGCACTCCAGTAGGCACTCCAGTAGGATACCAGTAGACACACCAGTAGGCTGTCAGTAGGCTGCCAGTAGGCTGCCAGTAGGATGCCAGTAGGCTGCCAGTAGACACACCAGTAGGCTGCCAGTGGACACACCAGTAGGCTGCCAGTAGGCTGTCAGCAGGCTGCCAGTAGGCACTCCGGTAGGCTGCCAGTAGGCACTCCAGTAGGCTGCCAGTAGGCACTCCAGTAGGCTGTCAGTAGGCTGCCAGTAGGCTGCCAGGCGGATGCCAGTAGGCTGCCAGTAGACACAGCAGTAGGCTGCCAGTAGACACACCAGTAGGCTGCCAGTAGGCTGTCAGCAGGCTGCCAATAGGCAGTAGGCTGCCAGTAGGCACTCCAGTAGGCACTCCGGTAGGCTGCCAGTTGGATGCCAGTAGGCTGCCAGTAGACACACCAGAAGGCTGCCAGTAGACACTCCAGTAGACTGCCAGTAGGCACTCCAGTAGGCTGCTAGTAGGATGCCAGTAGGCTGCCAGTAGACACACCAGTAGGCTGCCAGTAGACACTCCAGTAGGCTGCCAGTAGCCTGCCAGTAGGCACTCCCGTAGGCTGACAGTAGATACTCCAGTAGGCTGCCAGTAGGCACTTCAGTAGGCTGCCAGTAGGCACTCCAGTAGGCTGCCAGTAGGCACTCCAGTAGGCACTCCACTAGGCTGCAGTAGGCACTCCAGTAGGATGCCAGTAGACACACCAGTAGGCTGTCAGTAGGCTGTCAGTAGGCTGCCAGTAGGATGCCAGTAGGCTGCCAGTAGACACACCAGTAGGCTGCCAGTAGACACACCAGTAGGCTGCCAGTAGGCTGTCAGTAAGCTGCAAGTAGGCACCCCAGTAGGCTGCCAGTAGGCACTCCAGTAGGCTGCCAGTAGGCTGCCAGTAGGCACTCCAGTAGGCTGCCAGTAGGCTGCCAGTAGGCACTACAGTATGCTGCCAGTGGGCTGCCAGTAGGCACACCAGTAGGCTGCCAGTAGATACACCAGTAGGCTGCCAGTAGGCTGTCAGCAGGCAGCCAGTAGGCACTCCAGTAGGCTGCCAGTAGGCACACCAGTAGGCTGTGAGTAGGCTGTCAGCAGGCTGCCAGTAGGCACTCCAGTAGGCTGCCAGTAGGCACTCCAGTAGGCTGCCAGTAGGCACTCCAGTAGGCTGCCAGTAGGATGCCAGTAGGCTGCCAGTAGACACACCAGTAGGCTGCCAGTAGACACCCCAGCAGGCTGCCAGTAGGCACTCCAGTAGGCTGCCAGTAGGATGCCAGAAGGCTGCCAGTAGACACAACAGTAGGCTGCCAGTAGACACTCCAGTAGGCTGCCAGTAGGCTGCCAGTAGGCACTCCAGTAAGCTGCCAGTAGATACTCCAGTAGGCTGCCAGTAGGCACTTCAGTAGGCTGCCAGTAGGCACTTCAGTAGGCTGCCAGTAGGCACTCCAGTAGGCTGCCAGTAGGCACTCCAGTAGGCACTCCAGTAGGCACTACAGTAGGCTGCCTGTAGGCACTCCAGTAGGATGCCAGTAGACACACCAGTAGGCTGTCAGTAGGCTGTCAGTAGGCTGCCAGTAGGATGCCAATAGGCTGCCAGTAGACACACCAGTAGGCTGCCAGTAGACACACCAGTAGGCTGCCAGTAGGCTGTCAGTAAGCTGCCAGTAGGCACACCAGTAGGCTGCCAGTAGGCACTCCAGTAGGCTACCAGTAGGCTGCCAGTAGGCTGCCAGTAGGTACTCCAGTAGGCTGCCAGTAGGCTGCCAGTAGGCTGCCAGTAGGCTGCCAGTAGGCACTAATTAGGCTGCCAGTAGGCACTCCAGTAGGCTACCAGTAGGCACTCCTGCAGGCTGCCAGTAGGCACTCCAGTAGGCTGCCAGTAGGCACTCCAGTAGGCTGCTAGTAGGAACACCAGTAGGCTGCCGGTGGGCACTCCAGTAGGCTGCCAGTAGGCACTCCAGTAGGCTGCCGATAGGCACTCCAGTAGGCTGCCAGCAGGCACTCCAGTAGGCTGCCAGTAGGTACACCAGTAGGCAGCCAGTAGGCACATAGAAGACATTGGAACTCAGAGGACGATTTTGTTGCCTAGAAGAATGGTTTTAGCGCGCCGAAGGCGCGCTTGGACGTTTTGGGACAAGCCCCTTTCGACCATCGTTAGCTGTTTCATATTTTTCATATTTGCGTATCAATCATGAGCCATGTCTGGGCGTGTCAAAGGAGGAAAAGGAGGGGAGAGTCTTTTACTGTCGTTTGTGCTTTTTGATCATCTTCTTCTTCTGAGGTGTTTGTGAAGGCGATAGGATCGTTGCGGTAGTAGTTGGTGTTGTTGGTGCTGAGGACTCGTTATGTGGTGTGGTTGGTTGTGAGAATGCCTGTGGAAATGTCCGAGCCATTGATTCTTGTATTTTTTCTGCTTTTGTCCAGGCCTCTATTGCTGCTTGTATGAGTTCTTCCACGGATAGGTCCTTTGTAGAGTATTCTGTGTTTCGTTTAGGTTCAGCGACCTGGTTCTGGCTTTCTGGAATCGCCGGGAGAGGCGAGTGGGAATTGGGTAGTGGCGAGAAGACAGCTTCCGATTACATCTCAGCCTCCAAGGACTTTCCTCATCTATCGTCTCCAGCTGTGGAGCTGGGATCAAGATGGGTGCCTCTGTGGGAGTGGGAGCGGAAGTGGTGGCTGTCTCTGTCTCCTCCTTTTCCTCACCCTTCTCTCTCTTCTTTTCCAGAAAAGCCTCCAAGCGCTGGGAATCCATGCGCTTGGTGGACGGGCTCTTCTTCCTTGTCTTCCTCTTCTCAGGGTCTCCTAGCCTGCTCGGGTGAGGACCAGTGCGAGGGGAGGTTCTCTCTGCAAAGGTACTACCTCTCCCCGAGGAGGGCGGTGATTTTTCTCTTTTTTTGCCTCTTGGAACTCCATAGTTAGGTGGACTCTCATTCCTATCTCCTGGATAGTCCAGGTGATAGGACGAGAGACCCCTAGAGCTGTGATTGTCCTCTTCAGTCTATCTGGTATTTCCATGATTCTAGATGAGGTGTTCGCTCTCTGAAGTCAGAGGTGCGAATGAGTTTTGTTGCGGAGATGGTGAGCAGCATTTGTAGGGTTTAGTCTCTTACATGTGGACACCTTTTGTGAACGACTAGTTATTAATTATTACGGTTAATCAAAGCTGTGGGAGTGTCTTAGTGTTTATAAAGGACAGTTAACTCAATAGCAATAGGATACAATCGTTGTGCACAATTCAATTTCAATGGTGATTACATCCATTTAAGATACCGCGTGAAAGGTAAATTAGTATTGAGTGACTGTAAAACCTGTTGGTAGTTTATTATCAAAATGATCAAGAGAAAATCCTTGATGACACTGTACATTTAACGAACAATTACATGGTTCAGTTGTTACACCGTTGACCGATTTTGTGGTATTTCACTTACATTTTCCAGCTGAAAATTCGTATCGTTTCTCAACACCTGGGCCTATTACACATGCACATATTTAACCCTTTACCTAACATGAAAGCAGACGACACTTGCAAACAAAATTCTTGACTCACTAATTTTTTTCATTTTTCGTCTCAAAAAACATAGGTTATGACCCCTCGTTGGAACGAGCTCGACGGGATCGTTCCAAAGAGGGGTCATAACCTATGTTTTTGAGACAAAAAAATTAAAATATAATGAAAATTAATTGGCGATTTTTGAGAATAGCGCTGGTCGGTTTTGGCCGTTACGTTGGGTAAAGGGTTATGATAATGTTGGGAGTCCTAACGCGTGCAGGCATACTCTAACTCCCGTACATAACGGGGTTTTAATCCAAAAGTGTGGAAGGCATTTGGTCTCGTACAGTACTGTGATCACAGAAACGGTATGTTTCGCCATTAGAACGCGATCCGATTGGACGAAATTTCGTTACTTTTATTGGGTTTAACGACACGTTTGTCACCTAGGGTCACCTCATGTTGGACAGCTTTTAGAATGGAGGAAGCCGAAGTAACCAGAGGGAACCACCGCACAGTGGCAAACAACCGCCAGACTCCTCAGTGTACTAACTATGCACAAGCAGGGTTGGCCAGCGATTCCCCCACGTGGGCTATCGAGATTAAGTGTCTTGACCAGGAATACAATTCATTTACCCCTAGTCTGGAATTGCTTTTTTTATAACAACGAACAAATAGTTTAATACTTATACAGTGCTTCAGTAACGTGATAGTAATACAGCACACAGACCTATGTTTGGGACTCATGTCCCTTTCCATTGAGAGAAATGCATATTACTGGCTTCATTTAAATAAAGGTACTACCCCATCAAGGATTTTTTTAAAAATATAGTCTGAAAATTGTTCATTTTTCTAAACATTTAAGAAACGCCACAGAGACAAATCAATTTTCGAGTATTGCTTAAAAGTCTTTAAACTTCATTGCTGCCGCTAAATCTAAATAAGATTGCAATATCGGGTTGATAAAGATAATGCAGGCCTATGCAATGTATATATATCCTCGTTTCCTATCCTTAATCAAATCAGACTGATGGGTTGTCCCGTAAGGAAATCTCGTTATTCTTCTGGAGCTGACTAGTGGTTTCCAAACCTACAAAAAGGTTCTACCATCCTATCCAGCGACATAGAACAATGTTAAAATATCATAGGCAATAAACTGCAGGGGGGGGGGGGGGGGGGGGTCGGTCGGTCGTAGAAATACAAACTAATCTTTCCAATCCGGTGTAACAGGAACGGAAGTCCGTAGGAAAATTAGTCCCTCTGGACTATTATTCCGCGGAATTATAGTCCTAGGTCTAACATTTCTAGGAATACTATTCCTAGAAATGTTAGACCTAGGACTATAATTCCGCGGAATAATAGTCCAGAGGGACTAACGTTCCTACGGACTTCCATTCCTTTTACACCGGTATGCAAGTCGTTGTTTTCTTCTCGAGGAAAAAATAGAGCGTGTGCGCAGCACGTGTTGTTGAGGAGCCTAATGTTTCCATAGTCCATTTTCGTCTGCCGTCGTGTGTTCACTTCATCACGCGCCACAAATCCTTTCTGACCCAAAATCTCTTGCATTTCCTACGAGGGTATGTTTCCTGTAGTCCAGCACATTACATCACCAAAAAGGAAAATAAAACGAAGATACTGAAACACTTTTGTCCTCTTATAGAAACAATAACGAATTCGCAACAAATAAGACTTCAGTCACCCAGCACACAGATAATAAAAACATACCAACCTTCTTAATTTGTGGTTTACACCATGTCGCACATTCTTTTCTTATTCTAGAGAACTTATATAACCAATGCACCCAGAAAATGTCGACCGGATCCCGACTGGGTCACAAAAAATAAATGTACACAACAGTGGTGTCTCCACTAACTGCGATTAGGACGGGCATGCATGGGGGCTTCACCCAAACTGTTAGTGGTCACTGAGGTGTGTGCGTGTGTGGGGAAGTTGGGGTGGGGGTCTGGGCTTAGTTTTCATCAAAGGAAAAATGAAGCATTGATCTTCTTCCAAAAAATTCTAACTAAGGTCTAGTCCCAGTTCACCTACTTATTTTGAGACAATATATGGCACATCACGGCCCCTCTTCATACTGAATATCCATAGCTACTTAGCTGAACGTGATGTCTTTAGAACGGATGGAGAGGGTGGGGGTACATGTTCGTTTCCAATTTGTTTGCACGAATACATTCCCCAAAAGGATAATGTTACTGCGCAGTGTGCTGAAGAGCTGAAGAGAGTGTAGGTTCATTGGTTAGTGATGGACGTGGGGTAGTTCATTGGCTAGTAATAGCTAGTAATAGATTTGAGGGGAGCGTGGTGCCTCAGTAGGTAGAGATGCCGGCCGCAAGCCGAAATGTCCTCGATTCGAATCTCACCTGCTGCAACCGCGTTGTGTCCTTGGGCAAGGTACTTAATCCCAATTGCCCACGTGGAGACACGGTGGCGCTGTGTACTGAGGCGTACTGCATGGTCGATGGTGCACTTGTACTCTACCAATGCTAAGACAGGATTTAGTACGTGAGGGAGTCTGACAGTTGCTCACCGTTGCTCGGTGGTTCTCTCCGGGTACTCCTGCTTCCCCCACCCGTAAAAGTTCCCGCCCAAGGTGACCCTGGCTGTCGAATGTGTCGTTGAATCTCAATAAATAAATAAATACTACACGTTAGGTAGACAAGATAGCGGTTCGATATTGAGCTGCGTTATCTTCGTTATGTACATGGATGGGCAATACACTTCTCCCCGATTGCCTAGGCTAGAGTGTAGTGGTTCTATCTAGAATACTCCTCGTAATTGGATGTTAATCATCCTCGTAAATTAGATAGTCCGACAGTAATTAACCCACTAAATACCAGAGGCCACTTTACCGGCCCACGGACATGGTACACCATACCTTCATTAAGTAGAATACTTGCTAATTTAAGGATGAGGTAGACCAATCAACATTTTCAACGTGCAGCTCTAAGGCTGCATGTTGAAAATATTGATTAGTCTACCCCCAAATAATGAATATGGACTCTTCTAATTGCTGCAGATGAACTGACATGGGAGATACCACCAGAGTTCAAAGGGTTAAGAAGCTATTGCTTGGTGAGTCTCTCTGTATTAAATATATCCCAACGCGAACCTAACTCCAAGGATTGTATTACGAAATTAGCTGCATTATTCCTGTGAATAATGATGTACTTCACAAGGTGCAGCTCTACTCAATTCAACGGCTGAATTCGCTTTCTTACCCAAACAAGCTGCATTGCTCACATGGCAATGGTGTGATCGCGAAAACAGACAGGAAAGCGAAGCAACTGAAACCCTGTAGAATTTTCTCTTTCTTCTTTCGTGATAACCGCACAGGAATACTCGACCGATCGCGACCGAAAATGCCGTTATAACTGCTTCCCTGACGTTTATTTAACCCTCTGCACACTGAAAACATTCTAAAATTGAACCAGCATCTGCACGCACCCCCCCCCCCCCTCCCCACTATGCAGTTTGGATTTGAACCAATCCAATCCAGGCTTACATGACACAAGTGGATTGGTTCAGTTCCAAGTTGCATCGTGGGAACAATTTATTGCCTGAAATTTCAAATTTTGATATCAATGTACAGATGGGTAAATATCTGTCCAGTTCAGCGAAACTGAACATATTTACATATAGAATAAAAGTATAGTGTTTTCAAAAATAAAAAAAACATATTATACGAACAAGATTAAGAATGAAACCGACGAGCATCTGGCGAGTCGGTTTCATTCTTAATTCTTCGAGTAGAATAATTGTGCAGAAATATGTGACCTAAAACATAAATAAATAAATAAATAAATAAATAAATAAATAAATAAATAAATAAATAAATAAATAAATAAATAACTATTTTTTTTACTCGAAAACACTATACGTTCATTTTGTTTATCCCATGAATTTTTTACAGGTCAGGCGCGGCGAAATCGTGCTGTTACTCGCCACAAAACAAGGGGGAGAATTGAGGAGCACATTGGTCCAATTCGATCGACCAGCAAAATTTCCAAGCGTAAACAAGGCGCAGTAATACATTTCTGTCTAAAAATAATTCCCCTACAAACTTGAGCTAAACTTGCAAAAATTCTTATTAAATGAATAATGTGTAGTGTTTTCTACTGACAGAGTGTAATACTTTCAAAAAGGGATTTAATAAAAGAATATTTCAACTGTTAATTATGCTTCACGAAGGCGGTAGAGGTCAGAGGGTAACAGGTCCGTCTCTACTACAGGAATAAATGTTTTCAGTGTTAAACCTATGGGGAAAATTTATCACCCTACAGGGTGAATAAAGCAAAACTTTATCCAAGGCTTTTATTGTTCGAATAAACGGCCATTTATAGGATGAAAATTAATGTCTGTGGAACAACTGCTCAAAGAAGATTGCTCCCAGAAGAACAGCGCACCGCGCATCTACGTTTTTTCGTCTGGGAGGATGAATTTCAGAGATTTTTGTGAGGGTTCGTAAAACTAAACAGTACTGATGTTCTCTTCGTTATGATCACAACTGTTCAATCGTTCAATCTAAAGCACTGTTTCTTATTCTGATTCGCATTTCTTGATTTTTGTTTTCATTCAGCAAATTATTTCCTCTGATGTAATATACCGTTTGATATTTCTTAGGCATCTATTTCCAACAGAGGATCATATCACTGACAACGTGAAATCTAACGACTTATTTGCACGGTGTGGCTGAGGCATGAGTCGGACACCTCCGACCAAAACGCATCGTATTTTTGTTTTTAGTAGGGTTTAACGACACATTAATAGCCAGGGTCATATCATGTCGGTGGCAGTTTTACGGGTGGAGGAAGCCGGAGTACCCGGAGAGAACCACCGAGCAACGACGAGCAGCTGTCAGCTCTCCAACATCGTAACTCTGAAATCTGCACCGCGGCAGAGGCAACGTTAGATTGGTTGAAGACATGCGCACCATCGACGTGCAGTACGCCTTAGTGCACAGCGTCATCGTGCCCCCACACAGGCAACCGGGTTAAGTGCCTTGCCCAAGGACACAACGCGGGAGTGCGAATCAGTCGCTGAAATGGTCACCCATCCAACTACAAACCGCGCTCAACGTTGCTTAACTTCGGTGATCTGACGAGAACCGGTTACCGCGAAAACGCATCGTATAAACTGTACCGTCGTCAAAATTCCATGACCCATTCGATGACGCAGGCACCAAGACGCATGTTCTAATTCCTTATGGCATCGCAAGCCTTCAGGTATATCGGTATTGCACTAAAGTTAAAGGTTGCGGCGAGACAACCGAATAAATACTAAGTTTGTAGCCGAATCCAAGATTATTACACCCTTGTTTGCTTCAAACAAATACTGTTTACTCTTTTACGCCGAGTGAAAATAAAAACAAAATCAACCTAAACATTTGGCAATTAACATTTTAACCCTTTACCTAACATGGAAAGCAGACGACACTTGCAAAACAAAATCTTGAATAACTAATTGTTTTCACTTTTTGTCTCAAAAACATAGGTTATGACCCTTCATTGGAACGAGCTCGTTCCAACGAGGGGCCATAACCTATGTTTTCGAGACAAAAAATGAAAAAATAATGAAAATTAATTGGCGATTTTTGAGAAAAGCGCTGGTCGGTTGTGGCCGTTACGGTGGGTAAAGGGTTAACCAATTCAATCTTGTTTCACACAGCCCATTGAGCTCTTTCAAACAAAACAAAATTTGTTAAATTCTGAATTGCATCATTGCTATATTTGCTGACTGGAATTTTGAAATCGGCGTTCAGAGGATTAAAATAAATACTGTCGGCATTTCGAATAAATGCCAAGTTATTGTTTTTACATGTAAATCCAGTAAGGAATGCGAACGACATAACGACAAATAATATACTAACAAAATGACGGTACGTCAGATGCCGAAACATCTGCAGAAATTTGGCGCACAAAATATACTATTCAAAAAAGTAGGGAATATTTGATAAAAATGAAATATATGAAGAAATATATTTAATTTTCATCAAAGAGAAAGTTTGGGCATTGCAATGTGACACCTGGTGACTGGTTTCTGCGATAGTTAGGTGTCTGACAAGCACAGATTCCACGCACTGAGCTGTAGAAGACATGGACGGTTAGTCAGAAAATGTACCACATTCATTCCAAGACCTCAATACCTTGTAAATCCGTCTCGGTTCGCGAGACAAGCGCGGATCTGATGTGGCATACTCCTCACCAAACGCCCAATATCAGCTTGACTGATGTTATTCCATTCCCCCTGCAGTGCAGCGGCGAGTTCCTGGACATTGGTAGAGGGCAGTTGGCGTTGTCGTAGGTGCCTGCCAAGCATATTACCAGACGTGCTCGATTGGTGAAAGGTCTGGACTTAGTACTGGCCAAGGCAGTGTAGTGATGTTCTGCTCCTGTAGGAACTATGTAGCGATACGGGCCCTGTGTGCTCTTGCATTGTCATCTTGGAAAATGAATCGACAGCTGTGACGTCGCGCAAATGGCACTACATGAGCTGCTAACATGTCACGGTAGTACTGCCCAGAATCACGCCCTTGGATGGTATGTAATGTTTTTTTGCTTGTCGTGGTTATGCCTCCCCACACCTTAACCGATCCACCACCAAAACTTTCTTGCTGCCTAACGGTTACATCATGGTATCGTTCTATTCCGCCTGCCGTGGAAGTCGAAAATGAACCTCAATTCATCGGAAAACATGACCATGCTCCACTGACGATTGACCCAGCGCTCTCATGCTCCTCACCAATTACACCGAGCAGCGATGTGACGTTCAGTCAAACGTGGAATTATTCGAGGTCTTAGAGCGAACACATTCCAGGCGATTTCGGATAGAGTGACCACCGACTCGCACATTTGTCACTCGGAGCAGCTGCTGATCAATTTCTGAGGCACTTTGATGGCGGTTACATAATGTTGTGGTTCTGATGAAACGATCCTGGTCAGAAGTTGTCGCCCTTAGACGACCTGACCGACGTCTGTCATCAACATTGCTTGTCTGGCGGTAGCGTGGCCACAGCCTGCTAATCACCGATTGAGTAACGTTTAGAATATGAGTCACTGCAGTCAGTCTGTTGCCTGCTTCCAACATGCCAAGGGCACGTAAACGTTCAGCTGATGTCACGTCAGTCAAGAAGATAACGATGAGACCTCCGATAAAGCCTGTCCAGTACAAATGAAAATTTGTGGTACGACTGAATTTTATGAGAATGTGTTTGTAAAATAGGACTCGAAGAGACACGATATTAAAATAATGCAGCCTGATAAGAATAAATTATGTCCAGTGCAAAATAATGTGCTCCGCTATCAACACCTGTTGACATCTCTGTATGTTCGGCTAAAATATAATCATATTGGCAATTTTGTATGGTAGGCACGAGGTTCAATGTATGAACAAAATGCAGTATTCTTGTTTCTGGTGTACTTGAATAAATACAGACGAAGTTGCGTGGCAAGCTGGGGACACGGAGAGACTGGGGATGTATAAACTGCTGCTGAACAGCCTAATCTTGCTCCTTAATGTTCTACCTCTAATACACATTTTAAAAACACGAATTATAAATATACTACTCAAAGTCTGCTAAGCACCAAGTATATTCAACTACCTGTTTTATGTTTTAGTTGAAATATTGTAATGAAAAGTGTATATATTTTTTTATTTAATTATATCTTTAAAGATTTAAGTACAAAAATTAAGATTTTATTTGTGTTTGACATTATGTTTTAGCTTTTGAACACAACAACCAATGGAAATGGATATTATTGGTAAAAGAGTAAATTTTTCAATATGACAAAAAGTTGCCGGAGCGAACTGGAATGGCTTCAATATCGAGTATGAGACCCATTACTGTTAAATACAGCTTGACAACGCCTTCACATGCTCCCAGTCAGGTTCCTAGTGGTCCTTTGTGGGATGTTGTTCCATTCTTGGACCAGCATGGCACCAAGCTCCTGGATACTTCTTGGCTGGACTGGACGGGCTGAAATTGCAAACTGCAACTCATTCCAGACATGTTCGATTGGATTGAGGTCAGGGGATCGTGCTGGCCAGTACATACGCTCAATACCCTCCCTCTGTCGGTACTACCCGACAGCATGGGCAACGTGAGGAAGGGCATTCCGTCCATCAAAATGAATCTATGACCCACTACACCTGCACACAATCTGACTTGGACATCCCGGATCTCATCAATATACCGTTATGCAGTCATTGTACCAAGTTCAAGGACACAGAGCTTTGTACGTCCATACCAGCTGATGCCGTCCCAGACCATGATTGATCCTCCACCATGGCGGTCATGCTCAGCAATGTTGGCTGCATGGAATTGCTCTCCTGGTCTTCTGCATACCCTAGAACGCCTATATGTGTGGTCTAGGCAGTACCGTGACTCGTCTGTAAAAAGGACAGGTAGCCAATCTTCTCTGGTCCATCCAACGTGGTTCATGACCCATTCATATCGTGCCTGACGTTGGTTCTGGGACAGCGGAATGCGAATACATGGTCTTCTCGATCGGAGACCACCATCGTGCAACCTTGCCCGGATAGTCTGCGTCGAAACATTTACCCGGATGCATTCTGAAGGTCACTGCGAAGCTGGGTTGCTGTGGCTAAAGCGGTTCCTACGGGCCTGAATGATCAAACAATGTTCTTCAGCTGCAGATGTTGTCTTGTCTTTGCCACCATCATGCCGTCTTACCGGTGTGTCATACTGTTGAAATCTTGATCAGGCTCTGGTGATCACCGTATGGTGCACACAAAGGGCTTCGCCAAATTGACGATGGGTAGCCTCTTGCTCCACCACCCCAACAGCCCGCCGTATATCTGCTTCAGACAAATGTCTTCTTACATTTGCCATATTCAGTCATTAAATCACAAGGGTCTGTGTTGAAATGAGGATTGAATGATTGAATACCCTACACATGTCATGTACATGTAGACAGTACACGAAAACACCATCTCAATACATTCCTCAATCATATCCATCAAAAATATTGCAAATATGTCACAAGCAAATTTCACAATGATTTGTCAAACATTTTGTGCTTAGCAAACTTTGAGTAGTATTTATTATTCTTACATACCTGTGGAGTAAAAAGAATCGCTCAATATGGAAAAGTCTGAAAAGTGTCTCTTAAAAGTCTCATGCAATAAAATGTATTCCCTTTCAGCGAGTGTTTAACAAACGATAAACTAACTTGTCTGGTTGTCTATGAATGTTAAAGGTGTCCTAAAATAATATTAAATGTTGCACTAAAACAAGTACAGGTGAAATTGTTGTATACTTGAATGACATTCAAAGCATTGACCTACCCAATACAAGCAATACACCATGATAGGCAATTACATACGATTAATATGTAAAGCCGTGCGCATATGTTTATTCATTCGAAACGAAATAGTTCATCTCAAGTGGCAGTCCGTTTAACAGTGCTTCAATAATGTTTCAAACGTAGAGGAGAGAGGGAGTAAAGAAAATATTCGATTTTCCATCAGTACAGTAATTCATTACAACATAGTTTTTAATTTCTAAGTGAAGTTTCATACACACACGGGGTATGGCGCTTCAGTAGGGTGCACGGTGGCTCAGTGGTTACGGCTTTGGACATCGAACCGAAAGGTCCACGATTCAATCCCCGACAGGGGTAGCTGCGCTGTATCCTTGTGTTAGGCAGTTAATCTCGATTGCCAACGTGGAGGCACGTTGACGTTGTTTGCTAAGACCCACTGCACGTCGATGGTGCACTTGTCTTCCACCAACTGCCAATGTTAACCCTCCTTGAGTGGACTCAGTACGTTGGTGGAGTCTGAAAGATGCTCACCGCTGCCATGTGGTTCTCACCAGGAACTCCGACTTTCACCACCCATAAAATTGTCCCATATGAGGTGACACCTGATACCAAAAATGTTGTTAATTCACAATAAATAAATAAATAAAAAATAAATAAATAAATAAATAAATAAATAAATAAATAAATAAATAAATAAATACAAATAAATAAAGATGAGGCTTCGTAGTTAGACAAAGTCATGGGGTGATGATTTAAACTTTCATACAATTTCTCTGACATTTAACCATGCAGACAATCGAAGAAAAGACTGTCGCCTCGTATCTTTTTGGGGACAAGTACAGGCAAATGAAGTTTGTCTTACAAATGTGTACAGACATTTCAAATACCGTGACAACATGCGGATAAAATACACGGTTTTTAATAACGCATTCATTAATGTTAACGCAAAGTTAATATTAAGCTTTATATAATGTGGTTCTTTCTATAAGAATACAGTGAGCACTGAAGCAAACAATGACGTGATCCGGTCAACATTCTCTTTCCACTTTTTCTGTACAGTACACCCGCCGTGGACTGGCCGTAATCCACACGTGGGCAATGACGTATAACCATGCGTTTACCAGGTAATAAAAATTATCATCAATAAAATTTTAATTTATAAAGCACCGGGTGGTACCCTGTGCTTCATAAATTAAATATTTGATGATTTTTCCTACAATTGGTATTTTGGAGTTTAATTTATTGCCTCCCTGGAAATATAGCCCCTCCCCGCACCCCGTGGAAAGTGACCAGTCTACGACAGTCGTACCGTTGTAACCGTTAACGCGTCCACCCTGGTATGCACCGATTCTGTGTATCGGTCCAGCAACAAACACAAGTCAGAAAAGAAAACGCAACGTGAGAGCAATGAATGTCGATGGTGATTTCCCTTTGTTTTTGTGGATCAGTCTGGATTTCGCAGTTATCTCGACCTACTCATATATCCCTTTACCCAACGTAACGGCCAAAACCGGCCAGCGCTATTGTCAAAAATCGTCAATTAATTTTCAAAATATTTCAATTTTTTGTCTCAAAAACATAGGTTATGACCCCTCGTTGGAACGAGCTCGTCGAGCTCGTTCCAACGAGGGGTCATAACCTATGTTTTTGAGACACAAAATGAAAAAAATTAGTAATTCAAGAATTTTTTTTGCAAGTGTCGTCTGCTTTTCATGTTAGGTAAAGGGATATACTGCACGACCGCCGTGGATTTGTCACTTTCCATGGATGGTCAATATTTCCACGGGCGTAATAATATTAGATTCCAAACACTAATTATTGGAATAATCATAAAATTATAATTATAAAATAATAATTATGACCAATTTATTGGGCCAATCCTTAAGCTATTGTCACTAAAAATGAGGGCGTTCAATAATAAAACTGATTTGCATTATTGGCCCGGCGGCCCAGTGACGTCAATGTTCATTCAACATTTCGGTGCATCAAACCGCCGAGGTAACTCTCCTTCACTTCCGAGAAATATCGATATATTTTGAACGCGGTCGTGTTTAAATTGATCGTTTCTCAGTCGTTTCTTTGAGCTCTCCGTTATTTCGTGAGAATAGAGCATTTCATTTGAGAGTATAATCATCTGGTGATCATCGTCAGGTTAGTAACATACATTGTAAATAATATATCGTTAGTTGTTCGTCAATTTCCCCTGAACTTGGCTTATGTCTCGCCTAATTTCGATGTGAACTAGAGGAGATAAATACGGCGAGGGCCAAAAGTAAGTTGGTGGTTGCGGGAAGTAGCATAGTTCGGGGGATCGACAAGGTTGTCTGTGGTCCGGACAGTAAAAATAGAACAGTTCTGTGCTTTCCGGGGGCTAAAGTGGAGGACCTGAGGGATAGAGTGGACGGTATTGTAGCTGGGTCGGGGCCTGATCCGGTAGTGGTATTACATGTGGGGTCCAATAACATCAGGGAGAGGAAGTCAGTTCGTTTGGTGGACACATACAAGGACCTAATTAGTAAGCTACTTAGCAGGAATGCTCGGACCATCGTTTCAGGGGTGCTCCCCGTTATGGTTGGTGGGAATGAGAGGAACTCGCGGATTATGGCACTAAACGAGGAGCTGGAAGAGCACTGCAAAGACTTGGGAATACATTTCATTGACCACTGGGATTCATTCTGGGGACAAGGAGAGTTGTATGGGCGAGACGGATTGCATTTAAGTAGGATGGGTACAGACCTGTTGGGCCAAAAAATTTTACAGGTGACTGGGCCTTTTTGGAGAAAAGGGGGGTAGGGGACCACAGCCGATAACCCAGAGAGGCACAAATGCTGGGAACATAGGAAGAACAACAAACATGCACAATACAGGGACATACCAGGGTTATAATAATGTGCCAGTGATGACAAAAAACAAAGATTCATTAAGTTTGGGTACTGCAACATCCAGGGTCTGCACAAGAAAGTAAGCGAAATATCAACAATGATGGACGAAGGAGACTTTGATATAATGGGTCTAAGTGAGACGTGGATACGACGGGATGAGCGGGTTGATCAGATGAAGGGTTGCGTGTGGATAGGAGCTGGGCGAACTGAGGGTCAGAAACGGGGTGGGGGTGTTGGCATCTACGCTACAGAGGAATTACAGCCCTCATTGATTACAGATCTCACAGAAGCAAGGACTCAGATTCCAGTATCCAACGAAATAGTATGGGCAAAAATCAAGTTAGGAAGCAGGAGTGTTGCCGTTGGTGTTGTATACTTAGCAGTGGAGGGAAGTAAGCCTGAGTGGAATGATTCAATATATACAACTCTTAGATCGAATATCACAGAGCTTGGAAGCAGAGGGTTCAGTATTGTCCTAATGGGGGACTTCAATGGGCACATCGGGGATAAGGAGGACGGCATACAGGGAGGTGATAGGAAAATTAACACGAATGGGAGGAAGATGTTGGACCTATCAAAAGAGCTTGGTTTAAAGATCCTGAACAGGGATGCGAAATGTAAGGGTAAATGGACCTGGGAGAGGAACGATAAGAAAACAATAATTGATTATATACTCACTGACATTAGCGTATGGAGGGAGGTTATAGATGTAGAAATAGATGACGAAGGAAAAAATGACTTGGGTTGTGATCACAACCTGATAACAGTTAAGATTATGGGCAAAAAGACGAATAGAGACAGAAATACCTTCAAGGAAGTTTGGGGACTAAAACAAGGAACCGACTGGAAGCAGTTTCGGGAAAAACTAAAACCAAATCTTGAATGTATACCTAGGGATGCAAATGTCCAGAATATTTCAGATGGCATAGTAAATAGCCTAACAGAGGCAGGGAGGGATTGTATAGGAAGGGTGAGGGTCCCAACGAGAGAACTTGGATACAGGGTTAACGAGGGACTGAAAAAGGCTATAAAAGAAAGGAAGGTAAAATGCGCTGCTTACAGAAGAAGTAGGAAGCTTAAAGGGGTGGATAACAATGACACGAGACTAATGAAAGGAGAATATGAACTGGCACGGAGAAAGGTGAATGAGATAAAGAATAAGAATAGGAAGGAGCACAATTGCAGTCTTGCCAGAACAATAAAGAAAACGGGGGGTTCGAGCTCAAACGTATTTTGGAACTGGATAAATAAACGGGGGAAAAGTAGTGTGCAGAGTATCAAAGTGGATGGGGAAAGTACAGAAGATAAAGGCCGTATCGCTTCAGAGTTAGTCAAGCACTGGGAAAAGATAAACGATAGGCGATGGGGCAGTGGGTCCCCACCAAAAAGAAATACACTGGTGGAGGAGAACCTATCCAATCGTGTATGTAGCGAAATAACGGCAGAAGAAGTGCGGAACGTGGTCTCGAAATTAAAAAATGGTAAAGCGGGAGGGACTGATGAAATTCCGAACGAATTCCTCAAAAATGGAGGGGAGGCACTTATTGAAGTCCTGACAAACCTTTTCAACCTGGCTCTGCGAAAGCAAGAGGTCCCCAGAGAGTGGAGGGAAAGTAAGGTGTCGTTCATACACAAAAAGGGGGATAAGGAAGTTCTAGATAACTATAGGGGGATATCAGTTAGTAGTAACATCGGAAAAGTATTCTGTAAGGTCATATACGGTAGACTAGAGGAGGTTATTGAAGAGAAATGTTTTTTAGGAGAAATTCAAAATGGTTTCAGGAAAGGACGAAGAGTCCCTGATCACCTATTTACACTCACCCAACTGGTAGAATCAACAAAGGCTGAAAAGAAAAAGGTGTTTCTGGCATTTCTAGATGTGAAAAAAGCGTACGACCGAGTGTGGAGGGAAGGTATGTGGCGAAAGCTCGAGGGCATCGGACTGGGGGGTGACTTTGTGGGAATC
Organism: Pictodentalium vernedei; assembly: GCA_031216915.1. Classification (NCBI taxonomy): domain Eukaryota; kingdom Metazoa; phylum Mollusca; class Scaphopoda; order Dentaliida; family Dentaliidae; genus Pictodentalium; species Pictodentalium vernedei. The sequence continues at coordinate 833,529,329 of CM062296.1, read as the reverse complement.
ATGAAAGCACTGTATACAGATGTGCAAAGCCAACTCAGTCTAGGGAGTATCACTACAAAACGAGTACCTATGGATATAGGCCTCAAGCAGGGGTGTATCTTTTCACCGATTTTGTTTGCATTGTATGTTAAAGATTTAGGGGACGAACTAATTCAGAGTGCGGAGGGGGTAAATGTTGGAGACATAAAGATACCAGGCTTATTCTTTGCGGACGACATGGTGTTAATGTCTAGAACTGAACAAGGGCTAGAGAAACTGCTGGAAATTGTTGATAGATATGGGAACACTTGGCGGCTCGAACTAAATGAAAATAAAAGCAAGGTAATACCCGTTGGACGCAAGGTAGATATGACGAAGAGATGGAGAGTGGGGGAGTTCTCAATCCCCGAAGGGGAAAGCAAACAAATCACTGTAGGAGAAACGGGAGAGTATGAGTATCTAGGGGTAAGCATAAATATAACGGGAAGAGGGGTGTACAGAAATTACTCAGCCAAACTGATTCTGAAGGGGAAAAGAATTCTGAACCAACTAAAACTTTTAGGGAAAAATAGTTTCAATAAGGTCTTTGTGGGGAAAACACTGTGGGAGAGGGTGGGTTTACCAAGTATAACGTATGGCACGGACGTGATTCCATTAAACCAAACCGTTATTAAGAAGTTGGAAAGTACTCAGAATGATGCCGGCAGATGGATAACAGGGTCGAGTAATGCTGCAGCTTTGGAAGCAGTAAGGGGGGAGCTTGGGTGGATGAAAATCAAGGACAGGGTAGATTTGGGAAAACTGTGTTACTTTAACTACTTGAGAAACCTGCCTGACAACCGGTGGTGCAAATTGATGCTCGATACCATTTGGAATTCTAATATAGAAACGGGGTGGTCAAAACATGTGAGGGAACTAATGGACAATTACTCTATAGAGGTCACAAACATAGAAGTAGGAATGAAAGAAGGCAAAAGGTTTGTCAAAGAGAGAGTCATGGAAGACTGCAATCGAAACTGGCGAGCGGGGGTTAGCGTGAAAAGATCACTGCAGGGGTTACAATATAAAGAAAAGCCAGCTTTTGAGAAGTGACTAGATGGCACCTTTGGAGGGTCACTGCTGTTCAAACTGAGATCAAGATCACTGGAGCTTCGGGGAAAAATTGGGAGAGATGGGGAAAAGGGATGCCAAATGTGCCACTCTGGAGTAGTGGAGACCCTGGAACATTTTCTCTTGGAATGCCCACAGTATATACCTCATAGAATAAAATTTACTGGAAGAATAATGCAGAAGTGGGGTGAAGAAACAAAGGATAGATGGCTGAAGGGGGACACGAGGGAGAGGGTAGGAATGCTTATTGAAGAAATTGAAAAAGAGGAAGTGAGGGACACTATTAAGCAGTTTATATCTGAATGCTGGGAGGAGAGGAGGGGAAGAGGGGGTGGGGTGCAGGGGGAATGATGGCCTTCTCTTATGAGGACCGCGACAAATCAGCGGCTGGCCAAAGAGTTATTATTAACAAGATGATTGTCAGCTGATCAGTCATGTGACTAGGGGAAGTGACCTTACTAAGTTAGCCCAAAAAGCTTCAATGCTGTGATGAAAGTAATTGTTTTTTGTTCATTAAATTATGTTGAGTTCAGTAGTACACTATTTCTCTCCTTGAAAATCCAATGAAGCAATACCTACATGTACCTAGTGCCCTTGAATATTTATTAACAGTCCATGTGGTAATAATAATAATAATAACATGATTTTGTAGGGCGTTATGGTTCAACGGCCCGGTAGGAATGATTAAAAGCCCTTGGGCCTATTAGCGGCCCTCGACTCTGTCTCGGGCCGCTAATAGTCCCTTGGGCTTTTAATCATTCCCACCGGGCCGTTAATGAAGTATAACGCTCTACAAAATCACGTTATTGTGTAATTAAAATTTTGCTGATGATGTGTTTTATTACCTGGTAAACGCATGCGTGGACATCACTGTCCACGCGTGGAATATGGCCAACCCTCGGCAGGGTTGGGGTATTCGTATTCAGTATTCAGTCGTGTTCAATACAATGTTTTAAGTATTCGGATGTATTCAGTATTCATGTAATTTTAAATAATAATAATAACACTTCGGCCGGCCGCTGATTTGTCGCGGCTCTCGTATGAGAAGGCCTTGGTTACCCATGTTCTACCAACTGCCTTCCTATCCCCGAGCTTCTTCTCTCCTCCCAACACTCGGAGACGAACTGCTTGATGACATCCCTTGCCCCATTCTTCCCAATCTCTCCGATTAGTATATTGACCTTCTCATTTGAGTCGCCCCCTAACCACATATCCTTCATTCTCCCATCCCACTTCTCCATTATACTCCACGTGAATCTTGTTCTTTTAGACTGGTATTTTGGGCATTCTATAATTCCCTGTTCCAGGGTCTCCACCACGCCCAAGTTACACATCTGGCACTCCTTTTCACTGTTTTTTCCATTTTTTCCCCTCAGCCCCAGGGACCGCGACCTCAGCTTGAACAACAGTGACCCCCCAAAGGTGCCATCAAGGTACTCTTCAAAACCAGGCTTCTCTTTATCACGCAGGCCACCCAAAGATCTCTTTGATTTGACCTCCTCTCGTCAATTACGGTTACAATCCTCCATGACGCTTTCTCTGACGACCTTTTTGCCATGGTTTGCCCCAACGTCAAGGTCCGAGATCTCCAATGAGTAGTTTTCTACTAGATCCCTCACGTGAACCATCCACCCCGTCTGTAATTTTTAATGTAATTTTAAAGTATTCGTATTTGTATTCGAATACAGTCAAATTTGAGGTGTATTCGTGAATACCTTTGCAACGTTTTGAATACTTTTCTTATTTTTAATGTATAGAGTATTTTGTAGAGAAATTGTGATTATCAGAGAAAAATCAAGAATTAACCTTTTACCTAACATGAAAAGCAGACGACACTTGCAAAAACAATTCTTGAATAAATATTTTTTTCATTTATTGTCTCAAAAACTTAGGCTATGACACCTCATTGTAACGAGCTGGACAAGCTCGCTCCAATGAAGGGTCATAACCTATGTTTTTGAGACAAAAAAACAATAATGATAATTAATTGGCGATTTTTGATATAGCGCTGGCCGGTTTTGGATGTTAATTTGGGTAAAGGGTTAAACTAGTATAATTGATGTGCCTGTTTTTTTTAATATATCGAATGAGAATTTGAAAACATTAAATTAAAATATTTAATAATAGAATAGATTTATTTTTTATGTCTGTTACAATATTTTTAACTACAGCAGGCTAATTTACTACAAAGGTTATTTGATAATAGCTGTTTTGCCTTGACCTTCAAATAATTGTTTCCTAGCACATGATCAGGCGTGATATGAATTCACGATGAAGACAATGGTTAGATAAAAGACTAATTATTAAGATTATTCATAGGACGAAGGATATCTCTCTGGCCACTGAAAAGATTCATAATTCTAAAATAACTCCAAGGGGCGCGGTGGCATTACAGTAACCAGTTCGCGTCAGATCACCTAAGTTAAGCAACGTCGATCCCGTTTAGTCCTCGGATGGGTGACCATCTGAGCGATCGATCCGGGCTCCCTCATTGTGTCCTTGGGCAAGGCACTTAACCCCGAATGTCCACATGGGTGCACTATGACGCCGTGTACTAAGGCGTACTGCACGTCGATGGTGCGCATGTCTTTAACCAATCTAACTCTGCCTGTGCTGCAGTGCGGAGTTACGATGTTAGAGAGCTAGCAGCTGCTCGTAGTTGCTCGGTGGTTGTCTCGGGGTACTCCGGCTTCCTCCACCCATAAAACTGTCACGGTCATCATTAGCCATTGTGCATAAGTATGCGGCCCTAAACACAAATAAGTAAATAATTAAATAAATAAATAAATAAATAAATAAATAAATAAATAAATAAATAAATAAATAAATAAAATAACTTCAATATCCAGTTAACACAAATCTCATATTTTTCTGCAGTTCTAGTAGAAATAAAGCGTAGTAAGCTGAAATATTATTGTGGTTAAATTAAAACTTATTTCTAATAAAACAAAACAGTAATTGCATAACTGATTAAATGTATATTCAGTCACCCCTTAATTTACCCAATACAGTGTTCACCCCCCCCCCCCCCAAAAAAAAAAAATAAAATATTATAAGCTTGATGATCTTGTTGCAATGAAGGACCATTTATTTATTTATTTGTTGGGAGTTAACGACACATTTGACAGCCAGGACCACCTCGTGTCGGACAGTTTTATGGGTGGAAGAAGCCAGAGTATATGAAGAGAACCACCGAGCAACAGCGAGCAGCTGTCATACTCCCCTACATGCTAACTCCACACACGCGAGATTAGAATTGTTTGGAAACAAGAGCACCATCAATGTGTAGTACGCCTTAGTACACAGCGCCATCGTGGCCCCAGTGGGCAATCGGGATGAAGTGCCTTACTCAAGGACGCAATGAAGTTGCCCTGGAGGTTGTGGCGGGCATCGAACCGTGAACCTTTCAGTCTGGAATGTCGGCCTTTTCGCCCCTCGGCGATTTCGCCCCCGAAGCCATTTCGCCCCCCGGCGATTTCGCCCCCAAAGCCATTTCGCCCCTCGGCGATTTCGCCCCCAAACCAGGTGTTATAAACCAGGGGTTATAAACAAGTAGAGACAAGTAATCGTATGGCATGGTAACTTTATTTATAATACACAATTGTATGGTATTTATTTTATAATACACAGACAAAATGGATTCAACGTTATTTACATAGAAACAGACAATATGGTATTTATTTTATAAGACACAAACAAAATAGATTCAACGTTATTTACATAGAAACAGACAAAAAACAGAAGTATAATTTGAATATAAAATATAGATGCGTACAATATATATATTATTCTAACAGTCATCTGGTAGCAGTCCATTCGGGGCATAAATTGCAGCACATTCTTTCAAGAAAGAAGATGTAGAAATTTGTCTGTTGTTGTAGCTCTCCCATAATTCCATCAATTTCCCCTGTGTCTGCCTCACTTCGTTTCTCTGTCTGCGTTTCAACTTTCCCTCCGAGATCATCTTGACGAACAACGGTATGTGTTTGGCTTCTTGAAAGAGCAGGGTCAAGAGCAAATAAAATGGTAGGTTACCCTGAAAAAAAAGAATGGAGGTTAGTTTCTTTACTTAGTGTCTTTACTAGATATTAAATTCTTATTACCTGGTATTTCAGTGTTATTATTAAACCTTTGGCAACATCGGCGATTTCGTCCCAGCGGCGATTTCGCTGTCTCCTCCCGTTTTATCTGTATACTTGTACATTGATATTTGTTGATATTTATTCAAGATATTTACCCGGTATCATGATTATTAATTTCTTGATTTTAGTATTATTTTTATTTATTTATTTATATATAGATTTTACAAATTGTATTAGAGCTCACCTTGGATGCATGTTGATTCAGTCGATTATGATAACCTTCGCAGTCATTGTTTGTCCTGATGCTTCTACCATTTACAGACCAGGATTCTACACTCCAGATTGAACTTTCTATCCAATTCTTTTTTACATACTCCATGAAGTCCAAGAGGCTTGATGAACTTGGGTCAACTTTTACCATGAGGGAATTGAATGCGGCCGGGATATCTTCAGCAGGAAGAAATGGTAGGCAAAACACCTTTCTCAAAAGTTTGTACACCTTGTCTTTACGGGAATAGGCAGGCTGAAATATATTGAAAGTTAAACTCGTAAAATCGAAACTATTTTCTATTCTCTTGTAAGATTAAAAAAAATAGTGTTTAAATGTATTTAACTTACTGATTATTTTTTAATGTAGAAATTATTTTTCTTTTATTATTAAAAAGATGTTTTACATGTAATAAATTATAATTAATTAAATTTGTACATCACAACCCAAATAAAAAAATATGTTCTCACCTGTAATCCCCTGTTCTTCATGTTTCGCCACAGAGCTTGTCCAAAATGAAAAGAACATCCGTGTATTTTAGGTTGGTCGAAACATTTCCTTAGTGCCTTCCACATACCCGATTCAAAGTCTACCACGAATTCTCTCACATTAATGTTGTTCTGGAGTAGATCCAAAATGCAGTTCAGTACCTAGAAAGAAAAAGAAGATAAAATATTAGTATTTTCTTACTACTATTATTGTTTTTAATGTAATTTTTCTTGTTATTATTTTAGTGAATCTTGTTTTAATGTCTATTTTTTTTATTATCAACCGTGTTCAATTTAATTATTCTTGATTTTTTTAGGATTCTTGTCGAAATTATTATTTTTATACCGTCAAACGCGCTTGATTTTAAAATGTGTATCAACACAAACAAGCCAGTTAACACTGATCGCTAAAAACAACATCGCTAGATTCAGTAGAGTGAATTTCAATCTCTCAAAATGTGAACAAAGGATGGTGATTAAGTCTCTGTTCTGGTGTGTTGTTTTAAGCAAATAACAAATTAACACAAAAGCATTTCAGGGGGCGAAATGGCCGACCATTTTTTCAATCAGATTCCTAAGTACACCAACAGGTATAATTATACATTTTTTTGTTATTTTTATTTATTTAAAGCATGCGGATATGAGAAGGTAAGTTAAAAATAATACATTTTTTTGGCTCATTTATAATTTTTTTTCGGGGGCGAAATGGCCGACCTCGGGGGTCGAAATGGCCGACTTCGGGGGCGAAATGGCCCGGCCAGGTGTCGAAATCGCCGAGGGGCGAAATCGCCGGGTGTCGAAAACGCTGGATACCTCAGTCTGATGTTCAATGCCGTTACCACTGAGCTACCACACTCCTAATGAAAGGCCATGGGCTATGTTTTTGGTAAAGCTGAAATAGTATTGTGGTTAAATTACAACTTAATTCCAACAGTACAGTTATTGCATAATTGATAAAATGCAAACTCAGTCGTCCCTTAATTTACCGAATACAGTGTTCAGAACCAAAACATGATTAGCTTGATGAGTTTGTTGCAATAAGCCAATTTCGAATCTGACATCTTTGATGTGAAGGTCAAGTTCAAGAGGTGTAAACCACGTGACTAGCAGTTTACTTCCGTGTTTACAATGTTAAGTTCAGTGTCCACCAAACTTAGTTGTTATGTGTAATATTAAGTTTTTATTTATCAGAATCGATGTCATCTTTTGAATTAACCGACGAGTCAAGCATAGAGGACTTTAAACGGTGGGATATCGCCGGTTTAAAGACGTTTTTACGGAGACGGGGTCTCAATGTGAGTGGCAACAAGGAAACACTTGTTGCACGAAGTTTCTCGGCTTGGGAGATGAAAGTCCCAACTCTTCCAACTGCACAGGAAAAAGAAGCCGAACGGCGTGACATGTACAGAAGTTTACTAAAAACAGACGAAGGCTACCTCCCCGACCCCATCACGGAGCTAAAAGAAGGATGGATAAAGGAAACCGATGGAATACACAAATGGCCACCGGTCATAATACAGGACATAACTTCATAAGTGTTTTCATTTCAAAACACGACACTAATATCGAAAAAGTTTCCTTAACAAAACGACTTCTTTGTGACTATAAGGAACAAAAAGCGTACAGTTATTTTTCTTCTAACTTTATTATGAATATTGAATTCCACAACATAAAAGAGGAATCAAATTATTGTTGTCCAAAGGCACAATGCATGCCTTCACGGAGGATAAACGAACCACCACACCTGGTGTGGGTGTGTGCTTCCAAGGACACAGGAGAAATAATAAATGCATTTTCCAGCTGTGTTGCTGGGTGAGTGTAGTTACAATTTACCAAACAAATCCAAATAAGTTGTAATATAACCATTATAAACCATATTTCCTCCGGGTCCGGGTCTTTTCGGCCTCGGGAACATTCGGCCCCAGGTATTTTTCCGGGAACATTCGGCCTCGGTCGAGGCCGAATGTTCCCACTTTTGAGGCCGAATATTCCCACTTTTGGTAACAAATTTCTTAGTTTGGGAGTTGAAAAATAACTTTAAAAAATAATTTTTGGGTTCATTTTGTTGTGTTTTTTTTTTGTATATTAGGAGTTTTTCCAGAATATTTTTTTTAAAGAATAATATATACGACCTACCTTTATTCCTAAAGTCGAAATATATTGAGCACGAGACCGATCCAAAATGAATAATGAAATATAAAATCCATTGTATAAAATCCACTGTATTGAATAACAGAATAACAATATGTGTGCTCCAACGCCGACATGCAAACCCGAAATGATATACTTCTTCTTGGGTGTTGTTTGGCACGACTCAGCTTTAAAAGTTTGTTTTTATAAGTTCTTCTGAAGTTGTGATCAAAGTTCTGGCCTCTGATGAGATACTCATACAGCGTTTTTACAGTATGACTGAAGTTTGATTGATTTAATCACACTTGATTAGGCGATCATATATACTGTTTTTACAGTTTCTTTGAACACTTAAACTCTTTTATGTGGACTGTAACTATAGCCCTCTCCCTTCTAGGTTGATGGATGACTGCCAACTTTAAAAAACTCTCTTGGATTCGTAAGCAAATAAAGTTATAAAGCAAATAACGTTGTTCGGGTCGCAAGGGATTTAAATCCGACATCGTCCCTGTGCGCCTTCTGCGCGCTGAAAGCTTTCATTTCATTCATTGCTTCAGCTTTCAGAAACACATATCGGTGGATTTATTTTCTTTTTGTAACCGTTAGGGATAACATACTCCCAAACCAACGACTGAGAATGATATAACTGCATCATATTTTTTGAGGTTGTGTGCCAGTATATATCAAGTGTAAATGTATTTTATATTGTGTATATTTTATATTACGCGGTATTTATTTTTGTTGTGAGTTGTAATAAAGGTATTTCAGCTCATATTAAACCGCGTCTCTCTTAGTCTCCCTTGTAGAAAACGGAGGCCGAATGTTCCCAGGCCGAATGTTCCCAGGGCTGAATGTTCCCGAGGCCGAATGTTCCCGAGGCCGCTCCCTTTCCTCCTTCTACGATAACACCAGGTTCTGACATTATTGGTTAGAAAGCCCCACAAAAGGGGGGGGGGGTAAAAAAAAATCTGATGGAAAATTCAAAGGCAACTGAAGGCACCTTTATGAAAATACAACGAATAATTTTCCTCTATTTTCACTGTATGAGTTGAAGTAACACATCATACAGTTTGCAGTTGAAATAAAAATGCAGTGCAGTGAAGCCCACTGGCCTAAATTCCTCTCAATTGAATACTCCTGTTGATCGAATATACAGTTAAAAGTAGAAGTCCTGTCATGAAATGCGCACAAATAGCACGTTGATATGCGCGTTAATGTGCGCGTTAATGTGCGCGTTATGACCCAAATTAAAACTATCAAATTCTGTACATATGGCCTGTGCACAAGCAATGTTTCCGCCAATGGACCTCCGGGTAACCCGGAGGTCCATTGGCAGAAACATTGCATGTGTTTGCTTTGAGTAACCAAGAGAACCTGCCGTGCTTTGGATGCCATTCGATATGGCAATTCCAACGCGCAATTAAGCCTAGATAAGCGCACTATTCGTGACAGGACTTCTAGTTTTAACTGTATATACTTATATATGTATATATATATTTTTTTTTTTTTTGGGGGGGGGGGCGGTGAGGGGGTGTGTGCCTTATTCAATCAACAGGGTGATGCTAAACATGTACATGTATATGCAACATATGGACTCAGTACTGCTGATGAGTCACTGCAAGATCAAGACAAATTTTGTGATCACAATATTAAAACCAAACCAAAAAAAATCTTTTATTCCATCTTTTGATATTCAAACACTTGTTATCATTTCCAGAGACTCAGAGAGCTTATCAAAAATGATGTCAAGAGTTGGAATTATCAACGACGGTCAATGAAAGAAAAGGTTTCACAGTGTTCTTAACTGGTAGAGTGCTAAATAATTTCTGGTCATCAGAATTTGTTCACATGTCTTTGCCTTGCTACAATTTATGGGAGAGTACCTATAGGCACTCTCCCATAAATTGTAACAAGGAAAATGCTTACAGGCTAAACAATTTCACTTCAATGATAATATGAAGCAGGTGCACCAAGTACGAAGCCTTTGAACTATGGTGCCTGCTCTTCAGAAGAAAAAAACAAATATGGGCTTCCACAATCTACCAGTTAAGCAACTTATTTCAAGTAGTACTGAACCTGTGGTTCAGTGAGGATTCCAAAAAGATTATGCTCATGGGTACCCAAATTCAAGCCAATGGTCCATTAGCTGAAACATTAGGATTTCTGTTATACTTCACATGTACCTTCCAGCTTCAAACCTAACGCTTTTGAAGAAGCATTGAAATTGAATATGTTAGCATTTAAGTGATTTTCCTTTTTTCAAACAGTATATTTTTGACTCAAGAAGGGATAACAGGAGCATTAAAGGGATGTGTATTGGGGTTGGGTCCAGGTTGGCATATCAAACCTCTTCTGACACTCTGTGAGAAAATCCCCCAAATTGTTAGTATTTTCGAATAAATATGCATGTACTGTTACTAACTGTTAGTTGTTTAGCTATTTGTTAACCCTTTATCCCAATGTGCTGAAAAAAAACCCCAGCCAGCACCATATACAATAAATGGCATAAACATTTTATATTCTGCTCAATTTTTCTCTCCAAAATATAGCTTTTGACCCCTCATTGGTCGAGCCCATTTAGCTCGTTCAAAATGGGTCATAAACTATGTCTTTGAAACAAAAATTGGAATTTTTTTAGTTATTTAAGTATTTATTACAAGTATCGTCTGCTACCCATGTTAGGAAAGGTGTGGAATTGATAATGCTGTTGACGAAGGATGTGATTATAACTTCTAATCTTATCATTTTTCAGATTTTCGCATCACAAATACAGTCTATGATCCCCTTCATTTGACTGGCAAATCCCAATGAGGGTATATGACTCATTCCAATGAGGGCCTACTCGCTGTGTTTTTAGGACAAAAAAATTACATGCTGGGGATATTCTAAGCTTTCCGGGTGAATAAATAACAGATGTCATTTATAGATGATAGTATCAAATTATCAATTATTCCTCAGAAATCCCCCAAAATATTGTAGGTTTTTCTGTTTCTGCTTTTCCTTCCAAAGAATACATGTAGTTTATCCCCCCTCCATCCCTGGACCGATCGCTATGTTTTTTTTAAACGAAGGACAACATACTCTACTCCCCCCCCCCCACCGACCAGAGTCATCCCACTTGACCCCCCTGCCCCTCCCCTATCGCTGGATCAAGCGCTACTCGTTTTTTTAAATGAAGGGCAACATACTCTATCCCCCCCCCGTTTCATCCGATGGCGGGTGCCCCACCTGAGCTGCCCCCCCCACCCCCATCGCCCACAGGCCTCCCTACACCCTGCGTAGGTGGTGTTGTGGCCTAAGTCTTAAAAGACATAACTTCATGGGTCACCACTTCTTATTCTTCATCCAAACTGCGGCTGAGATGGCATGTTGAGTAGGAAAAGATTCCTGTTGTTCCTCAGCCTGAGATTTTCGATCAGGTCATGCGATGGGCTCAAGATTGTATTTAAACCGGCGATATCCCCGTTTAATGACCTCTATGCTTTGTGTCGTCGGCTAATTCAAAAGATGACATAGATTCTGAGAAATTAAAACTCAATATTACGCAAAACAACTGTTTGGTGGACACTGAACTCAACACTGTAAACACGGAAGTAAACTGCTAGTCACGTGGTTTGCACCTCGTGAACTTTGACCTTCACATCAAAGATGTCAGATTCGAAATTGGCTTATGAAGTAGAGAGTAATCGCTTGACTGGACTGGTTATGTGGAATAATTCATGAGAGGTGAGGGACGTCGCGAATGCGCACGAGTGTTTTACAATATAGTCCCTCGCATCGAATGAATTATTTCAAGTAACCAGTCCAGTCAAGCAATTACTCTGTTTATTACTTTTCGTTATTAACAATAACGGCAAAGCGTCTTTGTTTGTGCGCGCGGATACATGACCCAATTGTTGATTGCATTATTCACTTGTGGAATTATCGTTTATAATCAAACCGGGAAATCCCAGTAAAGCACACTTTGAAAGTAATAAGAACCATTTATTGGGATTTGAAAACACTTCTGACATCCAGGGCCACCTCGTACCAGATACTTTTACACGTGGAGGACGCCAAACTACCCGAAGAGAACCACCGAGCAACTGCCAGACTCCCCAACACACTAACTACACACAAGCATGCTTAGAATTGGTTGAAGACAAATACACCATCGATGTGCAGTACGCCTCTGTACAATTCCAGCAGTACAGTAATTGAATAATCATTAAATGTGAACTTGAGAGCGCGGTGGCTCAGTAGGTAGAGGTGCAGGCTGCAGAGGTCCTCGGTTCGAATCCCACCTGCGGCAACCGCGCTGTGTCCTTGGGCAAGACACTTAATCTCCATTGCCTGCGTGGGGGCACGGTGGCGTTGTGTACTAAGGCGTGCTGCACGTCGATGGTGCACTTGTCTTCAAACAATGCTAACACTGCTTGTGTGGAGTTAGTAAGTTGGGGAGCTGACAGTTGCTCGCCGTTGCTCGGTGGTTCTCTACGGGTACTCCGGCTACCTCCACCCGTAAAACTGTCACGGTCATGATTAGCCATTGTGCATAAATATGTGACCTTAAACACCAATAAATAAATAAATAAATACTAAATGTGAACTTAGTTAACTCTTTAACAGACAAAGTGTTACAAAGAAGAAAAACATTTTTTTTATTTTCTCAAATTTTCAAGTATATGGATATCATTGGAACGAGTTTGAAGAGCTGTTTCCACATGTATTGATATTTGAATGATTATTTTGACAATATTCCAAGATATGGTAGTTTTTTTTTAAATTTAATTTCCTATCAACCACTTGGAGGAAATAATTTGAAAAGTAAAGTATTAAAGTATTCATATTTGTATTCATGAATACATTATAAAGTATTCGAATTCGCCACAGCCCTGACCTACATGTACGGCGACTGCGCTGTACATGTATCGCGATCCATTCCTGATATCATCGCACAGAATACCACTTTATAATCATGGTACTGTGTGCACTAAATATCCAATGAATAAATGACACAGACCTCTACAGTACCACAGTTTCAAGCAATAAATCTGCATTGGCTAGTGGGTCTTGTACTGTTTGTCTCATGTTGTCATGTGCCACGTGCACACCCCCATAACTGATTTCATAGAATATCGCCCCGATTCTCTATACAATCTGGTGTTGAAGCATCCAACCTCAATGCTTCACTACAAAACTGTTTTGATAACCTTAATAATGATGTTTCCCCAAATGCTGGATTTGTTAGGCACCCCTAGATACGTGCAATTGTTGAAGGCCCCTAAAAACGTGCAACTGTTGGGGGTCCTTAGAAGACGCCACGAACTTGTGGTATGGACGTTACGGCACTGAACCCAGGTCGTTTTATAGACAACTTTCAAGGCAATTAGAAAGTAACTTTCAAGTTTTTCCAGAGACAGCATTTTGACGCACTCGTTTTATCACAGTAAAATAATAATATTAAGTGAGAATTGTGTCCTTAGAAGATGACAACTTTTTATTACACGCCTGTTCTATGAAATCCCAATCTATAGCAATACTAAACCATGCGGAAAATAACAATATATTCCGCACACATGTGAGGAACGGAAATTGTTGACAGACTATTTTTAAATAGAAGCGGAATTTTACTGGAGGTTTCTGCAAATCGTGAACCGCAATTACAATCTGAATATCGCCAGCGATAGCTGAAAACAGTAACACGGGTTCCCCTCACAAATGAGGTTAACATTGAAATGTGTTGTTTTGTGGATAGTTCGTACACTGAGTTACAATGTGTTTTATGCGCCTCCTGGCACATAGAACACATTCGAACTCAGGGGACGAGTTGTCAAATGATTTGCTGAATCCCTTCTATTGCTTTTATAGACGTCAGGGGGTGCAATAAACACAGAACGACACACGAGTGTGAATGGATTAATCGATTTGGCAGTTGTGCCATCTAGGAAGGATACAACTCGAGGCCTACGGCCTAGGGCCCTTGTTTTATCTTTTCGCGCTGGCACTCGTTCCATATTGATTAACCCATTCACGCGCGTGTGTCGTTCTGATTTACTTCTGGAAACATTGCAAATCGTTGCGGCAACATAACTACTATATCAGTTTAGCTAATAACTGTTTTCTAAACAATTGTAACAGTGTCATATATTAAATTGTAATTGTGATTATACATGTAGATTTCCGCTGAAACTATTTATTAAATTGGTAGAACAGTTTAGTAAACTGTGATAATAATTTATTAAACTGTTGTAACATCTTATAACAGTTTATTAAACTTATAAAACCAGTTTGACTAAATTGCGATAGCAATTTAGGGAACTGTTATAACAGTTTAGTGAACTTTTATAACAAGTTAACAAAACTACTGTAGTTAAACTGTTACAAGATTTGTATTTATACTATTATAGCAGATTAACAGTTTAGTTTATTAAACAATGCTGTCGTAGGTTAGAGATCCTGTTCTATTTCTTCAGTAAAATGCTAGTTCTAGCGCTTGATTGAACAAAAACGTTGTTATTTGTGTTTTTGCGCGCTTCATAGCCTGGAGTGGGAGGATTTGTTTATCGTTTATTGTATTGTCTTTTTCCTATTTTCATGTGGTAATGATTGACAGGGTATAAAATACGTAATTAATGTTAGTAGATCACATGTCTGTTATAAATGATACTTATAAATGGGGTGTTTACGAGTTATATCCCCCCCCCCCCCCACATACACAAACACACACAACCCATTCTCTCTCTCTTTCTCTCTCTCGCTCTCTCTCCTATATCCCCCTTCTCTCACTATCCCCCACCCCAACGAAAGCTCATACTCTTCAGCAGATTTGAAATTTCAGAGTTTCACCGGTCTCTACAATTACAAGAAGGCAACGTCCTGTTTTCAGATTGTTGTGTGCGTATTGCGTTAACTGTAGCCTACAACGACGCAACGTTTGTTTCTCTTTTTAGACAAGACACTTAATGCCGATTACCCACGTTTCGGTAAGGCGCACTCTATACTTAGGCGTACAACTCGTCGATGGTGCCCGTACCTTCAATCGCTGATAACTCAGGACCGTACAAGTTAGTAAGATGGAGAGCCGGACAATTGCGCGCCTCTATTCGGTAGTTACCTCCGTAACACTGGCTATGGAAGTGCCGTTAAACCACAATAAATAAACACAAAATAAACATGGGGTATTATTATGAAGGACGTTAACCCTTTAACTGACATGAAGAGCAGACGACACTTGAAAAAGAAACATTTTGAATAACTAATATAACTAATATTTTTCATTTTTTGTCTCAAAAACATAGGTTATGACCCCTCATTGGAACGAGCTCGACGAGACAAAAATTGAAAAAAATAATGAAAATTAATTAGAGTTTTTTTTGTGTGTGAATCGCTCTGGTCGGTTTTTGCCGTTATGTTGGGTAAAGTGTTAAATATGTTAGTGCTTCTTCAGAGTGGAACGCAGGCGTTACCTTCAGTGGCCACGGGCTAGTTCATTCTTTCCAAATGTATTACCTGACCTGATAACACCATTTAATAAACCACCCATGACCCAGGGTTTATGAATTTTAATTTGTGTTGCTAGAATTGTAATGAATGTCAATGTTAAACTACTTACCGATTACAGTCCTGATAGCGGACGATGTATTTAGTTTGCTATCCTGAAGCACTTTAAGTTTGATTGAACTGACAGATTATCCGTGCGGAATAAAGGATGGAATTTTAAATATAAGTTCTCTTCGGTATGTCGGTCATATCAGTCTACACATTTCTCATCGCCATTAAATTGCTTTTGGTACAATAGGTCTTGTTAGGCTTTTCCCTCTGGAAAAGACTATTGTTTTTGTACGGATTATTATTATTTTTTTTTTTTTTGGGGTTTTTTTTTTTTTTTTTTTTTCTCCACACATTTTTGTCCGTACGATTCAGAAGCCATTTTCGAACCGATTTTCACACAATTTGGCACACGCATAGAGTGGCAAAAAATCTAAAAATGTACCGAAGCGGAATTTTCGATTTAACCCTTGGTTCGCCAGAATTGGCAAAAAACTGCAAAAATTGGGATTTATCGGCACTTTCTCGAAACACGTCTTTAGGATTTTTTTTAAACATTCATCATTACTAGACCTACCTATGACACGACCTTTGATACACACGACATATTTGGCGATGCATATGGTAACCCTCCACAGGCTGCCAAACATCGAAATTTTGATGAAATGGGCCGGATTCAGACCCCCACAACACCCAAACGATACCGGAGTGGTAAACATAACTTCCTTTATTGGAAGTGGAATTCACCGAAGATCATTTTTGTAAGTAATAAGGGTGTTCAGAAAACCAAGTGTTAACCCGTTTTGGGCTGGTTAAACAGCAATACCCCAAAAAAGCTCAAAACTTCATGTTTTCTGTGGATTTCTCTAAACGAGTCTTGTAGATTTTCAAGAAAAATTGGTCACTCTCAGGTCTTGGTGTGACATTACAAGTTGCATGGATAAAATATTCCGGTCAGCATTAGTTAACCCTCCCCGAGCTGCTAAACGTAAAAATTGTGATAAAATGGGCTGTTTTTAGACACCAACAGCACCCAAACGATATACCACAGAGAAAGGGGCCTTCATTTATCGGACGCAAAATTGATCGGAAAATATTTTTGAAAGTGGTAAGGGTATTCAAAATTTGACGTCTTAACCCATTTGGGGCTGGTTAAAGAGAGTTAAGATTATGGGCAAAAAGACGAATAGAGACAGAAATACCTTCAAGGAAGTTTGGGGACTAAAACAAGGAACCGACTGGAAGCAGTTTCGGGAAAAACTAAAACCAAATCTTGAATGTATACCTAGGGATGCAAATGTCCAGAATATTTCAGATGGCATAGTAAATAGCCTAACAGAGGCAGGGAGGGATTGTATAGGAAGGGTGAGGGTCCCAACGAGAGAACTTGGATACAGGGTTAACGAGGGACTGAAAAAGGCTATAAAAGAAAGGAAGGTAAAATGCGCTGCTTACAGAAGAAGTAGGAAGCTTAAAGGGGTGGATAACAATGACACGAGACTAATGAAAGGAGAATATGAACTGGCACGGAGAAAGGTGAATGAGATAAAGAATAAGAATAGGAAGGAGCACAATTGCAGTCTTGCCAGAACAATAAAGAAAACGGGGGGTTCGAGCTCAAACGTATTTTGGAACTGGATAAATAAACGGGGGAAAAGTAGTGTGCAGAGTATCAAAGTGGATGGGGAAAGTACAGAAGATAAAGGCCGTATCGCTTCAGAGTTAGTCAAGCACTGGGAAAAGATAAACGATAGGCGATGGGGCAGTGGGTCCCCACCAAAAAGAAATACACTGGTGGAGGAGAACCTATCCAATCGTGTATGTAGCGAAATAACGGCAGAAGAAGTGCGGAACGTGGTCTCGAAATTAAAAAATGGTAAAGCGGGAGGGACTGATGAAATTCCGAACGAATTCCTCAAAAATGGAGGGGAGGCACTTATTGAAGTCCTGACAAACCTTTTCAACCTGGCTCTGCGAAAGCAAGAGGTCCCCAGAGAGTGGAGGGAAAGTAAGGTGTCGTTCATACACAAAAAGGGGGATAAGGAAGTTCTAGATAACTATAGGGGGATATCAGTTAGTAGTAACATCGGAAAAGTATTCTGTAAGGTCATATACGGTAGACTAGAGGAGGTTATTGAAGAGAAAGGTTTTTTAGGAGAAATTCAAAATGGTTTCAGGAAAGGACGAAGAGTCCCTGATCACCTATTTACACTCACCCAACTGATAGAATCAACAAAGGCTGAAAAGAAAAAGGTGTTTCTGGCATTTCTAGATGTGAAAAAAGCGTACGACCGAGTGTGGAGGGAAGGTATGTGGCGAAAGCTCGAGGGCATCGGACTGGGGGGTGACTTTGTGGGAATCATGAAAGCACTGTATACAGATGTGCAAAGCCAACTCAGTCTAGGGAGTATCACTACAAAACGAGTACCTATGGATATAGGCCTCAAGCAGGGGTGTATCTTTTCACCGATTTTGTTTGCATTGTATGTTAAAGATTTAGGGGACGAACTAATTCAGAGTGCGGAGGGGGTAAATGTTGGAGACATAAAGATACCAGGCTTATTCTTTGCGGACGACATGGTGTTAATGTCTAGAACTGAACAAGGGCTAGAGAAACTGCTGGAAATTGTTGATAGATATGGGAACACTTGGCGGCTCGAACTAAATGAAAATAAAAGCAAGGTAATACCCGTTGGACGCAAGGTAGATATGACGAAGAGATGGAGAGTGGGGGAGTTCTCAATCCCCGAAGGGGAAAGCAAACAAATCACTGTAGGAGAAACGGGAGAGTATGAGTATCTAGGGGTAAGCATAAATATAACGGGAAGAGGGGTGTACAGAAATTACTCAGCCAAACTGATTCTGAAGGGGAAAAGAATTCTGAACCAACTAAAACTTTTAGGGAAAAATAGTTTCAATAAGGTCTTTGTGGGGAAAACACTGTGGGAGAGGGTGGGTTTACCAAGTATAACGTATGGCACGGACGTGATTCCATTAAACCAAACCGTTATTAAGAAGTTGGAAAGTACTCAGAATGATGCCGGCAGATGGATAACAGGGTCGAGTAATGCTGCAGCTTTGGAAGCAGTAAGGGGGGAGCTTGGGTGGATGAAAATCAAGGACAGGGTAGATTTGGGAAAACTGTGTTACTTTAACTACTTGAGAAACCTGCCTGACAACCGGTGGTGCAAATTGATGCTCGATACCATTTGGAATTCTAATATAGAAACGGGGTGGTCAAAACATGTGAGGGAACTAATGGACAATTACTCTATAGAGGTCACAAACATAGAAGTAGGAATGAAAGAAGGCAAAAGGTTTGTCAAAGAGAGAGTCATGGAAGACTGCAATCGAAACTGGCGAGCGGGGGTTAGCGTGAAAAGATCACTGCAGGGGTTACAATATAAAGAAAAGCCAGCTTTTGAGAAGTGACTAGATGGCACCTTTGGAGGGTCACTGCTGTTCAAACTGAGATCAAGATCACTGGAGCTTCGGTGAAAAATTGGGAGAGATGGGGAAAAGGGATGCCAAATGTGCCACTCTGGAGTAGTGGAGACCCTGGAACATTTTCTCTTGGAATGCCCACAGTATATACCTCATAGAATAAAATTTACTGGAAGAATAATGCAGAAGTGGGGTGAAGAAACAAAGGATAGATGGCTGAAGGGGGACACGAGGGAGAGGGTAGGAATGCTTATTGAAGAAATTGAAAAAGAGGAAGTGAGGGACACTATTAAGCAGTTTATATCTGAATGCTGGGAGGAGAGGAGGGGAAGAGGGGGTGGGGTGCAGGGGGAATGATGGCCTTCTCTTATGAGGACCGCGACAAATCAGCGGCTGGCCAAAGAGTTATTATTAACAAGATGATTGTCAGCTGATCAGTCATGTGACTAGGGGAAGTGACCTTACTAAGTTAGCCCAAAAAGCTTCAATGCTGTGATGAAAGTAATTGTTTTTTGTTCATTAAATTATGTTGAGTTCAGTAGTACACTATTTCTCTCCTTGAAAATCCAATGAAGCAATACCTACATGTACCTAGTGCCCTTGAATATTTATTAACAGTCCATGTGGTAATAATAATAATAATAACATGATTTTGTAGGGCGTTATGGTTCAACGGCCCGGTAGGAATGATTAAAAGCCCTTGGGCCTATTAGCGGCCCTCGACTCTGTCTCGGGCCGCTAATAGTCCCTTGGGCTTTTAATCATTCCCACCGGGCCGTTAATGAAGTATAACGCTCTACAAAATCACGTTATTGTGTAATTAAAATTTTGCTGATGATGTGTTTTATTACCTGGTAAACGCATGCGTGGACATCACTGTCCACGCGTGGAATATGGCCAACCCTCGGCAGGGTTGGGGTATTCGTATTCAGTATTCAGTCGTGTTCAATACAATGTTTTAAGTATTCGGATGTATTCAGTATTCATGTAATTTTAAATAATAATAATAACACTTCGGCCGGCCGCTGATTTGTCGCGGCTCTCGTATGAGAAGGCCTTGGTTACCCATGTTCTACCAACTGCCTTCCTATCCCCGAGCTTCTTCTCTCCTCCCAACACTCGGAGACGAACTGCTTGATGACATCCCTTGCCCCATTCTTCCCAATCTCTCCGATTAGTATATTGACCTTCTCATTTGAGTCGCCCCCTAACCACATATCCTTCATTCTCCCATCCCACTTCTCCATTATACTCCACGTGAATCTTGTTCTTTTAGACTGGTATTTTGGGCATTCTATAATTCCCTGTTCCAGGGTCTCCACCACGCCCAAGTTACACATCTGGCACTCCTTTTCACTGTTTTTTCCATTTTTTCCCCTCAGCCCCAGGGACCGCGACCTCAGCTTGAACAACAGTGACCCCCCAAAGGTGCCATCAAGGTACTCTTCAAAACCAGGCTTCTCTTTATCACGCAGGCCACCCAAAGATCTCTTTGATTTGACCTCCTCTCGTCAATTACGGTTACAATCCTCCATGACGCTTTCTCTGACGACCTTTTTGCCATGGTTTGCCCCAACGTCAAGGTCCGAGATCTCCAATGAGTAGTTTTCTACTAGATCCCTCACGTGAACCATCCACCCCGTCTGTAATTTTTAATGTAATTTTAAAGTATTCGTATTTGTATTCGAATACAGTCAAATTTGAGGTGTATTCGTGAATACCTTTGCAACGTTTTGAATACTTTTCTTATTTTTAATGTATAGAGTATTTTGTAGAGAAATTGTGATTATCAGAGAAAAATCAAGAATTAACCTTTTACCTAACATGAAAAGCAGACGACACTTGCAAAAACAATTCTTGAATAAATATTTTTTTCATTTATTGTCTCAAAAACTTAGGCTATGACACCTCATTGTAACGAGCTGGACAAGCTCGCTCCAATGAAGGGTCATAACCTATGTTTTTGAGACAAAAAAACAATAATGATAATTAATTGGCGATTTTTGATATAGCGCTGGCCGGTTTTGGATGTTAATTTGGGTAAAGGGTTAAACTAGTATAATTGATGTGCCTGTTTTTTTTAATATATCGAATGAGAATTTGAAAACATTAAATTAAAATATTTAATAATAGAATAGATTTATTTTTTATGTCTGTTACAATATTTTTAACTACAGCAGGCTAATTTACTACAAAGGTTATTTGATAATAGCTGTTTTGCCTTGACCTTCAAATAATTGTTTCCTAGCACATGATCAGGCGTGATATGAATTCACGATGAAGACAATGGTTAGATAAAAGACTAATTATTAAGATTATTCATAGGACGAAGGATATCTCTCTGGCCACTGAAAAGATTCATAATTCTAAAATAACTCCAAGGGGCGCGGTGGCATTACAGTAACCAGTTCGCGTCAGATCACCTAAGTTAAGCAACGTCGATCCCGTTTAGTCCTCGGATGGGTGACCATCTGAGCGATCGATCCGGGCTCCCTCATTGTGTCCTTGGGCAAGGCACTTAACCCCGAATGTCCACATGGGTGCACTATGACGCCGTGTACTAAGGCGTACTGCACGTCGATGGTGCGCATGTCTTTAACCAATCTAACTCTGCCTGTGCTGCAGTGCGGAGTTACGATGTTAGAGAGCTAGCAGCTGCTCGTAGTTGCTCGGTGGTTGTCTCGGGGTACTCCGGCTTCCTCCACCCATAAAACTGTCACGGTCATCATTAGCCATTGTGCATAAGTATGCGGCCCTAAACACAAATAAGTAAATAATTAAATAAATAAATAAATAAATAAATAAATAAATAAATAAATAAATAAATAAATAAATAAATAAAATAACTTCAATATCCAGTTAACACAAATCTCATATTTTTCTGCAGTTCTAGTAGAAATAAAGCGTAGTAAGCTGAAATATTATTGTGGTTAAATTAAAACTTATTTCTAATAAAACAAAACAGTAATTGCATAACTGATTAAATGTATATTCAGTCACCCCTTAATTTACCCAATACAGTGTTCACCCCCCCCCCCCCCCCAAAAAAAAAAAAATAAAATATTATAAGCTTGATGATCTTGTTGCAATGAAGGACCATTTATTTATTTATTTGTTGGGAGTTAACGACACATTTGACAGCCAGGACCACCTCGTGTCGGACAGTTTTATGGGTGGAAGAAGCCAGAGTATATGAAGAGAACCACCGAGCAACAGCGAGCAGCTGTCATACTCCCCTACATGCTAACTCCACACACGCGAGATTAGAATTGTTTGGAAACAAGAGCACCATCAATGTGTAGTACGCCTTAGTACACAGCGCCATCGTGGCCCCAGTGGGCAATCGGGATGAAGTGCCTTACTCAAGGACGCAATGAAGTTGCCCTGGAGGTTGTGGCGGGCATCGAACCGTGAACCTTTCAGTCTGGAATGTCGGCCTTTTCGCCCCTCGGCGATTTCGCCCCCGAAGCCATTTCGCCCCCCGGCGATTTCGCCCCCAAAGCCATTTCGCCCCTCGGCGATTTCGCCCCCAAACCAGGTGTTATAAACCAGGGGTTATAAACAAGTAGAGACAAGTAATCGTATGGCATGGTAACTTTATTTATAATACACAATTGTATGGTATTTATTTTATAATACACAGACAAAATGGATTCAACGTTATTTACATAGAAACAGACAATATGGTATTTATTTTATAAGACACAAACAAAATAGATTCAACGTTATTTACATAGAAACAGACAAAAAACAGAAGTATAATTTGAATATAAAATATAGATGCGTACAATATATATATTATTCTAACAGTCATCTGGTAGCAGTCCATTCGGGGCATAAATTGCAGCACATTCTTTCAAGAAAGAAGATGTAGAAATTTGTCTGTTGTTGTAGCTCTCCCATAATTCCATCAATTTCCCCTGTGTCTGCCTCACTTCGTTTCTCTGTCTGCGTTTCAACTTTCCCTCCGAGATCATCTTGACGAACAACGGTATGTGTTTGGCTTCTTGAAAGAGCAGGGTCAAGAGCAAATAAAATGGTAGGTTACCCTGAAAAAAAAGAATGGAGGTTAGTTTCTTTACTTAGTGTCTTTACTAGATATTAAATTCTTATTACCTGGTATTTCAGTGTTATTATTAAACCTTTGGCAACATCGGCGATTTCGTCCCAGCGGCGATTTCGCTGTCTCCTCCCGTTTTATCTGTATACTTGTACATTGATATTTGTTGATATTTATTCAAGATATTTACCCGGTATCATGATTATTAATTTCTTGATTTTAGTATTATTTTTATTTATTTATTTATATATAGATTTTACAAATTGTATTAGAGCTCACCTTGGATGCATGTTGATTCAGTCGATTATGATAACCTTCGCAGTCATTGTTTGTCCTGATGCTTCTACCATTTACAGACCAGGATTCTACACTCCAGATTGAACTTTCTATCCAATTCTTTTTTACATACTCCATGAAGTCCAAGAGGCTTGATGAACTTGGGTCAACTTTTACCATGAGGGAATTGAATGCGGCCGGGATATCTTCAGCAGGAAGAAATGGTAGGCAAAACACCTTTCTCAAAAGTTTGTACACCTTGTCTTTACGGGAATAGGCAGGCTGAAATATATTGAAAGTTAAACTCGTAAAATCGAAACTATTTTCTATTCTCTTGTAAGATTAAAAAAAATAGTGTTTAAATGTATTTAACTTACTGATTATTTTTTAATGTAGAAATTATTTTTCTTTTATTATTAAAAAGATGTTTTACATGTAATAAATTATAATTAATTAAATTTGTACATCACAACCCAAATAAAAAAATATGTTCTCACCTGTAATCCCCTGTTCTTCATGTTTCGCCACAGAGCTTGTCCAAAATGAAAAGAACATCCGTGTATTTTAGGTTGGTCGAAACATTTCCTTAGTGCCTTCCACATACCCGATTCAAAGTCTACCACGAATTCTCTCACATTAATGTTGTTCTGGAGTAGATCCAAAATGCAGTTCAGTACCTAGAAAGAAAAAGAAGATAAAATATTAGTATTTTCTTACTACTATTATTGTTTTTAATGTAATTTTTCTTGTTATTATTTTAGTGAATCTTGTTTTAATGTCTATTTTTTTTATTATCAACCGTGTTCAATTTAATTATTCTTGATTTTTTTAGGATTCTTGTCGAAATTATTATTTTTATACCGTCAAACGCGCTTGATTTTAAAATGTGTATCAACACAAACAAGCCAGTTAACACTGATCGCTAAAAACAACATCGCTAGATTCAGTAGAGTGAATTTCAATCTCTCAAAATGTGAACAAAGGATGGTGATTAAGTCTCTGTTCTGGTGTGTTGTTTTAAGCAAATAACAAATTAACACAAAAGCATTTCAGGGGGCGAAATGGCCGACCATTTTTTCAATCAGATTCCTAAGTACACCAACAGGTATAATTATACATTTTTTTGTTATTTTTATTTATTTAAAGCATGCGGATATGAGAAGGTAAGTTAAAAATAATACATTTTTTTGGCTCATTTATAATTTTTTTTCGGGGGCGAAATGGCCGACCTCGGGGGTCGAAATGGCCGACTTCGGGGGCGAAATGGCCCGGCCAGGTGTCGAAATCGCCGAGGGGCGAAATCGCCGGGTGTCGAAAACGCTGGATACCTCAGTCTGATGTTCAATGCCGTTACCACTGAGCTACCACACTCCTAATGAAAGGCCATGGGCTATGTTTTTGGTAAAGCTGAAATAGTATTGTGGTTAAATTACAACTTAATTCCAACAGTACAGTTATTGCATAATTGATAAAATGCAAACTCAGTCGTCCCTTAATTTACCGAATACAGTGTTCAGAACCAAAACATGATTAGCTTGATGAGTTTGTTGCAATAAGCCAATTTCGAATCTGACATCTTTGATGTGAAGGTCAAGTTCAAGAGGTGTAAACCACGTGACTAGCAGTTTACTTCCGTGTTTACAATGTTAAGTTCAGTGTCCACCAAACTTAGTTGTTATGTGTAATATTAAGTTTTTATTTATCAGAATCGATGTCATCTTTTGAATTAACCGACGAGTCAAGCATAGAGGACTTTAAACGGTGGGATATCGCCGGTTTTAAAGACGTTTTTACGGAGACGGGGTCTCAATGTGAGTGGCAACAAGGAAACACTTGTTGCACGAAGTTTCTCGGCTTGGGAGATGAAAGTCCCAACTCTTCCAACTGCACAGGAAAAAGAAGCCGAACGGCGTGACATGTACAGAAGTTTACTAAAAACAGACGAAGGCTACCTCCCCGACCCCATCACGGAGCTAAAAGAAGGATGGATAAAGGAAACCGATGGAATACACAAATGGCCACCGGTCATAATACAGGACATAACTTCATAAGTGTTTTCATTTCAAAACACGACACTAATATCGAAAAAGTTTCCTTAACAAAACGACTTCTTTGCGACTATAAGGAACAAAAAGCGTACAGTTATTTTTCTTCTAACTTTATTATGAATATTGAATTCCACAACATAAAAGAGGAATCAAATTATTGTTGTCCAAAGGCACAATGCATGCCTTCACGGAGGATAAACGAACCACCACACCTGGTGTGGGTGTGTGCTTCCAAGGACACAGGAGAAATAATAAATGCATTTTCCAGCTGTGTTGCTGGGTGAGTGTAGTTACAATTTACCAAACAAATCCAAATAAGTTGTAATATAACCATTATAAACCATATTTCCTCCGGGTCCGGGTCTTTTCGGCCTCGGGAACATTCGGCCCCAGGTATTTTTCCGGGAACATTCGGCCTCGGTCGAGGCCGAATGTTCCCACTTTTGAGGCCGAATATTCCCACTTTTGGTAACAAATTTCTTAGTTTGGGAGTTGAAAAATAACTTTAAAAAATAATTTTTGGGTTCATTTTGTTGTGTTTTTTTTTTGTATATTAGGAGTTTTTCCAGAATATTTTTTTTAAAGAATAATATATACGACCTACCTTTATTCCTAAAGTCGAAATATATTGAGCACGAGACCGATCCAAAATGAATAATGAAATATAAAATCCATTGTATAAAAATCCACTGTATTGAATAACAGAATAACAATATGTGTGCTCCAACGCCGACATGCAAACCCGAAATGATATACTTCTTCTTGGGTGTTGTTTGGCACGACTCAGCTTTAAAAGTTTGTTTTTATAAGTTCTTCTGAAGTTGTGATCAAAGTTCTGGCCTCTGATGAGATACTCATACAGCGTTTTTACAGTATGACTGAAGTTTGATTGATTTAATCACACTTGATTAGGCGATCATATATACTGTTTTTACAGTTTCTTTGAACACTTAAACTCTTTTATGTGGACTGTAACTATAGCCCTCTCCCTTCTAGGTTGATGGATGACTGCCAACTTTAAAAAACTCTCTTGGATTCGTAAGCAAATAAAGTTATAAAGCAAATAACGTTGTTCGGGTCGCAAGGGATTTAAATCCGACATCGTCCCTGTGCGCCTTCTGCGCGCTGAAAGCTTTCATTTCATTCATTGCTTCAGCTTTCAGAAACACATATCGGTGGATTTATTTTCTTTTTGTAACCGTTAGGGATAACATACTCCCAAACCAACGACTGAGAATGATATAACTGCATCATATTTTTTGAGGTTGTGTGCCAGTATATATCAAGTGTAAATGTATTTTATATTGTGTATATTTTATATTACGCGGTATTTATTTTTGTTGTGAGTTGTAATAAAGGTATTTCAGCTCATATTAAACCGCGTCTCTCTTAGTCTCCCTTGTAGAAAACGGAGGCCGAATGTTCCCAGGCCGAATGTTCCCAGGGCTGAATGTTCCCGAGGCCGAATGTTCCCGAGGCCGCTCCCTTTCCTCCTTCTACGATAACACCAGGTTCTGACATTATTGGTTAGAAAGCCCCACAAAAGGGGGGGGGGGGTAAAAAAAAATCTGATGGAAAATTCAAAGGCAACTGAAGGCACCTTTATGAAAATACAACGAATAATTTTCCTCTATTTTCACTGTATGAGTTGAAGTAACACATCATACAGTTTGCAGTTGAAATAAAAATGCAGTGCAGTGAAGCCCACTGGCCTAAATTCCTCTCAATTGAATACTCCTGTTGATCGAATATACAGTTAAAAGTAGAAGTCCTGTCATGAAATGCGCACAAATAGCACGTTGATATGCGCGTTAATGTGCGCGTTAATGTGCGCGTTATGACCCAAATTAAAACTATCAAATTCTGTACATATGGCCTGTGCACAAGCAATGTTTCCGCCAATGGACCTCCGGGTAACCCGGAGGTCCATTGGCAGAAACATTGCATGTGTTTGCTTTGAGTAACCAAGAGAACCTGCCGTGCTTTGGATGCCATTCGATATGGCAATTCCAACGCGCAATTAAGCCTAGATAAGCGCACTATTCGTGACAGGACTTCTAGTTTTAACTGTATATACTTATATATGTATATATATATTTTTTTTTTTTTGGGGGGGGGGGGGGGGCGGTGAGGGGGTGTGTGCCTTATTCAATCAACAGGGTGATGCTAAACATGTACATGTATATGCAACATATGGACTCAGTACTGCTGATGAGTCACTGCAAGATCAAGACAAATTTTGTGATCACAATATTAAAACCAAACCAAAAAAAATCTTTTATTCCATCTTTTGATATTCAAACACTTGTTATCATTTCCAGAGACTCAGAGAGCTTATCAAAAATGATGTCAAGAGTTGGAATTATCAACGACGGTCAATGAAAGAAAAGGTTTCACAGTGTTCTTAACTGGTAGAGTGCTAAATAATTTCTGGTCATCAGAATTTGTTCACATGTCTTTGCCTTGCTACAATTTATGGGAGAGTACCTATAGGCACTCTCCCATAAATTGTAACAAGGAAAATGCTTACAGGCTAAACAATTTCACTTCAATGATAATATGAAGCAGGTGCACCAAGTACGAAGCCTTTGAACTATGGTGCCTGCTCTTCAGAAGAAAAAAACAAATATGGGCTTCCACAATCTACCAGTTAAGCAACTTATTTCAAGTAGTACTGAACCTGTGGTTCAGTGAGGATTCCAAAAAGATTATGCTCATGGGTACCCAAATTCAAGCCAATGGTCCGTTAGCTGAAACATTAGGATTTCTGTTATACTTCACATGTACCTTCCAGCTTCAAACCTAACGCTTTTGAAGAAGCATTGAAATTGAATATGTTAGCATTTAAGTGATTTTCCTTTTTTCAAACAGTATATTTTTGACTCAAGAAGGGATAACAGGAGCATTAAAGGGATGTGTATTGGGGTTGGGTCCAGGTTGGCATATCAAACCTCTTCTGACACTCTGTGAGAAAATCCCCCAAATTGTTAGTATTTTCGAATAAATATGCATGTACTGTTACTAACTGTTAGTTGTTTAGCTATTTGTTAACCCTTTATCCCAATGTGCTGAAAAAAAACCCCAGCCAGCACCATATACAATAAATGGCATAAACATTTTATATTCTGCTCAATTTTTCTCTCCAAAATATAGCTTTTGACCCCTCATTGGTCGAGCCCATTTAGCTCGTTCAAAATGGGTCATAAACTATGTCTTTGAAACAAAAATTGGAATTTTTTTAGTTATTTAAGTATTTATTACAAGTATCGTCTGCTACCCATGTTAGGAAAGGTGTGGAATTGATAATGCTGTTGACGAAGGATGTGATTATAACTTCTAATCTTATCATTTTTCAGATTTTCGCATCACAAATACAGTCTATGATCCCCTTCATTTGACTGGCAAATCCCAATGAGGGTATATGACTCATTCCAATGAGGGCCTACTCGCTGTGTTTTTAGGACAAAAAAATTACATGCTGGGGATATTCTAAGCTTTCCGGGTGAATAAATAACAGATGTCATTTATAGATGATAGTATCAAATTATCAATTATTCCTCAGAAATCCCCCAAAATATTGTAGGTTTTTCTGTTTCTGCTTTTCCTTCCAAAGAATACATGTAGTTTATCCCCCCTCCATCCCTGGACCGATCGCTATGTTTTTTTTAAACGAAGGACAACATACTCTACTCCCCCCCCCCCCCCCCCACCGACCAGAGTCATCCCACTTGACCCCCCTGCCCCTCCCCTATCGCTGGATCAAGCGCTACTCGTTTTTTTAAATGAAGGGCAACATACTCTATCCCCCCCCCGTTTCATCCGATGGCGGGTGCCCCACCTGAGCTGCCCCCCCACCCCCATCGCCCACAGGCCTCCCTACACCCTGCGTAGGTGGTGTTGTGGCCTAAGTCTTAAAAGACATAACTTCATGGGTCACCACTTCTTATTCTTCATCCAAACTGCGGCTGAGATGGCATGTTGAGTAGGAAAAGATTCCTGTTGTTCCTCAGCCTGAGATTTTCGATCAGGTCATGCGATGGGCTCAAGATTGTATTTAAACCGGCGATATCCCCGTTTAATGACCTCTATGCTTTGTGTCGTCGGCTAATTCAAAAGATGACATAGATTCTGAGAAATTAAAACTCAATATTACGCAAAACAACTGTTTGGTGGACACTGAACTCAACACTGTAAACACGGAAGTAAACTGCTAGTCACGTGGTTTGCACCTCGTGAACTTTGACCTTCACATCAAAGATGTCAGATTCGAAATTGGCTTATGAAGTAGAGAGTAATCGCTTGACTGGACTGGTTATGTGGAATAATTCATGAGAGGTGAGGGACGTCGCGAATGCGCACGAGTGTTTTACAATATAGTCCCTCGCATCGAATGAATTATTTCAAGTAACCAGTCCAGTCAAGCAATTACTCTGTTTATTACTTTTCGTTATTAACAATAACGGCAAAGCGTCTTTGTTTGTGCGCGCGGATACATGACCCAATTGTTGATTGCATTATTCACTTGTGGAATTATCGTTTATAATCAAACCGGGAAATCCCAGTAAAGCACACTTTGAAAGTAATAAGAACCATTTATTGGGATTTGAAAACACTTCTGACATCCAAGGCCACCTCGTACCAGATACTTTTACACGTGGAGGACGCCAAACTACCCGAAGAGAACCACCGAGCAACTGCCAGACTCCCCAACACACTAACTACACACAAGCATGCTTAGAATTGGTTGAAGACAAATACACCATCGATGTGCAGTACGCCTCTGTACAATTCCAGCAGTACAGTAATTGAATAATCATTAAATGTGAACTTGAGAGCGCGGTGGCTCAGTAGGTAGAGGTGCAGGCTGCAGAGGTCCTCGGTTCGAATCCCACCTGCGGCAACCGCGCTGTGTCCTTGGGCAAGACACTTAATCTCCATTGCCTGCGTGGGGGCACGGTGGCGTTGTGTACTAAGGCGTGCTGCACGTCGATGGTGCACTTGTCTTCAAACAATGCTAACACTGCTTGTGTGGAGTTAGTAAGTTGGGGAGCTGACAGTTGCTCGCCGTTGCTCGGTGGTTCTCTACGGGTACTCCGGCTACCTCCACCCGTAAAACTGTCACGGTCATGATTAGCCATTGTGCATAAATATGTGACCTTAAACACCAATAAATAAATAAATAAATACTAAATGTGAACTTAGTTAACTCTTTAACAGACAAAGTGTTACAAAGAAGAAAAACATTTTTTTTATTTTCTCAAATTTTCAAGTATATGGATATCATTGGAACGAGTTTGAAGAGCTGTTTCCACATGTATTGATATTTGAATGATTATTTTGACAATATTCCAAGATATGGTAGTTTTTTTTTAAATTTAATTTCCTATCAACCACTTGGAGGAAATAATTTGAAAAGTAAAGTATTAAAGTATTCATATTTGTATTCATGAATACATTATAAAGTATTCGAATTCGCCACAGCCCTGACCTACATGTACGGCGACTGCGCTGTACATGTATCGCGATCCATTCCTGATATCATCGCACAGAATACCACTTTATAATCATGGTACTGTGTGCACTAAATATCCAATGAATAAATGACACAGACCTCTACAGTACCACAGTTTCAAGCAATAAATCTGCATTGGCTAGTGGGTCTTGTACTGTTTGTCTCATGTTGTCATGTGCCACGTGCACACCCCCATAACTGATTTCATAGAATATCGCCCCGATTCTCTATACAATCTGGTGTTGAAGCATCCAACCTCAATGCTTCACTACAAAACTGTTTTGATAACCTTAATAATGATGTTTCCCCAAATGCTGGATTTGTTAGGCACCCCTAGATACGTGCAATTGTTGAAGGCCCCTAAAAACGTGCAACTGTTGGGGGTCCTTAGAAGACGCCACGAACTTGTGGTATGGACGTTACGGCACTGAACCCAGGTCGTTTTATAGACAACTTTCAAGGCAATTAGAAAGTAACTTTCAAGTTTTTCCAGAGACAGCATTTTGACGCACTCGTTTTATCACAGTAAAATAATAATATTAAGTGAGAATTGTGTCCTTAGAAGATGACAACTTTTTATTACACGCCTGTTCTATGAAATCCCAATCTATAGCAATACTAAACCATGCGGAAAATAACAATATATTCCGCACACATGTGAGGAACGGAAATTGTTGACAGACTATTTTTAAATAGAAGCGGAATTTTACTGGAGGTTTCTGCAAATCGTGAACCGCAATTACAATCTGAATATCGCCAGCGATAGCTGAAAACAGTAACACGGGTTCCCCTCACAAATGAGGTTAACATTGAAATGTGTTGTTTTGTGGATAGTTCGTACACTGAGTTACAATGTGTTTTATGCGCCTCCTGGCACATAGAACACATTCGAACTCAGGGGACGAGTTGTCAAATGATTTGCTGAATCCCTTCTATTGCTTTTATAGACGTCAGGGGGTGCAATAAACACAGAACGACACACGAGTGTGAATGGATTAATCGATTTGGCAGTTGTGCCATCTAGGAAGGATACAACTCGAGGCCTACGGCCTAGGGCCCTTGTTTTATCTTTTCGCGCTGGCACTCGTTCCATATTGATTAACCCATTCACGCGCGTGTGTCGTTCTGATTTACTTCTGGAAACATTGCAAATCGTTGCGGCAACATAACTACTATATCAGTTTAGCTAATAACTGTTTTCTAAACAATTGTAACAGTGTCATATATTAAATTGTAATTGTGATTATACATGTAGATTTCCGCTGAAACTATTTATTAAATTGGTAGAACAGTTTAGTAAACTGTGATAATAATTTATTAAACTGTTGTAACATCTTATAACAGTTTATTAAACTTATAAAACCAGTTTGACTAAATTGCGATAGCAATTTAGGGAACTGTTATAACAGTTTAGTGAACTTTTATAACAAGTTAACAAAACTACTGTAGTTAAACTGTTACAAGATTTGTATTTATACTATTATAGCAGATTAACAGTTTAGTTTATTAAACAATGCTGTCGTAGGTTAGAGATCCTGTTCTATTTCTTCAGTAAAATGCTAGTTCTAGCGCTTGATTGAACAAAAACGTTGTTATTTGTGTTTTTGCGCGCTTCATAGCCTGGAGTGGGAGGATTTGTTTATCGTTTATTGTATTGTCTTTTTCCTATTTTCATGTGGTAATGATTGACAGGGTATAAAATACGTAATTAATGTTAGTAGATCACATGTCTGTTATAAATGATACTTATAAATGGGGTGTTTACGAGTTATATCCCCCCCCCCCCCCCCCCCCACATACACAAACACACACAACCCATTCTCTCTCTCTTTCTCTCTCTCGCTCTCTCTCCTATATCCCCCTTCTCTCACTATCCCCCACCCCAACGAAAGCTCATACTCTTCAGCAGATTTGAAATTTCAGAGTTTCACCGGTCTCTACAATTACAAGAAGGCAACGTCCTGTTTTCAGATTGTTGTGTGCGTATTGCGTTAACTGTAGCCTACAACGACGCAACGTTTGTTTCTCTTTTTAGACAAGACACTTAATGCCGATTACCCACGTTTCGGTAAGGCGCACTCTATACTTAGGCGTACAACTCGTCGATGGTGCCCGTACCTTCAATCGCTGATAACTCAGGACCGTACAAGTTAGTAAGATGGAGAGCCGGACAATTGCGCGCCTCTATTCGGTAGTTACCTCCGTAACACTGGCTATGGAAGTGCCGTTAAACCACAATAAATAAACACAAAATAAACATGGGGTATTATTATGAAGGACGTTAACCCTTTAACTGACATGAAGAGCAGACGACACTTGAAAAAGAAACATTTTGAATAACTAATATAACTAATATTTTTCATTTTTTGTCTCAAAAACATAGGTTATGACCCCTCATTGGAACGAGCTCGACGAGACAAAAATTGAAAAAAATAATGAAAATTAATTAGAGTTTTTTTTGTGTGTGAATCGCTCTGGTCGGTTTTTGCCGTTATGTTGGGTAAAGTGTTAAATATGTTAGTGCTTCTTCAGAGTGGAACGCAGGCGTTACCTTCAGTGGCCACGGGCTAGTTCATTCTTTCCAAATGTATTACCTGACCTGATAACACCATTTAATAAACCACCCATGACCCAGGGTTTATGAATTTTAATTTGTGTTGCTAGAATTGTAATGAATGTCAATGTTAAACTACTTACCGATTACAGTCCTGATAGCGGACGATGTATTTAGTTTGCTATCCTGAAGCACTTTAAGTTTGATTGAACTGACAGATTATCCGTGCGGAATAAAGGATGGAATTTTAAATATAAGTTCTCTTCGGTATGTCGGTCATATCAGTCTACACATTTCTCATCGCCATTAAATTGCTTTTGGTACAATAGGTCTTGTTAGGCTTTTCCCTCTGGAAAAGACTATTGTTTTTGTACGGATTATTATTATTTTTTTTTTTTTTTGGGTTTTTTTTTTTTTTTTTTTTTTCTCCACACATTTTTGTCCGTACGATTCAGAAGCCATTTTCGAACCGATTTTCACACAATTTGGCACACGCATAGAGTGGCAAAAAATCTAAAAATGTACCGAAGCGGAATTTTCGATTTAACCCTTGGTTCGCCAGAATTGGCAAAAAACTGCAAAAATTGGGATTTATCGGCACTTTCTCGAAACACGTCTTTAGGATTTTTTTTAAACATTCATCATTACTAGACCTACCTATGACACGACCTTTGATACACACGACATATTTGGCGATGCATATGGTAACCCTCCACAGGCTGCCAAACATCGAAATTTTGATGAAATGGGCCGGATTCAGACCCCCACAACACCCAAACGATACCGGAGTGGTAAACATAACTTCCTTTATTGGAAGTGGAATTCACCGAAGATCATTTTTGTAAGTAATAAGGGTGTTCAGAAAACCAAGTGTTAACCCGTTTTGGGCTGGTTAAACAGCAATACCCCAAAAAAGCTCAAAACTTCATGTTTTCTGTGGATTTCTCTAAACGAGTCTTGTAGATTTTCAAGAAAAATTGGTCACTCTCAGGTCTTGGTGTGACATTACAAGTTGCATGGATAAAATATTCCGGTCAGCATTAGTTAACCCTCCCCGAGCTGCTAAACGTAAAAATTGTGATAAAATGGGCTGTTTTTAGACACCAACAGCACCCAAACGATATACCACAGAGAAAGGGGCCTTCATTTATCGGACGCAAAATTGATCGGAAAATATTTTTGAAAGTGGTAAGGGTATTCAAAATTTGACGTCTTAACCCATTTGGGGCTGGTTAAAGAGAGATACCCATTAAAATCTTAAAATACCCGTTTTCTGTGGATTTCTCTAACAACATCTTGTAGGTTTTCAAGAAAAATCGGCTATTTGCAGGTCTTGGTGTGACATTACAAGTCGCATGAACAAAATATTCCGGTCAGCATTAGTTAACCCTCCCCGGGCTGTTGAAGGTCAAAATTGCGATAAAATGGGCTGTTTTTGCACACCAACAGCACCCAAAGGGTACACCACAAAGAAAAGTGCCTTTTTTATCGCGCGTACAATTTATATGGAAACATTTTTGTAAGTAGTAAGGGTATTCAAAAGTCGACGTCTTAACCCATTTTGAGCAGGCTAAAGAGAGATATCCCTTGAAAGCTTTAAATTCCCATTTTCTGTGAATTTCCCTAACGGTAACTTGTAGGGTTTCAAGACAAATTGACTATTCGTAGGTGTTTATGTGACATTAAAAGTTGCATGGACAAAATACTCCGGTGAGCGTTTTTTAACCATCTACAAGCTACCAAGCATCGTAATGTTGTTAACATGGGACTGTTTTCAGACACGCACAGCACCTAATGTATACATGAGAGATAAACATAATCTCCTTTATTTGAAGTGAAATTCACAGAGGACCATTTTTGTAAGTAATAAATGTATTCAAAAAGCCAGGCGTTAACCCCCGTTGGGGAGGTTAACAGGGATACCCATCAAAAGCTTAAAAATCGTTTTCCCTGGATTTCTTTACAAACATTTTGTGGGGTTTTCAAGAGAAAATGGCCGTTGATAGGTCTTGGTGTCATATGACCAGTTGCATGGATCAATTATTCTGGTAGGCATTTGTTAACCCTTCATGGGCTTTTACCGGACGCAAAACTGATAGGGAAACATTGATATTGCTATTAACCCATTCTACCATTAATGATGGGTTTTACCTAAACATTTTTTTATCAAAACCAAACCGAATCATTTGAGACTACTTTACTCACCTTTCTCATAACATCAATGAAGGAACTTGTGTGAGACAGTTAAAAACAATTCATCAGACACTGTGGGGGTCAAGAAAAATCATGGAATCTAATTGGTGTTCAAGGTTTGTAAGTAGTAAGGGTATTTAAAATAATGAAACTTAACCCATTTTGAACTGGATAAGGAGAGATGCCCCTTAAACGCTTAAAATTTACATTTTCGTGGATTTCGCTAACTGCTTGTTAGGGATTTTCAAGAACAATTTGACATTGGCAGGTCTTACAAATTGCATAGATAGAATATTCCGCTAGTCGTTTGTTAATCCCTCTACAGGCTGCTAAACGTCAAAATTTTAATAAAATCGGCTGTTTTCGGGCAGCAAAATGGGTATGCAATAGATAAACATGACCTTTTTTTATCAGACTTAGAATTCCTGAGGAATAATGTATGATAGTATTAAGGGTATTCAAGGGAGCGTGGTGGCTCAGTGGTAGACTGTTGTACTTCTATGCTAGAGGTCTCGAGTTCGATCCCCGTCCGGGACGACCCACGTTGTGTCCTTGGGCAAGGCACTTTGGCCCGGTTGCCGACATGGGGGCACGATGTCCCCGTGTACTAAGGCATACTGCACGTCGATGGTACACATGTCTTCAACCTCTGTAACCCTGCCTGAGCGGAGCCTGAACAGAGTGAGAATGTTGAGGAGCTGACAGTTGCTCGTCGATGCTTGGTGGTTCTCTCCGGGTACTCCGGCTTCCTCCACCTCTAAAACTGTCACGGTCACGATTAGCCATTGTGCAGAAGTACGTGACCTTAAACACCAATAAATAAATAAATAAATAAATAAATAAATAAATAAATAAATAAGGGTATTCAAAAAACCAAGCCTTAACCCTGTTTTGTCGGATTAAAGACAGACAGCCCATGCTGTGTACGCTGCCTACATTACTTGTAAAATCGACACCCCCCCCCCCCCCCCCCCACTAAATCTTCTGCGAGGTGCGGTTTCGGACCCGACCACCTGACGGTTCTGACCACATCAAATAACACACCTTCGTTGTATTTAGCAGCAAGAAATTTCCCCAAGAAGCAAAGACAAAAATACGTCTGCGGAAAATGATGGCAAATATTTTATTTAGCCTGTATTTTGTCCGTATAGAAAATTTCTCACCCGCATATACCTAAAAATGATTCAATGATACAATTGGACATATTTCTCTCATAGAACGTGAAAAAACACTGGATTTATTGCATTTTAGGATTGCGCATGTATATTCTTAGAAGATTCTCTGTCTGTTATTAAACTACGGCGTGTCTTTGATCTCGTTTGGGACGATCAGTGATTAGCACCTTTTCGACAAGAGCCATCGAAATTGAAAATAAAAAAAATAATCAAATTTCACTAAAACCTTTTACAGAATCGTGTTTTTCAGAAAACGCTTTCGCGATTGCGTGTGTCGTTTTCAAAATTCGGATCAGTAAGCACGAAATTATAAATATGTTGTTGTCAATAACAAAATTGAAAGCATGTCGGTCAAACTTGCATGACGTCAGAACTCGACTCGGGTAAAATACTGCGGTGTAGTGAAAGTACGAGAGTAAGAAACGCTGATATCGCAGTAGGCTTTAAAATGTCCATGGAATGGTCCTAAAATCAAGTTTATATTTGCAGCTTTATTGCAAATAAGTTTCCCGTTGTTTCTTGTTGAAATGTTATTTCCATCAAGGCCAAGTACCAGTGGGATAGGACACCTGCCCCATGAACAACTGCCTGCTATTAAAATTAATTAGCGGGGACACCCCCCCCCCCCCCCATGCTGTTTATTTTACCTAGGACACCTGCCCCCTGCTGTTTTTTTACCTAGGACACATGCCCCCCCCTCCCTACTGTTAGATTAGATTAAACATATTTTATTTGCCATTTGACAATGCAAATCGGGATTGGAGGACAAGTGCTTACCACTTAGAAGCCCTTCCGTTCCTGTACGGTGACTAATAATTTACAATATGGCAGAACGTATTCCATAAATAACAGAATCTAGCAAAATCAAAATATTATAAACATTATAGACAAACACAAATTAAACTGAGAGAGAGAGAGAGAGAGAGAGAGAGAGAGAGGGAGAGAGAGAGAGAGAGAGATCAAAAAAATAAATAGAATATAAAGAAAACATGAAATACAACATTAGATCCAGTGATGATGCCCGCCACCCACCCATTTGCATTCTGTAGTATCTTGGCCGTAATGGGAGTCTAAATTAACATCTTGATTACAGCCACTGAGCGTAGGTTTTCACTTCTGGTGATGTTCACACAACTGTTTTTTCACCAAGTACACCTGCCCTGCACCCGTTTGTTTGC
Organism: Pictodentalium vernedei; assembly: GCA_031216915.1. Taxonomy (NCBI): domain Eukaryota; kingdom Metazoa; phylum Mollusca; class Scaphopoda; order Dentaliida; family Dentaliidae; genus Pictodentalium; species Pictodentalium vernedei. Next base: position 833,491,302 of record CM062296.1, on the reverse strand, counting down.
TAACGGGCCCCTACCCATTGACCTTTCTATTTTTAGAAGCACCCGGGCCGACGGGGAGAGGGCGTTGTTGGGAGCATGGCTAGATTTTGCTATAAAATGGGGTTGAAGGAAGGTACCCTCAAATCTGGGGCGAAAGTGGCGAAAATGACAAAAGGCTACTTCAACGTATAGTAACGGTATAAACTACAGTCGATCTGGGCGATGTACAGACGAAAAATCATACCTTGGAGCCGGTTAGGCAATTTGGCACAAAAAACTCCGACTTCATGCTCAATCGCTGCTCTACAGTAGTCTACAACAGTCCTCAAGTCCATTCCAAACTGATAGAGTCGGGACGAATAGTACTCTCACTTTCCACGCGATGCGTGGTGTTCTTCACGCGGCCGCGACACTCGCAACAGATGCCAAAATGTCGGCCAGGGTGCGTAGAACAAGTTCTGAAAATTAGATGTCGCTGCCTTCAGCGGTCTAGACACGCTTCATGTTTGTGAGAAGTGCAATTTTAATGTCTAATTGGCAAATTTTCGTTAATCGTTTCCCGCCAAAAAACCTACGCACCGCCGATTTCTTTTCACTTCAACTTCTGACGATTATCTAAGGTTTAAAGATAGTGTCAGGATAACCCTCCCCGTCGCTCTTTTGGAGCTGGTTAGGCAATGTGGCACCGAAACCTGGGACGTTATGCTCAATCGCAGCTCTACAGTCGTCTACAACACTGCCGGTGTCCATTCGAAACTGATAGAGTCGGGACGAATAGTACTCTCACATTCCAAGCGATGCGTGGTGTTTTCCACGCGGTCCGGACACTCCAAACAGATCCCAAAATGTCGGCCAGGGTTCGTAGAACAAGTTCTGAAAATTTCAAGTCGCTGCCTCCAGCGGTCTGAACACCGTTCGTGTATGTCTGAAGTGCTATTTTAATGTCCAATATGCAAATCTTCGTCAATCTTTTCCTGCCTGCCAGAAACCCAATCACCGCCAATTTCTCTTGACTTTAAACTTCTGAGATTCTCGTAGGTTTAAAGGTTGTGTTGGGATCCCTGGTGGCTGTCTTAAAGAAGCAACTTCCATTTACAGTCAACTCTCCACCAGTCACACACAATTGTAACATTTAAGTGGACTTACTCCAGCGAGGAGGCACTGAAGGATTCTGCGCCCATTCCCGACGTCTTTTTTCGAACTGGCTTGAAAGGAAGGACCAAATTCAAACAATTACCTCCTCTCTCCAAAACACCATATCTCAGCCAATTCTAGGCAGATTTCCAGGAAATTTTCACTCCTTGTTCATGAATAGTTGTGGCATCACTTTCCAAGAAGAGCGACATGAATTTCGCATTTCGTCACGTCGAATTGGAAAAGAGCGTATGCGCAGGGATTTCTCTGAAAACATCTTGGAAGATTTTAAAGAAAAAATGGCCATTTGCAGTTCTTAGTGTGACATTACAAGTTGCATGGAAAAATATTCCTGTTAGTACTTGTTAACCCTCTACAAGCTGCCAGACATCAATATTTTGGATACATTTGAGATAAAATGGACCATTTTCAAATATACACAGCACTCAGTGGGTATGTGTGAAACAAACATAACTCCTTTTGTGGGTCATTAACTTGTCGGACGACGATATTGATATTAACCCACTCCACCGTTAATGATGGTTTTTACCTAAACAATTTTCTTATCAACTGAGTCATTTGAGACGAACGAAATGGTTTGACGCGCCGAAGGCGCGCAGGGACGATTTGGAGGACAAGCCCCTTTCGACCCTCGTTAGCTGTTTGTTGTTGTTGTAGGATGTCAAGGCGCGGTTGAGGAGGATAAGGAAGGAGGGAGGTGGCTTAATCCCGTCTAGGCTTCTTCCGGCTCTTTTTCTTTGGAGTTGGTTGAGATTGTGATGTGGAAGTCGACGATGTTGAGTTTAGTGTTGAGTTTGGTGAATGGATTGCGTCTAATTCCTTTTTGAGATCTGCCTTGGATTGTTCCCTGAACTCGTGGGTTTCGGAGGCGATTCGGTTTCCCATCTCAACTGCTCGCCTTCCCATCTATATTATTCTCCTTAATTCTTCGGCGGTGACTGCAGACTTTAGGTGGCTGTGTTGCTGAGATTGACACACCCGGGATGTCCGGTAAGGAAGGAAGTGGGGAGTGAGGGGTGGGAGGCGGTGAAAAGGCAACCTCCGGTTCCTCCTCAGTCTCCACCAGACGTTCCTCATCCAACAGTACCGGCTCGGGAGCTGGCAGTTGGTTGGGTGTACTAGTGGGACTAGGAGGGGAACTGGCAGCTGCCTCCAGGACCTCCATCCTCTCGCTCACCTCTTTCTTCCTATTCCGGAAGGCCTCCAGGCGCCTGGAATCCCGGCGCTTGGTGGATGGACTCTTCTTCTTCTTGCTCTTCTTCTTTTCAGGGTCAGGTCCAGGCTTCTTCGGGTGAGGACCAGTGTGAGAGGGGTTCCTCTCACAAAAGGTGCTACCTCTCACCGAAGAAGGTGTGGCGGTGTTGTGCTCTTCAATGACGAACTCCAAGTTCAGATGGACTCTCTTGCCTGTCTCCCGGACAGTCCAGGTGACAGGGCAAGAGATGCCCAGAGCTGCTATTGTTCTCTTCAGTCGCGCTGGTAATTCCGGTGTTTCCATAATTATGGTGTTAATTAGGATCGAGCCAAGTCATTTGAGATTACTATATTCACATTTCTCATAACATCAATGAAGGAACTTCAGTGAGACAGTTAAAAACAATTCATCAGACACTGTGGGGTCATGAAGAATCATGGAATCTCATCGGGAAAAGCCATGATTCTCCAGAATCATAAAGTCTAGTTAGAAACTAAATTTCTTGATGTTTCTATGCGTAACCTTCGTGTGAAAAAGATCACGATAAGCGACGCATGTGTAGATCGAAGGATGAGGGCAGTCAAAACTGCCCCATCTCTATTTTTTGCTTGGAAAAGCATTGGTGTCAGCAGACAATGTATTATTCCCGGTAACACATAGACCTCCACATTCTGAAGTAATTGATGCTCATGTGTTATCGCGTATGATAGAGTATCTCTTGAACTTAGCTATAGCTGTTCATATCTCGTGTATAAGTTGGCTTTACTCCACTTCAAAAGTTGAATGCCTTTATATTACGGACATGCAAACGGTTCAAGATTCGATTCGCCTCGAAACCACAGCAATGATTCGATTCAGCAGGACACCAATTATCTAGGTTCGACATTTTCGACCCCAGTCCCACTTCAATTTAAAAGGCGTGTAGATCCGTCATATTCTACATGAATAACGTTAACTCTTATCCCGCTCAGTGTTTCCGAAAATAGTTTTCATCAAATGTAGTCATGGCTGCTGTGAAGCAGCCATGACAAGATTTGATGAAAAATTCAACTAAATGTTACTCAAGAAATCATTTGAGAAAAAAAATCCATGACATTTACAGAGGGAAGATTTGATTACATGTGTCTAAATTATACTTATAACAGAGACATCCTGTCCTGGGCAGGAATATCTGTAAGCAGCACGCAAGGAGTTAATATATTCGGAATACCTTCCGCTTTCATGATAGAAAATAACCTTCACGCAATTGACATTTCTGCCCTGAACGGATCCACGAGGCTCAAAGGGAGAACTTTCTTTCATCAAAAGCAACAGATTACATTGTATTTCACCAGTTTCACAATTTTCACCACAATTCCAACAATTCTGGGCTCGTCTAACGTATACCACCACACGTATGCTGGAGTATGTCTGCCGATCACAGTATCACTTTACCTACTGACACCAGGATTGGAGATTCGGTTCGATTCGAAACCTTAGCAGAGATTTGATTCGCGATTCGACTCCAGCTGATATCGGAGGTTCGCAGGTGCCTACTTTATATGAAATTACGGGAATATTTTAGCTGCGATACATTGCAGTCAAGTACAAGAAATCTACAAGTGGGCCACAGGGAGTGGGATACACTATCTTCCATTTTCCAAACGTTTTCCCGTGAAGTAGGCCGAACCATTGCAGTGAGAGGGGGCATCTCCTCGATTGGGCTCAACTCTCCGCTACGTCCGTCGCATCATGCTTCGAATTATAGCCTATCTTTGAAATCTGGCGCTCCTCCGCATCCAGAATCATACACCTGCGACGGACAGAAGAGACAACGAACACGTCTGCAAAGAGAACTACAATTTTGAAAAATACAACTGCAAATGTTTTATAGTATTTACCCCTGGCAGGTGGCTACTAGACTTTATGACATGTATACGAGTGATCTGCACTCAGTAATGGATCATCTACCATGTTTCCACTTTCGAGATTGCTCCACATTAGCATTGGTTGAAGATAAGTGCACCTTCGACGTGCAGTACGCCTTAGTACACAACGCCACCGTGCATCCATGTGGGCAATGGTGGTGAAGAGTCATGCCCAATGACTCAACGTGATTGCCGCAGGTGGAATTCGAACCGAAGACCTCTCGACTTGCAGTCTGCACGTGACCCACTTAACCACCGCGCCCCTTACTCTAGTAGTGAATAAGCGGCGTTTTCAACTAAGCAGATGCTATCCCCTACTTTCCAGTCTCTGAAGCTAGGATCTAAACATTTATCAACTCAGTGGGGCGAGAGTTAGAATTTACCAACAGTAAGCCCCGGTCGTTTACGGTCACTGCGAACTTCAAACCTAACTCAGTATACTTTTTTTTAAACAATGATAAATGAAAGTAATTCTCTAAAGTATAAATGGCAATCTGGCGTTTTGTGACTATTCGATCGTCCTATACTTATATACATTTTGTATCTGCCATTTTCCCGGATGTTGTGAATCAGACTTAAGTACTCAGACGCCTGGCAGTAGTGATGTATATTCCTGTCGCGATCACACCACGGGGAAGAATTACGAGGAACTGGCTGCTCAATTACCTGCATGCAGAAGGAAATCTTGACGATCACTCAACGATTTTTTTGCGACAGACATGAAAAATGTTCCGTTGGACGGCACAGATTTCAACGAGGCAACCACTTGCTCCGGCTTCATCCCAGCTTTCAGTCTGACCCGTTCAGCCTCCACAAACACCAAAAACAATCACCAATACACACTTCCCGGCATGCATTTCCACTCCTCCTCCACACATATACGTGCTAATGCACCCACGCCTACATACAAACACACCTAAATATCCCGTTAACGAATAACCCAGCTGACACAGAAGTCCGTTTTCCTATAGATACTTAATCCGTACTCTCCATTCGATAGGGATCATTAATTTCGTAATGTGGCCAACTAAACTTACGAACTGATGCAGAGAAGTTCGAGATAATATGACAATACGCAAGGCGTAAGAAGGAACCCCAAAGTATCCAACGTATTGAAATATTTCATTCCGCAACCATTACTCCAAAAACATTTTGGTTTATTCAGTCGAATTCCTGCAATTGTTTAATTTCAGCCAAACAAGAATACGTTTCACAGTACTAAATATTTTCCCATAGGCGACCATTATAACGTTCAGGCGAAAAAAAATATGGTCGCATCATTTTAAATTTAGCATTCAAATATTTTTTGTCAACTATAGCCCTTCAGACAACCTTTTAATGATTTTTAAACAGGGGTCATGCAACAAATAAAAGAAAAACTAACAGAAAGGGAAGTGCTGGTCACATGTTCATATTTCTCAGGGAATTCCCAAACAAAACACACCAATAGTCAAACAAATTTTTAGGTTCTAAAAGTCCTCAAATCATCCTCTTTATTCATCTGGAACATTCAAAAGTAATGCAAAATGTCAGTAGACTTCTTCAAATGTTTATTGAAACAATATATTTCCCCAAGACTGCTTAGTTTTGGGAATTAGATAATTTCCGAGCGCAACTTTTCGAGGCATGTAAATCTAATTAAAATATTTACAACAGTTATACCTATGAGCAAACCCAACCCTACCAAAGGTACAGTTACCTCTTTCATGTGATGAAAGAGTCATTTCTGCAATAGAATTCAACTTTTGGCTTCTGTCTAGTCCAAAGCATGGGAAATTTGTTCTTTTGAAGAGAACTGTCCAATCTGTGTCAAATAGGCTTAAAAACTGTTATTGCCTCCGACAGAATTTCTACTCTGTCACCCAATAAGTTGGGAGGGATAAGAATTCACAGCTTTCTTTGAAACTACCCAAATCCCAAAATAAAACCAAAATCTGCATCAGCACACAAAACCTTTTCACAAAATCTGTTTTAATTAATCATACAGCACGATAAATAGGGCCCCACCACCATGAAACAATATGTCAATTTTGTTTCAAAATTGGGGTTGTGCAGGGCTTATAGTTCCTCTAAATTTGGGAGAATCCATTTGGATTCTTGCGGAAATCGTTCCGAGAATTCAGACCTGCTATGGGCCAGGATCCTATTAGGTCAGTATGATTGAACCCCTGTTGCATACTGATAATACATGTTAACCCTTTACCCAATACAGCTTTTTTTTAATTTTTACAACACCAACTACTGATTTTTACCCCCCCCCCTCCCTCCCGCCTGGGCCCTTAATCGCTCACCTGACGAGGTGGTTCAGAGAAGTATTTTGGGTCAGATTCAGTTAGTCAAGGATCATGGACACTACATAGGAATAATGTTATGAAATTATTCATAATTCTATTGTCCATGTTAGATGATTATTAGCATAGGTCTTCCTGATTGCTTCCAATTCTGACAGCTGTCGACAAGTACTGCCAAACTTCCAAGGGTTGTTGTGTCACTGCACTTTGAAAGGCAAATTTTATGGAAAAGCTCTAAGGAATGGATTTGAACATTTATGAACAACCTCGAACCTAACCCACCCCTGCCCAAATATTAAGCCACAGACCTGAAATGAACAAACTCAAATCTGCCCCCCCCCCCCTTCCTGCGATACCAAATATGAAAGGGTTCTGACTGGAAGGAACCAAACTGGAACAAATTTACATCTGACCTCCCCAGAGATGTTGTACACCAAATATTAAACTAGTGGGTCTGAAGAAAAAGATTTTTAAAGAAATTTTCTCATGTTGCTTTGAGTTAATGTGCACTCCCATAATGAGCCCATATATTAACCCATAGATTTGGCTTGAACGAACATGAATCTGACGTCCTTAGAGATGCTGTAAGCCAAATACGAAAGGATTCTGACTGATGGATCTGAAAAAAACGAGTTTTAAAGAAATGTCCTCATACTGCACTGAGTTAAACTTTGGGCTTCAATAGATAGACCAAATATTAACCCAGAGACCCGATTCAAACAAACTTCAATCTACCCTCCCCCCTGCCCCCCCCCCCCCCCCACCCACCCCACTAGAAATGTTGCATTCCAAATATGAAAGCATTCTGACTGGTGGATCTGAAGGAGGTTTTCAAAGAAATTTCCTCATGTTGCACTGTTGATATTTGGGTGCCTATAGGGAGCCCAAATATCAACTCAGGGATATGATTTGAACAAACCTGAACCTATCCCTCCCACCCCTAGAGATGCTGTATACCAAGTATCAAAAGATTCTTATACATGGTTCTGGAGAAGATTTTTTTTCAATTTTGGAAAACAATTTATGCATGCTATCAGAGAAAAGCTTGGGGCCCCCTGTGGGTGTGGCAACGTTATTTGAACAAACTGGAATTCATATATGATAAGGAACATGAATATCAAATTTGGTTCAATTCGGCTCAGTTGTTTATGAGGAGAGGTTAGTAATGTAAAGTTCACGCCGGAGAGGATGGACTGATGGTGGACAGACAGAAAGTCATCATTTAAGCACCCCCTGACTTACAGTCAGGTGAGCTAAAAATAAACAATATTCATCAAGCGTAATAATTATGGATGTTACTAGAACCGGCTGATGAGAGCCGGTTTCAATGATAACCATATTTGTACAAATTTTATTGCCAGTGTCACAATATTTCAGGTCATGTTAGTGTTGTATTGGTTAATTTGCTGCCTTTGTGTTAGGTAAAGGGTTAAACTGACTCAGTTATTTTCATGTGAATCCTAGCAGCAATGCTACGAGAAGCTACATGGTTTCTCACTGGTTTTGTTGCACGGATCTCTACGGGAATCGATTCTCAGATTCTTATAAGCCCTGGCTGAGGCTATATAATCCACCAATATCAATAGAAAGTGCCATTTTATCTCAATAAATGATGTCAAATATTCTTTTACCTAGTGATGAGGTCAATAATAGCCCTGGTTGTACCCCCCACCCCCCTCCCAAGCTCTCAGTATGCATTTTTTCCTAAAACAAGAGACCCCAGGGGGCCTGAGGGCGCCCACCTGTACATGGTAACCTAAACATCAACCCAGAGAATTGATTTCAACAAGTTGCATCTACTCCTCCTAAGAAAAGCTTATACCAAATATCCAAAGATTCTGACAAGTGGATCTAAAAAAATGATTTTTAAAGAATATTCCTCATATTGAACCGAGTTATAATTTTGAGCCCATATATGAACCCAGGGACTTGGCTTTAACAAACTTGAATCTCACCCCCCCCCCCCCCCCCCCCAAGGATGCCGCACACCAAATATCAAAACATTTCAACTGCTGGATCTGAAGAAGACGATTTTTAAAGAAAACTCCTCATTTTGAACTAAGTTACAATTTGAGCTCCCACAGTGAGCCCAAACATGGACCTAGGGACATGGCTTGAACAAACTTGAATCTAGCCTCCTAAGGATGCTGCATAAAAAATATCAAAAGCATTCATCTGCTGGACCTGAAGAAGATTTTTTTTAAAAATTCCTCATTTCGAACTAAGTTACATTTTAAGCTCCCACAGTGAGCCCAAATATGGACCTAGGGACATGGCTTTAACAAACTTGAATCTCACCCCCCTAAGGATGCCGCACACCAAATATCAAAACATTCCAACTGCTGGATCTGAAGAAGAAGATTTTTAAAGAAAATTCCTCATTTTGAACTAAGTTACAATTCGAGCTCCCACAGTGAACCCAAACATGGACCTAGGGACATGACTTGAACAAACTTGAATCTTGCCTCCTAAGGATGCTGCATAAAAAATTATCAAAAGCATTCATCTGCTGGATCTGAAGAAGATTTTTTAAGACATTTCCTCATTTCGAACTAAGTTACAATTCAAGCTCCCACAGTGAGTCCAAATATGGACCTAGGGACATGGCTTGAACAAACTTGAATCTTCCCCCCCCCCCCCCCCTAAGAATGCTGTATACCAAATATTAAAACATTCTGACTGCTGGATCTGAAGAAGAAGATTTTTAAAGAAAATTCCTCATTTTGAACTACATGTAAGTTATCATTCGGGCTTCCACAGTGAGCCCAAATATGGACCTAGGGACATAGCTTGAACGAACTTGAATCTCCCCCCCCCCCCCCCCCAAGGATGCTGCATACCAAATATCGAAACTTTCCGACTGCTGGATCTGAAGAAGATTTTTAAAGAAAATTCCTCATTTTGAACTAAGTTATAATTCGGGTTACCACAGTGAGCCCAAATATGAACCCAGGGACTTGGCTTGAACAACTTGAATCTCACCCCATAAGCATGCTGCATACCCAATATCAAAAGATTCTGCTGCTGGATCTTGAGAAGAAGATTTTCAAAGAAATTTGCCTGAAATGCACTAAGTTCAAATTTGGGCTCCTATACTGAGCCCAAATATGAACGCAGGGGGCTGATTTGAACAAACTTGAATCAGATTCACCCCACAATGTTGCATATCAAATATCAAAAGATTCTGCCTGCTGGATCTGGAGAAGAATATTTTTAAAGAAATTTGCCTGAAATGCTTCTATAGTGAGCCCAAATATGAATCCAGGGGGCTGATTTGAACAAACTTGAATCAGATCCACCCCACAATGTTGCATACCAAATATCAGAAGATTCTGCCAGCTGAATCTGGTGAAGAAGATTTTTTAAGAAATTTGCCTGAAATGCACTAAGTTTGAATTCGGGCTCCTATACTGAGCCCAAATATAAACCCAGGGGGGCGGATTTGAACAAATTCGAATCAGATCCACCCTACAATTTTGCATACCATATATTGAAAGATTCTGCCTGCTGGATCTAGAGAAGAAGATTTTTTAATGTTTTTCCCATTGCCTACAGTGTTAAAAAGTGTTTTCAAAGTCCCGAAACTGTACCCTATGATAAAACCGATGGCAATTTTTTGGACCAATCCTTTCTGTTGGTCATAAGGAAGCTTCACACCAAATAAAAATTCTCAGTGCCGTGGAGTTTTGGAGATATGGCGTTTTACTTTTTTCGATTTTTAGCTCCTGTGGTTTCCATGGGGCTACAGAAAAAGAAAATTTGGCATAAATTAGGTACTTATGACCCAATAAGCCCTCACATAAAATTTGATTCAAATCAGCCTCTCGGTTCAGAAAATAGAAATTTTGGGCGGGGCCAAAAATTTTGCCCCTCCCATAACGACGCCAAATATAGCCCATCAAACTTCGCTTAAAGAAATCCAAGTCTACACCTTAAAAGGAAGCTGCATACCATATATCAAGTCTCTGCTACTGCTGGTTGATGAGAAGATTTTGGTGCCCCTTGGGGGCATGGCACCACCCAGGAGAAGGGGGCAACTTCATTTGAACAAATCTGAATTGGCATTTGGTAATAAACATTTACCCAACATTTGAATAATGTAAAGTTAACGCTGGACGGACGGCGGACAGAATGTGATCAGTAAAGCTCCCACTGCGCTTTGCTCAGGTGAGCTAAAAAACTTTATTAATTTATAAATAAATTGATGGTGACATGAATTTCCCATTATTTTTTAATCACATTCTTGCTTCTGAACACATTTCACATTGTGTTTGATATTCTGCAATCTTTGTATGAAAAAGCCTAAGTTTTCTCAGTTAAGGCACCTCGAGTCATAAAACAATGATTTTTTCCAACAGAATGACCAGTACCTGCTACTGTGGTGTCTCATGACACTGTTAAAATTCCTAAAATCATCAAATATTGATTCATTAGTGCTGTGCTTGTGCTGCAAATATCCACAAGTGCACTTTCACTATTTTGGTTTTAATCCCCACAGGCATGCATTCTGTCAAAAGGAGTGAAATTGTAGAAAATATGTTCACAAAGAGGACAAGTTACAGTACAGTCGCCGTGGACGGGTTGTAATACACGCGTGGGCAGTGATGTCCACTCATGCATTTGCCAGTCAATAAAAATCATCATCTGCAATATTTTAATTGATGAAGCATCGGTTTGTACCTGGTGCTTCATTATTTAAATTTTTGATGATTATACCTATAGTTAGTGTTTGGCATCAAATATTATTGTATGAATTTGTATCCGTGGAAATATTGCCCATCCATGGAAAGCGAGCAGTACACTGCCACTGTACTGTATTTGTTTCAAGTATATAATATACTCTTTGATGTTTAATATACTTGTGATAGGCTGGGTCCAAAGTACTCAGTACTCGTAGTACTTGAGTACCACTTTTTTGATAAAATACTCAATACTTGCCAGCCCAGATTTTTGTATGTGTGTGTGTGTGTGTGTTTGTGTGTGTGTGGGGGGGGGGGGGGGGGAGGTTGGAGGGTGAAAGATAGCTGCAAATTATTTAAAATGTTGACCCAGGCAAATGAAAAGCAAGAAACATTTCATCCAAAGGACAGACAGACAGACATGCAGTAACAAATTTGGGAAGCCTAAATAAAAGTAGTGACTAACTTAAAATGAAAAATATAGATAGAAGAGCCAGGGCAATGTTGTCAAACAGAAAACAAACAAGAGCCCCCAGAGGGCCTGATGGCATTCACCTGACATGGTAGCCTAAATATCAAACCAGGGAATTTATTTGAACATTTAGTTGCATCTGCCCCTCATAAGAAAAGCTTATACAAAATATCCAAAGATTCTTACCGGTGGATCTCAAAAAAAAAGGATTTTTAAAGAATATTTCTCATATTGAACTAAGTTATAATTCAGGCTCCCACAGAGAGCCCAAATATGATCCCAAGGACTTGGCTTGAACAAATTTGAATCTCACATCCCTAAGGATGCTTCTATATACTAATATCTAAAGATTCTGACCACTGGATTTTAAAGAATATTCCTCTTATTGAACTAAGTTGTAATTTGGACTCCCACAGGGAGCCCAAATATGAACCCGGGGACTTGGCTCAAACAAACTTGAATCTCACCCCTCTAAGGATGAAGCATCCCAAATATCAAAATATTCTAAAGAGTGGATCAGAAGAAGATTTTAAAAAAATATTCCTCATATTTCACTAATCTAATCATAGAGAGACCAAATATGGACCCAGGGATTTGATTTCAACAAACATGTGAATAAATCTTCCAAAGATGTTATATGCAAAATATGAAAGCCTTTGGAGCAGTGGTATGGGAGAAGAAGATTCTTTAATGTTTTTCCCATTACTAAAATGATGACTCCGCATAAGTCCTGGAAAACTTCCCTATGATAAAACTGATGGCAATTTTTTTTTTACCATTCTTTTCGGCTCTTTGTAAGGAAGCGTCACACACAATACAAATTCTCAGTGCCATGTAGTTTTGAAGATATGGGCGTTTTAAATTTTTTCTATATTTAGATCCTGCAGTTCCCACAGGGCCACAGGAAAATGTTTTGGCATAAATTAGGTACTTACGACCCAATAAGCCCATCATATCAAATTTTCTTCAAATCAGCCTCTCAATTTAGAAAATAGAAATTTTGGTACAATTCGGGCTCCTACAGGAAGACCAAATATGAACCCAGGGACTTGGCTTTAACTAACTTATATCTCACCTCCCTAAGGATACTGTATATATAAAAACATTCTGACTGCTGAATGTGAAGAATACTTTTGAAGAATATTCCTCATTTTGAACTAGGTTATAATTCAGGCTCCCACAGTGAGCCCAAATATGAACCCAGGGACTTGGCGTAAACAAACTTGAATCTCCCACAGTGAGCCCAAATATGAACCCAGGGACTTGGCATAAACAAAGTTGAATCTCACACCGGCTCACACCGATTAATCGACTAACCAATGATCAATATCTTGATTGATAAAAAAAGTAATTGATCGGTTAACCGTTACTTTTGAAGTACGGTACTATATGGCAGGGTATTTGATGGCTGGATTCACATCGCAAAATGCTATACAAAAATGTCCAATTGCTAACAATTTTTCTTTCATATTGGGTAAGCTTATATTCACTATTTATCATCACTTTTTGAAACCAAGATGGAAACTGTTAATCAAATTTTTAAAAACAAAGAATACCTTGTATGGGTTAACTATGGAACAAACTTGCTCCAAAACAGGCAAACATTGTCACACTGGCTCAAATCAATTGCATGAGACAGAGAAATGCATGCCAGTTACGTGCCAAAATACTTGTTCACTTGCATGATCATTATACTGCATCAGTAGCTGAAAACGGTCATTCTCAACCCTTCACCAAATGCAGGTAGCAGACGATACTTGCACAAGAAATTCTAAAGATTTTCAATGTTTGTCTCAAAAACATAGCTTATGCCCCCCCCCCTATTGGAATGAGCTCAATGAGCGTGTTCCAATGAGGGGTCATAAGCTATGTTTTGAGACAAAAATTGAAAATATAATAAAATTTGAATGGACATGTTTGTATATGGCGCTGCTCGGTTTTGTCCATTATGCTGAGTAAAGTTTTAATTATATAAATGTTCAACGGTACAGCAATTATTCAGCTACCTATTGGGGCAAGTGATTAGTCGGTTAACCAAGGTTAACCCATGCGATTAATCAATCACGAAAACCCTTTAATTGTTTCAGCTCTAAAATTAATTTAATTTTATTAAATTTTATCTGATGAAAAAATGCTTATAATTTTGGGGGAATGGTAAATATGGATCTTCTTAACAAGCATTTGCAAGAACATCAGAGGAATGAAATCACCGTTCTCGCAATTTGCAAAACCCTGGTGACCCAAAATATAGGCTTGGCTTGAAGAAACTTAAATCTCACCCGCCTAATGATGGTGTGTGCATAGCAAATATCAAAAGATTCTGATTGGTGGGTCTGAAGAAAAAGATTTTTAAAGAATATTCCTCATACTGCACTAATTTAAACATTTGGACTCCCATAGAGGCCAAATATGGACCCAGGGATTTGATTTCAATAAACTTATAAAAAAATCTTGCAAAGATGGTATATGTGAAATCTGAAAGGTTTTGGAGGAGTGAATTGGGGGAAGAAGAGTCTTAAATCCTTTCTTCATTACCCACAGTGTTACAGAACGCTGACTAAGCATTTTTTCAAAGTCACGAAAAAGTACCCCATGATTGACCTGACAGAAATTTGCTTAGACCATTCCATTCTGTTGGTCCCAAGGAAGCATCACACCAAATAAGAATTCTCAGTGCCATGTAGTTTTGGAGATATGTGCGTTTTGAATTTTGTTCTATTTTTAGCTACTGCGGTTCCCATGGGGGGATGGGAAAATATTTTGGGGCATAAATTAATTACTTATGATAAAAAAAAAACAAAAATTAAATTTGGTTCAAATCAGCCTCTTGGTTCGAAAAACAGAAATTTTGGGCGGGGCAAAAATACATGCCCTTCAATAATGAAGGCAAATAAAGACCCACAAACTTCTCTTGAACAAAACTGAGTCTACACCTCAAAAGGAAGCAGCACACCACATATCGAATCTCTGCTACTCCTGGTTCACGAGAAGATTTTTTTAAGATTTAGGCAAAATTTTGGGGCATGACCCTACTGGGAGCAGGGCAACTTGATTTAAGCAAAATCAAAATGCAATGTCATAGCAAACAAGCATCTCACATTTCACTTAAATGATTAATCAGTTCAGCAGTTTTGGAGGAGAAGACGCAAACACCATGTTCACGGACGACAGACGACAGACGGCAAGTGATCACTACACCTCACCCTGACTGAAAGTCAGGTGAGCTAAAAACTCAGTGGACCATGAGTGCTGCAGTTGGGCGAGATGCTTGGTTCCAGGAGAGAAGAAACTTGTAGCTGCTGGCTTTCGAAAGTGTTGTTAAAACCCAATAAATAAATAAACAAGAGGCCCCACAGGGCCTGAAGCGCTCACCTTGAACAGAACACGATATAAACAGAGAACAGAACACGATATAAGAGTCCAAGAATGAATCTACATTAAGCAATCCATCTCCATAGGATACACTGCAAATCTTTGAGGCCCTCAGGAGTGACAAAAACAGTCCAAGCATCATGCCTTTCCTTTAGTTGATTATGATGTAAAATGTGGAGCTCCCCTCTCAAGCACCTTGATACAACCTAGTAGATTACTCTTCACCTCTTGAGGGTACTGAATAACAAATTCTAATTCTTCAGCTACTTGGCCGATTCCGGCTCCCATAGGGAGCTCAAATATCAACCCAGGCACTCGATTTGAACAAAGTTGAATCTGATCTCCTTAGAGATGCTGTATACCAAATATGAAAGCATTCTGACTGGTGGATCTGAAGAACAAAACTTTAAAGAAATTTCCTCATATTGCACAAAGTTAAAATTTGGGCTACCATAGTGAGCCCAAACTTTAACCTACAGACCCGATTTGAACAAACTTGAATCTCACCCCCACTCCCACCCCTCCTCCCTTAGAGATGTTGTATACCAAATACGAAAGCATTGACTGGTGGATCTGAAGAAGAAGATTTTTAAAAAAAACTTCCCCATACAGGCCTAAGTTAAATTTGGGCTACCAAAGGAATCCCAATATTAACATAGGGACTTGGTTTGAACAATCTTGAATCTGACCATCATAACAATGAGGGTACCAAACATTAAAAAATTCTGACTCGTGGTTCTGAAGAAGATTTTTAAAGAAAATTCCCCATAAAATTTGGGCTCCTGCATTGAGTCCAAATATAAACGAATGGGCTTCGTTTTAACAAACTTGTATCTGACCCCTCTATGGATGCTGTATACCAAATATCAAAAGATTCTGAACATTGGTTCTTGAGAAAAGATTTTCTAAAATGTTTGCAAAAATGCTCCACCAACATTATTCTGATGCCCTCTGCAGAACACTCTAACAACAACAGAGGGCATTTTTTTTTACCATTCAATTCTACTGGTTCTACTGGTTCATACCACATAACAGTTCTCTGTTCCAAGTGGTTTGGGAAACATGGGAGTTTGAAAACATTTCTATTTTTTGCTCCTGGGGTTCCCATGGGGATGCAGGGTTTCTTTTGCATGAGGTAAGTACTTATGACCCAATATTACCACGATACTGAATTTCATTCAAATCGGACCATCGGTTCGGAAAATAGAAATTTTGGGTGGTACCAAAAATCTAACCACTGCCATTACAAAGCCAAATATTGCTTCACAAAGTACGTTTGAACAAGCGTGATTCTACACCTCAAAAAGTAGTTCCATAACGAATATAAAGTCACTGTACCCACTGGTTCATAAGATTTTAAAAATATTTTGGGAGCATTTTACCCCACCCCCTCCCTATGGGGCTGGGCATGTTGAGTTAAACAAAAATGTAATACCCATTTGGTACCATTACTCACACAAACTTTAACTTGAATTGACCAAAACATGGTGTTGATGGATGACAGATGGATGGACAATGGATGGAGAGTGATTAGATAAGCCCTGCTTGACTTTGTCGAAGTGAGCTAAAAAAAAAAAAAATTAAACGGTTCATGTCCGATATTTTACCCATGTTATTAAAATTGATAAATTTGTCCCTGGAGTGCAACAAGGTTTATGCTATACATGTAGCAGTGCAAAGCCTTCTTTCACTCAAGTGATGGAATACACCTCCATCCAAGCTATTCTGTAGATTATGAGGCCTAAAACAAACCGAGAACATGAACTTATGCATGAATATTATTACAATGAATACACTGTCTTACACAAAGGAATACCACACAATCCAGTGTAGACTGATTTCAAAAAGTCCTCCGTAGTGGAAGGGCAATTTTAACAAACATACAGGCCCAAATAAGCTTCATACACAGTGTAAAAATTCCACAAAGTTAATAAACATTCATATATGTTTAATAGGAATTAGGAGTATTGTAATTAAAAGTCAATTGTGTGGTTGTTTATAAACTTATATTACTTTGTTATCAGGTGTTAAAAAATATGAATATTTGTAAACACACCCACCCATTTAGATTAGTCCCTGCTCATAGCAGTGACACAGACATACAGTACAGTTGCTGGTCATAATCTTTGCATGGGCAGTGCATGATGTCCATGCATGTTTTTTTCAGGTAATAGAAAATCATCATCAATAGAATTTTAATTAATGAAGCACCGAATTGTATCCTGTGGTTCATTAATTAAATTTTTGACGATTATTGCTGTAAACAATGTTTGAAAACTAATATCATTGCATCCGCAGAAATATTGCCCACCCACAGAAAGTGACCACTACACAGCAGCACAGAGTCAAGGTAATTGTGTTTTACTGTCTTGAATTTTAAATTTTGTTGTTTTTTTTTTGTTTTTTTTTTTTTGGGGGGGGGGGGTGCACCAGACCCCTCCACTGATGAGAGGGTCACACACCCTCTTGTCCTCACCCCTATCTCACTGCTATGTGGCTCAGGTGATTCTGTGCATCATATTCTTTATGACTCCCACTAGATACATGTATTACTCTTGCCCCTACATGTAACTTAGATATCCTGGCTTAGCACAAGTATAATGATGGTACACTAACATCAAATTGTGTGCTTATGTACAGTAGCTAGCATATTGGAATAGTATAATGAGCTTTGTCAGAAACTTGATCAAGTATTGATGACAAACAACAATTTTCATTACCAGTACCTGGTGCCAGTAATAAAATAAGATTTGCAAATATCACCCTGCATTTTTTTTTCAGCTATCAAGTAACATAAAATTGTGCGCTTCATGAAAATTATTTGCTAACTACCTGTTAAAAATTACCGTTTCTTGTTTTGCTCTTTTAGAAAAAGAAATCACTCCTTTTCTGGCGGGCATACTAAACACCGAGGCAACCGAGGGATACCAAGGTGAAGGAAAACAGGAGAGAAACGGGTATGAGGTGGTGTGTTCTTTTTATTATTTATTTATTGGTGTTTAAGGTCACATTTATCTGCACAACAGCTTATTGTGACCATGGCAGTTTTATGGATGGAGGAAACTAGAGTACCCAGGAGAACCACTGAGCAATGGCAACCAACTGTGAGCTCCCCAACCTACTACACAAGCATGGTTAGCCTTGTTTGAAGACAGGTGCACCAAGAACATGCAGTATGCCTTAGTACACATCATACCTTGCCCCCACATGGGTAGTGGGGGTGAAGTGTCTTGCCCAAGGACACAAAGCTGTTGCTGCAGGTGGGATTCGAACCGAGGATCTCTCAGCTTGCAGTCTGCACCTCTACCTACTGAGCTAATGCACCCCTGATGGTGTATTCTGATTATGTAAATAAATTTAAGCAGTACTAGTATGTGATTGGTTTTAATGCCATATTTGAGAATTATGGGTGCTGAAGTAATAAGTGCTATTTGTGCGCATTTCAGGACAGGACTTTTAGTTTTAACTGTATTCCATGTTACTAAACATTCATACAAAAATTAATTCAAATCAGAACTTTCATACAGAAGTTCTGTACAAAAAACTGATCGCACTAATTTTAGTACAAATTGGCTGCTAGTGGCCATCTTGAATTTCGAACTGCACCCAAAAACACTCGCTCTCATCCCACGGTGATAACAAAAGTACCCAAGACGTTTCGTAAAGATCGGTTCATAAATACGGCCACTAGCCTGAGCCATATAGAAGTTGTGTACAAAAAACTGATTGGGCCTAATTTTGGTACAAAATGGCCACTGGCAGCCATCTTGAATTTTGGATCGCACCCCAAAACACTCGTTCTCGTCCCTAGGTGATAACAAAGGTATGCAAGAAGCTTGGTGAAGATCCGTTCATAAATACAGCCCCTAGCCCAATCCGTATTGACATGTGTACTTACTGTGTATAAGTAGCACTAAATAAATCAAAGTTCATCTAATTTGCATAATTTCTGTACAAGAAAAAAACCTGTATTTTATGTGATGTATTCCATGTTACTAAACAATCATACAAAAATTTATTCAAATCAGAACTTTCATACAGAAGTTCCGTACAAAAAACTGATTGCAGTAATTTCAGTACAAAATAGCTGCTGGCGGCCATCTAGAATTTTGGACTCCCCCCAAAAACATTCATTCTAACATCATGGTGATAACAAAGGTACCCAAGAAATTTCGTAAAGATCGGTTCATAAATATGGCCTCTAGCCCAAGTTGTATAGAAGTTCTGTACAAAAAACTGATTGTACCTAATTTCAGTACAAAATGGCCACTGGTAGCCGTCTTGAATTTTGAACTGCACCCAAAAACACTCATTCTCATCCCAAGGTGATAACAAAGGTACCCAAGAAGTTTCATGAAGATCAGTTCATAAATACTGTACAGCCTAGCCTGAGCCGTATTGACATGTGCACTTACTGGGTATACATGTAAGTAGCACTGAATAAATTAAAGTTCATCTAATTTGCATAATTTCACAACGAGAAAAAAACCTGTATTATATGTGATGTACTCCATGTTACTAAACATTCATACAAAAATTTATTCAAATCAGACCTTTCATACAGAAGTTCTGTACAAAAACGCTGATTGCACTAATTTTTGTACAAAATGGCTGCTGGAGGCCATCTTGAATTTTGGACCGCACCCAAAAACACTCGTTCTCATCCCACGTGATAACAAAGGTACTCAAGAAGTTTCGTAAAGATCGGTTTATAAATACAGCCTCTAGCCCGAGCCATATTGAATTGCTGTTCCCGAACAGACGGACAATGGGCCATGACATAACCTTAAATTTGACTTTGTCAAAGTTGAGCTAAAAATGGGGAGTATCCAGAGTATCACAAAACAAAAA